>JASJET010000086.1:1890000-3105000 GCA_034092305.1 Diaprepes abbreviatus | reverse complement strand
CACTGAATTTCGGCTGGGTGAACACAGAAACCCCCCTCCACGTTCTTGCTTGAGCCTAGCGTTCAACTTAGCTCTCAAAAAAAAATTGTTACACAAATGATTAAAAATAAAAAAAAAGGTAACGCAATGCAAAAAGACAAAATGACAAGAAGTTGTGGGACAAATAAAACTCATCAAAGCTTAAGTACTAATTTCACTCTTTATTCATAAAAAAGGGTGGTTATTGAAGGATTCTTTCTGATGAATCCATATACTTCTTGATGAATCCAATACCCGAAAAGGGTTACTGGGCTTTTCTATACCCAGAGGGTGGAGTGATATTTGTATCCCTAAGGGTGGACCTGGGTTTTTACTCTACTCAGAGGGTGGATCGGTTATTACTCTACCCAGAGGGTGGACCCTAAGGTAAATAAAATAAAATAGTAATGCCCAAAAGTCAAATCATATTTATGTTAAAGCAACCGAATAAATTAACCACCACCAAAATGTCAAGAAATTTCAACTAAAATTTCAAATTCACACCATAGAGAAAGGGAACAAAATAAATCATTAAGGTAAATTATAAATTAATAGCACAAAAAAAATTCAAACTAAATAGCAAAATTAAACAATCTTTTAGAGCTTGCTCTAACTATTGAGCTCGAGTTACATAGGAGTAATAATGTTCACAAGTAAAATTTCCAGTATGACTCCAGTCATTTACACAAAATAACCCAGCAAAAGTTCAACAACAGGTTTATTAAAATAAAATAAAAACTAATATATATATATATATATATATATATATATATATATATATATATATATATATATATAAATTAATCAATCCCCAATTAAAGATACCGACAATCACTTTAATAAAATATTAAACAAAGGATTTACCATGGAATATAATTAGTTCTTCAACTAAATCAATCACCACGAAACTGGACATAAAATTTATAACTCTAGACCACTGTATGATGACGTTACAATACTTGGTTTAATAACATTAATGATTTTCAAATAAATTGGGTTAAACCTGGCTAAAATGGAACGGGTATTAATTAACTTTATATTAACTCTATATATAAATAACAATAAAATAGATATACTCAAAAATATGATCAAATAAATTACTACAATACAATATGAAGAGACAGGATAAGCGTTCAGAAATTAACTTTTATTAGAAAAAAACTAGAAGATCGAACAGAATTCCTAATTTCACTTAACAAGCCAGTGTCTAATACCCAAGCTTTGAAGTCAACCACACAAAAAACGAAAGATTGCTGGCATCAAACTGAAAGTTAATACGGCCATGATCATATCGCGATGCAAAAAAAAACTTTAAATTTGTCAATAATAAACCCAGAATGAGGCTTTAAGATTGCATACAATACAAAATACTTCAATATTACTATTAATAATTTAACTGAAAATTGGGAACATCGTGATACGTCCAGGAGGAAAAAACATAGCAAAATATAGTGCAAACTACAAAGGACAATAAAAGTACTCTCAAAATTAACTTTTACTGATAAAAAAAAGAAAAAAAAATTAGGCACTGGAAGGTAGCAGATATAAGTAAAAAAAACCAGAAACTTACAAATTTCAAAATTCAAAAACTATATATTTGTCACAAAAAAAAAGAGACGATCGGCCCTAAACCCCAAAATATACCTTAAAAATATTCTAAAGTGGTTAATTTTGGATATAAACGAGATTTAGAATAACATAACGGTTGGTTTTAAATTACTCTTAAATTACACTTGGTAAAAATCAATTTTGAGCTGAAATCTTTTAAAATATAAGAAATCCATGCAGGATTGTTTTAATAGTTGTTAATTTAAAATTCCTTACCCGATGTTTTGGGGTTTCGACTGATTTCTTCGTTGACACGTGCAAACTGCCCAAAATCCCTGTTTCCAGGTTTATCCCGATAAAAAAAATCATAACTGCCAACCTGGCAAAAGATACTGTACATTAAAAGTCAACAAAATTATCAGGGCAATTTTCGATTTTCCATCTCAGAATCCCAAAAATTTGGCAACTAAAAATTGAGATGGAAGTCTGTAGCTGCTTCGGCCGAATCAAACTAGGAAAAAGTGAAAAATTAAGGCCCAACGGCCTCCATTTATAACCATGGCCATGTTTGCGCACTAATCGACTTACGTTAGGCGCGTAAAATTACCACGTGTGAAAGAAATGACAGCTCAAAAAGAAAGACACCGGTCAACAACAGTCGGTTGAAATGCATTTGTTAGTTAAGTCAATTCGTGAATCATTAGCATTTTCCAGTCAAAACAAAAGCAATAAATCCAATAAGTATCCCAGTAGTTATTTTTAAATTCAGTATATATATATATATATATATATATATATATATATATATATATATATATATATATATATATATATATAAATTTCCTGATTTCTTCAACCCAATATACATACAATCCCATCAAATGTAAATATAAATGGTAGGGAAAAAACAAAATCTACCTGAATACAAAAAAAAGGTAGCAGTAAATTTGATATTGATAAGAAAATACCTAAGCACAGTGTAGTGAAATACCAAAGTAGGACAAAATAATGGCAAATAAAATTAATCGAAACTGTACTTAATGAAATGCTTGTCTTCAAAGAATCCCTGAGAAATACTTAAGGAAAATGATACTGTGCCGCCCATAACGACAGTATTTGCAAAATAAAGTTAAATTAAATAAATTAGTCATAGTGAGCTTAAGCGCAAAATTGAACCGTGACAAATTGTTTTAATTGAGATCCTGACTTCAGCGAATTTCTAAATTTGGTGGATGTATAATTTAAGTATTTAACGACGAAAACTTAATTATAAAAAATTATAAAAATGCTTCAATCTGATTTTAAAAAACAATATGAATCACCTGACATAATTTTATGGGCATGTAGGTTGAACATTTTGCGCCACCGAAAATCTGTTTCCAAAAATATATAATAAGAGATACTGAAATTATTTTCTTTTATTCTCTAAACTAAAATAAATTTTCCCATTACAAAAAAATATATATCGTGATGCCAATGTTTTAATTTAATCTCTTATTTTTATTAAAATAACATTACACAATTTTGGCAATTTTGTATTCTAGACACTCACTTCAGTATAATTTTCTTGATTATACATATATCATTTGTATGATATTTACCAAAGATGCGTAAACAAAGATATGAAATATTGAAAATTTATGAAACAATCCATGGTCAATCACTTACAGGTAAACAAACACCAATATTAACTGCTTAAATCCATAAACATTTTTCGTATCACGCGAAAGACCTATTAACTGCAAATAAATATGGCAGATAAAGATTAAACAAACACCGCTTTGCTATTTTCAGGTTTTGCTGTGAAAGCAAACAAGGTTAAAATTTATTATATTCTTATCGGCCAACGAATAAATGGAATTTAGAAATATATTGTTCTGGAAGAATTTAATTACGCAGTTAAGTAAGATTATTAATATTCTTTATCGGCTTAATCTTTATTGTGACATTTTTACTTCATTTTGTTTTTTTTACATGCATGTTTTATGTACTCCTCTATTTGCATGGGAATCAATTACTATTGATAGTAAAACAATCTAATAATTACTCAGTCTTTAACCTATGATCAATTCAACTCAATAATCCTTCAATAATTTACGTAAATAAGAAGAATATTAAAATTATGAGATCAAAATTTCATTCAGTAAATTTGTTGAAGGGATCGTCTAAAAGTTACGTAAGCATTATTTTAAAGAATTTTGACTCCGGTATAAGGAATATAGGCCGGTGGAATTAGAATCTGGAAGAAATTTATTGTTAGTAGACTCTGATTACGTAGAAACCTTCAGAATGATAATAGTAATTATGTAGTATCTTATGTCTCACTTTCTTTTATGGAACAATTTTTTATTTAACAATTAAAATGTAAAAAACCAGTTTTTCGAGTTCTAGGAAAAGCTTTTGTTTTTCAGTAAAAAAGTTTCAAACAAAATTTGTGCGCTTTGAAATACCTGCAAAATGAGCTCATCTAAATCAGATAATTTGTTTTTTAGTTATTGCAAAAAAAAACTGCTAAAATTCCCATTGTTAATAAACAATAGAAAAATATATTGCATTAACTTTATACTACACCGAAAGAAGCCTCTTGTTGCATACAACAAGTATGCAAATTTCAAGTAAAATTACTCAATAATTTTTTGAATTTGTTTAACATTTTATGTTTTTTTTTGATTGCTTACTCTCAGCGATCTGGAGATCGTATAGTGGTCTGCGGGTGCGCAAATGAAAGCTCGAGACTTAAATTAACAATAACAAAAAAGAACCAAATTAATTGTTGATTTTAAATTGTTGAAACAGATAAACAAAGTTGTGGTTGGTTTTTTCGTTATAAACAAATAGAATAATTCTTGTTGATATGGCCCAAGTCACGATTTTTTCCGCGCGCCGCAGACTGCTCACTTTCTGACTTTTGGAGTAGGTACAACTTTAAACTATTCCAACATCAACAATTTTGAAATATATGAGTTGAAAACTGCATACAATAGTTTAACCATCTTTCTATGAGTTCCTACTTAAATAATCCCTTAGTAATAAACAACGCAGCCGCGATCTTTTGAAAAAAAAAATTCCATCTCAGCTTCTAGTGGTCGATAAAATCTCAGCTATTGCGTCCTCTTATCGGCATTTCGATAACAATTGTCGAAGAGTTATTCTATTTGTTTATAACGAAAAAACGAACCCCAATTTTATTTATGTTTCAACAATTTAAGATCAACAATTCATTTCGTTCTTTATTGTTATTATTAGTGTAAGTCTGGAACTCTCATTTACGTACCCGTAGACCGCTGCACGACATCTAGATTGCCGAGAATAAACAATAAAAAAAACGTAAAAAGTTATAAACAAATTCACTATGCAAAAGACTATTGAATATTTTTACTTGAAATTTTGCACATTTATTGTATGCAACAAGAGGCTCCTTTAATTGCAGTGTAAAGTTAATGCAAAATATTTTTCTATTACTTATAAACAATTGAAAAAACAGCCATGTTAGCAGGTTTTTTTGCAATAACTAACGAACAAATTATCCGATTCAGATGAGCCTTAGCTCATTTTGTAGGTATTTTTAATGAGCATCGCTTTAGTTTGAAACTTTTTTACTGAAAAATAACAGCTTTCCTAAAACGCGAAGAAACTGTTTTTTCACATCTTAATTGTTAAATAACAAATTATTCCCAAAAAAGAAAATGAGACATAAGATACTACATAATTACTATTATCATTCTGAAGGTTTCTACGTAGTCAGAAGTTTACTAACAATAAATTTCAAAATCACCTCATATGAGGCTAACTCCGCCGGCCTAATAATAAGATTATTGAACTTACTTACCTAACCTGTTTGTCTTATGTAATTTGATAGTACATCCATATTAAATAAAATATTGTTAAACATCTTTGAATTCTGAGATATTTATTAAGTTTTCATATGTGTGTTATATATTTTTCATCTCGTAACATGAAAATTTATTATTTTATTAAGAGTCAAGTGTACCTAGGTACTGCTACGTCGGAAATTTATAACCCCTGTCTACCACAAAATCCCTTGTGTGACTTATGGACGATAGCTAAGCAAACATGCCTTGGTACTCTCGCGATAGTCTGTTTTAGTTAGATTCGTCTTTCCTTTTAATTTTATAGTTTAGAAACTTTTCACTTAGAAATTAATTCACATATTCTATTATTTTATATATGAATGTTGTCATATCATTATATATATTCTATGTTAAAATTCGATTTATAAAGAAAACATTCTTTTCGTTAACCAAAGAACTTGAATAAAAATTAATTATATAATGAGAAAGTGAATTATTCACATGAACAGAGCAGTGTCGAGTGTGCTCAAGTTATAATTTTTATATAATTTTTATGGTGTCTCTAGAGTTATTTCTGATATAGTCAAGTTCATTTTATATCGAGAAGGAACCAATATTTTACATTTACATCGAAGTTACATTCGAAAAATAAATTCGAATAAATTTATTTGTCAAAATATCTAAAATAATACCAAAATGTATGATAACAAAAAATAAATTGAATGTAAGCATGCTAGCATAAAATTGAGTCAATAGGGTGTATGAATGGAAGACTGGGATTTTTTTTTTCGTTTTACCAATTTTTATATTTTTCTTCATATTGAAACTTCTAACCTCAATTATAAAGTCTAAATTACTTATTCTAAAAATATCCGACTTGTTATAGTGGCTACTCCTCAGTTTCAGGATATTTAGGATTCTGTAGCTCAAAAGAAAAAATTAAATCCTGTTTGTTTTTTTCTTGAAGACCGTTTGCGGTAGAATATTAAAATTTGGCGTAGTAATAATACCTCTTAATTCGTATATATCTCAATAGTTGAGACTTTCCGTTCAAGTTTGGCTTATAAAAAAAATCTCAGGAGGCCACTTGGATTATCACTTAAAAAAACTAGTTATAAGGATTTCGAAATAATGTTCTTCAAAATTTAGATGGTTTTAGAGATATTGTTCCTTAATATTCGAAAAGAAATTTCTTCTTTTATTTCTCAAACTGGAAAGACCAAAATTTCGAAGAAATAGTGATAATAGAAGTACATTAAAAATTTAGACAACAACTTTACAGACGATTTTAGATCTTATAGTTTTCGAGATATTTAAATTATTCGATATTACCAACAAACTTAGAGTGCAAAGATAAGCACCACCGAAAGCACCTATTGAGTTAACAAAAAAACGGTCAATTTAATGATTATCTTTTCTACAACAAATGAGCCAAGATGAATTCACAAATAAATCCAAGTCAGAATCAAAACGGTTCTCCTCTGAGCCCTCACTCCGGATTTGTCAATTGGACTTGTTTTCGATGCAAAATAACAAGACGCATTTAGAACCGCTGCTTGTGGTTAATGCCACTCTAAGCGAAGATAACCAGCTTCTATCAATACACATAGGGGTGCTGCTTAGCTACCTGCATAATCAACACAGGTCTGGCCTACTGACTTTCGGAATTTAAATACCAATTGTTAGCTCTGCATTTTAGTCCAGGTGGAACTTTACCAATTCCGACTGAAACAAATTCCAAAAGATAGTTCACTGGATTCTTCCAAAATCCCAAAACTATGGGAGGTTATGCCTGACTGTTATTTCCACAGTGAAACAAAACATCCCAAGAGTGTACCAGCTTGCAACGAAGAGAATGAAACAATGTATCAGGAAGATTTCAACAGCTGGAATCCAGAATTGCCAGATGAAATACTACGCAGCTTGTATACTACTCATCTGGAAAAATAGACCCAAACTGTAGCTGAGACTTCAACCAGTAGAAAGCTTGAAGCCTTCTAAGAAGACTGGGATCAAGTATCTCACTGGTTCGAGTAGAGCCAGTAGCATCTTCAAATTAGGTCGCATATCGTTTCACTCAGCGATAACAAACACACAATATTAGTAAAAAGAACTCACGTAACTAAAAAAGGAGAATACCGAAGGCTTAAACCTCACAAATTCTTATACTTCAAAGGAGGATCTACTGTGATAAAATTATGAAAATTGGAAAGGCTCCCGGTTATGATGGAATCCACTCAGGTTCTATTAAAAATCTTCTTTATCGCAACTTCCTGTGAAAACTAAAAGATTTAAGAATTATAGTACTCCTTAAAACAGAGATAGGCCGGAAAGCTACAGGCCGATCGAACTTTACAGTTCGTGTTATAAATGTCAGCGGTCTTGATATATCTTACAACAACATACGATACAGCTTAACTAGAGGAATTTAGAAACAAACTTCTTAAAAAACACCATGGGAAAAACAACAACCAGGCTTATTGAAATCATGCTAAGCAATCGCACTTATCGAGTATATATAAATGAGCAGTACTTTCCCCAATGATTTTTAACTTATGTTGATGATTTTGAAAAAGTTTCATTATGCAGTCGATATGGCCTTAGGATTTATTCACCAAAATCTATCTACGACGAAGGATGCACTTACAAGATTTGATGTCCATAAGCATCTAATTTGCAAAATAGACATTCAAGTCTAGCGTATTTAAAACCGATGCATCGTGCTTTCTCCTAAATAAAAAAATGATCAATATGGAACTCAATGTCCAGTTTAATGGTGCCTGTCTTTAGTACAATAAGATCCCCAAATATCTTGGTATCATAGTGGACATTATCATAAACAAAACATCTTATCAATATATCTGCAAAGGACGTCCATGGGTATACTCAGCGGCACAGCATTCCTTCCTAAGTATAGCTGTATAACCTACGTATGATGATAGTGAATGTCCGACTGAATAACTTAATGTGAAATATTAATGTAACCATCAGATCGACTTCTACTTGCTAGATACCTACTTTGAGCAGTGTTCTACCTCTATATTTTAGTCTCTTAAATGCTTTGTGTGGAAAACGCAGACAAATAAAAAAAATCTTCAATTACGTGAAGTTTGTTTCAACACACCGCTTATCCAAAACAATTTCAACTTGGAACAAAAATGGGAATGAAAGTGGCGAGCTAGTTTACTTCCTGATATTCACGGCATCAAACAGACACTGCTTCATTCTGCCTCACAAAATATGGAGCAGGCTAAACTGAATCTGCACTAACTGTGGAGCGTGAGCTGATCCCGTATCCAACGTATGTGACTGTGACGAATAAAGACAGATAATCCACCATCTTGTCTATGTTCACAATATACCGAGCCATTGCGCAAGTGAGGACTTTTTAAGAACTGCTTCATCGACTGGTGCTTGGATTGAGAATTTAAATTTTTATTTTTGAAATCTTACGTACGATAAATAAAATATAAAACTAATTATAATCTTACGGTTGGTAAAATTGCTTCTATGGACTCACGTGTGCTTGTTACTTTTTCAAAAATGCAACATAACTCTAATATAGTATCTAGTACGGAACTCACAGTGCTAGGCTACCGTCATACGCAACTGATTGCTGCAAATGTTATCCATATAAGTGTTAGTCGCTCGCGAAGAATGCGCAATTTTGTTATTTGAACCAAATTATATTTTAAAATACACACAATGTCAATTATTCCAACATATTATTGGACGTGAAATGTTGTCCAACCTTTTTGCCACTCACAATAAATTTAGGTCTTCTTAAAAAAAGGTATGTTCATTTATCATCCTTTATACCGCGAGTAGCGTTAAAAGAAAGTGCTCTTAGAAAATCTCTTAGCAGAAGTAATTGCTTAAGTGAATGAAAGTAATGCTTTTAGAATTTTTTTATATTACATTAAAAAATGTTTTTTCAGTTCAGAAAAAAGTTTTCACGTTAAAATATAAGATGATCCATATAACGTTTTAAAGAAAAATTAGAGTTATTAATATATTTTTCAATATGTGCTATGTGTGTTTAATAACGAATCTGTAGCTACACAAAATATTTAAGTTAGAATGGTTATTAGAAGAGATTTATTATTAGGGGAGATCTAGGTGGAGTTGTCACAGAGGAGAGTTGTGACATAGTCGATTTCTCTAAGCCTATGACCGTTAACGAGCTAACTAACACTTATTAGTTACTTTTTTGATGCGTGATAAAATGCAGTTCATATCGACTTCTTATGATAAGTGGTTGTCGCCTTAAGTAAGTTTTTGATTACCTTTTATTTATGTTACCAATGTGGTGACAAATATTCAGTTTTCAGTACATGATATTGTTTTTCTTTTCGCCATTCGTATTGAGGTAATGAAGCATCAATTTTGCATACTCACGATTTCTCGCACCGATTGTGACAGGCTGTCACGATTCCCCTAGATCCTTTTTTAATCTATATTAACTCAATTTTATTATAATTTCCTGTTTTGTACCCTAGCTACTTATGAATTACTGTTTCAGAATGCCATTTAAATATGAAAGTAAGACTAATAGGACATGACTAGTAACGAAACGTATGAATTGGCTTAGAGACGATAAGAGGGAAGATTCTCAGAAGTTTTGCATCATCATATGATCTAAATTACATGTCTTTGTCTCAGAATATATATAAAAAAAGAAATTTTATGAAGCTAAATTAGTTGATCAGCCTCCTTCTGTCGGTTATTCCAGCCCAACAGTGTTTATGACTGAAGAAAAGAATATCTTAGGTAAATACATTTTAATTTGTGCCGCCACCAATTATAGGCTTAAAGCGAAGGAGGTCAGACAATTGGCATACAAATTGGCAAAGCACCATAACAAGAATTTTCCTGCATCGTGGGCGGAACTTGAAATGGCAGGAAAAATATCGCTTTAACTGTTTATGATGCGTCACCATAACTTGTCGTCGACAACTATAAAGCTTAAATGATCTTGAGTCTAGCTGACTACAAGTCTAGCTCTCAGCAGCAGCACACAGTGCTTGTCTGCTCGTGACTCGACTCTACTTGACATCTCCTTTATGTATGTGAGTGTAATAGGCTTCTTAGCCTATCTGAAGAGTTCTACAAGAACAAAACACTGAACACTGCCCTGGTTAGCACCTAAACGCATGGGTGCACCCATGCGTTTAGGTGCTAATGAATACGGTCAAATGCTTGAAAAGTTATGTATGTATGACGTTCCGTCTATAACAAAAACTGCATTTGATGTGGCCGTAACGGCAAAAAATATTAGAACTGGTTTTGCAGCAACAGATACTTGACATGTCGACACAGATGATTTCCTTTCTAGTCAGGTTACTGATCGTGTTTTAAACAACGTGACATAGTCACATGTTGACGTTGCTGAAACCGCCGAAATTTTAGATACAAAGACTTCTACTCCAAATATAATAACTGATATGCCTTAGAACGGAACGAGGCCACACCAATAATATAACATTTAGAAGCCATTGATTCAGAATCATCTGATTACAGAACTGATAATAAAGATCATAACAGGATATCTCTTACCAGTTCATCTATTCTGACCGACATCGATAGTGAGAGCTTAATTGATAAAAAATTTCAGTGTAGAATGGAACCAGCCTCTATGTCCAAAGCCCGTAGTTCATTCGCTATAACCCCCGTTGTTTTTTCACCATATGCATTCAAACCTTTACCAAAAGTTCCACCTAAAAAGAGCAAGCAAAAAAATAGACGTAAAATTAAATCTGCTGAAATATGCTGTGCTAACAACACACACTTCTATGAACGACGAAATTGCTGCTATAGAAGCTAGTAAAAATGTAAGGAAAGTAAAAAGCCTGTTTTTGGTGAGGATAAGACAGTAATGATCATGACGATGATGAAGAGAAAAGTGACTGTTTTTGCTTGTGTTGCCTTGAACCGTTTTCCAGCATCAAATTTAAAGAGACTTGGGTCCAGTGTATCGAATGTAAGGGATGATTACATGAAGCTTGCAATGGAGGAGAGCCCCAATATATCTGTTAAAACTGTTTGTCAGACTAGATTCTAAACATAACTTAATTATAATCTTGATTTCGATCTTAAATGATGCCATTACTTAATATAATATTAATATTTAGCATGCTGACTAACTAAACTTAATAGTAACTTTATTAAATGGTAATTATATTCGTGTACCAAAGGTCGTGTCCAATTATTAGTTTTGTAAGCTGTGATTACATTCCAAAGACTAATTAAGGCAGATCAATTTCTGAAGTATATATGCTTTCTATAACAGAGATATTTTATTGACTAGTGGCAACTTACGTCGGTACTAGGAGAGTTGTGACATAAGAAGTGTTTTTTGTCTTTGTTAATTTGCTCATTGAACCTGTGTAATTAAAAATTATTTACGGTAGCAGACATTTTAAGTTGTAAGTTTCGTAGAGATAGGACTCTTTTTAAATGACATATTAGGAAAAGTAAAAATTGTCACATCTCTCTTAGGTCTCCCCTAGCACAATGTTTCACAAGAAATGTACCTGAAGTGTGCGGCTCCGATTTTAATGAAACTTCAATATGTTTTAGAGGGTACAATAATAAGAGACACGTATTTTTTTCTATCTGCGGAGATTCATTTTAACTGGGTGAAACTACCCATAAGTTCACCCCTAAAAACAGTCCTTTTAAAATATCTCAGGTTCTAAGTAAGATATCTTTACAAAACAAAATGAAAATTACTTGTTCTAAATGATGTTAAACTATTGTTTTTTCATCCCAAAGGATTTCATCCCTTATTTTTTATAAGGGTAAATCATCTATTTGCGCAAGTAATTTTATTCCAAAAATTACGCAATTTAATAAAATTGTTTGAAAATATTTTTTTTCACAAAAACCATAGGTAACTTAAGTTGACGGGTTTCGGGGTTTCTAAAAATAACTAGTAAAAGAGGGTGAGCCCCCTCAAATACTTTTTTTTTTCTTAAATCTTAAGTTCTAATTGAGATATCTTTACAAAACAAAATGAAAATTACTTGTTTTATAAAATGTTGTTGAACCAAGGTATTTTCATCCCCAAGAATATCATCTCTTATTTTTTGTAAGAGTACATTTTTTATTCGCGCAGGTAATTTAATTCTAAAAATTACGAAAATTATTAAGATTGTTTGAAAATATTTTCTTCACGAATACCACAACTAACTCAAGTTGACATCTTTCGGGGTTTCCTAAAATAAACTAGTAAAAGAGGGTGAATCAGATTCAAACCATTTTTTGATATCTCAAGTTCTAATTAACATAACTCTACAAAACAAAATAGAAATTATTGGTTATGGGAAATGACATTAAGCTATGGTATTTTCACCCCCGAGGATATTATCCCTTCTTTTTATTAGGGTAAACCATATATTTGCGCACGTAATTTAATTGTGAAAATAAATTAATTTGTTTCAAAATATTTTTTCCATGGATAACATAAGTCACTTACCAGGTTTCTAAAAATAAACTTATAAAAGAGGGGGAGCCACCCCCAAATACTTTTTTACATCTCAAGTTCTAATTGAGATAACTTTACGAAACAAATTGGAAATTACTTGTTATTTGAAACGAATTGTTTAAAAATATTTTTTCCACGTATACCATAAGTCACTTTCGAGGTTTCTAAAAATAAACTTATAAAAGAGGGGGAGCCACCCCCAAATACGTTTTTTTACATCTCAAGTTCTAATTGAGAAAGCTTTACGAAACAAATTGGAAATTATTTGTTATTTGAAATGAACTTAAACTATAGTATTTTCACCCTCAAGGATGTCATTCGAAGCATACCATTTCACAGATGTATAATTATTCTTAAAATTTCCAAATTTCAGTTGTTATGAACGTTACAGCTTACTAAAACTTTTTTTTTAATTAATACGAAAATATAAATTTATTTCATTGGTTAAGCATTCATGTCTGTAAATTATTATAATTCATGAAAAAGCTGATATGTAATTCTGCAACGTTAATTGAAATTAGAATTTGACAATTTTAACAATAATAATATATGTATATATGTATGAAATTACGGTTTACTTTTATAAAAAACAAGGAATAACATCCTTCGGAGTGAAAATACCATTGTGTAACATTATTACTAATAACAAGTAATTTTAATTTTGTTTTATAAAGATATCTTAATTAGAACTGGAGATGTTTGTATTTGGGGATGACTCACCCTCTTTTACTAGTTTATTTTTAGAAACCCCGAAACACGTGAACTTAAGTTACTTATTGCATTCATAAAAAAATATTATCAACAAATTTGCTTTAATTTCGTAATGTCCATAATTAAACTATTTAAATTAATTACAAGATTAATCCTTATAAAAAATAAGGGCTGATATCTATGGGGTTAAATCAACATAGTATAACCTCACTTCAACTAACAAATAATTTCCACTTTGTTTTGTAAAGATATATCAATTTGAAATTGAGATTTCAAAAAAGTGTATTTGAGGGCGACTCAACCTCTTTCACTACTTCATTTTTTGGAACCCTAAAACCTGTTAACCTGAGTTCATTTTGGTTTTCGTGAAAAAAAAATACTTAGAAACAATTTCATTAAATTTCGTAATTTTTAGAATTAAATTACGTGCGCTCAATTAGATCTTTAAAGGAAAATATTTGGGGTGGCTCACTCTCTTTTACTAGTTTATTTTTAGAAACTCCGAAACCCGTCAAATTAAGTTATTTATGGAATTTGTGAAAAAAATATTTTCAAGCAATTCCATTAAATTACGTAATTTTTAGAATTAAATTACATGCGTAAATATATGGTGTACCTTAATAAAAAATGAGGGATGATATCTTTGGGGTGAAAATACCATAGTTTAAGATCATTTCAAATAACAAGCAAGTGTCATTTTGTTTTGTAAAAATATCTTACTTAGAACCTGAGATATTTCAAAAATACTGTTTTTGGGGGTGAACTTTAGGGGCGGTTTTTACCCTGTTATAACGAATCTCCGCAGATAAAAAATAATATGTATCTCTTATTTTTGTACCCTCTACAACATGTTGAAGTTTCAAAATCGGAGCCGAACACTTCGGCTACCTTCCTTGGAAGAATTAAAATTAAAACAATAAATAATCTGCAGAAAATTTTCAACAAGGTACTTTTGAAAAGGTCAGAATGGATTTGAAAAACAATTAAAAAAGGGCATTCTACATATCTTTAAGAACTTTTATTAATCAAACCTAATCTTAAAAGTTATCATGATAGTAAATACTATGTTTTATGGAGGTATTACTTAATACTTAGTCAAAAAAACATCGTATTTAGTAGTGTGAAGATAAGGTGCTTTACAAAAAATATATTCGAAAGTAACGTAAATCTAAAGAAGTTGTGTTTATTTAAGAAAATTTGTGTGATCTTAGTATCCCAATGATTCACAGTGTTTGGCACCATTTTACAAATCATTTGAGCTGTGATGTTAAGCAAGGGTAGATAGATACACAGACTTTATCCATCACTGTATGTCGTTAAAAGCTATGACAAAACTCAAAATAATCATTAATGGAAGAATGATCAATAGATTTTATGCGATATTGTTTTAGCTACTTGTTTTTTATAACAGATAAATGTGTAGCAATTACTCAGAAAATGAAGTGAATGAATAAAATCTTTTTTTCCTAAAAAAACTTCAGATAAATTTTAATTTAACCAAAAAGTAAGATGGGGCTCATTGGCAGGGAGATGCTATAATTTTACCAAAGGCAATAAAGCTACAAGAAATACCCCGCAGTTACTCGCCGTGTAAAAATAGTTTTAAATTTCCACGTTCACCTATAACCTAAATTAAATAAGCCGAATGTAGCGTAACGGCGCGATGCGGCGTTTCTTCCGACCGCCATAAAGCATTTGTAACTGCCAACTTAACGGCAATATAACGAATAAAAAATCAATTAGGGCAAATCCAATAAAAAGTGGAAAAAAGGCGATATCTTGGTCTTTTTAAGACAGTGGTAGCCCGTATTTGAAGTATATAAAAATGCTTCCCCTAAAGAGATTTGTTAAACTGGGATTATGTCTGGATTTACCGGAAATCTTTATTCCACGAGAGTCTTGAATATTTAAATATTTACAAAAAAGTTTTACGGAGTTATAAAGCCATTAAGTCCCTTTGGAGATTTGGTTTGTTACCATTTTTATACCAGGTGCGGCAAAAAATCACATTCCCGTATATCCTTATCACATATTAGGCTACTGATCTTCTAGATAATCATTCTTTAAAATAAAGGAGTACCGTAATTTTAATTTGAAAATTTTAATCTAGGCAAAAATAAATAGATTAAATTTAAAATTAATTGAATTTCTAGTCGTCTACATTCAGAACATTAGTTTAATTTAATTAATTTTTAGTTTAATCAAGTCTACGTTTAATCCAATTAAATTAAATTCGAATTATTCATTACAATTATTTTAAAAAATGTATTTGAAACAACAACTTGCTACACTTTAGTATTTTAAATGATAAATATATAAAATTTTGTATTGATTTTAACTTTCTCTAATAAAACTTTGCAACCAGTAATTCTTTTTAACATGAAGGCGCGGGGCTGCAAAAAGGAATGTATATTTCTGCTCTATTTTATTATTCATTACAATTATTTTAAAAAATGTATTTGAAACAACAACTTGCTACACTTTAGTATTTTAAATGATAAATATATAAAATTTTGTATTAATTTTAGCTTTCTCTAATAAAACTTTGCAACCAGTAATTCTTTTTAACATGAAGGAATGTATATTTCTGCGCTATTTGGTACATAAATTTTATTGCTAATCTGTATATTCTTAAATTCATCAATATTTGTGTTTGACCTTTCAAATAATATTATAAAATCCATTAAATTATAAGATCCCTGATTATCTTGATAGAACTTTTAATATATTTTGACTTTGAAATCATGATTATAATTAAATTTTACAATACTTTACCGAAAAAAAATATTGAGCAAGTACTATCAGGTTAATCTTAAGTAGTTATTTAAAGAGTAATAAGAACTTTCCGCCCATATTACATTAGTCAACAAATACAAAAAAATATAGATTTTGAGTTATTGAATGTATCAGTTATTTGTATTTAATACAAACATTTTTATATAATATTTATACATAAGTCAAAAGAATAAAGAGAACAAGATATTTTAAGGATAACAGGAATTATTTACAAAAATACATATGAAAATACATTTGTAATAAGTCTTTTGTACCAAACTTTTTTGCAAATGTTGATTTCGGTTTATATTTCTGATCACTTTCTCTCATAAGAAACCAACAATAATCCCTTATCATTGCTGAATCCCATCTGCATTGGTAGCGTTGCTCCATCGTTAATATGTCTTTGTGGAACCTTTCTCTTTGCTCGTCACTAACCGTACCCCAATTTTCTGGGAAAAAAAGTTAAAAAATATAAACCTTCCTAACAAAGCCAGAATAATTTCATTTGATGTCAGTAATTTATTTCCTATCCAAGCGACAATTTTGTTACTTGAAAAACTTCTCTCTCTAAAAAATATTAACATAATTAAAAAAGAAGAAATATTAAAATCATTAAAAACATGTCTGGAACAAAATTAATTTGAATTTAATGGAACTGTATATTCTAGTGAAGATGGCTTGATAATGGGTAATCCACTTAGTCCCTTACTCTGAAATATTCATGGATTATTTAGAAGATCTCATAAGCAAACACACTATTTTTGAGAATTTTCTTTACTGGCATAGATATGTCGATGACGTCTTAACTTGCTTTACTGGTACAGACAGACAACTGACCCATTTTCTCAACTTTATTAATAACATTCACCCCAATATTACATTTACAATAGAAAAAGAAATAGATAACAAAATAAACTTTCTAGATTTAACAATATCACGGGAAAATAATTTGCATGTCTTCTCAATCTTTCATAAATCCACGCATACAGACACAACCATACACAATTTTTCTTGTTATCCAACACAACATAAAATGTCAACGTTCCATAGTATGTTACATAGACTTATTATAGTTCTTTTAAACAAAGTAAATTTTGAAAACGAACTAAACATTATTAAACAAGTTGCTGTTAACAATGGACACACCCCACAAATAATAAATAAAATTCTAAATAGAAATGAAAGCGCTAAATCTGGTATTTCCCGTAATGAAAAATAATAAAAAAATTTTTTTACTATTACATATTTTGGTCAAGCAAGTAATTGCATTGCAAAATTTCTAAAAAAGTTCAATATTAATGTGGCTTTTAAAACCAATAATTTAACTGGTAATATTATAAAATATAATAAAAACAAAAACAAAAAAAGAAAATAAATCTGGTGTATATAAAATAAAATGTACAGATTGCCCAAAGTTTTATATAGGACAGTCAGGCAGAAGTTTTTCAACAAGAATTAAGGAACACTTTAGTAGTTTTATTAAAGAAAAAACAGATTCTCATTATTCAAACCACTTAAGAGAATCTAATCATAATTTTGATCAAAATTTTCAAATTTTACATACAGAAAATAAAGGCACTAAATTAAATTTATTGGAATCCCTAGAAATAAATAAATTTAAAAACACCGATACTTTATTAAATTGTTAATTAGAGCTGAACAATTCTCCTTTATTGAACCTATTTTAATGACCTATTTCAATTACGTGTTTATTATGGGAAAATCCAAAAATGGTTTACCTTATTAGACATAAGAAATTGTATTCATTCTTGATAATGCTACCGTGTAGCGAAACATGTTGAATGTTATTTAAGTTTCAATTAAAGTGGAATTTTAAGTGAAAATCTAGTTTTACTACGTTATCTTTTATGATATGGAGTTCCACCAAGTATCGGCAAACTCAATACAATTATGTGCAAATCCTAATTTCTCGATAACACTATTAGGACTAACACAAACACACATTTTGTCCGGCAAGAACGAGGATCGCTCCTGGTTATGATTTCTAAATATTGTAAATTTGATTCCAGTGACTATTAACATTACATGTTGTAATCTGGACTAATTCTTTAGTATCTTTTTTGGACAAGTAGAGGTTCCGAACTAGATTATTTAATTTAGGTTTTTTGATTAAATGGAGTGCCTTTCTTCACTATCGGGAAAATAAGAATCGTTCTTATCTGATATATTATCGGGTTCTGCCTTATCATCATACATTTCTAAATCTTCCTCCCATTTTGCCAGTGTCGCTGGAACTGGTATATCTTCTCCATGGAGAACCGGTTTTATTGCTGAGGGAATATCCGAATAATCAATATTATGTTTGCTCTTTCTTGAAAAACCAGACACTTTTGTCATGCAAAAGTAACAGTCGATAAAATGATTTGTTGGTTCTCGCCAAATCACTGGAACTGCAAAAGGCATAGAAGAGCGTTTGCCATTTAACCAGCTAGGTAGATTTGCTGCACAGGTTTGGCAACATATGTGAGGAGCCCAGTCCGATCTTAATCACCAACATACTAATGATAAGCTACTTTGGTCATTTTGTTAATTGTCCCTTTCTGCGATTTAGGGATAAACCACATATGTAGCAAAAACTATCCGCGGGGTTATCACAGCCACGTTTCTGTAGTTTAGACATTTTTGTACTGTTCGTACAGTCGGTTCAGAGATGTGATATTACGTTTACAGGCGTCAACTAGTTTTATTCAACACAAAGATAATACTAATACAAGGCTCTTACTATTGGCTTGTTCAGGCACTTCGCTTCTCTAATTAACACTGATCACTAGTTGTGCTAAACCAATACTGATGATACGACTGCCCGCCAGCTGCTTTTATAGCTGTTCCGTACTTCTGGTATTTTCTAGAAATATCAGGAATCGGAAGTTCGAAAAGCGATGGCGTACTTTTCGTATACAGGGGCCATCTATAAGTAGATATGGGTTTAAATGGGTTATTTTAAGCTCTAGGGAGTTGAGAATTCGTGGTTGACTTGTCATTCCTAGACACCTCCACGTGGTGTTGCCAGATTGCGCACAATTTCCCTAAGTTATGGAAAACGTAAATTTGGCCACGTCGTGCTCGGGAATATTACAAATTATTTTTTAAAATAATATGATTAAAATACTCATTCATTTTTGCTTAAAAAATCACAACTCAAAAATCTTGGGTTAAGAGTTTTTTACCATCATTTTAGCATTTAGAGGCCAAAAATTAACTAAAGACTGCCTTTTAGATTACCGACGCAAACTGGCTGTAAAGTAGTGTTATTGGGATTAATTTTATTTTTTTTTACGCAGAAATGTAAATACTTTCTGTTATAATGAACACTTCCGGTTGACCCTAAAGTTGATATTTTGGGCTAAAGAATGAAATGAAAATAAAATTGTATGACCATTTATCAGAAGTTGTAAAATTGGATCACCATAGCTTTTATGATCTAATTTAAAGTACATCATGTTAAAATTTGAGTAAAAGTGGGGTATTTCATGTAAATAAACATTGATTAATCTCTAGATTTTAGATGGGTCATTTTGCACATAAGGGTCACTGAATGCAATTGAATCCTTCGAAAATTGCATTAAAATCGGTCAGACGGACAGACGCTGTGTTTTATAAATATGTGTGATGTTCGATAATTAATTCAAAAGTTTTATTTTGAATATAAAATCATGGGTTAATCAAGGGACCTTAAATGAATGAGATTTCACTATTGGGTTTAGGCTGTTTGCGCTTTGTTTCTCCATATTCTGAAGTGCACTCTTCCTGCTATATTTTTCAGTTTTTTTAGAGTTTTCTCTTTCTTTCCATTGCAGTATCTTCTTATTTTTATTATTATTTTACTACTCATGATGATATAACTCTGTTGACAAATCATTTTGAGATATACGAGTGCCACACATTTGTCGACACGATTTTGATCTTAACTTGGGTGGGGTGACGTTCCTACTATAATTTTTACCCATTCTAGTGTCGTGGAACCCAAGGACATGTTACCTACTCTAGTTTGCGTGGTTTAGTTAATTTAAAGATTCGCTATCATTTTTCTAGTCAAACTCGAGAATCCAGGTGTGTAAATGTGACTATGAACTGCAGCTGTAGCTATTTTAGAGTTCTGCTGCCACATTCCTAGGTACCTACATCCAACTCTCTGGATTTGGAATATTCTATTGCCACTAGTTTTATATAAGTACGTAAAATTTCGGCTTAGTTGTGTAATGAAAAGTAGTAGTAGGTGATAAATCAAGCATAAGAGTTGTCCTATGTTCATTGTTATATGGGTGTGGGGCCAAATAAATTGGATTAAAAAATTAAATTATTTATATTACGATTAGAGAATTATAGTAGCAAAGTGATAAAAGTTTATGGAAATTGTAAATTTGATCTTATTCTATTTCAGATTATTATTTTAAGAAATTAAATTTATTATCTATATACAAATTGGTTTGTTGATTATTTATAATTTAAGTTATTATGATGATGCTCGTTTAGGCAAATTATTTATAATGATATTACTATAACTCTTAACTTGTTACTTTTTTTAAATGTATTTTGTTACACAAAAAGTCAATTTGAGAATTTAGATACTTTCCTCGATTATAAATATTGTCTAAATATTCACACTTACTTAACTAAAATTTTGGGATTTTTAAAGTAAACGACACTGTTCCCATCCATTTCCTTTCTTTCAGAAAATTGCCTCGGTAGCCTCATTGTTGTGTTGGGCTTAATGGTAAATCGATGAGAACGTCACCTCACCTTTGACTTTTTAGGGCTCGTCGCGTCTAGCACGTTTACAATAAAAGACCCTACAAAGTATCGGCCGGACCAGTTGAAAGAAACATTATTTAATACCTTTAATAAGGGCAGGTTGATGTCCTTTTTTATCGAAATTAAAATTTATAAAGAAATAAGCTGAAAATTTGTTTTATTTCATGTAATTATTATAAAAAAATATATAAATTGTTATACAATATGTTTCCAATTTGTAATTGATGTATGACAATTTCGAAAAATGAGTTACAAAAACTGTTATATAGAAAAAGTTTTAGATAATTGTATTATTAACTTAATGGTGCTTGTGGAAGTGTTATAGCTATTTGAATTTTTGATATATTTTGAGAAAATTTGGACCTCAGTTTGAAAGTGTTTTAAATTGGTAGAAACATTTTGGGAGCAATTTTTTACAAAAAGTTCGTTTGCTCGATCAAACTTTAATTTGAACTATTTAGTTTTTCGGAACCATCATTAACATCTGACTGTCATATTGAATTTTAATCATTTTACAAAGTACCTTTTTGGTTTTGTTAACGATATATCACACATTATTAATAAATTTAACTTAATGCAAAAAAAAAACAAGAACATAGTTTTTTTGATAAAGAACCCCGATTTATGGGAAATGGTTTTCGGTCAAAGTCTCTGAGATTAAAAAGTCTGATAGTTCTTGATGAGTAGATCAAAAATCTCAATGGGCAGTTCGTGTATACTACAGTAGCGTAAAGCTATTTTAAGATTGTATAGCACCTTAGAGAACATTGCAAGAACAAGCTGTTTTTTGTCTAGAAAAGAAGGAAGTCAATGACGACTTTCACGCAGACGTTGAAGGTCATTTTATTGTTACTTTGTTTTCCTTGTCGAAAGTCAGAAGAATATTTAATGGCGATTTTTGCACTGAGGTTGGCAAGCACTTTAAAATGACCTTCAAGATGAGCCTCAAGACTAAGTGGAGGTCGTCATGGAACGAAGTCAATTTGGACACTTTTGGCATTCTGAAGTAGCCTAAAATTACTGTAGAACTGCATATATATCCGTATGTCTGTCTTCGTGTATGTATATATGTCAGAATTTCTGTTTTTATGTATGTATATACTGACTACTACCTTTACCTCTTGATACCTACTTCGCATATCTTCGACCCCTTGATATCTGCCCCGTTTGCGTTGATAGCCAGACAGCGCTAACAGTGCTCGTATGCCATATAATAAGATCTAAATAGGTCTAGTAGTCTCTTCCAATATAACAAGTTCACTTTTGTGTAGGTACTAGCACACAAAAGGTATTCTAGGCAGTGAAAAAGCAGATAAACTTGCAAGAAAAGGGTTTGGTACTATATTTATTGGATTACTAACAGTATTTGGCTATCATTAAAACGGCTAATTCGCTGGTGTACGATTAAGGAGACAGCAGATTGGGCTGGTGACAGGACTGATAACTGGCTACTGCAGCTTAAGAAAACATCTATACCTATATATATATATATATATATATATATATATATATATATATATATATATATATATATATATATATATATATATATATATAATGAAAACAAACTTGTAGATTATGTGACGAAAAGAAAAATGTAATCTTACATATCATCTTTAAATAAGAAGTTTTAACGTATTAGACACACTTTTAGGGATCAATCAATCTTGAAGATCTATATTTAGAAAACAAACTAGCGATCGGGTTCTTAAGCCTGATTAAAACAACCAACTTCTTCACCTAGAACACATACAGGGGGTCTGAAAAAGTGTGGGAATCTCTCGGATATGAAAAAACACGTGAAAGGACTACTACAAGTTCATATAAGCTTTTTTCGTATAGGCCTCCTCTCCGGAGATACGGGCTCCCAAAGAGCTGCAATGAAATCAAGTTTTTTATACATAATTATTGAACCACCAAGTATATTTCAATTTTTTTTAATATGATGTATATCAGGTAAGACCCTAATTACAATCCAAGAAAGTATTGTGCATTATTCACAGCTGCAGGGACGGACAAGCTGTAACACTCATGACATCATTTTTTTACGCCTTGTATGATGAGAACTTTGAAAAACGTTTTTTATATACTTTTAACTACTGACTAAAAATTAAGTACTCCATTCATATCGCTAATCCGAACCGTTTTCGAAAAAACGTGATTTTATTTACACTGTTGGTTCCTAACTTCTGTCGGGTTAAATATAAAAAAGAGGAATTTTCCCGTCATCATAGTTTAGTATCGACCGTAGTGGAATACACCAACATTTTGAAGTGTTCTCGCCGGTAAAAATCTAACGGTGTTAGGTCGGGAGATCGAGGAGGCCAGTCAATAGGTTTTCTTCTACCTATTCAACGGTTTGGAGAGACGTTATTCAGGTGTCCCGCACAGCAACGCTGAAATAAGGTGGTGCCCCATCGTACATGTAGTACATGTGTAAGTGCTCTACTAAATCGTGAAAAGCGTTCTGGAGGAACTCCAAATAAAGTTCTCCATTCAGTCGTGCCTGCAATACGAATGGTCCAATAAAAAAATTGTCATTGATTCCTGCCCAAATATTAATTGATTGGAACTGATGCTGATGATCCAAAACAATAGTTGCATGAGGATTTTTGTCAGCCCATAAATATGAGTTGTATAAGTGTATGATACCATTTTTGGTAAACCCTGTTTCATCCCTGAAGAGAATAGTGCTAATGGAAGTTTACATTATTTTGTTGCTGATCCAAAAGCCAGTTAGCAAACTAAATTCTACGTCAAAATCTTCACGAATCAGTTCACGCACTTTTTCAAATGATATGGATATAAGAGTTGTTTTTAAAGAACTTCATGTGCTATTCCTTTCAACGTATTAAACTGTACTGATAATTTTCGAGTGTTTGTTGAAGAAGTGTCATCTACAGCATTTAAAATAATTTACTCTAATTGCAACGTACGTACTGTTCTTCGACGATCAGCATCAGTACTTCTTTTCCCAAAATTTCTTAAAATTACGAAGAGATTTAATAATGTTACCTTATGAAATGAATTCGTCTGCCATTCTCTCTTAGACGTTGATCAACTCGTTGAAATGTTTTCTGACCTGGAAGAGTACGATTAGGGTATCTGTCGTGATGTAACCTCTTGGCTTTCAGAGCATTGCAAGATGCAGGACAATACGTTGTCACGGTTCAATTTTGCACTTAAGCTCACTATGGCTAATTTATTTAATTTAACTTTAATTTGCAAATTTGTTATGGGCAACATAGTTCCTTAAGTATTTCCCAGGGATTATTTGAAGACAAGCATTTCATTAAGTACTGTTTTAATTAATTTTATTTGCCATTATTTTGTCCTACTTTGGTATTCTTATCAATAACAAACTTATTGCTTACCTTTTTTTTTTGTATTCAGATAGATCTTGTTTTTTTCCCAGCCATTTATATTTGAATTTGATGGGATTTTATGTATATTGGGTTACAGCAATCAGGAAATTTCTATGGATGTATTAATTTATATTTCCCGAATTAAAAAATAATAACTGGGATACTTATTAGATTTATTATTCTTGTTTTGAGTGGAAAACGCTAATGATTAACGAATTGCCTTAACTAACTAATGCATTTCAGCCGACTCTTGTTGCCCGGTGCCTTGCTTTTTGAGCTGTCATTTCTTTCACACGTGGTAAATGAACGCGCCTAACGGAAGTCGATAAGTGCGCAAGCAGAACCAAGGTTATAAATGGAGGCCGTTTTGCCTTGATTTTTCACTTTTTCCTGGTTTGATTCGGCCGAAGCAGCTGCAGACTTTCATCATAATTTTTAGTTGCCAAATTTCTGGGATTCTGAGATGGAAAGTCGAAGATATCTCGATAATTTTGTTGAGTTTTGGTGTACCGTAACTTTTTTTTATCGGGATAAACCTCCAGAAAAAGATTTTGGGTAATTAGCACGGGTCAATGAAGGAATCAGTCTGACCCCAGATGATCGGGGTCCATCCTCTGGATAGGGAAACAAACAGCTATCTACCTTCGGGGTAGTAGAATACTCATATTCACCCTCTGGGTCGAAGAACAGTCCAGATTCACCCTCTGGGAAGCCTACAACCACCCTTGGGGATATCAACAAATACATCCTTCAGAACATCTTTTTCAGTAAATAAAGAGTAGAATTAGTATTAAACCTTTCTTGAGTTTTCATTTGGCCCGCAACTTCTTGTTTTTTTTTTGAATATTTTGTGCAGCGATTTGAGAGCTGAGTTGAACGCTAGGCCCAATCAACAACTTGGGGGGTTTCTGAGTTTACCCGGCCAAAATTCAGTGGCGCCTTTTCAGAAATTCACACCCCTACTCTACGGCACAGGGGCTAGCTTGGCATTTTGCTGGCTGGTGCCGCCTCTAGCCTTCAAATCTGCTCTGCTCGTTCGAATTAATCCTCACTAGCGCCTTTATATCAAATACCAGTGTAGCAACATCATATGGATATCCGCATATTCATTAAACGTGTATTCCGTATTTCGAATTATTTCACAATTAATATCACCACGAAATCCAAAAATCAGTAAAATAAAATCAAAGTAAATAATCAATGTTTCAGCGATGTGAAAGTTGACAAGTTCTAAAATGCAGGATGTTTATTTCTTTGGTACCTAGCAACGTTTGCAACAATATTACTTTGTTTTTGGTGCCGATAAAATAAAACGCACATTTTTTGCGAACCTAGGTCGAACTCCAATTAGACATATTTAACTGAAGAAGTAAATTCTAATTTTGGATCGAATTTTTTTTACCATAAGGTTGAAGGTCGAACATTTGATAGGAACAAAGATGTATCTTTTATCGAAATACGCCAAATACATGATGTAAATTAAATGACGTTTTTTCTCGAAAACGGTTAGGATTACCGACATGAATGAAAAGTATTTAATTTTTAGTCAATAGCCAAAGGTTTATAAAAAACATTGTCCAAAGTTCTTATCATACAGGGCGTAAAAAAAGGTGTCATGAGTGTCACAGTTATTCCGTCCCCGCAGCTGTGAGTAATTTACTTCCTTGGATAGTAATTAGAAGGGTCTTACTTGGTATACATCATATTAAAACAAATTGAAATATACCTAGTGGTTCAATAATTATGTGTAAAAAACTTGATTCCATTGAAGCTCTTCGGGAGTCTATATTTCCGAAGAGGAGGCCTATACGAAAAAAGTTTATATGAATTTGTAGTATTCTTTAATGTGTTTTTATCATATCCGGGAAGTTCCCACATTTTCCCGGACACCCTGTATAATAAGCAACACAATAATCCTTCAGATTGAAATGTAAGGGCTTCTTAACCTTAACCTGCTATATCATTCAATCAATCAGTGGCTGATTAACAATGCCAATAGAAAAAAGAATACTTATTTATTATTCCTCATCAAAAAACTCTTTTATAGTATACTTTAAACAAAAGCTTGCAGCTTTACCCAGAAAACCTCGTACATGTAATATTTCGTACGGGATTTTAAAAACTTTTTCCAGGCACTTACACTTGTTGTAATAGCGACCATAAAAATCCCGGTCGTTTCAAATTAAAAACCACCGAAGCACGAAAGAGCTCATTTTATCCCTTTAATGAGGTCACAAAGCAAAATTTTCTTTTTCAATTAATTTTGTTAATTTTATTTTATTTGAAACGTTTGCGATTTTAAATTAAGGACCCTTTGGGGACCCAACGTTGTTTACAATTCAAACAAAAGGATTATTTGAATATGTGTAAAGTTAAATTCTTTGGTGTAAAAAAAGTATTTCAAATACAGATATGAAGGCAAGTGATTTTACGTAGTCAAACAAGGATAGTAAGTTATTTAATAAATTAAGTAAAGAACTTTTTAAAAACAAGCGTTAGTTTAATATTTTATTACAACTAAAAAAATATAATAATTCCGACTTTTCAGGGATCTTACACATGATTAAGTATGCCTTTTTATACAATTGCTCCGACTGACCATCATTCATAAATAAACTCAGCATACTAGTAAGAAAACTGATCGGAATAACAATAAAAACCAGGTATGTTTTAGTGCTATAGACACTGTGAATTGTTTTATATCTCCCTTGCATTTATTATTATTCTACCCAGTTTTCTGACTGGTGTGCTGAGTTGATTTTCAAATCACTTGTCACTATAAAGCAATTATAGATAAAGCAAACTAAAAGTTGTGAAATACTCTTGGAAAAGTTAATTTATATGAATATTACATATTTTTTTAGGAATAATATGATATTCACTTCAGCACCTTCTCATGCGGCTTATACTAAATATCCAGAAGGTCTTTAAACTGTGAAATGTGAAGTACCATATAAATTTATTATGATCGATATATCCAGGGTGTCCAAAATAAGGAGTGCCCGTATAGGAATCACGGTATCAGTAAGAAATACATATTTGGTTAAATGGGCAAAATGTTACGTAATTTAAGAATTAATGATGTAAGAGTCAAAAACTTTTGACATGATTTTTGGTGATTAAAATGTGGTCGGACTTGCATTGTCTTTACTTTTATTTTTACGACGTTTCGATTAGGTTGTATCTCTAATCGTTATCAAGTATAAACTGAATGTTTTGTCTTAAGACTACGAGCTTATATAGGGACTGTGATTTGATGTTACAAAGTAGTGGTTGCCAAAGATTAGGTATCTCAACATTCGGTTTACTGAAGATTCTATTATTGTTTTTAATGTATGCTGTTTCTATATATTTTCTTTTTTTCATATTGGGTTCCATATATATTGCCGCAGCCTCAGACCATTTTATATGGTGTTGTTTCTCCCAGGAGTGTTTTGCAATACCTGATCTCGACGTTTCCCTTTTTTGTGTATGAGTTTTATGTTCCTTAATTCTAACTTCTAGCGGTCGTTTGGTTTCTCCAATATACATTTCACCACACTCACATGGAACTTTGTAAATACATTCTTTCTTATCGGTAGTTTTAGGTTTTGTTTTTGTTAAATGAGCTCTAAGGGTATTTCCTGATTTAAAGGCTGTTTTTATATTATAACTACTGGCAATTCGTCTTATTTTCTCCGACGTTCCCTTAATGTACGGAATTGTGAAGAATGAATGTGTTTCTTGCTGTCCAGTGTTCGTTGTTCTAAACTTATTTATAACATCGTCAATTAGTTTTAAAAGATAATCATTTTGTTATAAATCGGATTTAATATTTGCTACCTCTTTTTCCAATGGTTCGGCATTATTGCATATAGATATAGCGCGATTATAGAGGTTGCATATAATTCCTCGTTTTGTTACAACAGAATGATTAGAACTATGATTAAAATATTGTTCAGTATGTGTTGTTTTTCTGTATACTGAAATTTTAATAGTTTCGTTTGAACGGTTCACCATGACATCTAGAAAGGGTAATTGATCATTTACCTCTTTTTCCATGGTAAACTTAATTGTAGGTCGAATGGTATTTAGATGTTTCAGGAAATGAAATGGTTCGAAACTCATGCCATAGAAATAGCAACAGTAAAACCGAAAGTTTGGTTGAGGTATGTCGATGATACTTTCATCGTATGGAAGGGCAATGATCAAGAACTTAATGATTTCCCGAAACATCTGAATACCATTCGACCTACAATTAGGTTTACCATGGAAAAAGAGGTAAATGATCAATTGCCCTTTCTAGATGTCACGGTGAACCGTTCAAATGAAACTAATAAAACTTCAGTATATCGAAAGCCAACACATACTGGACAATATCTTAATTATAGAGGTAGCAAATAAAAAATCCGATTTACAATGAAATGGTTATCCTTTAAAACTAATTGAATGTTATAAATAATTTTAGAACAACGAACACTGGACAGCAAGAAACACATTCATTTTTCACAATTCCGTACATTAAGGGAACGTCGGAGAAAATCAGACGAATTGCCAGTAGTTATAATATAAAAACAGCCTTTAAATCAGGAAATACCCCTAGAGCTCATTTAATAAAAACAAAACCTAAAACTACCGATAAGAAAGAATGTGTTTACAAAGTTCCATATGAGTGTGGTGAAATGTATATTGGAGAAACCAAACGACCGCTAGAAGTTAGAATTAAGGATTATAAAACTCATACACAATAAAATTTTTATAAAAAAATTGAACCGACTTCTAAACGTGCGCTAAAATGTGAAAAATAACTGTAAATTTTTATATGAAATTGAACTTTTTGAAGTCGGCGCCAAACTAATACCTGACAAAATGTGATTTATTTAAACAGATTAAAAATACTTTATTTGTAATTGCTTTCTTACCATAATTTATATATATTAGTAGTTACTTATTTCTTTTACAAATAATTTGGCGCCGACTTCAAAAAGTTCAATTTCATATAAAAATTTACAGTTATTTTTCACTTTTTAGCGCACTTTTAGAAGTCGGTTCAATTTTTTTATAAAAATTTTATTTTTCTATTTTTAGTTTTGGAATTCATTATGATATTCATAAATTATTTGAACTAAGTACTAATCGAATTTAGTGTACTTCGCAATGACTCCAAAGTGGCAAAAAAGTACGAAATAGATTTTTTTTGTTCGCTATATTGAATCCGCCATATTGAATTTTTTAAAAATAATTTCAGATTCTTTATGTGTGGCCCCGAAAACTTCCCCATGGAGAAAATCGGACAAAATTGATTTTTTCGTCCGCCATATTGAATTTTTTAAAAATTATTTTAGATTCGTCATAGGCGACTTCGAAAACCCCTCCGCACCAATTTTAGAGAAAATCGGACAAAAAAGATTTTTTTTTGTCATCCATATTGGATCCGCCAAATTGAATGTTTTTTAAATTATTTTAGATTCGTCATATGCGACCCCGAAAACTCCCTCGTACCAATTTTCGAGAAAATCGGTCAAAATTGATTTTTTTGTCGGCCATATTGGATCCGCCATATTGAATTTTTAAAAAATTATTTTAGATTCGTCATATGCGACCCCGAAAACTCCCCCGTGCCAATTTTGGAGAAAATCGAACAAAATTAATTTTTTCGTCCGCCATATTGGATCCGCCATATTAAATTTTTTAAAAATTATTTTAGATTTGTCATATGCGACCCCGAAAATTCCCTCGTACCAATTTTGGAGAAAATCGGACAAAATTGATTTTTTCGTCCGCCATATAGGATCCGCCATATTGAATTTTTTAAAAATTATTTTAGATTTGTCATATGCGATCCCGAAAATTCCCTCGTACCAAATTTTGGAGAAAATCAGACAAAATTGATTTTTTCGTCCGCCATATTGGATCCGCCATATTGAATTTTAAAAAATAATATCAGATTCGTTATGTGGCACCTCGAAAACTCCCCCATACCAATTTTGGAGAAAATCGGACTAAATTAAATTTTTTGTCCGCCATATTGGATCCGCCATTTTGAATTTTTTAAAAATAATTTCAGATTCGTTGGGTACAACCTCGAAAATTCCTCCATACCAATTTTGGAGAAAATCGGACAAAATAAATTTTTTTGGCCGCCATATTGTAAGCGCCATCTTGGATTTTACTGCACCAATTTCATTTAAAAAAAATATGGGACCACCGCAGCAACTTTCTTTACATAACGTAAAAAATTTCATTCAAATCGGTGTAGCCGTTCCAGAGTAATCGGTGTACATACATAAAAAAAAAAAATACATAGTCGACGAATTGAGAACCTCCTTCTTTTAGAAGTCGGTTAAAAAGGGGAAACATCGAGATCAGGTATTGCAGAACACTCCCGAGTGTTGAGATACCTAATCTTTGGCAACCACTACTTTGTAACATCAAATCATTGAGATGTGTACAGTGAAGCGAAACGTTGCGCTTCAATGGATACAGTCCCTATATAAGCTCGTAGTCTTAAGACAAAACATAGATACAACCTAATCCAAACGTCGTAAAAATAAAAATAAAGACAATGTAAGTCCGACCACATTTTAGTCATTCTTCAACATTGTCTACAACCTTCAAACAAATGATTTTTAGTGTTTGAGTTATTTAAAAAAAACGAGCATTCGAATTTTCAATTCTGTTTCTTTTCTGCTGTTAATAATAAAGTTGGAACAAAACCGATAAAACTTCTTTATATCAACTTTTAATGAGCTTATGGATGGCATTAATTTTTTATTTTACATTTTTCGTTAAGCAACCATTATCAACTTAATTTTTTTAAATATGGTTCTGATTTTCCATATATCTTAAAAGCCCTTTTTATTCTGAATTGGACAATGTACCACATGTTACAGTTTAATTACATCTGAAATCTTTTTTTACCATTATTAATAAATTCAAGTACGAACCTATTTCCTAGAACAATTAATGCATTGTTTTGCATAATTAACTATTCAAAAACAGCACGGTGAGAGTACCTGTCGGCTAAATTTTCAAAATAACTTATATGAACGTATTTTGAAATTTCACTAAATTATTTCCTTTGAGGATATGTCTAAAATTATGTCTATAAGGAAAACTATGAAATAGAAGAAGAGCTTAGATTATTGGTTCTTGAAGCATTCCAAAGCATAACGCTAGTAATGCTAAAAAATGCATTATATACTAAGATGCTATTTACGTTTAGAGAATAACGGTAACACAGGTCTACAAAGTTCCATGTTAGGGAATTTGGGATTATTTCCAAAGTAATATTCTGCATAGAATCCGGATTTAAAGTCCCTTCTCCCCAGGATTTTGAAACATTTGAGGTTAAGTTATGTACTATGATTTTTTTTTCGCTCATTTTTAAAATTGTATCGCTTAATACGCCTCTTATCCTTCAAAATAAGCTAAGTGGTCCCTATGATCTTTTCTTGCAAAGTTACGACCATATATCGCAACAACATCATGAGAATTCACAATAACCTTTTGAGGCATACATTTGTCTACTGAATACATTTCTCTCGAAAATTTGTACTTGGGGGTTTTTGGAGTCTAAAAGCAGTTTTTTAAAATTTAATCTCTTTTTAGATACTCAAGGTATTTTGCGTGTAAAAGAAAGAGTGAGACATCTCGAATTTCCTTGGGATAAAAAATATCCGTCAATTTTACCAGCTAAACATAAATTAAATCTTTTAATTGCTGATAAAGAACATCTTACTTTCTGCATACCGGTACTTACCACTTCTTAGCTTCCATTAGAAACAAGTTCTGGCCCCTTGCAGGAAATAATCGTCCGTGAAATGTTTTCGTCTTAAATCTTCAAGCAATCAACATAATATGGGTAAAACGACAACACAACGTTAGACTCCCAATAGACCTTTTCTAGCAACATGTATTGATTATATGATTCGGATATTGTCAAAAGACAGAAGTACAAAAAACTACAAAATAATAAAAGGATGGATTTATTTGTTTGTGGACTTATTTACTCGTGCTATTCATCTCAAGCTTCTTAGCGATTTGTAAACTAATTGCTTTTTTTTGAGACCACGGTACTGAGCTGAAATATATAACTTTTTCCTAAAAATAAAGTTGAAATTTAACTGCTGTAAATCTTTTTGAATTGAATCTAGTACCATCACGATCACTCAATTTGGCAGGCTCTGGGAAGCTGAAGTACCTAGTAATATTCCATTGTCCTTCGAAGAATTGTCAACAGTGCTGATAAAGGTGGAAGCTTATTTAAAGTCTTGAGGTTTATATCCTTTATAGCCCTGATCCTTTCGATTCACAACCCCTCATTCCCACGCACTTCCTAATAGGAGGTAACGAAACTACATTAAAATTCCAATAAACAGACTTTCCAAATTTAAACGGCTGCAACCAATTTATAAAATTTTTGGTAAAGATGGCCGAAAGAATATTTCTCAGAAATGTAACAGAGGACAAAATGGAAGCAACATTTTGCCAATCTCTTCAAGCCAGGATGAATAGTCATCGTGAAAGAAGATGGATGACCCTCATTGAAGTGGCAAATTGGTATGGTTACTGAAATCCATCCAAGTGCTTATGGTGTTGTTAGAGTAGCTACTGTGAAGACAGCATTCTCCATCATCAAACGTACAGCGGTCATCCTGTACATTCTCCCAAATGCTGATTGTTGAAACCTTGTTGTTTATAAATCGGGAGGCATGTTACTACTAAGGATTTTGATGATGAAGTGGCAACATTGTCTAGCAGCGAGAGTGACAAGGAAGTGGAAGAGAGTTAAAGTTTATAAAAAATTATCAATATAAACAGTAAAGCCGAAAACTCTATGTGTTTGTTTACTCAATAAATGTACCACCAATGCAAGTCCTATAAACTCACTTTAGAGAATCTTCAACATTGCTTACAACCTAACAAACTTAAGAATTACAATATGTTGAAATAGAGATTTGTTTTCATTAAACCAAAAATGAAAAGGAAATTTGTATTTTTGAGCCACAGAAAATATCGTTTTTAAATGTCAATATCTTGGGAAGTGTTGAACTTAATTAATAACATGGTACGTTATATAAAATATGACTTTATCATAGAATATAAAAGTGGCATTAGTTAAATTAAAAACATAATTTTGTTGAACCTGTTTTTTTTTAACATTTCCTGCATGACCTTAAAGATATGTATCTAGATTGCATGCATATGACCTAGAAATATAATTTATTATAACATTCTCCTCTACAGAACGATCTTTATAACTAATGGATGACTTAGTCTGTATATCTTTTAAAAGTTACTTTTTATATCCTGTAGTATCATATTTGACATCGGTCGATCCATATTTTTGCAGACAACACGACATTTTAAAGTTAATGATGTTCTGAAAAAATTCTAACCCATTTGTCGTTTAATAAATACTTTAACGGAAAAATTGTAAGGACAAAGACTCTTTAATTTCCCATAGAGGATGCTCAAAGTAGACGAGGATCCCTTTTAGTCCTTTCCGCACCACAATGTAGATAAAGTTACTAACAGTATTATAACTCTGAAATTACCTTTATCAGAATTAATTTCCCAGTACAAATAGCTATTTCTTACACATGCTGAAGTGCTTTAAAAAATCCTTCAATGCGTTTGTCAACCCTTAAAAAAAATAAAAATTGTTTATAATATCCTACTTAGTTATTTCCACCAAACCTATATTTTCTGGTGCAGTCATTAAATTATCATTAGTTCGGGTAATATCGTATTTTCACCCAATATCTTCCTTATAACCACCAACATATTGCTTAGTTGGGGTTTTACGGCGCTAGGGGAAAAAAGAAGGCTTATCGAACTTATTTACGACATTAAATTGTTTCCTCAAAACGCGGTTTAAAATGGTTTATTGAGGATTCGAGGTAGTAAAATTCCATATGTAGGTTAGAAATAAAATACCGAGGGGGAAGAAAAATGAAATGCAATTGATTTCTGGTAAGTTTTAAAGTAAATACTGTATTTTATCTGAAAAATATATGTATACGGGATTAAGACGTATTTTCACGCTGTGTGTTTGTTCTGTTACAGTAAATATTGCAAGTTTTTTATTGCGCTCGTGTGCCATCAGATCACATTAAAATAGGTCTGGGATTGTTTTCAAAACTTTTTCGTTTTGGTAAAACACAACAAGGTTACTGGGGCATCCTAGGCAATGAAAAAGCCAATCAGCTTGCAAGATAAGGGTCTGATATCACCTGGTGCGGATCCAGCCTCTCTCTTTGGGGGAGGAGGAGTGATATCACAAAATAGAGTAAGTTAATCGAAAGCGAGTTGTCGATGAGGGGGGAGACGCCAGCGACATTCACGTTCCTAATGCAGCAGGCAAAGGCAAGTCAATTTTTTTTAATTCCAAGCTCTTGGGAGGTGGCGATCGTCCCCACTGCTCCCTCCATGGATCCGTACCTAGCTACCGCATCTATCAACACCAGGCCCACAGGAATCAATTTGCAAGCCATAGATACAGCAAATTATGGCTGAGTAGGTCCAGGCTGTGGTTGTAACCATTTTTTTGAAGATTAATATTGCGTATATTAAACGTTAGGGAGCAGTCTTTTTGTGTACTCTCAAAAGACTCAAATGTTAATCATTTTGAACAAATTACTGCAAAAAACAGAAAAAATTATTGTAAAATTATTTGAGAAGTAACTCCCATTAAAATTGCATGAAGTTCACAAAATTATTAATAACATTAGTATCACGATAGTAAAACGGTAATTACTTGAAATCAATGTTTTCCATCGGAAAAAAAATATGCCTCAAAAATCGTTAATCTAATCAAAATACACCGAAAAACGATTAAGTAGAGCAAAGAAAAATATTTGAAGCAATTGCAGAAATGTAAATTATTTAATTATGAGACTTTCTTCTGGGTATAGGGTCCCAGAAGATGTGTTTGATGTGTTAAAAGTGACTCGTTTGTTCACTTCTTCTATAAATGATCAGTAAATGTAGCCATTCCTGTAGGTCGTACTACTTTTGTCGACGGCAGCTCGAAAGAATTCAACAGATGACATATATGTCCAGTGTCTGAAATTTTGTGGCAACGTCGGGTTTTTTCTCACTGCAATATAAGTTTTAGAAGTTTGTAATTATTATTTCACGTAAAATATATTACAGCTTTTAGTCTTTAACTGCTATTAATATTTCTAACTGCAGATGAGTCTGGAACTTACACTTGTAGAAAATTATCTTCTTAGGTAAAATGTCTATTGTGGCAGTAAAAAGGGGTTTAAAGCAATATATTGTGTATGATAATCTATGGATCGGTTATATGGCGGACACCAACCACACAAAGACGGGTCATTCTGGAGCTCCCCAGAGACTGGTCTGCCTATATATCATCGGTGCCATTAGCAGCACCCCAATAGCAGCTACGGAAACTCTTCTAAACCTCCCTCCCTTTGACATAATAATCAGGGCTGAGGTGAGGAACAAAATAACGTCTGGTGGACTCAACCTGCACTCGGATACACCAGCATCAAAGGCATGGTAATGAACTCATTGCTAAAATTGCGCAGTGACACCATGCAAGAACTCACAACTTTGACAGACTTTACATCGTTCAGCTAGACTGGAAGGCGGGCTCTGATCGAACAGTGAGTCAGCTAGGAAACTTCGTCCGGTACACGGATAGGTCCGAAACTTACTATGGTGCAGGGGCCGAAATATACGGGACACACCCAAGCTTAACATAAGTGTAGCACTAGGGTAACATACCATAGTATTTCAGGCAGAAATTTACGGTATTCATGTCTGACATCGGGAGCATCTGAGGAGTTACAGGGCAAGATCGTTCGCAATTTCACTGTCAGTCAGGTAGCGCTGAAGATTTTAGCGTATTATCGGATAGCATTAAAACAGGTTTGGGACTGTCTTCAAAACTTTATCTCTCTGGCAAAAGAAGATAAGGGTCTGCTACCTTATTAATAGCACTAAAGCCAGTATTTGGAATTCCAAAGGCTGCTATTTGTGGGTGGCTATACTGATACATAAATTACAATGTGGGCCACAGGTCCTGCAAGTTATTGCTGAGCAGACCATCTAGCAAACTAAGCAGCGAAATTTTTCGTCTAAGCAGATAATAGATCATGCTGGTGACAGTAATTATAACGGTCACTGCAGCTTGGGAAAATATGTACATACAATGGGCGTCTTCAATGAAGAACCATTATGTAGATTATGTGACGAAGAGGACGAGACAGCCTCACACATTACCTTTGAATCCGAAGATTTAACCTACTGGACACACCTTTAGGGATCAATCGATCCGGAAGGCCCATACCCAGAGGATAACTAGTGAGCAGGCTACTAAACCTGATCAAGGCAACCAATCTGTTCCCGTAGAATGAATATAACAGCAACACAATAAGTCTCAAGCCTGCAGTGTAAGGGCTTCTCAATCTTGTCCTGCTTTATTATATAATCAATCAATGATTCCTTGTCAATATTCATTGCAGTACCATATTATTTCTTACATAACAGGTCTCAGATTTCGAAATCGTTTAAACTGTTGCATAAAGCTTCGGTGAGTGTCCAAGTTTCAGAACCACGTATTGATAAGGAGAAGATATAATATTTATGTGCGAAACTTAAGGTGAATTGGTCACCACACAATTAAACTTCTAATAATGATTGATGTCTTGAATTACTTTGGTTGTTGTAGTTTTAGGTACTTGTACTTGTTCCGTAGCATAAAAAATGTCACAAATATATAAAACTAAATTCCAAGAAGGAAACATAAGTAAAACCTGGAAATTTGATGTTAACATTTAAATTTCTTACTAATGTGTTTAGTCTCCAGAGAATAATTATATTAAGTACAGTACTTTGTACTATACAAGGTTAAATGATAATATATATTTATATTAAAATAAGGAAGTTGCAGCAGATATTTTGGTAATTTCTGAATGTAGAATATGCTGAAAAACGTAAGAAGCATCCAAAATGGAAAATCAGTTAATCCTCTTGTGTTAATGATTGTACCTGCATACCTATACCCAAAAGTTATATTTATCTGTCATATTTTATTTTAAAAAATATTACTCTCAATATTTTATGATGCATTTGGGAAATAATCCTTGATATTTTATAAGCTTTATAAATTTAAAATGAAAGTTTTTAAGTTTCTATTCCTAGCACCGTCTTGTGTATGCTATTAAAATTTACTATACCCGATATTCTAGTTTCATAGACCGTAATCTAGTGTAAGTTATTACAATTTCACAGACACAATATGCGTCCCGGGCCAGACAGCAGCAGGATCACGTGCTCAATTAGCTCTTCCTGCAGAGCAAACTTACACCCTGCAACGCCTGTTGAGAATTCATAATAAAAACTAATTATTATAGCAAAGTGTAGGAGAAAAACACTCTATTAAGTGTGCAATTATGCTGTAATATACGAGTAAACACACTTGTTAAAGACTTTTAAATACAATTCGATATTGGAATAAAGAATATTTATGTTTTTCTGTTGTTAGAAACAATATATAGATATTTTTAAATTGGTGCAAATAATAAACTACTTATTACTTTGTCATATTATTTAGGATATCATTTCTTAATATAAAACAGCCGAATTAAGTATTAATTTTCTAATTTCCCTACATTTTGAATATAAGCCAATATGAATAAAGTAAAATAAAACTATTTTTATCTTTTTTGAGACAAACCTGAGATCATGATAGAAACTTAAATTAATTAATATTCATATCATTCTCTGGTTATCCCACTTATTCAATAGTGTTTTCAAATACAATTGACTCGCATGTATGATTTGTACTTGAAACTTATCGATATCAAACTGGCCAAAAAATCATGTGACTCTCGCTTGTGTGAAAAATCACTAATTTTATGAAGAATTAACCAAATAATTAATAAAACAAATTTCCAATAAATTAAAAACTACACTTTAGAATCTATTTTAATAAATAACTGGAATTACTAAATAACATAATTAGTCTTTTTTCAGCAAATTTTATCCTTATCGAAACATAACGTACATATTGTAAGTCAAAACGGTTTATTAATTATAAAGTGGATTATAAAATTTATTAATAACCACACAATTGTTATAAATAAACTAAAATTTTAGAAAAAAATGGGGCAAGAAAAAAATAATAGTTCTAGGTTATTATTTTTAAATAAATGATGATCATCCTACTTAATAAACGGTTAAAATTAGATTGTTAAATAAATTAATTATAATACATTTTTAAATACATGCATCACTTATTTTCATTCCACAGTTTATACTTAACCTATGATTGTATTCCTATACCCGCATTTCAGCAACCATATAGTAACCCATTTTCGAAAAATATTGGGCAATCATAGAATCGTCCCCTTTAGGTACATATTTTGATTAATCTAATGAAAAATTCGCTTCCATAATAAAAAAAAACACGAATACACTGCTAACTTATAACTTCACTTTTTTTATTTTATATTTTAATGACACAGCGCGTTGTTTATATGGAATTAATTGGACCGATCAGTTTCTTGCATAAATTGAATTTTCAAATGTTTGAATAATTATTTGTTTATGATAATTTTATTCTCGCTCGGGCGAACAGGATTTCTATATATGTGCTTGAAACTTCGGGTGTTCATTGTTGATATAATTTTCCTTAAGACTGCGAAATTTCAAGTATCTTGCTCATCTCATGGTCGAGATAATCAATACAAAAAATTCCATATTTAACATGGGTCATATGGAAAGAGCCATAGTTAATGGGACAAAATCATACATAACATAAAAACTTCTTTATATACTTTTCTAAAAAATGAATATATGATGAATAATATTAAAAGGTATGATATATTAAAAGGTAGCTATGCCATTAATACACAGTTGTAATGTAAACTTTGTTATTTAATAATATTTAGAGGGATCTCCGCGTGGAATCCACAATAGAATAGAGAACTGGGCACGTCATCATCTGAGGTCATTAATAATGTGTTATTGGGGCTTACATATTAAATATAAGGTATACGTACGTCCGGCAGGACTATAATATACGGTATTAGATCAAGATAAAGCCTAAATCAAGATAACATAAACTTTAGGTAATTTATTATCTATCAGACCTACGTGGTATAGGCAGTGCCGTCAAATTATTGCTTTGTTATCTAAACATAATTCGTTAGTGTGAGAGTGTATAGTCAGCGTCAAAAGTTCAAGAGAGGGCATGTCGTACCACAATGTATTGAATCGCTTTTATTATTTTTACGTCCGATAAACTATCTTAACTTAAAGAGGTTACTGGAACACTTCTGGATCCTATACTAGTTTATGAACATTCGGCGTCGATCCTATTTTTGACAAAAATTAGATTCACCTACATCCTCATCGGGGGGGGGGGGATTTATAATTCCACTCGACATTTTAGTTTTTTTTAGAACACTAATTTTCATATTGTGCTAGAGCAGCCTAAAGTGGTTGGTCCGCCTAAAGCGGGTAGGCGCTGGCATACTTTCGAAAGAAACGTGAGTGTCCACCGAAGACTCCAGAGTTTTGATCAGTTTCACTATAAAAAAATTGGTGAACTTGGTAAAAAAACTTAAGGTATGTATCTTTTGATTCGAGAAAAACTTGTACATCTATCATATTGTTAATAATATCATTTTGAGACTATCTAATTTTCATAGAAGATAAAAAGATCGGCATATTTTTTTATGTTTTTGAGGTTATTATTCCTTAAATAAAAAATATGCTCTTGGAAAAGGGGGTAGAGCAAAGCGAGTACGTACCTGTTTTGCCCTGATACAGTTTTATACTAAGTTTTTTGAATAATTTTTAGATGGTGAATAAATACAAGAAAAGACGAAACAAGCATCCCGGAGTGAGATGACAAAGGCAAACGCTACGAAAGAAAACAAGACTACTTCGGTTTCCGCGGACGCAAAAACGTTTAAAAAGGAAAATTGTAAGAAAAAGCTCGGACGATATCAAAGAATGTTTAATGATGCTCAAGAACTCGAATTATTAGAGTATGTATTCCATGGTCTGACTAAAACTTGTGTATCAATATGCAGAAAAAAAACAACATTGTTTATAGTTCTAAAGACGGCAGTGCTCGAAATGATCGGTATTTTGGTTCTAAAACACGACATCCTAATTTGACTATCAAAGAACCAGAACCAACATCAATTGCGAGAGCACGAGGTTTTAACAGGACTAAAGTACCTATATTTTTTGGTTTACTGGAAACAGAAATAGGTAAATATGATATTGACGCTACCAGGATATACACCATGGATGGTCGGCATTCAGACAACAAGTATCAAGCCTCCAAAGATATTGTCAACAATCGGGAAAAAAAGGTACATGTAGTTTCAAGCGCAAAAAGAGGAAATTTAACGTTTGTCGCCTGCTGCAACGCGGCTGGATCTTTCATACCCCATTTCTCATTTATGGTAGAAAAATAATGGTTGGTAGATTATTGGATAGAACATCATCTGGCACCAATACTACTTGCACAGACAACGATGGACCTAAATTCTTAGAATGGCTTCATGATTTCGTTGAAATTATCCTCCCAACTCTGGAGAAAAAAAGTGGTATTGGTAATGGATAACCATGAATCTCATAAATTTCTGAAGGCTTTAGAATATGCGATACAGCATAATGTGATTTTCGTCTAGCATCCGCCTCACACAATACATCGCATGCAGTCTTTAGACCGTTGCATATATGGACTTCTTAAAACTTATTTTGAAAAGGCAGTTTCTGTTGTTCAATGGAGCCATGTGGAGAGAATAATATCTCAATATGAGATGGTTAGGTTCTTTGGCAAAGCATATTTGAAAGCAGCCGGTGCACATAATGTCATTAAAAGATTCGAATCTACTGGACTATGGTCCACAAACTGGACATGTATTTAACAATGCAGACTTCTTGCCAGACAGGCCTCTCGTCATTGATAACAATTCGAGTGAAGTTCCAACATGTAATTTTCTTGCAGTCTTGTGTAGCACAAAAAATTGCAACGTCCTTGTTCCAATAGGAGTAGCACCACCTTTTGAAAAATAAATTTCGACTGATATAGACAAAGCCTCGTGTTCAACGTCAGTGAGTTCAATTTCTCTCCGATGAGTAGCAAATTCATTGACACCTATAACTCACGTAAAGCCTATAGATATCAAAACGACACCTAAATTAAGCCCATATAAAACAAAACGCCATGCGAAAAATTCAAAATGTTAAAGTATTAACCAGTACACCGATTAAAGAGCAACAAAAAGAGAAGGAAGAAAAAAATAAATGTTCTGGTAAAATAAGAAATTTGAAAGATCTTTCTTCTACAAGTAAAATAGGCAAAACTAAAAAAATAACATCAGAGAAAAAAACCGGCATCCCAGTACATTTGTCTTGTTTGTGGTGTTTCTTGTGTGGACCCACCCTAGGAATGTGAAGACTGTGAAAAGTGAGCTCATGAGGTTTGTACTAATTATTTTAGAATGAGCTCCTATTTTTGCTATTTATGTGAAGAATGAGGTGATTGCTTTATTTTCTTAAAGGCAAGTACCTAACTAGGTAAAGTTAGTCAATGTAATAGTCATACAAGTCAAAGTGTTGCTACGTTTATAAGATTGAGACTTTTCTGTTTCTAAAGACTGATTAAATTGAGTCTAAGATTATTATTTAAATAAGTTTAAGTTATTTTTTTATGATAGTTACATAGATGAGATCTCAACATGGTCCCAAAAGAAGATTAATACAATTATTATTTTTATAATTTAATGCTTGTTAGCCTAATTTCCCCTCTTGTAATCCTCATTTATATATTTTAGAAACATGTGTTTCATTTGTGGTAATATTATGTTGTTCACCTGTTCTAAGCTCCCTATTATGGCTCAGCGGGTTTTTAGTCTTTAATTTTTGGATAATAAATAATTATCTTATACAGGATGTCACCATCATGTTGTTTAATGTTTAAGTTCTATATCTTCTCTATCGAAAAAAATGAAATCTGTTATTTTAGTCAAACAATGATTACAATTTTTGGACTTTCAACGTTAGTTTGCCCACATTGGTCACGTTCTCCTAAGAATAGAATTCCAGAAATTAAACAAGTAGTATGTTAACGGTCAGAATTAAATTGTTTCCTTATATCTTAGCTTGTCTTTGAATCTTAACAGTAGTAATTAAAAGGATAAAATTCACTGTAACTTACAGATGGAAGGAGTAGATCGATCATAAAACGTGATGTTCGATAATAATGGGGTATAACGTAACCGTAAATTCTAAAAGTTACAATAACAAGATTAAGAAAAACATATGCCTTAGTCGATCTTTAATGATATTCAGGGTATATTTGAGTGATTTTAAAGGTTTAACCTTTTAGACCGTTAATTTTATTAATTCTCACACACTGTAATTTGTTCGCTGTATTCCAATAGAGATCCTGGTATTTTTCTGTCAAAACTGGTGAAAATCCACCTATCTAGGATGTTCTGTTTTAACAGCAAATAATAAGTAAGTAATGGGTAAGTATTTAACCCTTCAAATATGTTTTTAGTTTCTCTTTGTAAATATTCATTATTAATTGGTTTTCTCAAATTAGGCCTAATATTTTACGACCACCAATTGAAAAGTTTTACTAGATTTATAAATACATGGTAATTAACTTATTGATTCGACAATATATTATAAATACATTTCATTTTTGTTTTATTTCATAGCTTTGATAACAATGATAAATTGGTTGAAACGTCAGCAAAAAGAAAATCGTTTTTTTTTTTAATAATAATTGGCCCTAGTCCAACTGATTTCAATCTAAGAAAAATATATTATTTCCTAATGTAGCTGTTTCTATGAATACTTTATTCGGTTAGATTTTTTAATAATTAAACATAAAATGTGAAGAAATTTCAGTACAAATTTAACACGTAAAATTTTGATATGGTGTAAAACGTATATATAAAAGAATAAATTTAAGTAACAAAAAGGGAGCAGTGGTATTATCGTTACCACTGAAGATGATAAAAGTTTGATAAGTCGATAACTTGACTTAATAATATTTTATTTTCAAATAACTTTATATTCATCTATGTCTTCCTATTGTAAATTGTAGTTTTCCATTTTTTTTAGTTAAAAATAAGATCCTAATTTAAACTTAAGTATACCTCTTTTGTCGTGAACACCTATGTTTATATTTTAACAAAGTCTTCCTGAACGTGAAGACTTCCATCTATGCGTGGTTGATTAAGGCTAATTTATTAACACAGTAGTAAAACTAATATTAAATTACTAACATGCTATTATAACGTTTGTTTTAAAGTTTCTAGACAATGTTGAAGGTTGTCTAAAATGGGCGGTCTGACTTGCATTGTCTTTATTTTTGTTTGTTTGTATGACATTTCGATTAGGTTGTATCTCATTGAATGTCCATTAAAGCGCGAAGTTTTGATTCACTGTACACACTGTAATAGTTTTGATGTTACAAAGTAATGATGACTAAAGACTAAGTATCTCAACGCTTGGTTTTCTGTATACTTCATTATTATTTTTAATGACAGCTGCTTGTAAAAACTACCTCTTTTTTTATATAGGGTGTCATACAGGCGCGGATCCAAGGGGGGAGGGGGGCGGTGGGGGCGATCGCCCCCCCCCCCCCCAAGAGCTTTGAGTTCAGGAAAATAGACCCGATTTTGCCTCTTATACTATAGTTTATTTAAGAACTAGAGAGAGTAATAAATTATTTTTTACGCTTTTTTTCTTTACAAACTACCTGTTTTCTTTAGTTCGGCGTCCTTGGCAAAATCTGTAAGACACATATATTTTTCATAGGAATGAGTTAGAAATTTTATAATCAAAAATACCGGTCTATAATAATGGACTATTTGGGTTGGAGAACAATAGATATTTGGAAGTGTCAAGTATTAAAATGGATTTTAATCCTTGTCCTAGGCATCGGAAGGCGGTTTATTTTATCACTAAGTATTTATGTTACAGAATATTATTTCGGTAATAAACTTAAAATAAAAAGTTTTTATAATATTATTTTATTTCTTATGATTTCTTAACAATTCATATACATTACAAAATATGGATAATTTTGACATATTGAACACAAATCACCACTGTATTTTTATTATTTTTAATTTTGGCATAGCCACCGTTTTAGGTACATTCAGACTAAAACGAAGCCTTTTTCTCTCAAAAAATTCTAAGTTATAATTTAAATACTTAAACAAAATACCGATTGTCAAAAATACAAGAAATTAAACATATATAAAAAATAAATTCTTCCACTTAATATTAATTTTTTTTTGGGGCTATCGGTCATTTTATTATTAACTAAAAACATTTTTAAGACATTTGACGTTTCAGTCTAGAATTACAGAATTATATTTAAACACTAAAAAGGGATTCAAATGTAATTAATTTTTATATGTTACAGTTAAAATTAGACCTACTTATTTTTATATCTATTGCACTGACATCTTAATTTAATTTACTTTATTATATGGAAAACCGATAGCCCCAAAAAAAAATAAAAATTCTAGACAATTACGGTTAATTGGAATTAAATATATATAAAATTAAAGAGTGGGACACATTAGAATAAAAATATATAAATATATATATATATATATATATATATATATATATATATATATATATATATACATATATGCATATATATATATATATATATATATATATATATATATATATATATATATATATATATATACACATATATACATATAATTGGTTCCTCTATCTCACCGATCATGAGATCGAGTTTCCACATTTTGCTTTATTCTTTTATTATATGGATTTTCTCCAATTCTCCGCAGTAATTTTATTCAAAAAAATCTTTCAAAAATTCAGTTAAATTACTAATTTTGATAGTTGTCTTATTTCTTGCAACTCTACCTTTTACTTCAGAGAGATATTTCCTTCTCCAACGGACAGTTTCCGGACGATCTATAAGAACAGATTTCCTATCTGATTTTTCCCAGCAAAAATCAAGTTCTCTGAGTAATTTCCAAAGCTCAGTTCTTCATTCAGTAAATACCGATATTCATTGATTTTAGTTAGAATTTTGTCGACGTATGGGATCTGCTTCTCATAATTAAATGTATGTAGAACTCTTCTTATTGCAGTTTTCATCTCTTCTTCCAACGAGGTTTTCATCTGCCTGTGATCGAATGTGGCTTGGGAGTATTAACAATTCCAGTCGTTTTTTTCTCCTTCAATATTTGGTACATAGTAGATTTTCTAACTCCTGTAAGTTTTAAACTTATCTCAAAAGAGCTTTTAACATTATTATCTAAATATCGATATCTTAAGGCATCATAAACATTCATCGTAATAAGTTTTTCGTTGAGGAAAAAATGCCTTGGTTTAACGATTTTGGAATAAATATAGAGATGGATGGATCAATCTTTTGGGTATCTCACTAATCTCAAATAATATATAAAAATAAGCGCAAACAAGATAAATCACTAAGGTGTACTTTGCTCACTGACAGAAATTAAATGGAACTATCAGAAATATTATTGTTGCAGTAAATTTATAAAAGCTTATCATATTTAAATATAATTAGATTTACGGCAGTCTTTAGTTACCTGCGGCACTGGAGCAAGTACGTTGGAGGTTTCGGTAACAGTTTTATTACTTTTTCTAGTTCTTGAATAGAGTATAAGAATGTGTATGCTTGCGATCTCCCTCCCCCCTCCCAAGAGCTTTGAGTTCAGGAAGATAGAACCGATTCTGCCTTTTATATTATTATGTGTATGCTGCTGGCACTCCCTCCCGGTGACAACTTGTTTTTCTTGCGATAGCCGCCCCCCAAAAGCTTTGAGTTCAGGAAAATAGACCCGATTCTGCCTCTTATACTAGGAATGTGTATGCTGCTGGTATCCCCCCTCTCCAAGAGCTTCAAATTCAAAAAAATAGATCCGACCGTGCCTTTCACAGCAGAAATGGAAATGTTTCCGGTGTCTCCCCCCCCCCTACCTGTCGACAACTTGCTTTCGCTTGCGATACTGTACTTTTGTGACATCACCGCCCCCCTCCCCGCCAAAGAGAGAGGCTGGATCCGCCCCTGGTGTCATATATGTTACCACAGCTTCAGACATTTTATACGGTGTTTATCGCAGGCGTATTCTGCAAAACCAGATCTCGACGTTTCCCCTTTTCGTGTATGAGTTTTTTGTTTCTTACTTCTAATTTTTACTGGACGCTTGTTTTCTCTAATATATATTTTAAAACACTCACATGGAACTTATTTTCTCTGAAGTTCCTTAATATACGAAGTTGTGCAGAAGGAATTTGTTTCTTGCTGTCCAGTGGTTTTTATTTTCCAAGGTTGTAACATTATCTATTAATTTTAGATGATAACTATTCAGATTTAAGTAAGGATAAATTTATTAAAATTGTACCAGCGGATCAAGGAAATTCAACGGCAATCATGAACATTGTAGCATTCGACCAAATAGTCGGAAATATCATGGAAAAGGGAAAATATACTCTGCTAGCTTGCGATCCAACCAAATCTATGGAATCAAAAATATAAACACTAAGGAAATACAACAAATCTATAGTTAGACAACAAATAAGTTGTCTCTATACTAAGTGCCATTAGGGGAACCACTAAACATAATGAAAAATATATTTTCAAATGATGCAACATTATCAATACAAAGGTATTCAGTTTTCGTTAGATTTATCTTGAGTTCCCATTTTCCGTATTCCTCGATAAGTTTTATTGTCATCGTAGTTTTGGACCAGTACTACCTGGTCATCCGCGAAGTATAAAGTCTATAAGATCTTATCATTAACGGTATTCCTATGTACTTGCAGTTTTCCTTTTTATGATTTCAATGCCTGTTCTAAATATATTTGAAAGAGGGTAGGTGAAAGGCAGAATCCTTCCATTAGTCTTTTATTGACTTTAAACCGATCAGAGACTATGCTTCTCAATTATTTTACTGCTCCTATTAATGTATTATGCTAATATTTATTGTTTGCATCGCTTGCCACAGTCTTGTGGTAGGCTGAAAGAACCTTTTTTAGGTCAACATACAGCAAACGTATTTCCTGATTGGAAGCTGCGTTTTTTCTCTATAACTTAAGAGATACAAAAGAGGTGACCAATTGTAGGTTTGCCTCCCCTCACATTTGCATGTTCTCTTGCCTCCGTATTCTTGTTCAGTTTTGTTTTTCAAAATGTTTTTAATACAGTCTACTTTAGAGACTAGTGATGGCAATACCTCTGCAATTGTTGTGTAGGGTTCTCCAATCTCTAGTTACCTCCATTCGGTTTAGGCAATTTCGAGATAGACTTGTGAGATCTTGAGAAACCTTTCTTGTTCCGTTTGCTACCAATTCCGCTCATATGTCTCCAGCTGCACGGGCTTTTCCTTTTTTTTTTTTAAGCATTTACAAGCATTTGTTACATCTGTACTTATTCTTATGGGGGATGGTATCGTATTTATATTTTGTGATTCCTGTTTATCTTGAAATTCAGACATATTTTCACTTAATATTTGAGCAAAGTATTGCTCCCACTCGTTGATTGGGATTGGGGATATAATCCTTTATCGTTTTCCTGACGAAGTGATCTTATCACTTTCCAGCAGTCAGTGCATTTTTCTCTTTCCAGAAAGGTATTGACTGTGGTGTATTTTTTTTTCCACTTTTGGTTTGTCTTTTGGATTATTTTTCTACGCACCAGTGATTGTAATTGTTTATATCTGATTTTTTTCCTCGTTTGATTTAGAACTTAGGTATACCTTGTACATGCCCCTTTTTCCTATATGTCTGTTTCCATTTCTTAGTCCCACCAGCAACGTTGTTTGAGTCTATTTCTTTTTTTTTATGTTTTAGTGCCTCTTTTGCTGCTGGATGAACACAATCTTTAATATGTTGTATAAACGAACAAAAATAAAAACAATGTAAGTCCGACAAACACATTTTAGTAACGCTATTAAAAATTTGGGTTCACACTACAAATTTTATAGTTACATACTTTAATCCTTCATCACTAATGCAAATATTTTCAAAAATATTGAAATTATTGAAAAAAGTTGTACTTTAATGTCTTGTTTTATTAACAATGACATCTGAGAAATAGTAAGGCATATTTGATTAAAATATATTATTTTTTTATCACAGATTTCTAAAATCGATTTATTCTTTGTTTGTAATATAATAAAATATGATTTTTTATTTCCATTTTCATAAATTCACAATGAAAGAGCTGGAGCTGAAATATTCGGCAGAAGCACGGGAGTCAGAGAGTTTTACTTTTTCGGACAATGTGTAATGCTCTTTAAAGCAGAAATTTATGCTATTTTGTAATTTGACCATCTCTGTGAGAGAGAAATAAACAGGAATAATACAATAATCATACACGTAGATAGTAGGGTTGCAATATTGGCACTAAAGTCTAGTACAGTAGCTTAGTGACTGGTATTTAAGTGCAACGATGTACTGGATAATCTAACAAGGAACGGCTGTACAATCAGGCTCGTTTAGGTCTTGGGTTACTAGAGTATATAAGGAAATGAGGAAGCACACATCTGGAAACCAGTTCTATCAGTTCCAATCACCTTTTACAAAAATAAATTAAAATCCTGAAAGAGTTGTGTCAAGGAATGAACTGTGAATGTTGAGATTGGCATTGCTGATGATCCGATGTGCAGATAGTATTTAGGAAAACAGGGTAAATAGTTTTTGAGTTCTAGCAAGCTTCTAAATATCGCCAATACAAAACAAATTTCTACAAAGCGCCTTTCGTTGCCGTTAACATGCACTTAGACCAAACATAAATAAGAACAAAAATTTATTCCTGACCCAATAAAATACCACAACTTTAATTGTTTTAGAATATGCATTAATATGACTCCCATTTTGCAGGATAAGATTTGACTTTCTATATTTTAAATTCCCATTGAGTTGATACAAGCAACTTTCTACTAAATATCTTTAATATGAAATAAACATTCTACAAAGGTGCATTTTATTGCCATAAACATTTACTTACGACAAATATGTTTTTTTCCTAACAAAATAAAATAAAACATTTTTTATGTGTAATATTTCGTCATATTATAATTTATTATAACAAATTATTATTAAAACAAAAAAGTAAGAATAAAAATGATAATGACAACAAAATGTAAAGGTAAAATATATATAAGACAATGGTTTTATTTTATAAATAATAATTTTAAAATGAATATAAAAAATTAAGAATTGAAATGTACATGACAAAAAATGTAAACTTTAAGGCTAATACAGTGGGACAACAGTTTTATTTTAGAACTTATTAAAATATTTACCCTAAATTCATTCAGAGTTGTTACGAAAATGAGAAATCCTTCAGTCCTAAAAAGTTTCTACTAAATATCCTAATATAGAAGATATTTTCAACAAGGGCTAATTTTGTCTTCGCAAATATGATATAAAAATAAATAAGGTAAAAATGTTTATTTAGCCAAAAAAAAAAAAAAAATAAAATTTTAATTGGTTTATATGAAAATCATGGTTCTTGGGTTTAGACCATGTCAAATTGGAATTATTATAAAAAATTTCGCTTACGATTGCACGAGGGATCTTTAGGGATTTTGGCTTCACTAGATTAGCACACTATCTATCAAAGAGCAACAGCCTAGTATTTATACTCGACTGGTGCTCAGCGAACCGTAATCCAGCGTCACCATCAATTTCCATCTGTGATGTAGACTGTAACCTGTATCTATATTAATGTTATTTGGATATTTACAAATTTCGATTGTTTCTCTAATTTTACGTTTAAAAAACCAGAGACTTATGCTAGCATCTTAGTTTCTTTTACATTAAAAGTGTGGCCACAGCAATGGTGGTGTTCAGCTATTACAGATGGTACAATTTGTTTCTTTCTTATACATGTTTCATGTTCCTTAAGCCCAGTACGTATAGACCATCCTGTTGCACCTACATACACTTCACCATAAGAGCAGGGTATCGTGTAAACGCCTTCTGTTTGAAATGGAATTGCGTCCTTTGGAGACTTCAAACATTGTCCAATTTTCTTACATGTGTTGAAAATTGTTCGGATGCTTGATTTTTGGAGCAATCTGACAATCTTGTTGGTAGCTGTCCTTAGGAGATATATTTATGACATTTTGTTGAGGAGTTGGGTTTTTATATTTATTAATAAAACGTCTTATATTTTCAGCGCAATATCCATTGCTTCTCAGAGCATTAGTTTTCCTGTTTCTGATTTCAGTGATTGTTCGTCACATATTGAAATAGCTTTATGTACCAAAGAGTTTATGATGGATTGGTTTTAAGAAGGATGATGATGTGACATTGTATTGATATATCGATTTGTATATGTTGGTTTTCGGTACACAGAATGTCCTAATTTTCCATTATCTTTTCTTTGTACTAGTACATCAAGAAAGGGAAGGGCACCTCCTGATTCGGTTTCCATAGTGAATTTTATGCTAGGGTGTTATTGGTTTAGATGATCCAGGAAATTATGGAGGTTATCTGTGCCATGTAGCCAAACGACGAACGTATCATCTACATACCTGCACCTCAATTTAGGTTTTAGATGAGCAGAAGACAAGGCGTGTATTTCGAAAGCTATGTTAGCTACCACAGGTGCTTTAATTAATTCTAGTAGGGTGGAGTCCATGTTGTTATTTCATAATATGTCCGATGGGGTTTTTCAAAATATTCTTTAATTTAGCTTGTGTGTAAACTAATCCACTCTGAATATAGTATCCTCTAAACATGTTTTTTAACGCATCAACCGGCTCTTCTGATGTAGAAAATCGTTGAACACGCAACTTGTTTTTCATGGACAGGAATAAAAAGAAATCATTGAGTGCCAAATCTGGACTGTACGGTGAATGACTTATCAATTTTATCTTCCGAATGCTCAAAAAGTGTCTTACTTGCGCCGATGTGTGAGAGCTCGAATTGTCATGATGGAGAATGATCTGTATCCGATTTGTTTTTCTCAATTGATCGAATATTTCCGGCAAACAAATTGTGGTGTTTTGTTAAGAAATTGATCATCCTACGATTCTCCAAAGGCATGGTTATGACATGACCAGGTTTCTGAAAAAAACAGCGACCATTTGCCTTGAAGTGCTTCCTGCCTGAGCAACTTTGGTTGGACCCATACGGCTTACTGTTGTTTACTTTCGGGTTTACACGCATAAATCTAGAACTCGTCACCTGTTATGATCTTATATATGTTCTTTGAAATACCGGGATCATATTTTTTGAGCTTTTGTTTGCATTAAACGATACGAGCATTTTTTGTGTGATTTTTAATTTATAAGGGATCCAACATGAACATAGCTTTTTCGCGGTCAAATGTTTATGGAATATATTACATGCGCTGGTGTAACTAATGTTCAGGGATGCTACAATCTCACGGGGATCAGTTCACGTATAATATGGATATTTTTTTGCGTTATAATCGATATTGAACGATCTTTACGTGATCCGTCCGTGAGCGAACGGCGGTCATGATTTAATTCATAAATCACTAATTTATAGTGATTTTGTAGGTGTTCTGTTTCCATATAATAAATTATCATTGCATTCTTGTGGAGATAAACTAAGTTGAAAGTTCTGTAAAATAATCGCACGAAAATGTTTATGAGTTAATTCCATTTTTTGGCCGAGATGAATTTTTGAAGTTAGTGTAAACAACAGAAATAGCGTTCTTATGTCAGAACGTTCTGAATGCTTATACCGTTCAAAATGTCAAACTTTATAATGGACATGTCAGGTGGCATCTAGCAACGCTAGTGTTGCCAGTTCCCGAAATATAAACGGATACCCTCGTTTAACCCTTATTTGTCCAATAATATAAAAATAAAAGTTAAAAGATAAAAAAATAAATAACAAAGAAAAAAGAAAACAAAATCCTCTATCTAAAACAAATAAAGGAAAAGTATTATTTTATTTAATTACTTACAAGCTTATATAGATCTTAAATTCATTTTGAGCCAATGAAAAACCGGTAAAAAGTTTTTCAGTTCTAACAAGCTTCAACTAAATACCTCCAATATAAAACAAATTTCCAACAAGGGTTCATTATGTTACCGTAAACATGCACATAGAGCAAAAATAAAAGCAAGGCATAAAGCAAGTTAAGTGCTCGCCGTTTTTAACGACGGCAGCTTAATTTAAAACTGCAAAGTCAGCTATGTCAGGCTATGTCAGAGAGTAAAATGCAGCCGCATTCTAAAAGTTGTGTACATATATGGAAAGATTTATCTTTTGGGAAATATATGGCCTTTGTTAGAATAGCTACCTTATATTCAATATACTTATAGTAGCATTCCATTTAACTCGGCGAATTTAAGGTTTCCAAAATATGGCATCGCTAATGGTTTATGACAAAACCTCATAGTTCAGTGATAAGAAATTCAATAATAAAGTATTGACCAAAATAAATAATAAAGCATAATCAAAATCGGGGTCAAGTTGAAAGTGAGTTGCCACACTAGCGAGCAAATATGCTAAGCTAACCCCTACCCGCAGACTAGGGATGGGTTATTTAGGACGCCACTGCATCTGAAACTAGGTTAAATAGAGAAATCCTTTACGGTATCGTTAAAAATCAGTTTTCAACTTCACTCCTATTTGAATTTGAATAAATAAAATTTGAATTTGAATATAGTAAGTCAGCATGTGAGTCAAAATAAAAGATAACTTTAATTGAGTGTTTAGCTGAGTTACTCTAGCAAATATGCTAGATATGCTATAAATAAAATTTATTATGTTAAAAACTGCAGTATCTACTGACAGAAAAACATAACGCGACAAATTATAAAAAAAGGGAATAAACTTAAATTTACAAAATAATTTAGATTATTATAATTTAAAAAAAGAAAATAATACTGGTAATTTTGTCTTCCTAATGGTGAGAGTGCTAGCTGTGTAGTCTCGTAGAAGACTGGCAACAATACTGCTAAACCATGTAGTGGTGTGTAGGTACTAGTTAAACATTCGTTCTCAAAAATTAAAAATTGAAGGTTGGTGATAATTCTCGGAAAGGAAGGAAACCCAAAAAGGTAAACGAAAAATAAAATATGAAGAAAAAACCTTGAGTTCTTAGATGGGGTTAAAAAGGTCCTTCATTTTATTGAAACATGCAGAACTTCTAAAATTCCCATTTCCAGGCGTATTCCAGTAGAAATAACTCTATAAAGAGCAAAGAGGTAAAAGATAAGGTAACTAAACAACTAACTTAATTACTGGAACAATATTAAATATTTTCCACTCAAAATCCCAAAAAATGGATCAAATAAATGGAGACAAACAAATACAGCTACTTTAGTTATTTCAAAAAAGAAGAAAGTCAAGGAAAATGGCTTCGATCTTATATCAAAGATACATTCGTGCGCATGACTCTCCTTCCTCAAGCGTGTCCAAAATTTAAATGAGGTGACACCTAAAAAAATGAATCTATGCGAGTTCCTGGATAATAACAGTAGGCTGAAATAAATTTGTTAAATAAGCCAGCTCACTAATCATTAACATTATCTGGTTAAAATTAAATAAGTAACTCATTATTTAAATTAAAGAAATATTTTTCCTGCCGGCCTTTACCGACGCAGACCGAGTAATGAAAAATCTTCCTGTCAAATTTCTCTCTCTCAAAAATTATCGATATCCTGAAAGTTTGGAGACCACGGAGACTAGATAGCGCTCCTAATCCAAGACGGCAAGGCAAATTACTAAAAGAAAAGGACAACTTAGGAAACTCCTCGATAGATGGTGAATTGATGGGGACTTTATAACGTCAGTAAGCCAGCGAAAAAAGCATTGACAGGGGTAAAAATCAAACTAGAACATGGGGAAATTTTGTTAAGTTATTACAATTACTACACAAGACCAAAACAGCTTAAAATGGGATAATACAAAAAGCAATACCTTTAAAATCAACTTTTGTCAAATTCGACAGTGCCAGGAAACCTAACCAAAAAGAAAACATTACCAGAGCAAAATCTACTGAACTGATCAATGTTTACAGGAAAACTGCCATACGAAAGAATGAAAGGAAGGCAAGAAAACCGAGATTTATCTGGAAAAAGGCCACAGTAAGTTCAACAACAATAGAAATAAATACCCACCCATACATGTTCTAGTGAAAACAACACAAATAGGGGTCAAACAGTAATAATCAAATATAACCTAAAACCGTTACTTTGTAGAGTAAGAATGTAGCCAAAATTTAGGAAGATAAAATAACCGAGCTGGAAAAGAAACTGACAAGGAAGGAGAGTTACGGGTATTTGTAGTTAAACTAACAATGCAACTAACCAATAAATGGTCTGCGTGTATTTAAATAATTTACGAAAGATAAATAAAGAAAAGGATGTTGTGTCTGACCATTGCCTATTTGCAAAAAAGACAAAATTAATTGAATTAGCCATGGTAAACTTAAATCATAACAATCTTTCTAAATATTAACAATAATATGGCGGCAAATGAAGAGCAGATTTTCCATAACCTTTCATGATAATATATATAATACTATCAATAAAAATTTTATCATAATTTTCAAAAATTGTCGTCAAAACTTTGACCGTTCATTTGTAATTCTTGGATGTTCGCTCAAATATCTTCTGTTGTAATCCTTTCTATGACGAAATCTTTGATTTTTGTCCAGAGTTAATAATAATCTGATTCATATTTGTAATATATCTGGTTCGCATTCCTCACATCTATTTTTATACATTTCTCGGAAGTTTCGATTTTCTTTTTCCTTAATCGTTGTGTTTTCTTCATTCGTATACCTCTACATCTCTTCTGAAGAATTCTCTGTACAGACCTCAAACTATGAGTGCTGATACAGTTACCCTCCTTGTGTTTATTTTCGAAGCGACCGGTAAGATTAAGAGCCGCTTATTTAGCTTGGGGATACAAATAACTTTTGAACCGATTTATTTTTGCCATGTCACTATTACTTATTGATTATTGGTCCATTTCTCAAAGACTTGTTAATTAAAGCTACAACGTGTGTTACCCGAACAAGCCCATGTGCATATTTTTATAACCTCTGGAAATTATATTTGCCCTTCGATGAATAAGCTTGTCGCGATTATACTTCGGCTATTTTTATAATGATGTTTTCACCTAGACTTGAGTAAAATCGTATAAAACTAGTTGTTTTCTGATAAATTCCTAATTCGTCTACTTAGGAAGCGGATAGTTTGGCAAAGATGGGTTCCTCGGTTGAGTCATACGACCCCCAACCTATTATATTATCCAATTACTGTTTGGAAGAGAGAATTGAAACTGTTGTTTTATATGAAATTTATTGAATGGTGAAGATAAGCCCCTGGAATGAAAAGAACCAAGAAACATATATTTGGACCGAATGCGCAACCTAATAGGGAATTTCTTTTCTGGAAAAAGAAAGAACTGCGAATTGTGGCGGGATTGTCAACGGAACATTGCCACCTGCGTGGCCATCTTCATAGGATTAACGTCGCGGATAACCCTGTGTGCAGCTGGTGTCTGGAGGTGCTAGAACCTGTTCCTAGAGAGTGTTCGGCACACAACGGATTGAGGCAGAGACATTTCAGGGATACAATAATACCACTCGAAGTAGTCAGTTAAAGAAAGGTAACGAGGCTACTTGGATGCGCAATGGATATCGGCTTCGAATCACTTGCGGTCATCATAGGATGTAATGGGTAAGCATCGAAGATCGAGTGTCACCACTCTTATTAATTCACTCATTCAATTATTCAACCCATCTAGTTAAATAGATGGTAACTCTAGTATGGTATATTAATAGTTTAACCTAATTTTAAAAAAATATTTTTCTCAAATACAATGAGTACGTAAAGTGTGGAAATAATTCATTATTTAAAAAACGCTAGGTTTTTTGAAAAGTTGGTAGGACACGTCGACCTTATTTTTTTGCCAGGATTTTTTTTCAATACGTTAAATCACACAGGGTGACTCGAAAGAAGTTGTGCAATAATCAGCTTTGATTTTTTATATAGTGACCCTCAATTTTTTGCACACTCCCTGTAAAATTCTGAACATTTTTTCTGTTATATGTCCTATACCTAAATGTAACTGTTTCCGATTTATCAACCGTTAAAACTTGAAATGAAGTAGTAACAATAATTAATTTATCATTTTATTATGTTGACAGTAACTTAAGCGATTTAAAAATTCATTCTGGACATTTTTTAGTACTTTTGGAGTAATAGATTATATTTCTCGAATAGTTCGATTCTTTAAGTCTTCTATATCAATTGGTTTAGTTTGGAGTGGTGCGAAATTTAAAAATTAAGATTTCAGTAAGAAATAAATAACTGTATTTGCTGCCGTGTTTAAATAGTTGCTAATATTTATTTGGCCATTTTCCGAGCAGTTAAAGGAAAGAATATATACAAATAGTTTATTTCCTGCAAATGAAACTCTGGTTCTCTCTCCATAAGCGTTTTGAACACCCAATAGCCTCGCCAGTGGTGCTGTATCGAAATTGTCTATATAAAATATAAATTCCGAGATATGTTCGCGGGACATTAAACCTGCCTACTTTTTCGATGCCAGACTGAAAAATAACGCCAGTCAAACCATTAAAAATTGAGATTTTAGGAAAAAATAAATAAGTCCATTTGCAGTCGTGTTTAAGTAGTTGCCTATATGTGTTCTCTTTTTTTTTCATGCAGTTAAAGGAAATAATGCCACATTTAGTATTGCTTCCTCGATAACCAATAGCCCTATTAGGCTTCATCAATTTTTAATATTGGTTCATGGCATTATCAAAAATTACTGCTTCGTTTTCATCTTGCTACGAGTCTCAACACTCTGACATGTTTATCAAATATACCGAAAACATAGTCAAAATTTCGTTTAAACGGGAACATCCGATTTTTTTCTAAAATTAATTTATTATTTCCACGGGGCATATTATTTCGTGGTGACACTCATTTCATGCCTCTTCTTTCGTAACTTTACGCCCGATGTAGTTTATTTAAAGCGAAAAAGTTGAATTTAAAAAGTTAGGCTGTGGACAACTTTTAGGTCTCATTTGTTTCTTTATCGTGGTTTTTTGAATTTTTGATGAAACTTGTTGAGGACTTATTTAAGTTCATTTTAGGTTTGGAGTATCATACCCGCTTATGCCAAGAGGACTGAAAATATATTTCCTGCAAAGGAAACAGAGCAGAACGCCAAATAATTTGAATTTAGATACTACCTATAAAGCAGCGGAGACAGTGAAAAATTTTACGACCGGATATGACCTTGAAATAGTCTCGAAGATCAAGGTCATTTCAAATTAAAAAAAAAAGCGAAATGGTAGGATATTGGGGATGGTTCAAGGCCAAGGAGGAAATTAGAACACTAGTGATTTGGATGAGAGTGAAAAATTTTTACTGTTGAAAATGGATCTTGAGGGTCATCTACAATGTGATACTGTGCAAAAGCACTAAAATTCTTTAAAAAAAACTTTCGGGTGCTTTTTAAATAGTTGAGCTTGATTTGGCCTTCTCATAACAGAATAACCAATTTTAAAATATCTTTTCTGGTGTTAAATGTTCCGTTCTTTTCAAATCCGATGTCAAAAATAGGGGTTTCCGTTAAAAGAATATGAACTCGACTTGCAGTGATCCTGAAGGTGAAGATGGTTTAGGTCGCTCAGACATTTGTATTTTATCCACTTGTCAAAAGCAATTTTTTATTCCCGGAAACAATTTTCAGTTGAATCATTATTCTTATTTATTTTCCCTTATCGTTTAAATTCTTCCAATTGTCCTAGTTTAGCAGATTTTTCGCAGTTTCACGTTGTGGATGACTCGCAAGGTCCAAGAGAGGGCCTCTGGGTCATTTACACAAGTAAAAATTTTTCACTCTCATCCAAACCCTAGTGCTCTAATTTTCCCCTAAGCTTTGAACAATCCCTCTGCCATTTCAGATTTTTTTTATATATGACTTCGAAATGGTCATTTCAAGGACATTTTAAGGTCATATCCGATTGTAAAATTTTTCGTTGTCTTCATTTTCGAGGTCAAAATTATGGGATCCCATTTAAAAAACTTATTCTGACCTTAATATGACTTTCAAAGGGAAGGTCAAGGTCAAATTTAAGGTCACCTTGTCATTCATAGTTTGACTTCTAGAAACTTTGTAGAAAAAGTTTTTCTTCATTACTCTTAGTTACCAAATTATTGGTTCATTCATATCAATCCAACTTATCGGGACATTTGTTCTTCAAATGACCTCTAAATGTGATTTTCTCCCCTTATTATTTTTACGTTATAGAAGAGATCATTCAATTCCATCTGAGTAATGAGATGACGTTGTCGATTAGCTAAATTAGGTGAAAACTCTTCATCATCCGTAGATGTATCATTTGATGGTCAAGGTTGTGGATTAAAGTCTTCCAAATCTGTTTCTGGCTATGGAGTATACGTTTTCGGGGGCACTGGGATTGACGAACCCTCGTTGTGAGGAACTGCTCTTAGAGTTGAAGGGGTATTAGGATACTGAATTGTATGCTTAGTTTTGCTAGAGAACCCGCCGGTGGAAGTCATAAAAAAGTAACGACCTATGAGATGACAGCGGTCCAAATCATGGGCATAGCAAATGGCATTTAGTCAAGCTATGGTAACATGTAGTACAATACAATTTCGGAGCTTAATCGTTGTTCTAAGCACTCTTAAGACACGGAGAAAAAGGCTTTCATTGCGTTGTTAAACCCATTTCTCTGCCAACATGGCAGAAGCTATCGGGATGATTTTTACCCTCGCATAGCATAATAATATTAAATAGTACGCTCACGTACTGTAATTCACTTGGAAAAGTTTGATCATTTAATACGATTTACGCAATTTGGAAAAATAGAATCTCTGACTAGAACACTGATGTTGATTCTACGATCGCGACAGATGTACTGACGGTAGATAAGGAACTGAGAGCAATGCAAGTTTGAACTTGTCAAAGCAGGCCAATTTCTGGGCAAAAATTTTGGCGCGAGGTATTGAGAGCGCTACTAAATCAAATTCATGGCCGTAAAATTATTATCGAAAAGTGATAAAAATAGGAGCGGTGAGTGATGGGAGAATCGGGAGTCATTTTCGAATTCGGGGGTCATTTCACATAGGAATTAGAAGGAATGGTGTCATGGCTTATATTCTTGCAGACCAGTTTAATAAACAGAATAAAAAATGAGTACCAACAAAATATATTAATAAATTGGTTTAACAGTTATCAGTAACATATTATGATGATAAAATATATCTCTGACTGGCACAAATATGGAAAATTGTAATACTTTTTTATTTGACAAACCTACCTGTTTTGTAAGATCGCCCTGTAGATTATTTTTATTCAAGACTACTGAGAAGTAATATATAATTTACAGCCTTATATGCAATTGTTTCCGAAGTACGGAGAAAAATAGTTATAAAATAGGATTCTTGTCTCAAGTTTCATAAGTTTTTTTTGCAAATGTTACTAACTTCCACTTTCGAGTTCGTGTTCAGTGAACCAGATTTTTGGGAGCTTTTGCGCCGGAAAGTTTTGCTTTAAAAACACGTACATATGGCCGATGACAAAAACAATTTTAAACTGTTGACAGAAAGAATAAATTGCTGACTGATTAACTTTTACTTAAAGATTTTTTAAAGCAAAAAGTTTTAATAAACCTATCCACCTTTCAGATGTATAAACACATTTTTTTTTAAATATTTAAAGTTACAAGAAGTATGTAAGTCCTATTAATACAAAAAAGAATTAAACTAGGCAAAAAAGTTCAGAATATGTATCATCTGCATACATTCTTAATCGGCTATTTGACTGTTAAAAATATATTGTTGTGATTTTAATAGATTTCAGCGTAAAAACTTGCATTTTATTTTCCGAATGAAATATTTTATATTCCTTAAAAACATAAATTTTAGAAAGCTTTCACGTGATGGAAAACGTTCCACGATCGGTTTCAACTTTGGTGACGTCATATATAAGTAAACAAACAGGATGTCAGTTTACTCATACGCGATTTTAACCTATCCTGTTGTTAAGGAGCAATTTTTGGGTTACTTGCTTATACATTTCTTATGAATCTTATAGATTAGTTATTTTTTATGAATAAACATAAAAATACAGTTAAATTTTGATCAAGCCGGTAGTAACAGTAATTTTCATGTAGTAGATGTACATATAGGTGGATTTTTCTTAAAGAATAATCCCGATTTTTATGCTACTGAACTCAAAAAACGTTAAAATAGTAATCTAAGTATCACTTGCAACTTACTTATTCAAAGAAATCATTCCATAGGTATGTCAAGAACTTGAGTTTAAATCACGATATATGCCAAAAATAAATTTGCATGTGGTTATAATAAATTTATTTTTATAGGTCTGCAAGAGTTTGATAAGTGCCTTTGTCCTAGAACAAATAATTTGAAATCTATCTAGGTTACGTACAGGTTTTTCTTATATTTATATACCTAGAGGATTGTATTAAATATGAATAAATACTTTAAATAACGGAAAAAAACTTTAAATACGCAAGTTGTAGGATTTATTCCATACTATCTTTTAGATTTGTTTACAAAAACAGAGAGGCATAGTAAAGTTGAAACACAAAAGACATTTCAATTTTTTAAATAGAACACTCTGTATATTCTCCGCTAGAATTAAAAGTTATTTTCTTTCTGATTTTAAAAATGTATAATAAGTTTGTGTTCGGACTAGCCGTTATATCAATTATTAATAAACTGATATAAAAAAACAAGGTGGCCTAGAAAACAAATGCTTTATTTTAATTTACATTGTGACGTTTTAATATGTCAATATAATAAGTATTCGACACCATATTTACCAATCAGATTGTTCCTTGTAATGATAATTACCAACACCTACATTTTAATATTTTAGTAGTAGAATTTCCAAAAATAAAACTCAAACTATAATTAAATTTAGGGTAGAAATGGAGAACTACTCTACAGCCTTCTCCATCATATTCATAATTTACTTTACCTTATTATTTTTAGATGTCATGGATGTGAAAAATAAGGTTGGCATGCAATCGTGAATCTACTGAAAACCAAAGCATACAGGATATTATTTCAGTTATTCGTTGACTAATTTAAATAATACTGGATCTTGAATTATAGGACTACTAGTCGATTGATCATTGATTTAACTGTAACACTGCGGGAATACTACGATTATTGAAAACAAGTGTTACAGAGCAGAATAAAAATAGACCATGTGGAGAAATACACAAACCTGGTGCTATTAACCATGTGTGAATACATAAACATCACATGAGATGACCAGAAGCTAGAATCTCATACTGCCAATAATACAAAAGAAAAAGAAAATTTAAGGAAGGCAGATTTAATCGTCTTCAAAAGTGATTCTGATTGTGGACGCACTATCGAGATAAGAATCGTAGCGCTAGAGGAAGCTCTTCTTAATTTAATAGAAGATTCTCCTAAAACAAGTACGAGAAAAATTGCCAGTATATTAAATATAAACAATTACACAGTATTCTGAATTTTAAAAGAGCACCATTTATATCTCTACCATATTCAGCGACTGCAGACACTTTTACCTCGAGACTTTTTGCAGCGTATAGTTTCTTGCCAGTGGATACTTCAAATGATCGCCCAATCTCCTCTTTTTTATTTCGTATTTTATTTACTGATACGTAAACTTTTCAAGGGAATCCATAAGAAGTTTTTCCAATAATCATATTTGGGCTGAAAAAAATCCGAATACATTTCTTGAGGCCAATTATCAACATCAGTTTTAATTAAATGTATGGATTGGTGTCATAGGCGATTATCTAATTGGCCCATGTTTTCTCCCATTAAGATTAAATGGCGAACCATACTGTCACTTTCTCAAGAAAGAGTTATCTGCCCTTCTTGAAGAGGTTTCCCTTCAAGTTAGATAAAAATTATGGTTTATATATGATGGCGTTCCAGCACATTTCAGTATCAATGTACTCCGTTACTTAGAGGCAGTGTGTCCAAATCGTTGGATAGGTCAAGGAAGCACTCAACACTGGCCTGCCCGATCTCCGGATCTAAATCTTTTAGATTTTTGCATCTGGGGTTTACGTAAATCTTTAGTTTATCCATCTCCTGTTGAAGATGTTGAATGAGAAATCACATTAGATCGTCTCGCGAAAGGATAAGAAATACTCCAGGATTATTCTAACTAATACACTCCTCAATGAAACGAAGATCGGATTCTTGCATTATGGCTGAGGGTGGTCATTTTCAGCATTTGTTGTAATTTTTGTTGTTAATATTTTGTTACTATTGATCGCATTCTGTTATTACTGTGTTGCATTTTTTTCTTAGTCCCAGTTGGTTAAAACAAATATGAATGAAAATTAATTAAAACAAATAGATTGTGACTTTTTACTTATATAATTTCTTTTTTTGTGGAAAAACTATTGGCTTTTAAAAGAACACTTAAGAGACACAAAAGTTTCACAATAAGATGGGAAAGCTAACTCAGTAATCAAATTTGACCTAATTATCTTTAAAAACAAATGTTACAAATTTAAAAAACTAAAAATAATAATTTTTAATACCATGAATATAAAAAAATAAGCATTATCAGACATATGTTTGTATGAGCGTTTTTATGCTTAAAATTATCTCAAGACTAACTCTTCAAAATTTTTTGAGTCTCAATAAAGTAATATCACAGTAAATAAAAATCGTCGACTTATTTTTAATATATTTATTGTAAATCAACTTTTTTTTTTCAATTCTCCGACAATTTTCAATATTTTAATTGAAGTTTGGACTACATTGAGCTAATACATTGCAATAAACTAATTCAAAAGGTTATTTTGAGCTCCATTTTCAGCGTCACCGACTCCATTTGCTTACATCAAAAAAAAATTCTGTTTAAGTTGAAGGCTCAAAGATTGCTATACATCGAGAAAAAAAATTCCAAAAATGACAAATTTCCTCATATTTTTTTTTCATAAAATCACAAATATCTCGTAAAGAACGCATTTTTCGAAAATTTATTAAGAGACAAAAATTGTTTGCATTATATTCTTTTTGCAAGTTTTTGTTAATAACAATTGAATGTAACAAATTTAATAAAAACGGCTTCGTGGACTAGAAATGGGAAAAAATCGGTCGGCACATTGCGTTTCTAAGCGTCTTTTTAGAGGTGAAATAAGTCTTTGCCAAATAGAACAGAGATTTTAAGACGAATTATAAGGAAGTTAAAACTCTTGCAAAATAGTTATTTCGTCACAGTTTTTACTCATTGAAATATCAAACGACGCTTCTATAAGTTGTTTCCACCGCGGTTATATTGATAAATTTTCGAGCTTTCCCCATATTTTTTCTACATTAGAAAACCATTAAGACTAGATTAGATTAGTCTGCAATCAACATTTACCGATGCAGCTGCAATCACTTACATCGAGTCCATTCATCATGACATCGGATGCCTTGCGTCGGTGCAGCTGGAATAAAAATGAGCTGCACTGAAATTTTATGCCGGACACGGCGGTATTAAGAGTTATAGGTCGCGAAAGTTGAAGATATATGGGTTTTTAAATCGGTAAAACATGGCACTGGAAGTTTTATATGAGGGAGATATTTGCGATTTTTCTTGCATGTGTATAATGGATGCGGCATTCGAACACCTATAAATATAGAATAGAAATTGATAAGGTTAGAATAAAATATTGTATTGAATATATTGGATAACGTAAATGTTGAATGTACGAAGTCACGACTAATAATAAAATGAATATAACAAAAGATAGTAACGATAACAGTCATGCTCTTCTTCTATAAGAGTAGTAATCTATTACCAATTTTGTTATATCCCGAAATCAGAAACTCGATGTATATATCTTTGTACAAAAATCAGTAGGTAATGATTCTTTTCACGAGGCCTTCCTTTCTCACGGGAGCTGAAGAGGTTGGTAATATCTTATTCTCTATTGGATAGTCAGTTTCTGAAGCGCCTTGCAGTACATTTTCTTAGTGTAAAATAGCCTTCGATTGTGGTTTAAAAAAATACACAGAGATACGAATACTATTTTTATTTCGCAAATATAAACTACATTAAAACAATGATATCAACTATCAACTACAACAATCGACTACAGTTCTACTCCTCTAATTTTAGCTTCAGCAAATTCGATAATTACGAATGTGCTGTTAAGAGAAGCAACGAATGTAGATTCAATAGAAATTAACGACAGATTTCAAAATTTTGTATGGCTTATTTGACTTACTAAGTTTTTTAAGTATTGAAAGGTTCAAATTATAAATTTCGCTGCTTTTGTCGCCCCTGTACGATGCCACCTGATGCGGCCGCCTCTTTGTGTCATCGCATGACACGGCCCTGACTTTATGTACCTAAAAGTGTAAGTGATATAAAAATAATGTTTATAAGAGACATTTTTCTTGTTTTGATTAGACTTGCTATTGCTGATAAAATTACTGTGACAGTATTTGATCGTAGATTCCTGTAAACGGAATATTTTGGGTAGCCTATGGCAGTTTCGTCTACAATCATACTGCTGTCCCATGTTTATAGTTATTCTAAAAACCTATAAATAAATATCGCAATGACAAACGCAGTCTGAAACTCTGGTCGTTCCTCTTGGCTCTTGCAATTTCTTTAAGATTTACCACTAAGGACTTCAGAACTCAGGCAAGGCTGTTAACTAGCTGGTCAGATGACGTCTCTTGATTTGAAGCTTTCACTAGGGCGAGCCTGTGAATTTTGTTGTTGAAGGTTTTTAATAAAACAAACAAAATAAGTTTCTCAAAACACTTAAATTTATTAACAAAGATAAACAGAAAACGAAATATTCACAGTGAAAAACTTATAATTATAAATGAATAACAATATGGAAAAACTAGAATAATTGCTCCAGTTAGCCATTCTAATAAGAAGAAAAATGTAACAAACGCAATTTTGGAACTAAAACGTATGAATAGCTTTCTAAGATATTAAAAAAAAAAGAATAAAAACGCGGAAGAACAGCTATTTATATTGTTGAAACAAACAGTATTAAAATCACTAATATCCCAAGTAAAATAACACCGGATATTTCCTTAACTTTCCTAATTAAATGAAAAAACAAAAATAAAAATCTTATCACTGATTAATCGCGTCACGTAATTTTCTAAGAAGCTATTCTCAAAACGGACTACCGACTCTAACGAATTTCAGATCGTAACTGAAGTTTATTATTTCCATATTTCCATTATATGCCAAACGTGCATTCCCCTGTACCCCGCTGGTACGCGTCTCACCCTATGTAACCCTGTAATTGTAAATTTCATTCCCTAATAGTTCGAGTTGTTTGGTCCAGAGGACGTTAGCCAGTTGCGTAACTAAGAGTATATGCGCTCCCCCGCAGATTTTTGAATGTTCTCTACTATTTTGCACCCGTCTAGATCCTTCGTATTTATTCATTTTCATCAAGGGACTTGAGAGCGCCTCTGGATTGGTTACGCCCCCCCCCCCCCGCACTGCGAGGCCCGCTGGATCGTTATTTACGCCACTGGCGTTAGCCATTTCATGTCGGATAATTAATTCCAAAATTGATCTAGATCAGAGAATCTTAATCTTATTTTTTTATACAAAAATAGTTAATCAAACTAATCTACATCTTCCTATAACAAAAAGAGAAATCGATGACCACTGGAGAAAAACCTGAATGCTATTTTATTCATTTTGCTGGTATTTAAATCATTCCTTCTTGCAGTTAGGAAAAACAGTAGCTATACGAATTCTTTCTACATGTTGTTAAGCAATATATTACATTATAGTGAGTTTATTTGATTATTGTTTTGTTTCCTAGTAATGAGAAAATCGTTCAATATTTTAATACATTATATTTGTCATAGCTACATGTTAAGATCACCTTTAGCACTTATCTCTTCGGTTTTAATTACATAATGAGGATACGATTTCTTCGACAGATTTATTTAGAAATATTAAAAGAGGATACAATCTTTTCAGTTTATATATTTTTAAGAAAACGACTCAAAAGTAGTAAAATTGCTAAGTTTGTTAATGGATTTAGATCTTAAGGTGGTAATATAAGATACAAACTGTCTAGTTCCCAAGGTTAAAATTTATCCACAGAGTGATTATTTAATTACTCATTTTAGTCGAATATACTTCACGTTGATCAGCATAAAATAACTAGCGTTTGTTCCATTACATTACTTTGTATCACATTTTCCCCCCACTCACAACGTAGCTTTTTTATAACATTGAAACTAAAGTCTGACATTGATACTACTTCAGTCTTTAAAGAAAAAACTGCTTTAAAAGAACTTATTATATTAATTTTTTTTTTCGAAGAATATAACAGGAACAATAATAATCATTATATATTTTAATTTTAGAAGTTACTAAAACTCTAAAAATCTTCAAGCTTTTAAAGCGAAAATATCCCGTTGAACTGACCAACAATCTCTAGCTATCATACGTGTACTCCACTTTCCCCGGTATCGTCTTTTTAGGCCAAAATATCCTGACGGAGTTTTTATTATAATTCATCACTAACCGTTCCCAAATTTATAGGTACAAAGTCCAAATGTAAATCCTAAAATTTAGGGAAAGTATCATTCTCGTATAAAATTAAAAGATTCCTTAAAAATTTTAAATAATATTTCTTAAGCATTTCTAAGTGGATTTTTCAAACCGATTTACTTTTTTATCAAACATCTAAGCCTTTATTAGTTGTTGCACTTGAAGATCTACAGATATACCTCCTTCAGCATTACGGATTCTTAGAAATTTATCTTTTAAATAAAATAATTGAGCACTATGTCGATTCATTGCAATTAAAAAGTTTTTTCTTTATCCAAGTTATATCTATAAATATTGTAAAACACTTCATAGCACTTCATTAATGTTACCTTTTCAATATTCTTCTACTCTGAAGAAGATTAATGTTGTTTAGGTTATTTTTAATAAACTTATTTTTTTATCTCTACTATACCAGTGGCAATTAAAATAACATTATTTTGTGTAACCAAGTTGCAGACCCAATACAATAGTGGTGACTTTTACATCACTACAAATTTTGCAGCCATACCTATCATACTGAATCTATTCTAGCAGCAATTTTACATTTTTATATGTTGGTATTACCTCATAATGATGAGAAATGTTTATTTCCATTATGTGCAAGTAGAGTTTAACCTTTGGAGATCGAAGGTCTATACTGTATTTAAAACCCAATACGGTTATCACAAGATAAGTTCAACAACTCCTAGAATACAAGGACACATCGCTTATTCGTGACATAATCATTTTTTGTTGAATTTGTGTGCTTTTTTTACTTTTAAATGTACCTATGATCTTCAGATAATCGTTTTAAGTATTTTAAAGTTTTATTTAAGTAAATTATATAGTAACACATAGGCGTGAAAAAATATAACATAATGATTTGAAAAATACTACTACGTCAAAAATGTTTTACTGTAATTCTTTTAGGTAAATATTTTAAGATAAATATTATTTTAAAATATATAAAAAAATATACAAGCAAACCTTAAAGATTTAGTGTATCTCCAAATTGCAAAATTTCTCTAAGAAAGCATTTCCTGGTTTCGTCATTGGTTTACCCTGACACTTTTTATTATACAATAAGTATATACAGTCATTTTGTCTATATATTTAATTTATTTTTATAACCTGTGCGCAACTGATTATTTTTTTTACCACAATAATTTTTAATCAAACTACTGAGAATTCTGGTAACTAAAATGTCAATCATTGTTTTTGGTGACTGTGTATTGCAGCCATCATGGTATATTAAAAATTCTTGTTTAACGACTTTTTTAAATATGAGGCTGGTCAGAAGTGATCTTTGAAAAAAAAATGTTCAAGCATTTTTCCTCATGGTCACTAAATATTTTCTGGAATAAAATATATGAAACAATAACTATTTCAATGATACGGACTCAAGAATATTGTAGTGCATCTCTGTTTGAATTAGTTAGGAGTTCCTTATCGCCTATCAATGAATTTTTCCAATATTTGCATTTTAGTTTTTTCAAAGCAATGTAGCTGCAATATTCTCCAAAAGAAGTCAACAAGGACATATCGGATAAAATCCTCTTCACTTAATATATTCCAAAAATAAGAAAATTAGATTGTACCCACAAAATCTTTTATTATCGCTAGACAGAAAACTTTTACGATGAATCACATTCTGTTATTTTAACCGGCTCGTAGCATTCGGTTGTTTGAGTAATTTTCTTTGCAATATGCTGAACCTCCCTTTACTGCGTATAGCTATGATGAGGGTGGCAGCAACAAGCTGTTCCAAACTGAAAGCCTCAAACTTCCGAAATTTTTTTTTGATATATAAAGATTTTGGATACAATTCCGACAGAATCCATATCGAAACTAACAGATATCATGTTTATTAGGTACCATTTTGACATGAACTACGAGAGTGTAACTGACTGCTAGTAAGCGAACGAAGAGGGAATAACTCGACCAGAAAAGAACTCAATGGTATGGGTTACTGACGGATCCATGACCAAAGAAGGTGTCAGAAATGTGGCTTGTTAAATTTCTAAGAGACAACCCTGCCATCTTCCAAGCAGAAAAGCATGCAATTTAAGTCTGCGCTGATGAGTATCATATGTCAGATAGCCCAGCAGTGCTAAAAGCTCTCAGGTCAAACACCTACGGGCTTAAGTTGACTTGGTACTGCAGGCAATCCCTAAAGCAATTGATAAGGAACAACAAAGTAATCGTGATGTGGATGCCAGGGCACACGGGAATCAAGAGAAACGAGGATGCGAGCAGCCTATCAAAAGGGGGGGCAAAAACATATTTTCTTGGCCAGGTCCCTTTCTGTAGACTACCTAAAAGTTACATAAAAGTGGAGCTCCAGAGCTGGGAACAAAATCAAGTAAAATTAAGGTGAAATAAGACGCCTGGTATCAGACAAATGAAAAAATTTATAAATCCATTGCTAAAGAACGCAAAAATGCTTCTTTAATAACATATATCTTTACAGGACACTGCCCTCTCAGATACCATCTTAAAAAAATGAGTAAAGTTGAGAGCAATATTTGTCCTTCCTGCAACCAGGCAGCAGAACACCTATTATGTGAACGCATGTCACTATTCTGCAAGAGACTTAAATTCTTGGAAGGCGTCACCTTGAAGCTTAAAGAAGCGAAGCACTTACCCTCAGAAAAATAATAGACTTCATAAAAAGTCTAAATATACCTAGCTTATATTTGATCAGGGTAACGTACAAAAGAGATTATAGATCGAAGTGCTGCAGAGAGGCAAAGAAAGCCTTAACGACCCGCTCGCAATCTGTAATATTCAATCTAGAAGTCCTACACATATTACTACGTAGGAGCCCACATCGTGTCCTTGTACTCCACAGGAAAATTAACATTTTCTTGACATAATTTTATCACTCTTCGAATTTCAAAAGTTCCGTAAATATAATAAAAACGTCACTCTCTTGACCTATTTAGAAAATTATAAAGCCCGACAATACCGAAATAATATAATTCAAATAGTAAATAAATTATTTCAACAAATTAATCAAAGTACTGGCATAACAAAAAAAAATCTTAATATTATGATAGTAGTACATTTACGGAAAACTAGAGTACTTTTGTAATTGAGAGAATGCATATACATACTAGAATTGGTAATTATTTTTTTTGTTATGAATTTTTATTGATTGGTGTTATTGTTTGTCATCATTATTTTATGCTTAGTAAAGATTTCTTAATCGTTATTCTCGTAATTATATTCGCTATGTTACGAATTAACATTTTTTAGAGGTTTTAAAACTTCCAAAGTGTTTTTTGCCGGCACTAAAATTTATTTTGGGCATCTAATTTTAATTCTTAATGGAAACAAACACCAAAAGCTAATGTAGAATAATGAAAATAAATGGATTATAAAATCCATCCATAAATTAATGAGTTCAATCCTCGATAAAGTCTAATTTTCCTGGTAAAATCAATTTTAGAAAAAATGCTAACAGAAAGCGATAAAAAGTAAAATAGTAAAAAAAAATCTTATTTTGTATATTTAATTTTTAACCGATTTTTAAAAGAAGGAGATTCTCAATTCGTCGACTATGTATTTTTTTATCTATGTATACCGATTACTCCGGAACGGCAGCATCGATTTGAATGAAATTTTTTACGTTATCTTCAGGAAGTTGCTCCAGTGGTCTCATATTTTTTTGGACGAAATTGGTGCAGTAAAATCCAAGATGGCGCTGACAATATGGCGGACAAAAAAAAAATTTTGTCCGATTTTCTCCAAAATTGGTACGGGAGTATTTTCGGGGTCGTAAACAACGAATCTGAAATCATTTTTAAAAAATTCAAAATGACGGATCCAATATGGCGGACAAAAAAATTTAATTTTGTCCGATTTTCTCCAAAATTATTGCGGGGTCGCACATAACGAATCCAAAATATTTTTAAAAAATTCAATATGGCGGATCCAATATGGGGGACAAAAAAATCAATTTTGTTCAATTTTCTCCAAAATTGGTACGAGGGAGTTTTTAGGATCTCACATAACGAATTTAAAATTATTTTTAAAAAATTCAATATGGCGCACGAAAAAATCAGTTTTGTACGATTTTCTCCAAAATTGGTATGAGGGAGTTTTCGAAGTCGCACATGACGAATTTGAAATTATTTTTAAAAAGTTCAATATGGCATATTCAATATGGCGGATAAAAAATTAATTCTGTTCGATTTTTTTTTTAAATTGAAATAGACGCATCTTTGGGATCGTACTTACGAATCAGAAATTATTAAAAAAAAATAAATATGGCGGATCCAAGATGGCGGATTAAAGATTCTACATCTCTCGATTTTGTCTAAAATCAGTATAGGGGGATTTTTCTTAGTGTTAATTACGTATTCAAAATATTTTTTGAAAAACTCAAACTGGCGGATTCAATATGGCGTCCTAAAAATTGACACAGGGGGTTTTTGAGGGTATAAATTCTAAATTTAAAAGTAATTTTTCAGGATCCAATATGACGAATCCAATATAGCGGACTAAAAATTTTACATTTTTCGATTTTGTTTAAAGGTGGGACTGTGAATATAAAATTATTTTAAGGAAATCTAATATGTCAAATGCAATATGACGGTCTGGATTTTATCCAAAATTGGTACTAGGGGGTTTTGAAGGGTTTAGATATAATTATATTAAAACGTTAAAATTATTTTTTTGAGATTCAACATGGCGGATCCAATATGATGGGTTGAAAAGTTTACCTTTTTCGCTTTTTTTGAGATTTGGTATTACGGTGTTTTCAAGGTCATGTATTACGAATATGAAGTTAATTTTTTATAACTATTAGGTTGATAACATACAATGTGAGGGACTGAAAATTTTATATTTTTCGATTTTGTCGAAAATTGATATTGCGGAGTTCTTTGTTCCTATACAAACTCAATATGCAGTATAAAATATATCGGGCTAAGAAATTAACGTCTCAAGTTCTTTAAATATTGATATTGGAAGGTTTTGGAGCCTCTATTACCCACCCAAAATTAATTTGCAATTTAAGATAGTAGATTTACTATGACATATTAAATATTTGTTTGACACAATTTCACTGGTATTTGGAGAACTCCAAGAATCAAAGAATTTGTACTGGTTCATTTTAGGGTAATTTACAACTTTGGATAAAATTGATACTTTTTTGCCATTTTGGAATTATTGCGAGGTACACTAATCTCGATTGATACTTAGTCCAAATGATTTATGGATATCATAATAAATTCAAAACAAAAAATCGAAAAATAAAATTTTTATAAAAAAAATTGAACTTACCTCTAAAAGTGCGCTAAAAAGAGAAAAATAACTATACATTTTTATAAGAAATTGAAATTTTTGAAGCCGGCCCCAAACTAATACCTGACAAAATGTGATTCATGTAAACACATTAAAACTTTATTTGTAATTGCTTTCTTACCATAATTTGTATATATTAATAGTTATTTATTTCATTTAGAAATAATTTGGCGCCAACTTCAAAAATTTTAATTTCATATAAAAATTTATAGTTATTTTTCACTTTTTAGCGCACTTTTAGAAGTCGATTCAATTTTTTTTATAAAAATTTTATTTTTCGATTTTTTTATGTATATATCCGAGTATCCTGTTAAGGCTATCGGAAGGCTGTGTCTGGGGAAATATTTGTCACTGATTTTTGGAAAACAAAGTAGTTTTAAGTAATGACCAAGGCGAATAAAAATAAATTTTGTTTAAGATTCTAGATAAGCCGCTAAGGACCCTTTATTTTCAAAGCATCTGTAAAATTAGTTCTACTTCTGTTTGACGTTTTTTGAAACTTGCACTCGTTTTGGTCTAAAAGTACTGATCCATTATGTTTATATCCTAACAATCTCGATATCTGCGCGCCATGTCTTTGATGTATTAGTGAAAAAGTTCGCCTTGCTCTTTACCTTAGATTCGGATTCTGCCGATACTCCTAGTCAGACTAATTAGAGTTCTTAGTAGGCAAATTTGATAATAAGGTATAGAAAAATAAGAATTTTTCAAAAAAATCACATAAAAGGTGCTCTCCTATATTTTTGATCACTATTATGTTTTAATACTTCTGTATTTAACTTTTTGCTTTAATTTTTAAAATAAAGGAAGTGGGAAGCAAGAAACATTGTTATTCAAAAAATGCTGTAACTCTGGATAGCTCTATTCAATTTTAATGAGCTTGAGCTTATTTAAGATGTAATTCTTACATAGTACAATAGCCCTTATTAAGTTTTAATAATAGTTTATCAATTAATCATCTGATGGCCTCATTTGTCGAAGTTAATAATTATTCCAGTTCCCTTAAATATATATATATATATATATATATATATATATATATATATATATATATATATATATATATATATATTTAAATTGGAAAAAGAATCCACAAACTAGAAGTGGCTATTGTTTTTTCTTTAATTAAATGAAGGTTTATTTATATGTTTACCTCTGACCTATTAAGAATAAGAGTTGGGCAAAATCCGTCTTATATATTTTCGCATAATTATTTTGAATCTCAATACATTTTTCCAATATTTCTGTGTCATTATAGAAAAACGAAATGATTTACTGCGTTAATCGCTTCTTCATTCCGTTAAAACTCTTTTCTGAATGGTTTCCTTTAGTTTTGGAAATAAGTCATAGTCACCGATTATTAATTTCTGCTGCATTTTTCATCCGTTACGTCCCGAATTATGTCTACATAAGTTGAACATAATAAAATCCCGAGCATAAGGATCAGCCCTCTTAAATTCGGGAATATTTTGCATGGAAAAACATTTAGTTCAAGAGAAAGTGGTTCATGGGTATAAGAAATCATTCACATGGGTTTTTGTGCTATTACTTTTAGGACATTATGTTACATTGATAATAATAAGCTATGATGCCCATTAGAATCCCAGTATTGTTAAAAAAATATGTTATTTTCAAGACTTCAAAATCTCACGGGATAAATATGAATGTGATTAAACTTTGAAATGTGATTCTTTGCTTAATTATAAGATCAAATTTTACATAAATACATGTCTTAGGATACTTTATTTTTAAGAAATGTGTTCAAGTTAACAAAAAATATTGTTCTTTGAAATATAAAATATAAAAAATTCACTTTAAAATAAAATGAACTTTTTGTCTTAAAATAATTATTATTTATAAAAATATTAGAGAAAATATTTTTTTTCCTTTTACTAGTAAAGATTAGCTTGGTAAATTAATTAAACGCAAATGTTTCGTTTCTGCCATTTTCTTATTCTAACAAATGTTTATAAATTATCCATAAAATTACACAAAAATTGATTCAAGGGTTACTTTAAACAAAAACAGAATATGAAATTCATTAGAAACATATTTTTTGACCAAACTTTTTGAATCACAGCTATTTCATAACACTTTGATATCACTCCATTAAAATTTACACTGATGACGTAATACGTGAAATATTTGTGTCAAAAAAAAACATTTATTTTATGTCCCAAGTACGGTGACATTATGTAAAAAGGTTGTTTGGCCTACAACTTGCGTTAGCAATTGGCAATCCGCTACTTTTTCTGTCTTAATTTCATATTAATAACGCACAATATTCTGTAAGGAAATATATATATATATATATATATATATATATATATATATATATATATATATATATATATATATATATATATATATGGTAACAACATAGCTTGTTGTAAGATAATTTTAAATATTAAATCTAAAAATCAAAAAATTCAATTGGAAAAATTCTGCTTCACCTTTAAATATAGAATTTCCTCTTTCGTAACATCCATTCAAAGTATATGTGTCGTCAGCATCCATAAATGCAACCTCAATCGTTTACATCGCACCCATTTATCATGAAGCGAATGCACTATGTAGATGCAACCGGAATAAAAATGAACTCTCGTAAATTTTATGCTGGACGCGGCATTTTTGAGGTTATAGGTCGAAAACGTTACGAGATGTAGGGATTTTTAAGCCTTTAGGAAATGATGCAAATGGTATATGAAAGGAATTATCTAACTATAAAAACTTGTATTTGAAAAATCGATATTTCTCTACAAAAGATGTTATACAGCGATAACTCAGTTATTAGGAATCCAACTGGTATCAAATTTTTATAAAAATGTTTTAAATCTGACACCAACTCTCTATCTCCCACAGTTAAAGAGTTTTTTTTTTGTTGATTTACATTTACAAGTATACCAATTTGTATAGTGTTTAGTTTTCCATATTATATAGAACATGAGTCTTATTTTTAAATAAATCAAACTCAAATTGTTGACAAAGAGTAATGGAAAGCTTTTATTTTTTCTTTACATGGAAATCTGGCTGCTGAAGAGTAATTTATTATCGCATCTTGCATAATAATAAAAAAGCGTCAATCAAGATATCAAAGATTATGAGCTGCTCAAAAACAACGTATCATATATTTCTAAATTATCTTTGATGGATTGTTCTTTTTTTTAAAGAAAGCTTTTTTATAATGGAGCATTTTTGCACACATGGGTATAAGTCACAAAATATATTTTAAGCTATGGTTAAGGAAATTAATAAACGAAAAAAAATTCTGTCTAATGAAACCAATTCGTTGAAAACAATTTAAAACGCTGATTATTATTCATCATATAAGGTGTAAGGCAACTTTTTTTTACTTGTGTTTAGTCTAGACGAGGCATTTTTCAGATTAACATTACAATAAATATGTAAACCACGGAAGAAAAAATCTATGGAGCCTGATGGATACCACATAGACGTACAAAAATAATACTAAATAAATTTTGTAAATGATAGTTTTGAAGAACAATAAAAATTACATCTACTAGGAAAAGCGACAATTAGATACTAGAGTTTTTTAATGCATAACATTAAGTTTAACACCGATCTTTATTGTCATTATTACCCTTTTTTATATACCTGTTAGTATAAAATGTATTGAAATTACATCTGTTTTTATATACCTACTTCAAATGTTATATAATTTTCCGAAAATAAACGTCTCATTCAAGAAAAATATTACAAACAGCACATTCGAACGAGTTAAAGCAAAAATTCTTTAAGCAGAGCATCAGCAGCCGTCTGGAGAAGTTCAGTCCCGGGCCGCTAGGGAAATCAGCAGTGATAGTCTTCTGCAGGTAGCAGGAATAGACCCGCTCGGCCCATATTAAGGAAATATTACTCCTTTTTCATCACCTTTATCAATGCCAATTGCTGATTTATTTAAATCAAATAATTTCTCTCATTTTTCAAAATGTATCGTTGCTATTTCCTTGTCCGAAAAAAGGGATCTAAAGATTGATTTTAATATTTTAATCTATTCTTCATTGTACTTTATATCAAATTACTTCTATAGTTTTATTATAATACTTTGACATAAATTGTTTTCAATTTTTTGGACTTGCTTTGTTTTTGTCGTTAATAACCACAACGTTTTAACCAAGTGTAGTGTTATTCAGGTGAAAATTGGTTAATTTTTCTGGCATAAAACTATTTATAATTAAACTAGTACACCAAAGTATATATGAGGTTAGTGCGCTTGTGTATGTAACCATTATATTACAATATTTAAGGTTTCCTAATAGTGGTTTTCGAATATTTTTCGTACCTACCGAAGGCTTATTCAAATATGTCACGTTTTAGTGACAGTTTCTCTGAATGCTTTTTTTTACTGGTGTTATCCACAGTGTCATTCTAGCTTCTGATTACCATGTGTGATTATCAGGGATCTAGGTATTGTTAGGGGCATCCGATTTGCTTGTTATTTTATGTGATATATGTTTGATAGTTGTTATGTCCTATTTTGTATACACAGTAATTTAACTCGTTGGATTATTTTTAATAAAATTATTTTTAACTAAGTTATCAAAAAATTTTTATAAAATTTTAATAAAATAGTTGTAGATGACCAGAAATTTATCCAAGAGTATTCTTATAATTCCATGTTTATGAATATCCTGATGGTTTGAATTTTCTTACAGTTTTTTCAAGTTTCTCTATTAAGAAATATGAAGGAAGATTTAAATTTTCCAATTAAAAAGGGAATATATATGTTGTTACGTGTGGTTTATTGATTTATTGACAACAGTTTCATAATCCTCTAGAAATTATTTGCATACTGGATTATCCGTGATGCCAGGGTTATGAAGATAGAATCGCAAGTGATAGTGTCCAGTTAGCAATTCCACTAAGTTTGATAGTTCTTTTATTTTTAGGGAAGGTAAGTTGTGCATTTTCCTTAGCACATTTTATTTCAGGGACTTTCCTCCAGCCTTCGATAAGTTTGCTTCCTATTAACAGTTTCAATTTTCGCTTATCACTAGTAATTGAAACAGGTGCAATTGGTTGGGATTTATATAGTTCGACCGAGGACATCTTTGTCAGATTATCAAGTAAATCCTTGAACTTAGAAACCAGTTGTTCAGGTAAGACCCTAAACCTCAGTGCTAACATTAGAGCCATACACTTTATGGAAAACCAGACCACACTAAGAGATACCTTAATGCCGATTCACATCACCGCCCAAATACAGGACATAGCCAGCAACATAATCGCTAGATCTCTTCGCCCAATCGACAACCTAGGAAAATACAAAAAAAATCTACGTAGTTATCTCTAGCCGTTTTCAAGTGAAACTAAATAAATCCGTTAGCTACATGACTATTTATACTAAAAGCAAATGCAGTGGAGTGTGACTGAGATGGTTGCAGTTATGCCTGCTATGGTAAAGTCCCAGTTTTATGCTGCATTTGGTTTTAGTTTACAATTATTAAGAAGTCGTTTCCACACTTCTCTTATATCTAAAGATGGTTTACTAAAACAACTCGGGTTCTGATGTTTAAGAAGCGCGGTTATACATCAGAACCCGAGTTGTTTTAGTAAACCATCTTTGGATATAAGGGAAGTGTGGAAACCACTTCTTAATAATTGTAAACTAAAACTAAATACAGCATAAAAATGGGATTTTGCCATAGCAGGCATGACTGCACCCATTTCAGTCTGCATTTACTTTTAGTATAAGTAGTCATGTAGCTAAAGGATTTATTTAGTTTCACTTGATAACGGCTAGAGATAACTACTAGCCGAAACGTCGTGATATTCAACAAAAATAAAGGCAATGGAACAGATATCTACTACTTCGCATGATTAACCTTGGTTAAAGACGTATTGTGTAGAAAATGTATTTCAGTATTGCATATTTTTGGTTATTAAAATAAAAAAGATGGTTATTGAGCCAAGTATTCTTTATCATTGATTCAAAATTGAAAATTGTTTCATTAAAAGTTTCCAACAACTCATTGTTTTTTTTGAAGTAACATCCTATTGTTGATTCATTTAAAATCATATTGCGTTTATTTTAACCAACAAAGACTGTTGACTGAAGATTCAGAAATCTTTCAAACAATCCTTGCATATATGTAGTTGTTTAAAAAATTCGATTAATTCAACCAATCACGGACACTCCTCGTAAAAATATTTCATGGTGTTACATTAACCAATATTTACACTCTGTTTAACTCTACTTGCCCGATTCAAGTAACATATTTGAGAGTTTTTGCAAGCATTTAACATTTTTCTGCCTTCTGTGATATTGGTAATTGGCGATTACCTCACAACTATGTCATTGTGAGTTTTGATGTTGCTTCTCTTTTCACTAATTTATCACTTGAACTAGTCTTAATAAGCCTTAAAGATCATTAGAATGTATATTCAATTTTGTTACAATGGATTGGGGTACTCACTTTTATCTCTGATCTAACTACTTTGTTTTCGGTAACAAATGATCTCCTTCTTGCCCTTCCGGCACATAGAATAGATGAAACTTTAGAAATGTTTAACTCATACAATTTCCATCTACAATTCATAGTCGAAAAAGAAGATTCATTATACAGAATACCATTTCTGAACATATTGGTAACACGCACACATACCGACATTTTAAAAATCAGGTGGGATAGGAAACCCATTTCCAGAAACAGATTTATAAATTTCCAGTCTTATCACCCATCAAAAATGAAAACTAATCTCATATTGAGAATAAAAAGGAGGGCAATTAAACTCACTGATCCTGATTTCAGAAATAACAGCTTACAATTACTTAGAACAATTTTTTTCAAAACTCATATCCGCTTTCAATTATCAATAAACTTCTATATAACACACAATATGATATAGCAGAGAACATTTTTGAAAGGGCAATCCAACCTTCATTAATACATATGCAAACTACTCAACTATCACTGCCAGTTGAGGACAACAACGCGATTCAACACTAACCTACATGTAGCTGCATTTATTAAAAATTAAACTCCTAGAATAAAACAAATTTTCCAAAATTGAACTTTTATTACAATTGCTACTAAACAAATTAAAACAATCGCACTACTTTACTCCAAAACTAAAACACCTGTTTCACTGAAGGAAAACTGAAACATTGTTAATAAGATCCCATGTATTAATTGTGACCAAGTGTATATAGGTCAAACCTCCAGAAACCTTTCAGGTAGAATTAGTCCCCATAAGAGTGATTGTAACAGAGGTCTGCTTCCTTGTGCTCTCGCCGAGCATGTTTTAAATAAGGGTCATATGATGAACTTTGGGAGACCGAAAATTTTAGTAAAAGAAAACAACTTCCACAAAAAAGTTTACTTGGAAATGGTTCACATAAATAACGAGTCACTTTTCATGAACAAAAGAGGGAACATAGAAAACCTCAGCATAATATACAATTACTTGCTACAACTAGAGAGTAATGGCGGTCGGTCCTCACAGTTCAATCTATTCAGTGAGATACCGTTTAGTCACTGTTCTTATTGTTATTATCACATTTATCTAACAGGGCGCAGAATGTGCTTTTTTTGATTCTTTAATTACACTACACCTCAACAGTTACGACAGATTTAATTCGCAATCTCTAGCTTTTATCTACATTCAATACAATAACATAATATTTGTTGGAATCATGACCTCCGACCCCAGAGTAACTACTAGCATTTGGGCAGTGTATACTTTACTTATTAAAATGGGCTTTTAGCGCCGACGTTATTTATCATTTTCATTCTGAAATGGCAGTTCAACAACGTCCACGTGCTAGCAGCTAAGTCCTCAAATAAATTAAAAAATGTTTACCTTTTAGAATATTTATTTTTAGTATAATATGTAATCCTAGTGTAAAATGCTTAATGACTGTTAAACAAAACCTGGCTTTTTATAAATACTCACTTTGGTAAATTTTACTTTTTATTTTTATTTTACGGTAAATAGATTTAAGGAAGGGTATTTTCTCTTTTGTAGAAGTTCTCATGAAGAGAATAAAATTTCTCGAAAGTTCGATTAACAAAAAAGAGTTTTCATTTCTGGCCAACTGTCCTTTTGACTGCAGCCCCACCAAAGTGCCTTAAACCTACATATATATATATATATATATATATATATATATATATATATATATATATATATATATACATATATATATATATATATATATATATATATATATATATATATATATATATATATATATTGTTAATCTCTAAAACAATCGGCATTAAAATGCTAAATGTTGTTAAAATATATTTAAACAAATATATGTATATCAAAAAATATAATACTTCTGTATCTGATTTTTTCCATAAGGCAATAAAAGTAAGTAGTACTTCTTAGGGAATAGTCCAACTTAGATATTTATTTCCCCTGAGCGTGAAAACAGAACTTTCTCAAACAGCTCTTTTCTTTTAAAATGATTTTCCTTAAACTTCTCTGAAGGCGCAATTTGTAATGGAGAAGTATTTTTTAACATAATTTTTTATATTAGATACAAATAAATAAATAATATGTCCGTAGTAAGAAAAAAAATCTGTTTGTTTTTTTGGGGATCACAAAAACTTTTTTTCTCTAAAGCGATTTAATATTAAAAAGTTTCTCGCAAATCTTATTTAGTAACTACAGAAAAGATACTCTCTGTTATTTGTTAAAGATCTTTTAGGAACGTATAAAATTTGAGAAGACACGTAAAGATATAAGGAACAAAGTATCAATTTTTAATTAAAACATTTTGTTTGAGACTTGAAACTTTTATTTTTGTAAAATATTTTAAATTTAAAACTCTAACTATATTCCTAATAATAAAAATGAAAGCATAGCGATGCTATCTTTAAATCTATTTAAAAAAATAAAACACCAATAAATTTTAATTTTTATTAAATTTTTTTTTTTATATTTCATCTTAAATTAAGAAATTGATTTGCATAATATGTATCTTAATTTTTCCAGAATCTGGAGGAGATTCTAAATTCGACCGCTATGTATTTGTTTATGAACGTACACAGATTACTCCGGTGCTGCTTAACCGATTTGATTGAATGTTATTGCATTACATTTGGGAAGTTGTTACGGTGGTCCCATATTATTTTGGTTGAAATTTGTTCAGTAAAATTTAAAATGGCGCATGTGACATGGCGGACAAAAAATTTATTTTGTCCGATTTTCTCCAAAACTGGTATGGGAGAGTTCCAAATGACAATGAAAATTTTTTATTTTTTGATTTTATTCAAAATGGTACTGGGGCTTTTTGGAAGTGTAAATTAAGAATTTACAATTATTTTGAATAATTCAATATGGGGGACCCAATATGGCGAAATAAAAATTTTAGATCTCACGATTTTGTTCCTAACTGCTATTGGTGGTTTCTGGGGGTGTAAGTTATGAATTAAAAATTATTTTTGAAAACGTCAATATGGTAATCCGAATGCCGGACTAAAAATTTCGATTTTCTCCAAAATTGATATAGAGAGTTTTCGAAGAGATAGATTAATATAGATTCTAATATATGTATTTTTTCAAATTCAATATGACTGTTAATAATTTTATATTTCCAAAATTGATATTAGTGGATTATTGGAGTCGTAGATTATGAATCTAAAGTTAATTTCCTAGGTTCTATCTAATGCTGTAGATGACACTCCTTCAACGAGCACTCGAAAATTATCAGCGCAGTTTAATATGTCAAAAACAATAGTAGATGACGTTCTTCAAAGGACAGCTGTTATATCTATATCATTTGAAAAAAGTAGGTGAACTGATTCCTGAAGATTTTCCCCGTAGAGTGCAGTTTACAAACTGACTGTTGGAGCAGCAACTAAATAATGTAAACTTCATTAGTGCTATTCTTTTCACGGATGAAGCAGGATTTGCCAAAAATGGCATCATAAATTTACACAACTCACATGTATGGCCTGATGAAAATCTGAAAATCCTCATGCAATCTTCGTGTATTCCACTCCGGTCGATAGAAGGAAGGAACTTCTACGGATAATCACGTCTCATTGTGATCAACTAAGAAAAAATGCTGAGTTTACAGCAGGTACAGCAGTCCTCAATTCGTCGTGTCCGCGATTGTATCAGACTTCATGGAGCTTATGTTGGACTTTCTTACGAAGTTTTTAACTAAGCAGTTACTTTAACTTTATATTAAAATTTTGGCGACAGGGAAAAATTCCTTGTTTTCATATCCAACCAGACAGAAATTAGGGGACTAAGGGTGTAAATAAAATGACGTTTTTTCGAAAACGGTTAGGATTAGCGACACGAATGAAAAGTACTTAATGTTGAGTCAATAGTTCTTTAACTGTCCTTTGTATGTAAAAAACGTTGTCCAAAGTTTTTATCACACACGGCGTAAAAAAATGGGGTCATAAGTGTCACAGCTAGTCCGTCCCTGCACATGTGAGTAATTCCCAACATTTCCTTGGATAGCAATTTGAAGAGACTTGATTTACATCATATTAAATAAAATTGAAATATACCTGGTGGTTCAATAATTATTGGTAAAAACTTGACTCCAATGCAGCTTTTTGAGAGCCGCTATCTCCGAAGGGGAGGCCTATACGAAATAAGTTTATATGAACTTATAGTATTCCTTTCACGTTTTTTTTATATCCGGGAGATTTCCCACATTTTACCGGACTCCTTGTATACCAGAATATAAAAATTTTGAATTTACTCCAAAGAGCTATTCCAGATTGAAGGCCTGTACGTTGAAAACCAAAAGATATTGTTGATAGAATTTTTACTTCGAAGTTCGTACTATTCGGTTTCTTTGATAATTCAATTTACAGTTAATAATTTTATATTATATTACTATTGTTTTTGTAAAAAAATTAAATTCGTCTTGATTAGTTTATTATCTTTAGCAAAGTGAGTGAGCTTAAGTAATTAAGTAAAAAAATAGCACGTCGATATTTATTTATGGGTTCTACAAATAAAGTTTAAAAAAAATTAATTCATAAGCTTCTTATTCTGTAGAGGAGTTTCTGAATTTTAATTATTGTGTTGTTTACATTTTGTTTGTTTTTTTTTGACTTGTTCGTATATAGTATGGTTGGTTTATAATTTGATACTATTTTAACATTTTAAGTTTGTGAACATTTTAATATCTGACTAGTTTGATTAGTTTATAAGTGTTTGTGAATCTTAATTAATAAATAAAGTATTATTATAATAATTATATACTACACCGATATATAATGCAAATTAGCCGAGGAGTGATGACGATTTCAAGCTAAGTAGGAGACAAAACAGAGGTCCTAGTGCTTTCTCAGCAAACATGATATGAATTGTATGGGATACGTGAAAATATATGACACGTTCTATAGGCTTTGTCTCGCGTAACCTCTAGGGAAAAGTAGTTTGTGCTGGTTTCTGAAGGAGAAACGCTTAATGTAACCTAAAAAGAGACTTTATCGAAAAAATAACTAACAACTCATTTATTTTAAAAATTTCTACATCACATACGATACTATCTTGTATATAAAAATACATTATTGACAATTCTATAATATAATACCATAACGACTTTAAACGAAATTTTCTATAACACGTTCCAGTTTATTTAACATTTTCCTACGGAACTAACTTTTATTTGGTTATAAAAATTAAAACAACTTTATGCGAAAGGGAGACGATATAAACGCAACTGTGAGTCCTAAAGTATTCCTAAAACACCTATAATCATTCCTTTGAGGCAAACTTTTTAAACACTTCCCTTTTGGCTTAATTATTTATGCCGGGGTGACATAATGGAGGTTTTTGGGTTACGGATGCCGGTACGGTTAGCCAAGTGGTATAGAAAGTTAAAATAGCATGAAATATTTCTGTATTGTTACTTTTAATTTTTAAATGCGGTTACTATACTATTTTAACACTGGCACTGGAAAAACCCGAAAGCGGAAAGTTATTTTTTTAAACCCGAAAAAGAAAGTGTAGAAAAATTTTAGGTTCAGATATGTACTTAATTCATTATAGTACAATCGGTAAAAAATCGACTCAATGTAGTTCAAACATTTTAAGGTAAGAGTTAACCGACAAAGGGGGCAAAGGCAAGAAAGACCAGCCGTGATATTTGGCGACGGTTGGTTATATTTAATAACACAGGTTTATAAAAAAAAAATAAGTTTACGCCTATTTGACCAAACCATTTTTTTCCTATATAATTTGACGCCTTGAATCCAAATACAAATATGACATATAAAACTGGACTGATCATGCATAACACCTCCCTTTATAACAAAAATGACGCTACCATGCTCCGTGCCATTACGTGCAAATAATTGCTTTGGCAACAATGAATTCCCTAAGTTTTCATGATATTGGTGAAAGTGTATTTTTGACATTGTCTGAATACTTTTCATTTTGACAGAATTTATTTTTGATTTTGCTGTTTTATGGATTTTATCATATTTTAGGTAACGTTTTACTGAAAATTCCAAACAGGAACGTGAACTTTAAGATTTTTTTTGTTTTTTTAAAAAATGTTATTCTTCATCGTAAGACGTGCAAATACCTCATCTGGTAAATTGGAATTTATTTAATTAGTAAGTTATAAAGCATTCAATAATAATTATATAAAATTGTACCTTAGAATCAAATTGTAAATCTAAGGGTAGCAAGTTTAATCTTATGGATATGATGTATGATAATTTTTAAATGCTATCAATATTTTAGTTTTCTAAGAAAAAAGAATCTTCAAATTCGAGGGCTGAAGCAAATTGGTCATGATCATAATTTTTTTATACATCAGATGAGTAACTCTGTTCAGAGCATTTTTCTGGAAATAGTTTGATACAAGAAGATGAACAAAAAGTTTGTGCTGTGCTTCTTACAAATAAACTCCCTGAAAAAAACTACGAAGCACTGTTTGATGTAAACATCTTGAAGCAACTAAACTTAGACTTAATAACATACACTGGCTCTACAAAAAAAATCCTGAATTAGGTGAGCATTAACCAACAACAATATCGTTTTACCATAAAGTTAATGTTCCACTGACATATAAAGCTCAACATCCAAACTGGTATGGTGTTAAAATTTAAAATGATTATACGTTTAAAAACCAAAATGCCATATTAAAATAGAAATAAATGTTTGGAAATTACATAAATTTTACTTGTATGTATTTGTTTGTCTAAAAATAAAATAATAACCTTTTGTTTGAATATGGTATTAATTAATAAAACAAAAATTCTTGATTTTAGCTCAGATAGGAAATTAGTGTCATGAAAATCCTTTGTCAAAGTAGTGAGAACCTGCGACTGATTACCATTTCAAAACAATATATATATATATATATATATATATATATATATATATATATATATATATATATATATATATATATATATATTTACAATTAAATATAAACTGCTTTAACACCATCCCCTTTAGATTTTTTTTTTTTATAAAAATGCTTTAGTACATAATGTTACTTTATTTCCTTTAAATTAAAGCTCCGTTATTATGAAGGAAATGTCAACATTATTATGAATGTTGTTAATCCTATATAAATACTTAACATATTAGTTCCCTAAAAGCATCGAGGAGAAAATAATTTTAACAAAGACCAAATCGAAGCTAGTTTTAAATGATGAAACTCTCTTACTTTGCAATAGATTATGTGGACATTTCGATACCTTACATTAAACAATATACTATATTAATTCATGATATAAAATTTTTAAAAATAAATGCCTTAATACTTCTTATACTCTACGTCCGAATAAGGATGTTTCTAAAACAGATATTTAAAAAAAATTAGTCTCGATTTGTTTTTGGCGCATATTTCACATTTTAGCTATTTTGCTAAATAACAGTTTTATTGTAAAAAATAAAATATGTAAAGTCATTTTTTGATTTATTTATAAGAACTGACATTTCATGCTTGTTATCTAAAAATAATAAAATTGTTACATATTTACGCTGTTCCAAAGAAGTTTAAAAAAAATTAGCTTTATTGGAGTTGCTTCAAACAGAAAAATTATAATTTTGAGGAAACTAAAAGTAGAAATTCAAGTTAAATATTGTTTTACAGAAACAATTATCCTGGTCTTTTTTATTGAATATATTCAATTAACCTGTCAAGTAAAACAAAGAAGAGCGATTTATGTTTCTAGATATACTATAGAAAGAGATAGTTATTGTCTAAACCTGTTAGTGAGAATAATAGAATTGACATTCATACACTACACATTCACGCCAGTATAAGAAACTAGCAGGGAATTCACTGTTGCCATACAAATCATTGCACCTAATGGCGACCAATAAGAGGGGGGGTCAAAATTATTTTCATGAACAGTCCAGTTTTATATGTCAAGTTCGTGAATCCAAATCATGTCAGGTTCAAGAAAATTTCAAAGTCAGATGTAGTAAAATTCACTAAATAAATCTGAAGAAATAGATATATAGGTTCTTAAGGTTACTGAATCCGATTTCATAGTTTGTTTAATTCCCCAAGGTCAGCCAGACGTTATTTCAGGGTCATTACAAGGTCAAATTGAGAAAAAAAACACTGAATAAATCTGAAAAAAGATATGTAGGTTTTTGTGGTCGCTGAATTCGAATTCGTGGTTTGTTTAATCTCCCAAGGTCAGCCAGAGGTTATTGCGGTGTCCTGTCGAGGTCAAGTTGAGAAAAATATACAAAATAAGTCTGTAAAAGAAGGTATGTATACTTTTGGGGGGCTGAATCTGAATTCGTAGTTTGTTTGATACCTCAAGGTTAACCAGACGTCAATTCAAAGTAATTTCAAGGTCAAATTGAAAAAAATTAACTAAATAAATCTGTAAAAATGGATAACTCACGAGTAGCTAGATCGATATTCGTTACACAGCAGACAGGCAAGCGCATCGAGTTTTTGAGCCGAAACTCAAGCACCCAACACCTCGTACCCCACGCGCAGCTACATTGATGTTCGCTACAAGCAGACACGTGAACGTAGTGAGTTTTCAAGGTAAAAACTACATATTCCACGTACAGCTGGATCGATATTCATTACATAACAGCTAGGCTAGCGAAACGAGTTTTTATAAGTGTATAACAAATCCCAAGCTCTCATAAATGCTATGTCAGGGTTATATGGTTTTCGGAGAGATTGGAGTTTATTTCATACACTCATAAATCCTTATGTTTTGTAGTGGTCATCAATTTATCTGCATGTGGAGTGTGTGGTTTCGGGAGCTTGGGTTTCGCCTTAACAACTAGATCCACTTGCCTCTCTGCTGTGTAATGGATATCAATCTAGCTGCGCGTGGGCTATGTGAGTTTGGAAGCTTGGGTTTTGGATTACTATTTCATAGTAACTGATTCCGCTTGCATATTTGCTGTATGTATAACGGACATCAATTTAAATATACGTGTGAGACGGGGTTTTGGGAGTTTCTGCTCAAAAACTTGATCCGCTTCTTTTACAGATCTATTTAGTAGGTTTTTCTCAATTTGATCTTGAAATGAAGCTGAAATAACCTTTAGCTGATCTTAGAGGATTAAACAAACTGCGAATTTGAATTCAGCGACCCAAAAAACCCACATATCTTCTTTTTCAGATTTATTTAGTGCAAGCCTTTGAGTGTTGATTTTAGACAAAAAAGCTTATATAGTAAGTTATATATAGTTAAAAAACCTACAATTTATCTTATTAATTAGTTATGGCAGAAAAGTAAAAAAATCATTTTATTGTTTATAGAAATGATTCGGAAAAAAATAACGTCCTCCTTGTTTTTATATCTTTAAAGAAAGCCCTCATAGTAACAAAGAAAATGAGTATTTATATATTGATAAAGGTTGTTTTGTTGTTAAGATTTGTTAATTTGTTAATGTGGAGATATTCTTTTTATTAACTTATTGTGGGAATATGACCCCTTTTTTTGACGTAGACCAAACTGCGTTTTATCCACAAGATCTTATATTTTCATAAAGTATTATTGGAAAGTTGATTTCTTTTCATAAATACAGAATTAGGTATTTTAAATTAATTTTAAATAGTTAATTGCGGCATTTGTTGTAAGTTTAAATCTTTTTAGAATCTCGGAGAAAAAAAACTTGTTTAATAGAATATTTTTTTTAGAAAAATTCACTAAAAAATTGAAACCAAATATATATATCAATTTTTAAAAAGAATTAATATTTTTATGTATTCGAATTTTTAGTTTATTGTTTTATTTTGATGGCCTATTTTTTTTAAATGTTTTTTTTGGAAGTTGCTAAAATTGATTACAGGCCTTAAATAGTTAGTTATCCTAGTTGGTCAGAGAGTGCGTAAGTATCTAAGCCGATAAGACAGGGTTCTATATTAGGTAATAGATTAGGCAATTTCAACACATACTTCTAAGAATGTGATTGCCAACTTCACCAAGGAATGGCTTTGTGTGGCGATTAAAAATACATCGTTGCAACATTTCTTTAAATTTTTGTTCTGGGGCACTAATTATATGTTTTATTATTTCATAGCCCCTTTTTTCTTGCTTTGTGTATTTGACTTGTCAGTTTAATATTTATCATAAGCTTTACATTGATTTAAATTTAAATATAAAATTTTTGTTAATAAATTTTGGATTTCTAAAACTGAAATGTTACCCTACTCTCTTTTAGCTTTCTTACAGATAAAAGTTAAAAATCTGAAAAAAATCGATATAACAGCCGTTGGTCCTGTGAAATTCTTTCAATAAAAATTGATATAAAACTCAATTTATAATGTTTCCATATGCTTTCCGGCAAAAGGCCATCTTTAGTGATAAAATTGTGCAAGCACGTGATTTCAATTATCGGAAAGATAGACATGCAACAAAATTTCAGAAAAAAACTAACAACGACAATAACTGCTACGGATCCCTAACATAATATGTGTCCGACACGAACTAAACAACTGTTTTTCATAAATAATTATTCCGATTACTTCAAATAAAGTCTAAATTTTAAACATAAATGAAAAGTGATTAAAAAGCTTAATATTCGGGGTGTCCGGGAAAATGTGGGAAATCCCTTGGATATGAAAAAAACACGTGAAAGGAACACTACAAGTTCATATAAACTTTTTCGTAACGGCCTCCTCTTCGGAGATAAGGGCTCCCAAATAGCTGCAATGGAATCAGGTTTTTTAAACATAATTATTGAACCACCAGGTGTATTTAAATTTTTTTTAATATGATGTATACCAGGTAAGACCTTTTAAATTATTATCCAAGAAAGTGTTGTGAATTACTCATAGCTGCAGGAACGGACTAACTGTGCAACTCATGACCCCTTTTTTTTACGCCCTGTATGATAAGAATTTCGGACAACTTTCTTTACATACCTCTAACTGTTGACTAAAAATTAGGTACTCTTCACTCATGTCGCTAATCCCAACCATTTTCGAAAAACGTCATTTTATTTACACTGTTAGTCCCCTAATTTGTGTCGGGTATAATATGAAAAGAGGAATTTTCCCCTGTCACTATAGTTAAAAACTTCGTAAGAAGGTTCAACATGGGCTCCATAAAGTCTAATACACTCGCAGACACGAATTGAGGACTGCTGTACCTACACCATTAACTCAGCATTTTTCCTTATTTGATCACAATGAAACGTGATACTCTGTAGAAGTTCCGCTTTAGTATCGACCGGAGTGGAATACACTAAGGTTTTGAGGTGTCTCCACAGATAAAAATCCAACGGCGTTAGGTCGGGAGGTCGAGGAGGCCAGGCAATAGGTCTTTCTCTACCTATTCAATGATTTGGATAGACATTATTCAGGTGCTCCCGCACAGCAACCCTGAAATAAGGTGGTACCCCATCGTGCATGTAGTACATGTTTTGGCGGGTTTCAAGTGGTAAATGGTCTATTAAATCCTGAAAAAGGTTTTGGAGGAACTCCAAATAAAGTTTCCCATTCAGTGGTGCCTACAATATGAATTGTCCAATAAAAAAATGCCAGTGACTTCTGCCTAGACATCAATTGATTGGAACTGAAGTTGATCATGCGAAACAACAGTTGTATGAGGATTTTCATCAGCATATACATGTGACTTGTGATACCATTTTTGGTAAACCCTGCTTCGTCCGTAAAAAGAATAGTGTTAATGAAGTTTACATTATTTCGTTGTTGATCCAAAAGCCAGTTTGCGAACTGCATTCTACGAGGAAAATTTTCTGAAATCAGTTCATGTACTTTTTTCAATACATCAGATGCATATCTGCATACTCAGTAAACATGTATTCTATATTTCGAATTATTATGTATAAAAAACTTGATTACATTGTAGTTCTTTGGGAGCCCATATCACCAATACGATAAAAGTTTATATGAATTTGTAGTATTCCCTTTACGTATTTTTTTCATAACCGGGAGATTTTCCACATTTTCCTGGACACCCTGTATAAAATGATTATTGCTGCCTAAACTTAATAAATGCCTCTCAGGCGCCCGTAATCATTTTGATTTGAATTTCGAATCCGTTTTGATTAACCAGAAAAACTAATTTACGATATATAAAAATCCATAATAAAGTTTAATTTAAGGTTTATCAGCTCGACTGAAATCGAAATTGATACTTGGTCAAAATATATATGATCTTACTTTATCTAATTAACCTCGGCTCAAAATAAAATTAATTAGAAAAGTAGCTGTCATTACTCGAAATACTGGTTACTGATCCCTACGATACTCAAATTAAAACTTTCCAATTTCCAAAACAAGCAATTTAAATATAAGTAAGACTTTAGGAATGAAAAAAGAAAAATGACTGATTTCTAATTTATAAAACGCAATTTTTACGGTGATATCTCCCAAATTTCTTTTTAAATAGACAATTTTACCTACCTATTTTCTTTTACGGCCTCAAAACCCTTCATTGTACCGTACCTAAATTAATAAACAAGGAAGGGGCTTTAAAAGGTTAACGCTTCATAAGAATGACCTAAAAGAAATTTTTAAAAAATATTACTGAATATTTTCTGTCTAAAATTTTTGAAATATTTGCATCAATATTTGTGAGTTAATAACACTAGACCCAAAAAGAAAAAGAAGTTGATTTGATGTTTTTAAAAACTCTTGTACTAAAATAATACTTTCCGATCTTCCTTATAAATAGACAATTTCATCTACCTATTTTCTTTTATGGCCCAAAAACCGTCTATTATACCGTCCCCACATAAATAAATAAGTAAAACGAGGGGGCGTTCAAAAAGTTAACCCCTGACACGACCGACCCCCGAAACGCGGTAATCACATTACCGTTACAGCTTCTCTGCCGCGGAAAGTTTTACACTTTTTTTCCTCGCTTCTATGGCCTCTTTTCTTAGGGCTAATGCAGAGGCGTGTTGAATAGTTATCAAGAAATAAATGAAATATTTTATTAAGGATTATCTGGACCCCTTAACACCGCTGATAATAGTTTATTTAATTACATTTTATTCTCGTTTTAATTCCAATGGGATGATAAACGAGTTTACTAATGAATAATACTGTCAAATTTTGTTAATATATAATGTATAATTCTCCAAAATTTTGTAATTACCTTTTATCAAAAAAGACTTCACCTCAAAGTTGATACTTTGTCTAATGTTATTTTTCTGTTTGTTATGGACTATTGTTTAAAGTTATAATCTAAATTAAAAAAAAAGAATTTTTTGACAATTAACAAAGTAATTCAGAAGAAAATGGTTTGATAATTTAAGTTATTTTTGGCTGCGTGTCTAAAGATTACTAAGGCTTTTTGCGGAATATTTGATGCGAAACTAAGAACTGCTATTTTTCACATACTTAATTCTAATAAGGAATAAAATACCCCACTACATATTATTAATAATGTGTTACTTTTCTAGCTCTAATACCTCAACTGCTGGATATATGCCTCTTCTGCTGTCTTCCACGCTTGTCTGGCTTGGGCTAGTCCTATTTCTAAAAAAAATATTCATTAGACCCGCAAATTTTAATATCCAAAAAGGCAAATTTACGATGTTCAAACGTAAACATAGTTCAGTAACTTTAGGCATGCGCTTTATAAAATGTTCAGCTGACCATCGATAGGACCGAACTTCGCAAACCTTATGTCTTCGTTATCGCAAAACGTACGCATATACTTGTAGTGGATTTCATGATAATAAATAAACTCACAAAACACAGATAAATACTGAAACACTATAAATCCATCTAATCCGCACGCAAATCACAAGTCTAAAACCACAAAACATAAACATATTCGTTTGCAAGTAACGCTAGCAAATCATCGATAAGAGAAAATCGGCTATGCGCAAGCCGATAAGTACTAGTTTTTCAAAATGTTACATGATGTGCACAAATGTACTTTTTCGTCCATGTTTCACATATTTTGGGGTCCATTATGAAGGTCAGTGGTCTTACTCAACTTTTGCCAGCAATCATTTTAAAATCTTTTACCCATCTTCTTGGTGGCCCACCAATATTTTTCTTCGTTTATTTGGGTCTCCACCTGATGACACTCAATATCAATGGTGCTATCTTCCGTATAATATTTGTTACATTCGTTCGTTTTTTTATTTCTGTTTTTGTTATTCTATCCCGTAAGTGGCTACAACAGTGCACTTGGCTTGGCACCACTGCCTGGATCATAGCAAGGTACCCTCGTTCTCGAATGAAACAAATACAAGCATTGCCGTAAGTGCGGAAGACCACATTAGCGCACCTCCTTTCACTTCGCATATAACCTGGCACTGTAGCTTCGCACATCATATTCGAGCTCACTACCATTTCGACTCACGTACATCTCATTCCGACTTTGTTATTACTGAATTTTTTTCATTTATTCTATCGTTAATTTTCTTCAGGATACAACTCCAAATGCTAGTATTCTGCAAACCTTATGAAAATATTTTTAGGTCTTTGTGGAAATTCGTCATAGTAATTCCTTTTCCTGATCGAGGGTTCTGAATTATCTTTACTGTTACTATCTAAAATTATATCTTCGTCTGACGAATCGAAAACGAATGAGATGATGAAACACACAGGAGAAGCACATAAACTAAGGCTATGTGGTGCGTTAATATGGCCCCTTATATGCAGAGCAGAGGCAAGCTAGGTGTAATGCCATAGGCGCAGCGAGGTGTGATACTATGTGCAGTGCCTTGTTCAGCACTTTTTTGTGTGAATTCCATATGTAGTCATCGGCAGAAAAAAACATGTGAAAGAAATATTACAAGTTCATACAAACTTTTTTCGTATAGGCCTTCTCTCCAGAGATATGGGCTCCCAAAAAACTGTAATGGAATTAAGCTTTTTTCACAGAATTATTGAACAACAAGGTATATTTCAATTTTTTTTTTAATATGATGTATACCAGGTAAGACCGTTCAAATTACTATCCAAGAAAGTATTGTGGATTATTTACAGCTGCAAGAACGGACCAGCTGTAACACAACGTTTTTCGCATATCTTTAACTATTGACTAAAAATTAAGTACTTTTCACTCATGTCGCTAATCCTAACGGTTTGGGACATTTTATTTACACCGTTAGTCCCCTAACTTCTGTCGGTTTGAATACGAAAAAGAGGAAATTTCCTCTGTCACCATAGTTTCAATAAAAAGTTAAACTAACTGCTAAGTTAAAAATGTCGTGAGAAGGTTCAACATCGGCTCTATGAAGTCTGATACACTCGCGGGCACGACAAATTGATGACTGCTGTACCTGCCACATTAACTCAGCATTGTTTCTTATTTGATCACAATGAAACGCCATTCTCCGTAGAAATTCCTCCCTACTATCGATCGGAGTGGAATACACCAAGATTTTGAGGCGTCCCCTCAGGTAACGGCGTTAGGTCGGGAGGCAAGACAATAGGTTCTCCTCTACCTATCTAATAGTTTAGATATACGTTATTCAGGTGCTCTCGCACAGCAACGCTAAAATGAGGTAGTGCTCCATCGTGTATGTAGTATATGTTTTGGCAGGTTTCAAGTGGTACGTGCTCTACTGAATCGTGAAAGGCGTGCTGGAGGAACTCAAAATAAAGTTCTCCATTCAGTCGTGCCGACAATACGAATGGTTCAATCAAAAAAGTGCCAATGATTCCTGCCCAGAAAATAATTGATTGGAACTGATGTTGATGATGCGAAACAATAGTTGCATGAGAATTTTCATCAGCCTATACATGTGAGTTGTGTAAATTTATGATAACATTTTGATAAACCATGCTTCATCCTTGAAGAGAATAGTGCTGATGAAGATTACATTATTTCGTTTGCAAACTGCATTCTACGGGGAAAATATTTAGGAATCAGTTCGTGCGGCGTACGTATTGTGCTTCCCCGACCAGCACAGTACTTTTTTCCCAAAATTTCCTAAAATTATGAAGAAATTTATTAACATTACCTTATTAAATGGAATCGTCTACCATTCTCCTTTAGACGTTGGTCACCTCGTTGAAATGTTTTCTGATCTGGAAGAGTACTGTTAGGGTATCTACCATGATATAACCTCCTGGCTTCCAAAGCATTGCGAGATGCAAGATCATACATCAGATGCATATCTACAAACTCAATAAACGTGTACTCCATATTTCGAATTATTTCACAATTAATTTCACCACTTCTTCTTCTTCTTCTTTTAGGTAGAACCAAGTTCTGTTATCTATACAATGCCTCATCGGTCCTCGTTTGAGGTCGAAATCCAGCTGTCTCTCCATCTTTTGGGGGGCCATCCAGGCGGCCGTTTGGTGTTTGGTTTCTCTCTTATTACGGTTTTTGCTAGTCTGTCATCGTCCATTCGTTCCACGTGATCTCTCCACTGCCTACGACGGTTTCGAACCCACTTTACAACATCCCCCACTCCGCTGTCTTCGCGTATTTATGCGTTTCTTATTCTATCTCTTAAACTTGTTCCCGTGATCATTCTCAACGTTTTCATTTCTGTGGTTCTCATAATTTGTTTTGTCTTTGTGGTTTCATTTCTTGTTTCTGCACCGTAGGTCAGTATCGGTCTTACACAGACCTTGTAAATTCTTGCTTTGCTCTCAACCGTCATATGTTTATTGTTCCAGATTATGTCTCTTAGTTGGCCTGATATCATGGCCGCTTTGTTGGCCTGTGTGTGTACTTCTTCCGTTACTGTCCTGTTACTTGTTATATGTGCTCCTAGGTATTTAAACTTCCCAACCTGTTCGATATTTTTGTCATCAACCATTTGTTTGCATCTTACCGGTTCTTTTGCTATTACCATTGCTTTTGTTTTCTCCACAGATATCTTCATATTATACTGTTTGGCTGTTCGATTGAAATGGAAAAGCATTCTTTGTAAGTTGTCGCTATCTGCTGCCAAGGCAACATCGTCTGCAAAGCATATAATCTGAACGGTGTTGTGTCCCATTGGGTACCCAATATTTGTGCTTTTTACCTCATCAATGATTTCGTCCATGATTACATTGAAGAGTGTTGGACTTAGGCTATCACCCTGTTTTATTCCTATGGATAGAGGGATTTTCTCTGTTAGAGTGTTATTTGTTTTAATTACCATGGTGTTTTTAGAATTCAGTTCGTATATTGTGCGTATGATTGCTTCGTCTACTTGTTTTCTTCGCAGTAATTCTGTTATGTGTTCCAGTTTGACTCGGTCGAATGCTTGTGTAAGGTCCACAAAACAAATGAACAGCGGTTTATCGTATTCGATAGATTTTTCAACCAGCTGTCTGATAATAAATATATCGTCGATAGTAGAGCGGTTATTCCGGAAGCCCTGCTGTTCTTCGCACGCCCCTAACTTGTCTACGACCCGTTGTGACAGTATTTTGGTTAACAATTTGGCTGAACTGTTCAGTAGGCTGATTCCCCTGTAGTTTTCGGGTTGTTTCTTTGATCCTCTTTTGTGGATCGGAATTGTGATGCTTTTCCGCCATTCGTTGGGTACTGACGTTGTGCGGAGTATTTTTTGAAATAGAACAGTGAGCTCTGTGACAAGGCTGGGGCCTCCGTACTTTAGCATCTTATTCGTAATTTGGTCGGTACCAGGTGATTTTCTGTTTTTTAATTTCTTAATTGTCAGGTGCATTTCTGCTTCATTGATGTTAACATCTGTTAGTTCTGTGATTTCTTGTTGGTTTTCATCTACGTTGTTTTCTGTAGCTGGTGCCTGGAGTAAGTCCTTAAAATGGCTGACCCATTGTTGGCTGTCGATTGGACTTAGTTGAACGTATTCATTGATTGGTTTTTTTCTGTTCCTCAGCATGTTCCATATTTTCTTTTGTCCTCCAGATAGGTCGTGTTCCATGTCTTTTGAATACTTTACCCAGTATTCACCACGAAATCTAAAAATCAGTAAAGTAATATCTGAGTAAAGAATCAATGTGTCAGCGATGTGAAAGTTGACAAGTTCTTAAATGCAGTACATTTATTTCTTCTCTATCTAGTAAAGTTTGCAACAATACTTTTTTAATGCCGATAAAATAAAACACATTTTTTCGAAACTAGACCGAACTGCAATTCACAGAATTAGCTGTTTTTAGCTAAAGAGGTAAACTCTAATTTGAAGTTGAAGATTCAACATTTGATAGGAACAAAGATGTATCTTTTATCGAAATACGCCAAATTCCTGATGTAAATAAAATGACGTTTTTTCTGAAACGGTTAGGATTAATGATGAATGAAGGATACTTAATTTTTAGGCAATAATTAATGGTATGTAAAAAACTTTGTCCAAAGTTCTTATTGTACAGGGCGTAAAAAATGGGGTCATAAGTGTAACAGCTAGTCCGTCCGTGCAGCTGTGAGTAACTCACAACATTTTCTTGGAAAGTAATTTGAAGGGTCTTACCTGGTATACATCATATTAAAAAGAATCGAAATATACCTGGTGATTCAATAATTATATGTTAAAAACTTAGTTCCATTGCAGCTCTTTGGAAGCCAATATCTCCGAAGAGGAAGCCTATACGAAAAGAGTTTATATGAACTTGTAGTATTCCTTTCACGTTTTTTTTTTCAAATCCGGAAGATTTCCTATATTTTCCCGGACACCCTGTACAATGCACTACAATACACTATAATAGAAACTTGGCTAGACATATCAAACACAAACATATACAATTTTAGCACCGAAGAGGCATTCCGAAAATGGCATTACTAAATCACATATTAACAAGGGTCAAAATAAATATTTTACTTAAAATCATACACTTTATATGTTAGTTTCTAACAATCTTTATATTTACTGGCCTTTTTGGGGATACTGTTTATTTTTATTTCTTTTATGTATGAGGGTAATATAACTTTAAGTTAATTTATAATTAATATTAATCCTAGTTTTGTTTATTATGTTATTGTATATAATCTACTGAAAAATAATATTGTGAAATAAGCCAAGTTTGTATTGTTATTAAATATTTTGCTATATTTTGTGGTATTTTATTGTGGAGAACTATATGTTTGCAACCCAAAAATATATTTTTCAATTCTCGTAGCGTTTCTGCTAAAACATACTGAAAATAAATGAAGATAGGTTTTTAAATTTCCCGCTTAGCGTAGAACGCTAATTACTACAAACTCTCTTCATTACAGTCCCCTTTCTAAGTGGGTATGTCGTATGGTCATGGCGTGTGGAAAATTTAAAAACTGAATGACACATTATGTTTTAAAACACATAATTTGAATTTTCTTGTGGAAAGGTGACTCTAAATTATAAACGGTGGAAAATTTGTTGAGTAAAAGTGAATTTTTTTTTCTGATTATAATATATCCCGTTTTAGTTTACACCAAAGATGCAATATATGCCCATTTTGTTGATGTAAATAACAAAATTGCTGTTGAAAGTTTCATGTTTTTACCATTATGATAATATTTATGTCCTTTTTGCTCATATAGGGTGGAAACTTTAACTGGAATAATTTCTGTAAAAAAAAAACTATAATTTTTCTAAAAAAATCGAAAAACACGGCAACTTTTACTTCAGATTTGCTACATGTCTGGATATTTTTATAAATTTCACTTTGTGTGTATGCATTGAAACGGCCCAATTTTTTTAAAAGGAAAATTATGTCTTACGGTATCTCGTTAAAAAGTTGTAATAAATGGAATTTAACGCACTATTTAATTTTATGATTTTGATCCGCTGGTATGCCAAAATAAATAAAAAACAAAATTTTGAAATTAAATTGTTTAATCATAAAAAATTCTTTCTTAACTTTGAGTATTGTTTCTGGAGTAAATTGCTATATCTCGAGTGTTATTCTTTGCTGAAAATCTTCGATATTTTCTGAGCTTTCTACAAACACCCTTATTTTAAGGTGATCCCAGAAGAAAAGTCTAATTGCTTTAAAAAGTGTCCCTTCTATCGATTCCCCGATTACGAAAAACAATATCCCGATATTACCACATATTGAAGTATAATGAGCTGGTGTGACATTTTATTAAATCCATAGCCTATTATCACGTAAATCTGGTTCCATATTATTTAGAAATAAGGTAGTCAAGGCAAGCATAAAAATCTTCCCCAAAAAATATTGGTCCCATGATTCGATTGTCGAAAATGTTGTGCTCTTTGGGTACTAGTTTCCGTCATCTAGTGCGGGTTTTCCTTCCATCAGTACTGACAGGACGATTTAAGGTAAAAGTACATTCGTCAAGACAATTCATCATGTATCTGCGAAATTTAAGATGGTGGTGTTGATCATCTTCTGTGAGCTCTTGAAAAAGGTGCATTTTATAAGGACTCATTTTGAGAGAATTAATAACTTTAAATGTGATTACGATATTATAATTTCGTGCTAGTTGCCTAGCAGGACTTAAAGGATTTTCCTGAAGGCTCAGTAACTCATCCAGTTTGGTATCTTCATCAACGCATTTGTTTCTCTTGTAATACATCTCTCAAGCGACCCAGTTCATGATATTTTCTTTAGATTTTACTAATAGTATGTTGGGAAATGTATTATAAGTCTGGATGTTTTTTTTTTTTTGAAATAAACAAATTCTTTTGAGCGATACCTCAAAATCAACTAAATAATTGCAATTTAATTGTAGGTTACCTACTTTTTATCCAGAATTATAAGGAATTGCATGCAGCGAAAGCTTTTTTTATTCCTTTCTTATAATCTACTTTTAGCTTTATTTATATTAGGGTATGAAAATAGCAAATGTAGATAGTGAGTTAAATTTTACGACCTTTTAAATAAGACATACCTTTCCAGTTGAAAAAAAAAAGTTCATGACTGTTTTAACTTCTACATGTCAGGTAACAATCATAAAAATACTATAGGAATGTAGCAAATAGAAAATAACAGGTGACGCGTTTTCAAAAAAATAATGGGTTTTGTTTTACTGAATTTATTTCAGTTAATATATATATATATATATATATATATATATATATATATATATATATATATATATATATATATATGTATGTTATATCGTAGGTTTTCACGGATGGTGGAATGAATGGTTTGGTTATTCCGGGTTTCAATCCATTCGTTCAAAAAATCCTTTTCACGACGTTTCGCTAAAATCTCATTTGGCATTTTTAAGTGCGGTTCGTTACTCGCTGAGAACTGACTCAACCGTTTTTGCTCCTCGATGAATAGGTCGAAGCGGGCTTGTTTATGGCCTAAATCCCTTAGACTTTTATTTCTGGAGAGAACTAACAGAACTAGTTTATTTAACACCAGAAATACTAGAGAAGAACTACTAGCGAGAATAACACAGCATTCTTCAGTGCAGCGGGAAAATATTCGAAGAATAAGAAAATAGATTGAAGTACGTGCAGCCTATATTGAACATTTGCCAAAATAACATTTAAACGTTTTCATTATTTTTTCAATTTAATAACACTGTAAATTAATTGAGCCCCGATCAACCCTTTGAAAGGTTTCTAAACTTGATAATGTCTGAGCTGGAAATATTTCAGCATAACATCTTCTGGCTTTTGAAGGGTAAGACAGCGCTTTACCATAAATTAAAGCACATAGTATACCCTGCGTAATTTATTTTTACCTGTTTGTGTTTAGCATTAGTAACTTTTGAGTTTTTCGCATAAAAATCGATTTATCTAGAAAACTGCCAGGTTTATCGAAATAAATTAAGAGTACCTGGCGTAACAATTCTAGATGGGAGTAATTTTTAATTAAGATTTTTAATTGCGTAAACGACATTTTTGTTTATCTAACTATTGCTATGGACTTCATTTTGTTTATATTTCTAAATGATATATAAAAATATTTTGTATTTTATTATAATCTTTAAATATACGACAGGTATTCCTTCATAAATTTACCACCTTATGAATTGTTTTTCTTATGAACAACTATCCAAATAATTGATGAACATAAAGTTTATAAACATAAAAATGAATTTTAAGTCTCGTAGCTAGCTTCAGATTAGGCACCTCTCGATTATGCTACAAAATGAAATATAAAATTTGATTTTAAAATTAAATTGTTACGAACTATTAAATGGAATATTACAGTAAAACATACATTTATATGAATATTAAATTTAAAATATATTTATTCTAATATTAATATAGAGTTTAATTATTAAAATTTAAATTTAGACTTAATGTTTCAGTCATTTAACAGTTTTAGGCACAAAACCACATCTGTCACAGTATACACAATTTTATATTTACTTTTATAACTTTTCTGCTAAAACATATTAAAAAATGAGCTAGACAGTAAAAATAAAGTATATATGACATCAAACATTTTATGTAAGGCAATAAAATCCCACAGAAAATTTAATGTCTGAAAAATTTAAAAACAAATACCAAAATGAGTATTCTTCGAAACAATAGAATATATAACAGGTTTTTTCAAGTTGACTTTCTTCGAAGAATTTGAAATTTGTTACTTTTGGTGAGACTCGAAAAGCTGTGGTTTAAAAACAAAATAACTTAAATGTGTGCAATGTCTTTTAACAACAGCGGTGTATTCACAAGTAGACATGGAGATAAAATATTGAAATTCATAATTAATAAGATAGGGAAGACATCTGTAATAAACTAAATATACATTTATGAGGAAAAATAAGTACGGAAAGATGCACAATGATCTATACATAGAACAAACGCAGATGTAATATCACTAATAGGCACAAAACAAAGGAAAACATTTTAAAAATACGTATAAAAACGTAGCAGAACTCGATATAGTTTATATTATATCTATCAACCATATATAAGAAGGTGACAATTATATAGAAATATCAGTAACCAGCATAATCAGTAAAATTTATTGAAATGTATCAAGACACAGGATCGAAGAGGATTATAGATTTAGAGACTGAAGAACAGACAAGATATAGATCTTTAGTATAGCGTTTGTATTTAGTAACTCAGGTTATCGAGAAAAAAATCGTTGTAAAATGTCGATACAAAGGAAGCTTATGACTATGTTTTATTTAATAAAATTTGGATAGCTTTGGAACAAATTAATATATACAACGGTGTCATAAATTCAGTTAAAAAGTTGCAAAATTACCAAAATCAACTTGGAAAGCAGAATAAAATATGTTTAGAATGATATCTAAAAGTGTGAAAAAGAACCTGTTACTCAATGGAAATTCCTCGTAATAATACCAACGTCGATTAGATCGTACTTGCTTAAGACCATGATAATTTGAGTTACATAGTAAGGAAACTAATTAAGGCATATAAAAATATGATTTAGAGGTCAATGTGAAGAAAACAGGATGGATATGTACAGGAGGAACACAACAATATATAGTTTTGGGCAATGAGCAAATATAAAATAATACACAGAATATAAATATTTAGGGTTGAAAATCCCTCGCAGTAGATAAAATTATTGTCGAAAGAAACATTCAAGGACGAAATCCTATATCTATAATGTGGGAACAATCTATGATAAAAGCGAATAAACTTGATATAGACAATAAATTTGTGAAAACTATAGTAACATATATGTGTGAAAAATGACAGATCAAAATGGATATTGAAAATGCATTAAAAATAACAAAGCTGGATTTTTGGAGAAAATTTGCTGGAAAGTGTAGAAATAATAATAAAACGAAAATAATGGCTGCGAAATGTATGACGTTTAATTATAGAGGCTTTTCAACAAACCTTAATATGGACACTACTAGGTAAAGGAAGAAGAAGAAAATAGAGTTGAAGAGAAAATCAAATATATGATGAACATACAAAAAATCGATTTTGGTTGTTATAATTTCAGATTGTAACTATCCTAATTAGATCAGTGGAAGTACCCAAAATCTTATTTTGCTATTTTTGCGCCAATTTTTCTTCCTTGGTTATTGGGATACTAAATAAATATTTTAGATCTTATCTATGCACACAGAATTACTGGCTCAGTAGAACAGTAAACAAGCATTAAGGGCATGTTTAGATGACAAAAATTAAAAGCTTGTTTACTACTATATGGATTATTTACAGGACCTTTACATAGCAACGCGAGTTCAATGGTCATTAATCAAAGCGCAACAGCGCGAGTTACCCCATACTTAGAGATACACGGGTTTAGCATTATATGTCCAGGCTAGAGGACCAACTTCGTATATTGACGCATACTCCCAGCTTCTTATTATTTTACAAAATTTTTAAAATTCAAAGTGAATCATTTAATATCGATTTAATTGTCAATAAAATTAAAAAATATGCTGCAAAATGGGATATGGTCTTTAGTAACGACTTAAATAACATTTTAAAGAGGAAAGCTGGGGAGCACCTAGCGCCTATATTCTGCGGAACCAACAAGTCGTCAAATGATTTGGTTAACATTCTAAAGTAATTAAAAAATTTGGATTCATATTACCCATGTTTGGGATATAAAGTTATATAATAACTTTCAGTGAGTCTAGATATTAAAAATGGGTGGATCCAATAATTTTGCATTCTATTTTGTTGTTTCTTCAGTCTTTTATAAACTGAAATTTGTTTAAACTACCTTTTGCTAAACCCTCGCCCAATAGACACTGTTCAAAAAATTATAAATTATCTAAATATTCCCTAGGAGTGCCTCTTGTGATGACAACTCGAGAACTCAATACGAATGAAAATATTTATTAATCATCAACAAAGAATTGTTGTGCAATATTCGTGAAATTTTATGTAGTTTAATGTCATTATTTATAAAAATGATTACGCACTCTGTGATGTGCTTCTGGATAGAATATATTATACGATGTGTTTTTCATGAAAATTTTAAAATATGTGAAGAAACTAGTTTATAAATAATTTTTGGGTTTCTGTAAATATGTAAAAATATGATCAAATTTCTATAAAATTTTGCACAATCATCTATTTATGATAGTATTAAAAACTTAGACTTTCTTTGAAAGATTTACAAAATATTTTGAAAACTGTTTCATCGTAAACAATAGTCCTAGTTTTCTTAAGAGGGTTTCTTATAATTTAAGGCATCTTCTTAATATATTATTTTTAGTAGATGATGAAGTGATATACTGGCAGCTGGTATATATAAATAAGTGCATATTTAGAGAAATCAACTGAGAAACCCTATAAGGACAGGCGTGTTTGTTCTAGTTAGGAATCAAAAGCACTACTTCAGATTGCAAGAAACTACCGCAAAAAGGTGGAAACTTTTCCCATTGGTAGTGTATCGACATTTGTAGTCTAGTTTCAAATTCATTGGTGCTCGTTATTACGGAGCAGGCAAGTACACCTCACCTTACGAAAAGTGAATACTACAAGCAACTTATATGAAACTAAACAAACTGGTAGATACAAGCTGTATCCGGAATTTTATGCAATCTGCAGAGAAAAACCTCTTGCGGGACCTACTTAGAGATTATTAGATAATCAAGTGATATACTTACGGCTGGTATATATAAATAAATTAATATTTAGAGGAACCACCTGAAAAAGCCTTATATTATAAGGACAGGAGCACTCTGTTCTAGTTAGGAATTAAAAGGACTGGTTTAGATTGCGAGCAACTATCAAAAAAAGATAAAAATTTTTCCCATTGGTAGTGGACTGCCATCTGTAGACCGGTGTCGAATTAACTCGTTCTCGTCAGTACAGAGCAGGCAATACTTCGCCAAAAGAAAAGTGAATCCTTTAAGCAACTTATATGAAACGTGACAAAATGTTCGATACAAGCTGCTCAATTTTTTGGAATTTTATGCAATCTAAATAGAACAATCTCTTTCGAAATCTATTTAAATAGTAGATAATGAAATGATATATTTGCGGTACACCAACAATAAGAAATTTCCACCTTTTTCTGGTAGTTTCTTGCTTTTGATTGCTAACTAGACCAGAATACACCTGTCCTTATAATCTAAGGAGGCCTTTTCAGTTTTTCAGTTGGTTCCTCTAAATATGCATTTATGGTACTTTTGAGACTTATTTTATGAGTTAAAATACTTTTATCCTTTTGAAACAAAATGCAAAATTAGATGGCATGACTTTTCATAACGTATAAATATACTTAACAGATACATATATGCAGTACTGATACATATTGTTGCCCCATTTAAGCAACAGTTTGAGCCTGATATATATATATATATATATATATATATATATATATATATATATATATATATATATATATATATATAAATATCCAATATAGGAGAGTGCAGTAAATAATATATTACTGTTTTAAAAACCTGATCTGTCTATAAAGAAATTATGATTATGACCTTGCACGTTACGCCACTGTTGTAAAACATTAGCCCAAAGAAACAAAGTAAAGTGAGATTCGGTGTACTTACAAATATTGGCCTTTGGCTCTTGCCAACTTCTTTTACGAACTTTCAAAATCTTTTTGTAGCCCGGATTTAAATTCTCGCCACATAAAATTAAGAAAACGTCTTCAGTGAAACTTTTTTCAAACTTCGGTTTTAAGTTGATTGGTAATTTTGTATTTCATCAAGTCGGGATATCTGATTTTTTAATTAATTAATGTAAATAGATATTAAAGTGGTTTCAAGCTAGAATTTATTCTTAAGTGTTCCCAAAGAAAAAACGCCAATTTTAGTTCATTTTTTTTCCCTAAATTTTATTAAGGTTACATTAGTTTTAATTTAAATTAAAAAGAAAAATTATAAAAGAAGACTTTGCCTCAACATACCGTTTATATATTTATGGGCTGATTTAAAGAAAATTTGATTCTTTCGAGTATTCTTGCTTAAACAGTGATAGCAAATGATGTATACAAAAGTGATTGTTCCATATACGTACCACTTCCTGTAAATTTTTGTTGTTTTTTTAAGAACTTACCTAAAACAAAAAAGAAAGAGTATTAATAAAATAATTAAATATCATGTAGTATATATATATATATATATATATATATATATATGTATATATATATATATATATATATATATATATATATATATATATATATATATATATATTCTTGGGTATAGGTTTTTCCATTACAGAAACAAAGAACAACAATTTTTCTGACGTTTCACTCTACATAGTTTAGCTTCTTCAAAAGAGCTGGTATATTTATTCTAAATCTACAAAATTACAAATTTTTTTTTATAATAAACATATATCACAGTAATTTCACATTACATTTATATTTCTAATTTAATTGAAATTAATAAAAATGAAACAGATTTTACAACAGTCTTAAAGTTCAAAATTTAAAACAATACAACAGGTTGAAATAGTGAAAATTATAAAATAGTACATACCTTGAAAGTAGTTTTGTGTGTATGTTAAAAATAAATTCAATTATGATACTTGGTATGCAATTGATATGGATAGATTTCTTTTTATAAGAAGCAAAAAATAGGAAAAAAGATTATTATTTCTTTTTTAATAACGTTCTTTCATTTGCATGAGTGTATGTGAAATCGTCCCAAGTATCATTACATTATTGCTCATATTTATTATAGAGTCGCTTCAAGTATGTTATATTAAAATATCAAATTATAGTATATCTGACTTAAGTTTTTGACAACTTGCTTTTCATTTACAACATTTTTATCTTTTTTTATGTGTATCATTTCTTTGATGGCTAATTTATGATAATTTCTGTCAGAATCTAAAATATGGGCGTTTTTAAAATCAAATTCATGCTTAGATGTTTGTTTATGTTTATGTAAGGATGTCGATGCGTTTTTAGTATACTTGTGTCCATTTATTCTATTTTCAATATATTGTGTCGTCATGCCAATGTATTTCTTAGGACGGTTTAGGCATGGAATTGCATATATTACGTTAGATCTTTTTTTGGTGGAAACTTTGCTTTTTTATTTTGTATAAAATGATCCTAGTAAATTGTTCGCCTTGTGGCATACCGTTATGTTATGCTTATCTAAATCTATCCATATCAATTGCATACCAAGTATCATAATTGAATTTATTTTTAACATACACACAAAACTACTTTCAAGGTATGTACTATTTTATAATATTCACTATTTTAACCTGTTGTATTGTTTTAAATTTTAAACTTTAAGACTGTTGTAAAATCTGTTTCATTTTAAATTGATTTTAATCAAATTAAAAATATAAATGTAATGTGTAATTACTGTGATATATGTTTATTATTAAAAAAAATTGTAATTTTGTAGATTTAAAATAAATATACCAGCTCTTTTGAAGAAGCTCACTATGTAGAGCGAAACGTCAGAAAAATTGTTGTCCTTTGTTTCTCTAAGGGAAAAACCTATACTTAAGAAAATATTACAAAAAAATATTTAATAAAAGGTTTAAGATACAAAAATAAATTATATATATATATATATATATATATATATATATATATATATATATATATATATATATATATATACACTGTGTCCCATGGCAAATTTTCCTGGTAAATTTCTTGGAAAACAGATGTTGGAAAATTTTTTAAATTTTGCAGTTTACTGAAGTCAGAGAGGGCAATTCCGCTAAAATATTTTCAAGATATTGGGACTTTCGGTTATCCTGAAAGTTGATGCCTTTTTGCTTATTTTATATGGAACATCCTATATGTTCTTCATTTTTAGATTGTACGCAAAATTATCGACATATTTCATGTATAATATCCTATACCTAAGTCTAAGTTTCTGACAGATTTTAAATTTTATGTCAAAAATGGTGTTTTCAGACTTAAAAATAAATATCAATTTATCTTATATGGAAGCCTTTATTATTTAATTGGGGTTGGTTTCCTTCTAGAAGGGGATCTACTTTAGTGAACTGTGTTGATATTTTGATAATAAATAAGTACAGGGAGATTAAAAACTAACATTAAATATTGACTTAAATAAATCATTAAAAGTCAGTTTTTTAAATCTAAACCCCTTATTTTTATAATGTTATCTTATTTAACATTAAAAATAAGGGTGACTTTGTATAAAACTGTCTATTCGAAAAATTTGCAGTTTTTTAAATATTGACAATTTAACATTTTTGTATTGTAAAAACGCTATATGACTTTTAAGCTGTGTTATTAGTTGGCCATGACAGCGAAACGCGACGAAAGCACTACAGAAATGTCATTATTTTTTGCCATTTGACAATTATTTATAAAAGTCATGACAATGCGATTAAATTATACGCACGAACATTATTTAAATTTGTTTATTATCTATGGGGAGTGTAACAAAGTTATATCAAGAACATGCCAGATATTTGCTGATAGATGTCCAGATAAACAGAAATCGTCACGGAACAGTGTTAAACGGATATTAGAAAATTTTAAAAATTTTCGCACCGTTAAAGCAAAAGTTTGCATGCATAAAAGGAAACCTAGTCTTAATGACGAAAATGTCGATATTGCAATTCGGAGATATTTTGCGACATATCCTGTTATATAGATAAGACGAGTGGCTCTACAAAAAGGAGTCTCGAAGGCTCAATAAGTACATAGGATTCTGTTGAAACACAACTTTCGCCCTTATTTAATATCATTGACTCAATACCTAAGAGACAGTGATTTGCCGAAAAGAGTTGAATTTCCATAATTTGGATTGATGAAGGAAAATTTACGAAAAATGGCCTTTTTAACAGAAATAGTTCCCATTTATAGAATGATTCAAATCCTCATCCAGTAAGATTGTGGAATTTTCCAGAAACCTGGCAATTTAACGTATTTTGTGCTATAAGAAACGATGGAATAGTGAAACTACATTTCTATAAAGAAAACCTAAATTGTAGTTCAAAGCAATTATGTCCCCATATTAAATTATGGATTAACTTTTGTAGGAGAAATATATCTAAATGTTCTAGAAGAGCTAGACATGGACACAGGCAAATTTTTGTACCAACACGATGGGGCACGATCATATAGAACCGTTCCAGTTACCAACCTCCTCTTACAAACAACATTTTATGAAAAGTGGATTGCCAACAATGAACCTGTTCTGTGGCCTCCTCGTTCTCCTGATTTGACTGTTTTCAAGTTAATATTTAATGTTACTTTCTGATTACGCTGCATTTATTTATTATTGAAATATCGATATATTCCACTGAAGTAGATCTCCTTCTAGGAGGAAACCAATTCCAGTTAAATAATAAAGGCTTTAATATAGGAAAAATTTACAGTTATTTTTAGGTCTGTAAACACCATTTTTAACACAAAATTTAATATATATATATTGTATTAATAAGTGCTTAGATTCAATTTTATTTAAGACAAAAAGAGAAGATATCGGACACAGAAAGGTTAAATGATGTATTTTAATTCTTAAAATGCCAGTAGATTTGGTTTAGAATGGCATAAAACTAGATTTAAGTATAGTATAAGATGCATTATTTAAATCGTAGTATAAATAAACAGATAAAGTCTTAAAAAAAGACAATAAAATCCACAATTCTTGAATAAGTAAAATAATTGAGAATTGTTATATTCTTAAAAAAATATGACATATTTCTTTCTATAAAAACTAAAGTTATTTAAAAAACTACGTAAAAAGTATTTTACTAGTTAGAGTAAGGGTTGATACAAACAAATATATATATATATATATATATATATATATATATATATATATATATATATTTAAATGAATAAAAAGAGTGCTTTTAAAAAGCTAATAATGAAGTGTTATACATCGTCGTTTGTCACATTAAAACAATCACTCATAAGACACAAAAGTGCGTGAAGTGAAAAAATTAGTGCAAAATTCAGACAAAAATATCATGAATAGTGATAAATAAACACTAATGTATGAAATATAAGAAGAATGTTTTAGTTTTAAGGGTTATTAAAGAAATTATATATAAATTAAAACCATATTTTTTATAAAACCATAGAATGTAATATAGTTTTAATTAGTTTATAAGGTAAATTTAAGTTTATTTTAAGCAATTTTGGCACTAATATATTAAGAAAATTTTGCTAAATAAAAGGGTAATAATATTAAAGCAACAATAAACATTTTAGAGTTTTTATGAACAAAATTTGATTAAAATTGTCATAAATCTTAAGGTGCAAAGTGTTAATTTTTATCAATTTTAATATATAAATAATGTGCCAAAGTGGCGTTTATATATATCAAATTGTCGAGAAAACTCTAAAGTTCATTTATTGCAAGGTCAATGATGCTCAATAGTTAGATTTATTTCAATATATTAATAAAAACATTAAAATTCCACTCAAAATTGGTAAAATTAAAAAACCATCATAAAATTAAATTTTTCAAGGTATTAAGATTTATCAAGTTGCCAGGTGTTAAAAAATCTGATCAATCATAATGCAGAAATTTCTTATGTTTTGGCCAACTACAAAAAGCTAAGGCGTAGGAATTTCGAAAGAGTTGAATTTATCAGTTTGCTGGAAGCACTGTGTTTTTCGAGGTCCCGAAAATTTACATAACCTCAAATTTTCAATTGTTTAAAAAAACAGAAGTCTTTCTACGTCACAAGAAAACAAAAATTAAATATTTTGGTTTTAAAAGAGGTTACGTATTTTTGTTGTGGTCAAGTAAAAAGAATTTAATAATTTATTTAAAGTAGTTAGTAAAAGTTTATAAGTTTTGTCCTGTAAAATAACTGTGCAATTCTCAGACAACAACAAATACGATAATATTGTGATAAGAAGAATATAGAAAAATTAATTTGAATTGAACTAAGAAAAACATAGCTAAACGAGACATTGGAAAGTATTTTTGTCAATTCCTTACTTTATAGGAAACGACCACTAAAATATTTTTGGAGATCTGGAGGATTTTTAAAGAAGAAAATAAATAAAATTACTGGAATTGTGTTTATTAATATATTGGGATTAGATGAAAGAAAACATAACAAGGTATTTATATTAGATTAGGCAGTAGAAAGCTATAATTTTTCGTAGACATTGAAAACTAGCATCCAATACTAACCTGTTAGAATATAATAATATTTATCATCATAAATATTAGGTGTGAAACTATATTAACTACTTGTATCACAACACAGCACACGATAATTTGTTTAAAATAATATTATTTCTAACAAATAAATGACGCTTTCCATATAAGACTGCACTATAGTCATCTAGTAGACGATTACGAAATTAAACGTTGCCAATTTGTGATTCAGGTTGTTAAAAGACAATGAATGGTAGATAAAAGTAACTAATAAGTAATATTGATTAGAAATAGTGTTGGATGAAAGATAAAAATATTGACTATTAAATTCCATCTAGTAATAATTAATAATATTGTGTCATTTTTTTTATTGTGAAATAAAATTTATATTTTGTGTTTTAATCATTCTGCGTATTGATTGTCTGATTGCTATCTTATAAACCACTGAACTCACTTGAGAAGGAGACAATTTACAGGTAGAAACACATCTATATCTATATAGAAAATTTGAAAATTGTTGGTTTAGTTTCAGATTTCAATATGACATTACTGACTTGGCTTAGACTGGGTATGATGTCATCTTCAACCAGTCAGAATTATTTTGCAATCTCACACTTTAAGTGTTTGTGATTTTGTGAATTCATCAATATATACTCCTTTTCTAAGCGAGATTAAGCACAAACTTTAACGAAAAGCCATTCATATGACTAGTGGTATCACTAAACTGCATTCTTACTTAAAAAAACATTTTACATCTGCGTAGGAACACTTTCGAATATTTCTTATACATTCTTATATTCTCTTTTATATTAAACTTTCAGGGATATACGCAGCAATATACGTTTAATTTTCCTATATAGAACAATATATAAGTAAATATTTAATTTTAATACTAAAGCGTATACGCCTCTGAACACATCCACCCTCAGTAATATATCACGAGGTCTTTCACATAAATAAATAACAGCTTTGAGCCCATAAATGGATTGTAAACAATTGTCGTTTCAAATAAACCTTTGAAATAATAACAGGTTGTGCGGCTAATAATATTTTTGTTTTTATATGTTTCGAATTTTGTTATCATATTCTCATTATTCGTTATATTTCCCTGGATTCCTCGAACTACCAATAGTTGTTATTTATACACATTTTTTTCCTGAAACTAATATGTTTTAAAACTATCAGAATTGTCTAATAAAAATTTAGTACTGATAACGCAACATTTTCAAACGGTCTTTCTTCCAAAAATTATCACCTTCCACTAAGAATTTCCATTAAACTAACACTTACACTACGAAATAAAAATAGTTTATACTTAAAAATTTAACAATTAGTAAAAATGACCAATCAGATGGCTCATAAATATTCTAACCTTAAAGAAAAACGGAAATTTTTAGGTTTTCAATTGTGGTTGTTTAACTAAATTTATTCTAAAGTGTTCCGACTATTTTACGAAACATTTTCACTAAATTTTATTTGTTTATAATGTTATTTTTTATATCTCTATGTACTTGTCAAATTTTCCTCCAACCGAAAACATCCGAAAGCGGACACGAATTATGCCGACTATTTAAAAAGTTAAAAGTTGATCAACTTAGTTTAAAATTGTTCGTTGTTAATTTTTAGTTGGAATTATGAATAGGGCATCATTTAACTTGCAAGTGAAAGTTGATAGTGGAAATTGTTAGTGATATTTGATTATTTATTATTGTATTATTTATAAATTTTTATTTTTTAGTGTGGAAACAAATTGCCCATTCTTTGTAATTCTTTTTATTTCGGTTTTTGCATACTGAATCAAGCATAGCAATCTCTGATAAAAATCAAGTGAACTTTATTTCTTTCCCCCATGTTTGTTTACTTCTTATGATATCCAGCATTGTGTGGGGGAATATTAAGAGTGTATATGATTTATTATCAAAAAATCGTTTTTAATGCTAGAGAATCGATATTTGTAAAGAAGTTTTGAACAACGAACAAAAAATAATACTTGAAATTTGCGTCTGGTTTAAATATGTAAAAAAAGAAAATTAGTTTGTGAAGAAAGACATGGATAATAAAACAAAAGTAGAATTCCATTCGAACTGTAATTATTTGGAATAGCCAAACCCTCGGATTTTTGTAGATTAAATCTTGACTTTGCGATTTAACAATTTAAAAAACCTTTATATGGAGATATATTCAGCGCGGTTAATACGTTATAAGTTATCAGTTTTCTTGCTTTCTTTCCTTCATAATCAGCCGTGTCTTTGACTTTTTAGGGATATTGGTAAAAATATTCATGTGGTATCCTAACACACATTAGTTCTAGTTAGATACTGTAAAAATAAAAATTTAATAACTAAAGTAATACTTGCAGTTTCATTAAGTAAAAAGACAATTCAATCCTATTTGATACTCATTGGAAGCCTCTGGGGACGTAACTTCTGGGCGTCTTGTACCCCCGACAGAGACATCTCTAGACGTAATTATTCTAAAGTAAAACTTGCTTTAATTTTTTGAGTTTTTTTTTGTTAACGAGTTCAGAGATTTCTGATTTTCTACCAAATTTTTACTATTCCTAGTTTTTTTTAAATACGTTTAAATTGTAAATGTTTCAAATTGAAAAGTACGAGTTATACTTTATTGCATGAATATAATTCAACAGTTTGTCCAGAAAAACTTCTTAAAAATACAGCAATCGAGAATCTTTGTATGGAGTACTAATTATGTCATTATCGAAATTAAGTAAAAATTAGCCTTTAAGGATGACTTCCACCAACAACTTCTCCAACACAAGGACTCAACGCTGATTAGTGACGTAGCCTGGAGGTTTATTGTTTTTGTTGGACTCGATCGATATTTAAATACTTTAAACTTATATTGGAGTAAATTATTTGTTAATAGGGTTAACTGTACGAAGTTTCGATAAGGTTGTATATCTAATCCTTATCAAGTATATACTTGATAACCATTAGATACACAACCTAATCAAAACGTGGTTCAAACAAAAATAAATTTAATGCAAGTCCGACAAATATATTTCAACAATCTTCAAACAAAAGTTATTAGTAGTTGTTGCAAGATCGTTTTATTGGAGTTGTTGAAAGACTATAGGAAATATAAGCGGATGAACTAGGCGCCCGAGCCGTAAAATTTCATTTTAGCATGTAGTCTTTATCAGAAAAGTTGTCGCTTACGTATACTTTTTATTATATGTTTAAATGACATAACCTTCATATTTTTTGAGATAAGGGACTTTAAGAGAAAAGGTCGCATTTCTAATACCTTTTTTTAAACCTCTCGTAATTGTATGATATATTACAATGATATCTAGACGCCCGATAGTATGTAGGCGAATTTACAAAAAGGAAAACGACCGCCAGCGTGCGGAGAACTATTTGCAAGAGCCAGTCACCTTTGACCCTTCAGATCCAGAATCTATAAGATATAGAGTTGAAAATTTACAAATGTAACAAGATACCGGATAAAGCACAGATTCTCAAATTTTATAAATTAGTTTAAATAAATCAATAGATATGGATCTCAAAACAGAGCTGCTATATTTGCTAAATTATCTAGATACATTATTAAAAAACACTTTAAAACAGAATCCGATAAATAAATATCATTGTAGAATGAAAGAATAATTTTTCTCTTTCAAAAGGGCTGATTTACTTAAAAATTATGCCACTTTTAGATCAGTTTTATTTTAATACATTTTGGCAGGTAAATATTAACATTATTCAGTTTCCAATTTAAAATTTTGTTTTTCTCAATTATCCTTATAATAAAAAGAAAACAGATTTTTATTAAACAACAAAGAGGAAGATTTTTCGATAAAGTATTATATAAAAGGATTTTTTTAAAAGCACTTTTCAATATTAAATATAATGGCACTTATTGAATTAAAAAACTTGAAAAATAATAAAACAAGTAGCGTTAATTTTTATTTGATTACATTGCGAAAAAGCTGAAAAACTTACTCTAAAAATAATTTTTCACGAGGTTCAGGATTATATTTTTCTTCCTCTTCTTCCAAGCTATAATAAATAATATTTTGCAAACTTTTAGAAAGTTCTTAATTACAAGGTAATTACCTAATTGTAGGACATTAAAAGTTTTTTCCCCTGTTTATAAAGCCTATAAATTAATTTTTGTTATAATTTATTAAGAAGATAATATGATCGCTTTTAAATAAGGCATTTTAAAGTCATTAGAAAATCGTCTCTTTTTGTAAAATCCAAGCAAAAGAAAAAACAACGGTGTGCCGTTTCTTATTGTAGAAAATATAGGCAACCTATTATATAGCAGATGTACCTCTCCTCAACAAGCATTACAAGGAAGGTACCTGAAGTGTCGGGCTCTGATTTTAATGAAACTAAAGAGTATAAAAATAAGAGAGGTTTTTTTTTATCTGCGAAGATTTATAATAACGGGGTGAAAACTGCCCCTAAAGTTCACACCTGAAAAGAGTATTTTTGAAACATCTCAGGTTCCAAGTGAGATATTTTTACAAAACAAAATGAGAGTGACTTGTTATTCGAAATTGTGTTAAACTATGGTATTTTCACTCCCAAGGATATAAGCCCTTATTTTTTATTAAGGTGAACTATATATATTTACGTAGGTAACTTAATTTTAAAAATTCCGAAATTTAATGGTATTGTTTGAAAATATTTTTTATATGAAGTGGTAAAAGAGGGTGAGCCCCCCAAATTCGTTTTTTTTTAAATTTCAATTTCTAATTGAGACATCTTTATAAAATAAAATGGAAATTACTTGTTATTGAAAGGATTCTAAATTGTGGTATTTTCACTCCAAAAAGATATCAGTCATTATTTCTCATAACGCATATAATTTAATTCTAATAGTTACGAAATTTAATGAAATTAACTCAAGTTGACATGTTTTGAGGTTTCAAAAAATGAAGTGGTAAAAAAGAGGTAAGTCAACCCTAAATTATTTTTTTTTCAAATCTCAAATTCTAATTGAGATATTTTTACAAAATAAAGTGGAAATTACCTGTTAGATGAAGTGATGTTATATCATGTTGTTTTAACCCCATAGATATATTCCCTTACTTTTTATGAGGGTTAATCTTGCAATTCATTTATATAATTTAATTCTAGACATTACGAAATTAAACCAAATTTGTTGATAATATGTTTTTACTAATACAATAAGTAACTTAAGTTGACGTGTTTTGGGGTTTCCGAAAATAAACTAGTAAAAATTAATTAATATCTCCAGTTCTAATTAAAATATTTCTTCAAAACAAAATTAAAATTACTTGTTATTCGAAATGATGTTAAATAAACTATGGTATTTTCAATCCTAAGGATATTATTTGAGGCGTAAACTGCGAAAATGGAAACGAATTGTAACAAACTGTTTTGGATATTCCTTCTGAAAATTTATCCACTTATACATTTGCTTTATTTGCTATTTTTGCTCCTTCACTATTACATTTTTCCATTTTTTTTTCGAAATCATAAAAACCACCCTTCTTTCACTTTGTCAATATTAGACTATTTTTGATTCTAAGGCAAGAAGGTGAGATGTTAAACAATTGCCATCGCACAAAATCTGTATGTTCCTTTTTTTTTTTGATCTTTGGCATTATTTCATTTGAATTTAATATCATTTATTTTTAAATTTAAATCTAGTTGGCGAAGTTTGGAAACAATTTAATTCAAATTTATTGAAAATGACACTGTTGTAATATAGTAGGCTTCTGTTTGCAGAAAATATAGGCAACCTATTATACAGCAGATATTACAGAACCTCTCCTCTCTAGAACAAGCATTACAAGAAAGGTACCTGAAGTGTCGGGCTCCGATTTTAATGAAATTTAATTAGACAGTACAAAAGTAAGAGAAGTATTTTTTTATCTGCGGAGATTTATTCTAACGGGGTGAAAACCGCCCCTAAAGTTCACACCTAAAAAGGTATTCTTGCAAAATCTTAGGTTCTAAATGTACAAAACAAAATGAAAGTTAGTTTTTATTATAAATTAAAATCACTTGTTATTCGAAATGATGTTAAATAAACTATGGTATTTTTACTTCCAAGGATATCATTCCTTATTTTTTTTTAAAGTAAACACTCATTTCATAGATATATTATTATTCTTAAAACTGTCAAATTTTAATTTAAATGAACGTCACAGCATTAGAAATTGCTATTTTCTATGAATTATAATAATTTATATACGTGAATGCTTAACCATAGAAATAAGTTTATATTGTCTTATTAATGAAAAAAAATCAGTAAGCCCTGTAACGGTTATATCAACTGTACTTTGGAAATTTTAAGAATAATTATACATGTATGAAATGATAGCCTTCGAGTGATATACTTGTGGGTGAAATATAGTTTAACGTTATTTCCAATAACAAGTAATTTCCAAATTGTTTCGTAAAGTTATCGTAATTAGAACTTGAGATGTAAAAAAATATATTTAGGGGTGGTGCACCCTCTTTTACTAGTTTATTTTTAGAAACCCCGAAAAACAACAACTTAATTGAGTTATGGTATTCGTGAAAAAAATATTTTCAAACAATTCCATTTAATTTCGTCATTTTTATAATTAAATACGGTCAAAAATATATCGTTTACCCTATTAAAAAATAAGGGACGGTATCCTTGGGGGTAAAAACACCCTAGTTCAATATCATTCCGAATAACAAATCATTTTCATTTGGTTTTGTAGAGTTATCCTAATTAAAACTTGAGATATTAAAAAAAAGTATTTGGGGGTGACTTACCCTCTTTTAGTAGTTTATTTTTTGAAACCCCGAAATATATTAACTTGAATTAATTATGATATTCGTAAAAAAAATATTTTCAAATAATTTTATTAAATATCGTAAATTTTAGAATTAAATTACGTGCGGAATAGATGGTTTACCCTTATAAAAAATGAGGGATGAAATTCTTGGGGATGAAAATACGTTGGTTCAATATAATTTCAAATAACAAATAATTTCCGTTTTGTTTCGTGAAGATATCTCAATTAGAACTTGACATTTAAGAAAAAACTATTTGGGGGTGGCTCACCCTTCTTTACTAATTATTTTTAGAAACTCCAAAACCCGTCAACTTAAGTTAGTTATGGTATTCGTGAAAAAAATTTTCAAACAATCATATTAAATTTCATAGTTTTTATAATTAAATTACGTACGCGAATAGATGGTTTATCCTTATAAAAAATTCGGGATGATATCCTTGGTGAAAAAATCATATTTTAAAATTATTTCGAACAACCAGTAATTTTCATTTTGTTTTATAAAGATATTTCAGAACCTCAGATATTTCAAAAATAGTGTTTTTAGAGATGAAGTTTAGGGGCGGTTTTCACCCCGTTAAAATGAATCTCCGCAGATAAAGGAAGATACCCGTGTCTTATTTTTGTACCCTCTACAACACTTGAGGTTCTTTCCTTGTTAGTGCTGATAGGTTGTATAAATTACGTTTTAGTCTTGGAAGTAATAATATACCTTATTAAAGATAATACCTTATCAAAGTCTGTGTGTTATTTAATCTATGTTTACAAGGGCTAATATAACAGGCACTAAAATTAGTTTTGGTTAGCACACAAAATATCCCAAATATTTTTATAGGTGACAATTATTTAGCATCTCCAATATCAATAAACAATAATAAAAATTAAAGGAGTTCACCAAAATTCTTGGTGTTCCGAAATGGTAGGGCGATTTTTATGATTTAACAAATAGTATTGCGGAGAGAAGAAATGACATATAAAACCTTGACAACCTAAGCTCTAAAGTGGATATATTTTAAAAAGGAATATCTCAAATTTACCGTGAAAATGTTTTTCAATCTACGCCCCAAAATATATCTATTCTGAAAAAATTATCAATTTTTGACATAATGCAGTATAGCTGTAATATATCTTATTGTTATAATAAATAAGAATAGTCATATACTTATGAGAAGGCCTAACAAGAAATGCGCGCCTATGATATAATAGAATTGTCATTCAAGGTCATCATAATGCGGGTCGAGGCCATAGAAGATCCAGGGACATTATGTGAAGATTGCTTACTCGTTATTTTTGTTGAATCGTGTTTTAACTATAAAATTACATTTGATCTTTTAAATAAATGTACCATTCTGTACCACCTAAATAGAAAAAGTGTCACACATAAAAATTGCTAACAAAATACTATATACGGGATGTTCGAAAATAACGTTAAATAATATTAAATTTTTATTTGGTTTTTAATTCATATTTAACTTATTTCTAAATTGATCGGTTTGATATTACAATTTAATATTAAGAATATTAGTGTGCATATTATTTTTATATTTTATTAAATAATAATTTTTTAAATTTATTTTTTTGGAAATTAAATATATTTATTTAGCGATGTGAAGTAAAATATATTATTTAATGCATTTTCCTTATCTTCTAAATGACATCCTTACTTTAATTATATCAAAATAAATAATCACATCCTTAAGTTTCCAGACCTTGTTTACGACACCTTGTATTTAATAGGTGTTTCGGTTAATAATGCCGATTTCACTAAGAGAATGCACTACTAATACATTTGCGCGAAGATACTTCTGGGGAACTACGACCAGAAGACATTCAAAGAATGCGTAAGCTTGAGTGAAAACCAGCTTAGAGTTCTGATAGACGTCCTGACGTACACCTCAAAAACTCGGACTGGTAGAAAGAGCAGAGTGCAGATTCTGTGATGAAGAGGACGAAACCTCTATTCATATCCTTGCAGAGTGCAGTGCTCTAAAAAACCCTAGGATCCAGTTCTTGGAAGCACACCAAATCGAAGAAGGGAAGCTACCCACCTTAAAGCCATCGAACATTCTAAGATTCCAGAAGGAAATAGGACTGGAGGACCTGTTCTAGTCGATAACTTTTACGACTGGGCAGCAGTAGGGGGGGGGGCATAATAGATCTACCAGGTCGCAGTGTACAGACTCCCACCTCTACGCACATACATACATACATACATACATACATACAATACAATTGGTATATATGCCATTAAAAGCCCCTTTGGTATCAATTGTCATTGCGCAAAAACATATTTCTTCATAGGGTCGAAAATGTCAAAATGTGTGAACGATGGTTTAAACGCTTTAAAAGTAGCGATTTTGATGTAAAAGACAAAGAGCGTCCAAGTCAGCTGAAAAAGTGTGAAAATGCAGATTTGCAAGAATTGTTGGATAAAGTCCCAGTTCAAACGTTAAAATAATTGGCAGAAGAACCGAATGTTTCTCAGTGCACTATTTCTATATGTCTAGAGGCATTTAACAAGATTCAGAAAGAAGGAAAATTGTATGAATTGAAGGAAAGGAACAATAAAAGGGCGAAAAACATCTTTCCAAAGAGGAAAAAGAGGTTTTTGCATCGACATAACAGGTGATGAAAAGTAAATTTACTTTGATAACTTGAAGTGCGAAAAATCATGGATAGATCCAAATTCACAATTAGTGCGCAATATATATGGAAAGAAGGCCTTGCTGTTTATTTGGTGGATGATAACGGAGATGTGTATTACAAACTGCTAAAACCTGGTGATACAATTACTGGCGATCTGATACCGACAACAAATTAAACCGACAGAAGGGAAAACAACGAATATATACCGAAACACAGGACAAAATCATTTTTCAATACTCATCATCATATTGCCAAATGTGTAAAAACTATTTGGAAAACGTTAAATGGGACGTCCTACCCTACTCGCAGGATTTAGCTCCTTCGAACTGCCGTTTATTTCGATCAACGCAGCACGGACTTTCAGAACAACACTTATAATCTTAGAAAGAAGTGAAAATTGGCTTGAAGAATCATTGGCCTCAAAAAACGAAGAGTTCTTTTCTCGCGGTATCAATTTTTTGACAGAAGATGGGAAAAATTCCCAGCTAATGATGGCCAATACTTTGATTATTGAGGTCATACATTTTGTTTTGGAAACAAATGCTCAAATTTTTGGAAAAAATCGACATTACTAACCGAAACACCTGTTATTAATAAAATATAATAAATAGGTAAAAGTAGCTTTAAAGTTGTTCAAATTCTGAGTTCCTAAATTCATCTCAAGTAGATTCACCATCTATGAAGGCGAAATAACTAGTGGCTCTATTTGAACATCTAGTATTTTTTTTTTTTGAATCTCATTCACCATGTGATGGATCGTCATTATCTTGAAACAACCTTTGAAATATATTGCTTTTTTCTTCGAAAATGATAAGGCTCTTGGCTAGCATAATAAGCGATCATTCATCTAAATTTACTAAAACTTTTCCTCTCACTGGTCTATTTAAAAAGTTCACATAATTTATGTTGTTGTGGTAGTTTGCGTTCTTTGATTTATCGAAAAAAATTTAATTCGCTCCCTCCTTGAAACCAAAATAGAAGTTAGCGTTTCACTGATTTTACCGAGTTGTCTTGATATAATTTTGATCCACTTCCATTTTTAATTATTTGGGTTTTATCAAAAATAAATAAATAAATAAATAAATTTACTAAATTTTGAATCATAATTTTTAACAAATTTTTTCTTGAACTTCATTTGGCCCCTTACAATCCTTGTTCGCATACATACTTTTTTTACAGTATATTCGATAATGAAGTCCTAGATTTTTGATCAACGATAACAATGACCTGAATCTTCATTATAGAATACCTGGTCTTCTCAAAGTTCCTTTTAAAACTGATAGAGCTGTAATGAAGTTACTAAATTTTTGGGCATGAGTATGTTTACTGGGATGTATCTTATTTACTATATATAGGAAAAATGTAGTTTGTATACGCGAGTGTTCACGTCATCACCTGTCGACATCGTAATGGACCTGCGAGAACGACCGACCAATGATCAGAAGTCTATTTAAGGTATCGTTCGCTATTAGTTTAAGGATAAATTAACGTTCTCCACTCGGATGCAGAGTTCAAGCGCTGTAATGAAGTTACTAAATTTTTGGGCATGAGTATGTTTACTGGGATGTATCTTATTTACTATATATAGGAAAAATGTAGTTTGTATACGCGAGTTTTCACGTCATTACCTGTCGACATCGTAATGGACCTGCGAGAACGACCGACCAATGATCAGAAATCTATTTAAGGTATCGTACGTCATTAGTTCAAGGATAAATTAACGTTCGCCACTCGGATGCAGAGTTCAAGCGCACTGCCCGAGTAACCTGCCGAATCCACGTCTTCCTGATCTAGCATTGTAGTTGAGGCTAGACTTCTGTATATATCGTATCTCATCATCTCACTGCCTGTCTTACATCCTACTGCTAGTGGGAAACATTCTCGAGGACCTTTATAAGAACGGGTAATGTTGTTTCATCCTACCGACACTGTCGAGGATTTTTATAAGAACGTACAGTGTCGGTTCCTTTCTTTATATCCTATCGCCACCTATATACACATGCATTAAATGCCTTCAGTTTCGTAATGACCAGGAAAGTATTTACCGACAGGTGATTACCGGTGTCGTAATTAAGGGCGCAAATAACTGTCTCCGCCTGTTATGGCCATGGTTTTACCGCTTCGATATTGCCGCCGCCGCTTAGCGAACCACCGCAAACAAAGACGTCGTCTACCACCGATCAACGTCAGGTTATAACGTACTGCCACCGCTGTGGGCCACATCCTAAATATCACTGCATAAACATACTCTTGCCCTCCATACCGTCTGTTTGGTTTTGTTTACATGATCTTCTATCGTAGTATATTAAGTTAGTTTTAGGCCATATCATAAACTATGGAATATTTTCATTACCTACTTCCCAATTTTTCATTTCAGGAATATAATTGGTAGCCGGCAACCAGTAACTAATAAGCGCAAATGACCCCTGGCTTACCGTTTCTCCACTGTTATAAGCTGCCTGGTGCAAGTGGGCCCTCTACCACGTTAATCCAGAGGGTGGCGCTGGAGACCAATATTTGGTGGATGTCCTGACCATTGAACAGTCAAACTGCTGAATAGTTCAGAGGATAGTTTGCAGTGTCCATAGAGATATTTTAACTGGGAGTATTTAGTGTAATTATGGGATGTCCTTAAGCTAGGAATCGCTTGACCGTTGAATGTTTGACCGATGGCTGTGGCAAGATGGATATCAACCTTTCGATGCATCGTTGGATCACTATTATAAAAACGTCATTACAGAGTGTTATTTTTTTCATGTATATGAATCGAATATAACATTTTTCACCTTCATTTTTATACATTTCTCTAAAGTATCCTTTTTTTTCAATCGTTCTTGTGTTTTCTTCACTGGTATACTTCTACGTGTTTCCTATTACGGATATATTTTTAATGATATTTTAAATACATCAATACTATAAAGGCAGACACTGTGTTCTAATACGGTTAGACACAAAACATTATCTTAGATTGCAACAAAATACTAGGAAAGGGTGGAAGCCTCTTCCATGGCAGTGCACCACCACCTGCAGAGCGATTTCGAACTTACTGGTTCGCGATAATACAGGGTAAGCAAACGCACCTATTCATAAGAAAAACGAATCCTTTAAGCAACTTTTATCAGACAAAATATGAAGTCAACTACAAGCAGGGCCATCTCTCAGCATTTCACCTGAATATTTACTCTTGTAGAGATCTATATATCAACAATGGATACAATATACATGCAGCTGGGTATCTGGGTATATATGTATATGTACATTAGATAAACTATTTTAGTTCTCAACCAATTGTCTCGAACCATATTAGAACACAGTCTGGCTCTATAGTATAATGTTTTTTTGTTTCAATATTTATTAAACATTTTTACCAAATAATATAAGAAATATTTTATTTTGTTTTAAAGATGTACTTTTACCTTTCTCTTTCTATTATAAATTTACCAAATACAGACCGGCTTGTATCTCAAATCTTCTTACATTTTCTTATTCTAAAGAACAAAGATAAGGAGTTTTAAATAGAAACATTTGAAATATTGTCTAATAATACTAATACACTAGCATTACCAGTTCTTAAAATACTGCATTCACTTTAGTTGCTCTGTCTGCTTTATGTCCTATTCATATTTATAATTAATTTAATTTAATTAATTATTTCTTACTGCGATGATTCCAAAAACGTATGGGACAATACATAAGGGTACGTGATTGTATTTAGAAATCTGTTTGTTTCTTCCCAGTGTCGCTGTAACTTTTGTAACTAAGAACAAAGAGAATAAAAGGACAATTCAACGGGAGATCCTGCATCGGGAGATTACTCTAGTTTTTGTTTTAAATTTAATTTTAACTTTAATCAAAAGTCAGTTACTGTTCTGTTTTATTGAGAAAGTTTTCTTTTGCAATACGGTAAGCTGGGGAGCAAAAATTCTGTTTAAAAAGAGTTTTGTTACACAGACAGCGTGTGACTCAGAATTAAGTTGTCACTTGCCAAAACTAAGAGTCCTGGCTTGTCTTTTGTTTCCAACTTTTATTATACATCATACAATGAATAGTCATGATGTATATTATTCAGAAAGATGAATTTTAAGAAATAAGTTGAAAAAGAATTTCGAAAATCATTGTCACTAATGACAAAGAATTAGAATTTTGTTATTTTAGATTAATTGACTTTATATTATCGTATTGATTTACAGATTTCTCGGTAAATTAAACATCTAATCGGGATAATATCATACTTAACTCACGATTTTATGTTTTTAACCGACTTCTAAAAAAAGGAGGTTTTCAATTCGTCGACTATGTATTTTTTTATGTATGTACACGGATTATTCCGGAACAGCAGTACCGATTTAAATGAAATTTTTTACGTTATATTCAAGAAGTTGCTGCGGTGGTCCCATATTTTTTTAGATGAAATTAGTGCAGTGTGCTTACAATATGGCGGCCAAAAAATTAATTTTGTCCGATTTTCTCCAAAATTGGTATGGAAAAATCTTCGATGTTGTACCCAACGATCTGGAATTATTTTTAAAAAATTCAAAATGGCGGATCTAATATGAAGGAAAAAAAAAATTAATTTTATCCGATTTTCTCCAAAATTGGTATGGGGAGTTTTCGAGGTTGCACATAACGAATTCAAAATATTTTTAAAAAATTCAATATGGCAGATCCAATATGGCTGACAAAAAATCGATTTTGTCCTATTTTCTCCAAAATTGGTACGGGGGAGTTTTCGGGATCACACATGACGAATCTAAAATAATTTTTAAAATATTCAAAATGGCGGATCCAATATGGCGGACAAAAATATTTAATTTTGTCCGATTTTCTCCAAAATTGGTATTGGAGTTTTTGGGGTCGCACCTGACGAATCTAAAATAATTTTTAAAAAATTCAATATGGCGTATCCAAAATGGTGGAAACAAAATTGATTTTGTCCGATTTTTTTTAAAATTGATATGATACCACATTACGAATTTGATATTATTAAAAAAAAATTAAATATGGTGGATCTAAGATGGAGGATTAAAAATTCTACATCTCTCGATTTTGTCTAAAGTCAGTATTGGGGGATTTTTGTTAGTGTTAATTACGAGATTAAAATATTTTTTCAATAATTCCATCTGGTGGATTCAATATGGTGTTCTAAAAATTTTGCTTTTTTCGTCTTTCTCTAAAACTGATATAGAGAGTTCTTGAGGGTGTAAATTTTGAATTACTGAATACTATTAGCATTTTTTCTGGATTTAATATGGCTAACGCAATATAGCTGACTAATAATTATACATTTTTGGATTTTGTTCAAATGTGGAACTGAATCGTTTTTGAGGATGTAAATAGCGAGTATAAAATTATTTTAAGAAAATCTAATATGTTAGATGCAATATGACCGTTTAGAAATTTTAAATTCATGGATTTCATCTAAAATTGGTACTACGGACTTTGAAGAGTTTAGATTTAGATTAGATTAAGACGTTATAATTATTTTTTTGAAATTCAATATGGCAGATCCAAAATGGTGGGTTGAAAATTTTACCTTATTCGCATTTTTTCAGATTTGGTAATAAGGAGTTGGGGGTGGTGTATTACGAATATGAAGTTAATTTTTTACAACTATTAGGTTGATAAGATACAATATGAGGCATTAAAAAATTTACATTTTCCGGTTTTATCTAAAATTGATATGGCGGGTTTCTTGCGGAGTATACAAACTCAATATGTAATATAAAATATATCGGGCTAAGAAATTTTGGGGCCTATATTACCAATCTAAAATTAATCTGAAATTTAAAATAGTGGACTTACTATGACAGACTAAATATTTGTTTGACACAATTTCATTGGTATTTGGAGAAATCTAAGAATCAAAGAATTTTTAGTGGTTCATTTTAGGGTGATTTACAATTCTGGATAAAATGGGTACTTTTTTGCCAGTTTGGAATCATAGCGAGGTACACTAATCTCGATTAGCACTTAGTTCAAATAATTTATATATATCATAATGAATTCAAAACTAAAGATCGAAAGTACTCGCCTAGGCGGTACATATACTAAAATTGGAATGATACAGAAAAGATTAGCATAGCCCCTGCCCAAGGATGACACGCAAAATCGTGAAGCGTTCCACATTTTTTGAATTTTATAACTATAAAATTATATACACCGATGGCTCAAAATCCCCTACGTCGGTTGGTGCGGCTTTCCATCTTTCTTCGCATTCAGAATCATTTAAGCTTAGCGATACATCAAGCATTCTCTCTGCTGAGTTCTTTGCCACAGAAAAAGCATTTGTATTCATTCACAAATCCCCAATTGCCAGATGGTTAATAGCATCCGATTCTCTAAACTCTCTTATAAAAATAGAATCCTTTTCGTCGGATCATCCTTCCATAGATAGAATTAATTATCTGTTTTACAAATGTCATAGGTTGGGACACACTATCAAATTTATTTGGATACCTAGTCACATCGGCATCAGGGGCAATGAAGACGCAGATCATCTCGCTAAAAATGTTAGTGGCCCTATATTTAATTTTACTCTCCATATTAAAGATTTGCACCCGAGCATTCATAGATTTATATCTAATCTCATAGAGTCTGAATGGGATATTTTGGAGGGAAGCAACAAATTACGCGAAATTCTCAGCTCTACTCACAATACTTTCTTAGAACTCGATTTAAATAGAAAGGAACAATCAAAGGCCGCCTCCTCATAGGATATACCAAGCTTACTCACTCGTATCTACTGCAGGGAGATGATCCCCCAGAATGTCCTCACTGTAACACAACACTGACGATCAAGCACATATTTACAGAATGTGAGGAATATTTTATGACTCTTCAAAGATATAACATACCTACTGAGTCTATTAATCATTCTTTGTCCATTAATCCAGTCAACATAATCAAAGTAATCGATTTCCTAAAAGAAACACAACTATTTGATGAAATATAAAAGTTAGCACGTATTAGGCATCCATGATTTAATAGTTTAATCTTCCAATCAGTCACCTAAATCAAAGAAGTGACGCTAAATGACCTCGTTGTCGATGCATCATTAATTAAAATTCTCTCTGTCTCTAAAGATCGAAAAATAAAATTTTTATAAAAAAATTGAACCGACTCCTAAGTGTGGTAAAAAGTGAAAAATAACTAGAAATTTTTATATAAAATTGAAATTTTTGAAGTCGGCGCCAAATTATTTCTAAATAAAATAATACTAATATGTTCAAATGATGGTAAGAAAGCAATTACAAATAAAATATTTTTAATTTGTTTATGCGAATCATTTAAAAATTTCTAGTTACTTTTCACTTTTTAGCGGACTTTTAGAAGTCGGTTCAATTTTTTAACAAATTTTTTATTTAGTTCACGTTAGTTATCAGTCAGAGATGACTATGAGTAGTAATAGTAAAAATTATTAAAATTTGAAATGATGGGGCACGAAAAACTGAACGTGATCTATAACAGGTGATCAATATCCTATATCTGTTGTCATCTATTGAAAACGCGTCCTTAGAAATTAGGAGTGAAAACCGTATTGATTTTTCTTTGTTATTTCTTGTTATCTTGAAAAAAGTTTCCTAATAAACAGTGAAGGTCGAAAAATATATTTCGAAAAGTTTTTCTGTCTTTTTAAAATCTGTACGTATAGAATTTGCAGATTTATTTAATATTGAATACTATGATACACTTTAAAGGGATTCTTTAACTTAACCCTGAACTGAACAATCAACTAGTAAATTTGGTGGTCTAAGCATGTTCGAAACGTAACTTTGTCTGGAATTGAACTGGGTCTAACTCGATTCGAATGAATGCCGGCTGGCTTTACCCATTGTCTCGATGCGTATTGTTAGTTACCTTTTTAATTAAGGAACGATTCAAGCTGGCCGTGGAAAAATGTTAGCAAAGTGTGTGGAAAATCAATATTTCGGAATTATCCATTTATTGTGAGTTTTATTTTGTCAGACTGAAACTATTGTTGTTTGTAAAGTGACCTTTAAATACAAATAAAATGTACTATTTTAAGAAGTTTATGAAAATTGTTTTTAATCTTGAAATTGATGACCTTAAATTAGGCTACATAAGGTGTCCGGGAAAATGTGGTATTCTCTCGGACATGAAAAAAACACGTGAAGCAAATACTACAAGTTTATATGAATTTTTTTTCGCATTGGCTGCCTCTTCGAAGATATGGGTCCCAAAGAACTACAACGGAATCAAGTTTTTTATACATAATTATTGAACCACCAGGTATATTTCAATTTTTTTAATATGATGTATACTAAGTAAGACCTTCAAATTACTATTCAAGAAAATTATGAATTACTCACAGCTGCACGGACGGACTAGCATTGACACTCATGACCCCATTTTTTCACGCCCTGTATGATAAGAACTTTGAACAACGTTTTTACATACCTTTAACTATTGACCAAAAATTAAGTATTCTTCATTCAAGTCGCTAATCCTAACCATTTTCGAAAAAACGTCATCTTTGTTCCTTTCAAATGTTGAACCTTCAACTTTATGATAAAAAAAATTTGATTCAAAATTAGAGTTTACCTCTTTAGTTAAGAACGTTTAATTCTGTGAATTGCAGTTCGACCTAGGTTCGCAAAAAATGTGCATTTTATTTTATCGTCACCAGAATCAAAGTAGTGTTGTTGTAAATGTTGCTAGCTAGGAAAAAAATAAATATCCTGCATTTTAGAACTTGTCGACTTTCTCATTGCTGACACATTGATTTTTTACTTGGATATTAATTTATTGATTTTACGATTTCAGTGAAATTAATAGTGAAATAATTCGAAATATGGAATACACGTTTATTGAGTATGCAGATATGCATCTGATATATGAGACTTGCATCTTGCAAAGGTTTGGAGGCCAGGAGGATATATCATGATAGACATCCTAATCGTAGTCTTCCAAATCAGAAAACATTTCAACGAGTTGCCAACGTCTAAGGGAAAATGGTAGGCGATTCCATTTAATAAGGTAATATTATTAAATTTCTTCATAATTTTAGAAGATTTTGGGAAAAGAATGTACTGATGCTGTAGATGACACTCCTTCAACTAGAACTCGAAAATTATCGGAACAGTTTAATACGTCGAAAACAATAGTACATGAAGTTTTTCAAGAACAGCTGTTATATCCATATCATTTGAGAAAAATGCATGAACTGATTCCTGAAGATTTTCTCCGTAGAATGCAGTTTGCAAACTGGCTATTGCATCAGCAACGAAATAATGTAAACTTTATTAGCATTATTATCTTCACGGATGAAGCAGAGTTTACCGAAAATAGTATCATAAATTTACACATGAGCTGATGAAAATCCTCAAGCAAAAATTGTTTCGCATCTTCAATATCAGTTCCAATCAATTAATGTCTGGGCAGGAATCACTGGCCATTTTTTGATTGGACCATTCGTATTGTCAGCTCGACTGAATGAAAAACTTTATGTGGAGTTCCTCTAGAACGCTTTTCACGATTTAGTAGAGCTCATATCACTTCAAACCCGTCGAAACATGTACTACATGTACCATAGATCCACCACCACATTTCAGCGTTGCTGTGCTGGGGCACCTGAATAATGTCTATCCAAACCATTGGATAGGTAGAGGAAGACCTATTGGCTGGCCACCTCGATCTTCCGACCTATCGCTGTTGGATTTTTACCTGCCGGGACACCTTAAAAACTTTGTGTATTTCACTGCGGTCGATAGTAGGGAAGAACTTCTACGGAAAATCACGTTTCATCGTGATTAAATAAGGAATAATGCTGAGTTAATGTGGCGGGTACAGCAGTCCTTAATTCGTCGTGCCCGCGACTGTATCAGACTTCACAAGGCCCATATTGAATCCTCTTACGAAGTTTTTAACTATGGTGACAAGGGAAAATTCCTCTTTTTCATATTGTAGGGGGGGGGGGGGTTGGCGGAAATTTTATATAGAAACATACAACAATCTGTAACGCGTGGAGTCGCTAAGCCATTAGTGATGCGAGCACATTCTCGAACGAGCCGGCAACTCTTCCTTCGGGGAACCAAGACTTTCCCGAATGCGCAGAAAAGAACGAGAATAACGTCTGCTGATATAACACCGCCGCAGTCACATCTAAGGAAGAGTAGCATCGAACTGAATCGTACGAGCTTAGAAACCTCGAGTGATTTAGAAAAGGTAAATGAGTTAGTAGTTAATGCAGAGTGTGTACCTACATATTAGTAGTATAACCAGTTTAATGATTTTTTCTTGTGTAAATAAATTGCAATAGACACCCAAGCTTTACAGGTCACATATGCGCATGATGAAGGAGAAACTCAATAATTATTTCTCCGTAAATGTGTGATGAATCGTTGATTAAAAACAGGTAGTTTTGTCAGGTCTGATGAACAGCTGGTTAAGCATCAATTGTTTCTTCTACTTCACTCTCATATTTGGAACCAGCACAGGTTGGTAGTTCTGGTGAGCTATCGTCTTGCTAGACTGCAAGCAAAGAAAAAATACAGGCACAAGAAAATGTGAAATAAATGAAAACATGACAGTGAATATTTATACATAGGTTTTTATTTTACTTGGAAGGAGTCAGAACCTAAACTGCTGTGTCTAATCTGGAATAAAATCCTGGTCAATAGCAGTTTAAAACCATATCTTTTTCGTAGACACCTTGAGGCAACACATCCGTATCACAAGGATAAACTTGTTGAGTATTTTAAAAGAAAAATGGCAGGTAATATAAAGTCTAGTGTTTCTTCTTTTCTAACAAGTTTATACAAAGATAGTAACGCGGCTCTCGAGGTATTATTTCGGGTAAGTTACAGAATTGCCAGGTCTGGACGCAAGGGCCGAAAACTTGAATATAACCTGTGCTGTCACAAAGTGTATGTTTGGAGAAAAAGCAGTGTCGCGGAAAATTAAGGATTCAATTACTTCGCTATTCAGCTTGACGAGTCGACCGATGTAGCAAACGCTGCAGTACCAGGGCGTAGAATATGTTTGCTTTAGTGTAAAAAAGAGACAATGATGGTTTGCGGGCATCTTATAATTGTTTCCTGCTAAGAGCAAAGTCAGAAAAGTCACATACTAGCATGGAAGAACTCATTCTGACAGCTGTTGAAGAGGTTGTTAAAACTGTTCTATACCAACTTGCATATGATATACTCAAAATATCCCTTTGAGCAACAATATAGTCCAAAAACATATTGATCAAATGACTCATGATGTTGAAAGCTTCTTCTCCATACAATTGCATGAGTCAACTTTACTTAGTTATGATGCACTGTTATTGACATATATTTGTTTTGTTATGGACCAAGAAACCCACGAGGAACTGTTTTTTGCGAAAACCTTGACAACATCCACTAAAGGAGATTTAATATTGTTACCGTTGGTAAAAGGGAATTAAAATTATTACTGGAAAGCAAATATGGAGCAATCGTGGAGAAGAGTTTCTGGTATGAGGTGTGCCAAGGAACATATAACTGGATTTAGTGCACGGCTTTATAAGGAGCTTCTCTTCTTGCGGATTACGATGGGATTGTTGATAGAACATTGTCACTTGAGGGCGATCTTCATAAGAATGGTAACGACCCGACGTACAGATGACGTCTGGAGGAAACTCTTGATCATGTCTTCAGAGAGTGTCCAGCATTCAACGAGCTGAGACAGAGATATTTCGGAGATACAATTTTGTTACTGGAAATAGTTAGACCAGTTCAATTAACGAGGCTGCTTGGATTCACAAATTCGATCGGACCTTGAATGCCCTGCAGCTGCTGGGATATAAAGGGTTCAACGAGCCCTAGGCATCAATGATCGAGTTTCGCCACATTTGTTTTACTCTTTCTAATATAATTCTTTATCAAATATAATTTCAGCAGCAACAGATGGATCACCTGTCATGGTTGGGTTTCACGATGGTTTTACAGGCAATTTAAAACAAAATATGCCCGGAGTGTTTGCAATTCACTGCTTCATTCATTAACAACATTTAGTCATTAAAAATCTGACTGATAGATTGCATCAATCTCTTTAATTCATCACAAAAGCAGTTAACAAAATTCGGAGCAACGCGTTCAATTCTAGGTTGTTTTCGCAGTTGTGTGAAAATAAGATAAGAAGTTTCATCAATTACTCTTTCATAGTGAAATACGCTGGCTGTGGAAAGATTATGTTTCACAACATTTTTTTGCATTTTTCAGTTTTTGAATGCTAACCATTCCATTTTATAAGAAAACTTATTCAAACAGAAACCAGATATTGTCTATTTAACAGATTTGTTTGCGAAATGCCAAATCTGCAAGGGCAATTGCAGTCGAATTTTAATAAAAATAAAGTTCATCATTGCAGCTCTTTTTTCCAAAACAGAACAGGCTGCTAGAATAATGGTATTTCGGCTTACTTTCAACATTTAAATGTCCTACACAGACTTCAAAACCAAATTTGAAGATGTTTTGATCATGGAAATATCACAATGGATTATCAACCCATATAGCGACAACGATGAATCGGATATCATGTTACAAGAAGCATTGATCGGAATAAATACTAACGAAGAACTTAAAGTGCAGTTTAGAAATGGAGATCAGAAATTTTGGCTTCAACGAAATAAACCTGTTACTTACCCTGCGTTACGGATGGCGGCAAGAAAGTTTTTGATAGCTTGTCTGTCCTACTAACTTGTGAAAAAGGATTTCAGCGCATTTACAAATTTTCTTACAAAGAAAAAAAAACAGATTGGAGATTACTGGTAAAGGAGATTTAAGATTAAATCTGACTAATTTGAAACCAAATATTAAAAATTTGCCATCAAAGCATTATCTCTCGCATTAAAAGTATTTTATAAATATTCAAAATTTATATAAGAATTTTCCAAGATTTCTTTTTGTGTTGTTTTAATTAAAATATGTGTAAATTGCAACTCAAAGAATTTTTTAATTTTAATGTTTTGCGCTCTACAATCAACCTTATCAAATTGCGTAATCTTGTGACAAGCCTTGGCTTGGTGGCATAATGTGGAGGTGTGCGTTGTGTGGCACCGTGTAGGAGGATTATAAAAAACGTCAGCAGTGTCTGCTATTTTGTTGACATTTTGATATCATTCCCGCCAAGCCAAGCTGTGCGTTCGATCACCAGACTAGGACATCAGCTATCATCAAAATGTTTAAGTGACAAATCAATATTAGGAAGGTTTATGAAAAAGAGAAAAAAAATTGGCATATGATCTATGGGACAAAAATTCTGGAAACCTCTGCTTTATACAATTCCCTTTTGTAGGTTTTATAATAATAAAAAATTCATATTATTAACAATGGGTGTCTATTTAGAACTTCGATATTCAATAGTGGTTACCTTGTTATATCGACAAAAAAAAATATGAAGTTTAATATATATTGAATTTCAAAATGAGGAAAAGGCGATGTGAAACTCTTATTTTGCCAATCTAAAATAACTATCATATTTCTAACTATCCATTTTTAGAAGCAATTAAAAAGAAATTAATTTGTTTTGGTCAAAATATACGTAGTAAATTTATTTTTAATTTACGATAATTTGGTTGTAGGTCAAATAACAGCAGAAAAATTGACTGGTAAATATGTTATAATATATAGAAAAAATATTTTCTAATATTTTTTCGGAAATTATTAGACATTAAGCAATCATTGTGCATAACATTAGTATAAGAACTAAAAATACCCTTACAATACTAAAGCATAAAACTTCATTGTTTCCTTGCACCAGAATTTACGTAGTGTAGTATCAGAAAACAGAAATCAGACTACTTGGAGCTTAACTATATAATTTTATATTTTTGTTGATTATTTTTTATTGGCGACTTGTGGGGTGCGGTTAGTTAAGTGAAAGAATGGCCATTGGTTAAACTTTGCGATCCATATCCATGTGTCCTGTTGTGGAACCAACATCTTACCACCGCTTTCCGGCAAAACTGGACTTAAATAGAGGTTCAAGTTTGTGGAAAGTACAAGAAGGATGTCTGGGAAAGATACCGGTGGATCCCACTGATGAGTCCACCACCGGTATCGGGACGAAACATCCGTACATTTTAGGTGGTCGCAAATAGTTCGTTAGTTATATGCCCTTAACATCAGGGGCATTACTACGACATGGCGCCCGAGCAGGGAAGACAAGATGGAAGGCCGTTGAGTCGTGGCTTTGTGCTAAAGCCGGTACCCTACTTTGGAAAGACCACCTAGGATGTCCATTCCACTTCCTTTTCAGGCCTGTGCTTTCTGACGGCTTGGACTGTCCGACAGTTAAAGCCGGAAAGCAAATGCCTTAGGGGGGGGGGGCATGTTGTAGAACCAACATCTTACCACCGCTTTCCGGCAAAACTGTACTTAAATAGAGGTTCAAGTTTGTGGAAAGTATAAGAAGGATGTCTTGGAAAGATACCGGTGGATCCCACTGATGTATCGGGACGAAACATCCGTACATTTTAGGTGGTCGCAAATAGTTCGTTAGTTATATGCCCTTAATATCAGGAGCATTACTACGACAGTCCATATTTCTTTGTAATATGCAAGGTGTTCGGATAATGCACTTGGAGAGGTAAGTCTACATGGTAAAATAAAGGTAATATTTTTCGAGTTACAGCCTGTCAAATTTCATTTTTTTCTTATTTTTAATATCCTGCGGTAAGTTTTCAAGTTGATATTTGGTGCAGAGATTACATTTAATGAAGTTTATCAATATTATAAAAATGTTCCTCTATTGTGCCACCAAAGATGACTTTACCTGTAACTGAAATTTTATTTTTCACATATCTTTTTTGTTTTGACAGTTACTGGAAAAAAACATGTTATTTTAAAGATAAAAGAATACTTAATAAAAAAGATACTTCTTATTAGAATCGATAATTTACACCGTTTAGGCGCAAACTGGAAGTAAAATTTTTATTATCAGTAAAATCAGTTTCTCAAAGAAGAAAAAGTTATTAGGTTACCCTGCTTCAAATTTATTTAAATCTTGCAGTTATTTTTATGGTTGGTTCATGCTTTAAAACTTATCAACTGCCACTAAGAATTTCCACTAAATTAACACATTTTGTTATAACAATGTTCCTCTATTTTGTCACCAGAGATCACTTTACCTGAAACTGAAATTTAATTTTTCACATATCTTTTTTGTTCTGGCAGTTATAGGAAAAAGAACATGTTATATTAAAGATAAAAGAAATCTTAATGAAAAAGATGCTCCTTATTAGAGTCAATAAAGTACACCGTTTAGGCACAAACTGGAAGTAAAATTCTTATCATCGGTAAAATCAGTCTCTCAAGGAAGAAAGAAAGTTATCAAGTTACCCTGCTTCAAATTTAGTTAAATCTTGCAGTTATTTTTATGATTGGTTCATGCTTCAAAAATTATCAACTGCCACTAAAAAGTTCCACTAAATTAACACTTACAATATCAGAATAAAACAGTGTCATACTTCCAATTAGTAAAAATTAAGGAGGTCTAGTCAAAATCACCCGTATTCTAACCTAAAAGCAAAGAGAAAATTTTTTGCTTGTTAATTGTGGTTATACAACTAATTTGATTCTATAGTGTTTTAACTGTTTTATGATACATTTTTACCAAGTTTTATTAGGTTGTTATGTAATTCCTTATATTTTTATATACTTGTTAAATTTTTCTCCAGTCGAGTTTAAAAGTTAACCAAATTCTTAGTGGGTAATTGATAGTTGTTAATTTATAGTTGTGACTATAAACAAACGAAAGTAAAGTGTTTTTTAACTTGAAAGTGAAAGCTGATAGTACAAATTCTTAGTGGCGGTTGATAATTTTTGGAAGTATAAACCGACCATAAAGGTGATCTGATTTTGAAAATACCGATAATAGCTAAATAATTAATTTTCTATTTTATTTAAGTACATGAAATTTTTAACACAAAATTAATATTTTAAAAAAGAAAAAAAATTATAAAGCTTTTTCAAAATAACCTCCATTCATTTCTATACATTTCCTGATGTTTTCCAAAAAATGTTGTCAAACTCTAGAAAAAATTGCGGTCATATTTTGTATGACTTGAAATCCGTTTGAAAAGCTGATTTTACTGGCAATAAAAATTTTTATTTCAATTTACGCCTAGACAGTGGTTTATCGTCTCTAATAATTATGTATTCATTTATCTTTAAAATGTTATCCATATCCTTCTTGCTAATAACTGTTAAAAAAAAGATATGTGAATAATTACATTTTAATTTTAGGTAAAACAACCTCTGGTTGACATACTAGAAAAACATTTTTACAACAGAAAGATAGAAGTTATTAGGCGTAGTTCCTGTATCAAATATTGACTTAGTTAGTTAAAAACTAACCACAAGATATTAAAAATAAGAAGAAAAAATGAACTTGGACATGTAACTCCAGAACAATTGGATTTTCGACTTTTTGTTATATGACTCACTATCTTTATTTTACCCTGTAGAATTACCTTTATAAGAACCCTGAAGTATTATTCGAACACAAAGAAGTTTATTATTTTTATTTTGGCTATTACCAATGATTTATGCTGGCACTAATGCTAATTTACTTTTCTCGCACTTTTCTTTTGATATGAGTTGAAATTGATGCATTAAATAATTTCATTAACATATAGTATAATAACAGATTCTAGACACACGTTGCACATGACTACTAAAAAATATTTTTGTTTGCTTTAATTAATAAAATGATTTAAAACTCTCCTTTGTACGCGTAACATTCATAACCATTTATGGTATAGCGGTGTGGAGAATAAAAAATCAATACTGGGAAGCATTGCACGCTATGACCTTTTATAACATTATAAATAACCACGTGGCAAAATTTTATTTACACTTTTCAAAGGAAATATTTGTAGATATTGGCTATCGATTACTATTTTGTAGGTATTTTTATAAGGAGATATTAAAAATTATTTTTAATCGTATTCAATGATACATGCAACTCTGGTATACAGAACATTTAAATCAGAATTAAGTGTAGTAAAATTAATATAATTTTAAAATACGATTTGTTACTTTTTTCTGTTTCTTTTAGATTAAAATAATCAGTAGATGCACTCGGTTTCGCTCCATTTCAAGTTTTTAGTGATCTCGGAACGCAGTCATATCTCTTCCAAAAACAGTTCAGTATTGTAACGAAAACTATATGGTGACAGATATATATATCTCTCTCTCTTAACTTAACTCTTAAATTATAATATAGTACAAGGTCCTTGAAAAGACGTTGGACCAAAGGTAATATTATTAATTATAATATAATATTCACTATTATAATAACAATATTTACTATTCACAGTCTACTGAGAATTTAAGTCTTATATTTAAAAAAATTGAAATTTTATATTTATTAGTGAAACGAAATATCAACTATTACCCATTTTTGAAAAGCTTGAAATAATTACTATTAAAAAAATATAAGTTTGGTACATAACTCAAAATCTGATATCTTTAAAAAAAAACTAAATACGCCAGTGGATTTTACATAAAAACTCTACAATAGCTGGTTTTTGCTTTATTACTAACTTACATATTAATTAAGATATGAGGGAGGTATGTATATCTTAAAAACACAGCGGGTTAGGAATATTTTGTTTAACAAAAAAAAAAATTTGCACAGGTTCGCGAAAATCTATCTCTTATAATAAAAGACATGCCATGCGAAAGTGTCGAAAATTGGACAACCTGTAAAACAAAATATATGAGTAAAACTTTGTCAGAAATCAATATTAATAAATTTACATATGATGTCTATTTTTGGACCCATAAATCAATAGAACATCAAACTACATACCAAAATGTTATTCATGCTTTATATGCAACCATAGTTTATATTCCGATCTAATATTTAAAATTGCCATTGGTTGTTCTGCATACATCAAAACATTGTAAGCTTCATCATCCTAACTCCTCCACAGAATTACAAAACAATACGTGATTTTATTAGAGCGGGCACCGCATGTCTGCTGTCGCAGATTTTATTTAAACACGAGGGAATTTATTTATTTCCTTGCGGAGGTTTTTATTTTCCTGCGACAGTTATTTGCAGCTCCTGCAACACCGAGCTTTTATTATTTGCTGCTGCTGCCACAGGAAAAAGTTATTCGGAGGTTTATTTTGTCGTTGATTAACTTGACAGTAACGTATAATATACTTGTGTAGCGAAAATATTCAATATTGCCTGGATATTTCAAAATGTATAAGAATAAGCCTTTTCATTGACGTAAACAAACAATTTTTCAGTAGACGGTTTTGTTTAAATCAGAAATTCTATTTGGGCTAACTTTTGCGACCGATTCTTAATTCATTTATCGAAGTCAGTTCGACTTAAAACTTTACATACTAGCAAATACATATTATATAATATTTGAGACACAATCTACAAATTCACCTATTTATTAAACAAGCTTGACAATATAGGTATCTGCAGTAAAGTCATAATGAGAGGAATTTTAACCAATTATTCTCGTGTACCCCTCCACTTACCCGCTTATATTTCGATAGGACAATCCATCTTTTTCTGAAGTTCGACTCACAAGAAACCTTGTTGAATCAAATATGTTTCTGTTAAATTTCAGATATTCCACTCACTTTATTCACTTCTCAAGATAAATTAATTGCAAAAGAATGAAAAGTATAATGATTTTTGGGTCAAGTAATTTTAAACAGAATATTAAAAATATATTTTACTTTTTACTTATAACAAAAAATAAAATGCACTCTTAATATATAGTACTCAATAAAGAATAAACATAGTTGCTCACCAACAGAAATTTTATCTACATATATAAGAATTTTTATTCTCATATGTATAAATATTGCTTTGTGTTATTAGTGCATTGTTTAAAAAAACATGCCACTCAAATACTGCGTTCATAAAGTAACTCATAAATTCATTATATTGCCAATTTTACTTTTTGGAAAAAAAAACCTCATACACGTCATTTTCAGTTTATAAAATTACAACTTAAAATTCTCTGATAACGTTGATCCTAATGCCTTTCATTAATAATTGAATAGCCTGTATTTTCGGGTTGTGTATGAAAACCTGTTTACAAATAAATATTTTGCTGAAGGCCTAAGCTTGGCAAATGTGAATATTTTAATAACCACCGAAAATCACTAATACAATGCAAGTTTATCATAATAAAAAACCGTAATTGCTGAAATAATTGCTTACTTTTTAATTGAAACGAAAAAAACTGAACACTATCGTGTCTTCTACGGCAACAAAGAAGAATTCCTGTTGTTTTTGCTCAAACAGGAATACATCATTTTTAGTAATTATTAATACGAATAAAATCATTATTTCCCAGCTAAGATATAGGATATTTTATATATTATTTTGATTTACCAAAAAGTGGATGCCTTCCTATTAAGAAGAGATGAAACTTAACATGTTCTTGCCCATGTAAGAAACTTCACATCAGAGTATTCGTCAGGTTGGTAAAATTTATGATGTTGCCAACATCTCTTACAAAAATGTTAAAACTAGAAACATGGCATCCATTCAAGTAACATTTGGTACAAGAGTTCTTTGGTGATGATTCAGATGATGACAGAAAAATGCATTTCTGTAAAACGATGTGTGTTCCAATAAAAACAAATTGTCGATTACGTCACTGCCTAAAAAATATTAACATCAGCTGAATCTCAACAATTTGTAATTTTATACATATATATATATATATATATATATATATATATATATATATATATATATATATATATATATATATATATATATATATATATATATATGTACATAAATAAAATAACACATTATATTCCCAATTTTACTTTTGTCAATTTTGATTCATAAAATTACAAATTGTTGAGATTCAGCTGATGTTAATATTTTTCAGGCAGTGACGTAATCGACAATTTATTTTTATTGGAACACACATATGCGGCTTTCACGGATTCCTCCGTGTGAGATGCAATAGCAGAGGATATATCCACATTATGCCGTTGTAGTGCTAAAATCACATTCAGCAAACGTACAACTATATGCAGCTCCGTGTATGAATGAAGTAAAATGCGAACAGTAAATGCAAACTTCGTTTCAACCATACCCTTTCCGTGTTGTCATTTTTGGTTTGGTTATTCCGGGTTTCAATCTGTTCGTTCAAAAAATCTACTGCCAGTCAATTCATAAAAAATATATAGGGTTATTCACCCTATACGGCCAAAATACGTGACTTTCAAAAATATTTACTTTTGGGATATATGGGAGTCAAATATAGTTACTTTTTAAAATTATTTTCGTATTATACAGGGTGTCCCAAAAGCTCTGAAAGTATCAAAGTTGTGTTTTTTAAAATGGAACTTCCTTTAATAAGGTTTATAGTACCTAAACCTTAAGGGTTTTTAAATAATTTAAATTTGGACAAAATCTAACCAAATATTTATAGTAGATGTTCGAAATGTCGACCCTCCATTTCCAAACACTTAGATATTCTTTTTTCGAAACCACTGCTAGTTCTGGACAGCATTTGCGGGATTACAGTTTGAAAAGCGTCTCTTATGCGTATTTTCATATCTTGTGGTCTTGTCGGAGGCGCATTGTAGATAAATCCTTTTGTGTGTCCCCATAAAAAGAAATCTGGTGATTCTCCGAGGCCAATTTTAAAATTCGTCTCTTCTAATCCACCTGTTTCGAAAGTTGACATTTAAAAATTGCCGAACCTCACTATGATAATGAGGTCTAGCTCTATCCAGTTGAAGCCGCATAGTTGTTCTAATATTTAAAAGGACATCTTCTAATAACACTGCAAGTTGGTGTATCGTGTATAATCGCGAAACATCAAACCATTTAAAGGTCACTCAAAAAAGTAGGGTCCAATTAAGTATGGACCAAGGATTCCTCCCCACACATTAATGGATCACTCATTCTGGTTTTCTATAACTCCTATTCATGCGGATTTAAATCAGAATAGTAATGGAAGTTGTGTCTATTCACGAAACCATTGTTATGAAAAGTACATTCATCACTAAACATCATATTATCAAAAAAGTATAGCGTTCTATTTAAATTAATCAAGTTATAGCCACTTAAAGTTCCTATTTAATTAGTTTCGATTTCTGGACCCCCTGTATAATGTAGCAAGTTTATTATAGTTGGGATATAAAATATTATTTATTGTTACAGTTCACGGTAAATTTCGAGTATATAACTGAAATACTTCTTAATTATTTGAAATATGAAAATTAGGTTAGATTTTGTCAAAATTCAAATTATTTAAAAACCCTTAAGATTTAGGTACTATAAACCTTATTAAAATAGGCACTTATTTTGATCGGAGATTATATATATATATATATATATATATATATATATATATATATATATATATATATATATATATATATATATATATATAAATAAATGGTTTGATTATTCTGGTTTTCAATCCGTTCGTTCAAAAAATCTAGTGCCAATAAATTCGTAGAAAATATATATGGTATAGATCATTAATCAGTCGAATTCAATTTACTCTAGGTTGATTCTTAATATTTGAATATAAAAATTTTAATACAAAAATACTTTGTAATGTCTTTAGGAAAATTCAACAAAAATAAAACATATATATCATTTTAAGCTTTTATTATGCCAAGCTTAATTTAAAACTCTACAGAAAAATATATGTCAGGCGTCGTAAGCAGAAAAATGCTACCACTGTTGCATTGTATCCGATACGAAGCGCTACAGAGATTTATCTTGCAAAAGAATGCATTTTATTAGAAAAATAGGCTTGTCGAAACACTATGTTTTACAGCGAAATAATACTACTCCATTATTAAAACTAAAAGCTGCCCAAGAGCTTATTGCATTTTGTTCGGTTTTTCTTCAATAGTCGCTTTATACATGTCAGAAAAATAATGTGCAATACTGTTTATTTATTGTTAATAGTGTATCTTTTCTAACCTTGAGGATATACAACAGTTAAAATTTTAAGAAGTCTCTAAAGTTAATATTTTCGGCTATCATAAAAAATCAATAGCGATTTATCTCAAAAAGGTTAAATAAAAAAAAACTTTTGCAAGTTTCTGTAAAAGTGCAACAAGTAAGCGGGAGATGGGGAGAATAATTGTATTCAATTCACACGGTTGCATTTAGAGCTTAAACAGCTCTAAAAAATTAAAATTTTAAAAAATTAAGTTGTCATTGATAACTCGAGAGTAAAACAAAATATTTAGTTACAGCCTTCAACAGAGGGAAGAAATTTATCGGCCCTTAATAAAATTCATTTAATTTTTAAGATTTAGGGATATTTAGAATATTAATTTTTGATGACTTTTATGTTTTCTATAATGTCATTTCGAAGATAGTCACATTTATATGATATAAAGGGACTTTGCACAAAATATATAGAAAAAAGTATTTCGATCAATGTTGCTGAAATTTTGCAGAAAGGTAGTTTTCAGCATGCTAATGAATAGACGCAATGGATTGTGTCCATTGCGTCCGCAATGCAACCCTTGGGAATCCGAAAAAGTGTTTGAAATCAGTGTGCTACAGAAGCATGTCAAATATACCAAGAGGAAAATATTATTTCAGCATAATACCATATATATATATATATATATATATATATATATATATATATATATATATATATATACAGTGATTATTCCATATACTTACCACTTATACCAAATTTTAGTTGTTGTTTTAAGAACTTACCTGAAACAAAAAAGAAAGACTATTTATAAAATAATCAAATATTATATATATATATATATATATATATATATATATATATATATATATATATATATATATATGTGTGTCCCACGACTAACTGCAGTGATCCATTTCTCGGAAAATAGACAAATTTTTAAAATATGGCACTATAGTCGATATATTTTCAAGATGGTGGACCTCCGATTATAGTGTAAGTTGATACCTTTTTGCTTATTTTAAGTGGAACACGTAATATGTTATTACACTTTAGATTCTACGCAAAAATATAGACATATTTCATGTATAATATATATAGGTCTAACTCTTTTTGACAAATTTAAATTTTATGTAAAAAAATGGCGTTTGCAGATCTAAACATCAAGTTCTTCTATAGGAAAGCATTTATTATTTAATTAGGGTTGGTTTCCTTCGTGATGGGGATCTGCTTTAGTGTACTATATTGATATTTTGATAATAAATAAATATAGGGTTATCACAAACTAACATTAAATATTAACTTGAAAGAATCATTATTACTCAATTTTTTTAAACGTGAACTCCCTATTTTTATAATGTTCATTTAACCTTAAAAATAAGGGTAACTATGATAAAACTGTTATGACCGGTCCAGTGGCGTAGCTGAGAGCTTGGGAGCGTCTCCGCGAAATCTCAATGGGCCCCCTCTTTAATTTAGCAATATAATTTAGTTCAAATGTTAAAGAAACTGTGAGCTGTGAAAAGTGAGCGGGGCCTCCCGCATCGCAGGCCCTGCGGAGCCTTCGCTACGCCACTGAACCGGTCTCAAGCCAGAACAAAGGAGGAGGGTGCCACTTATACACATACACTTCACACACACATGCACCTACACTCACATATTAACAGAAGCTTAACCTTAAGGTATGAGCATCCTTCCGAAGGGGCTGGAGGCACCTGGCCTACCAGGTGTCAGTAATGAAGCCTCTGAGAAACCGGGCGAAATCTCAGAGTAATACAGCCTTGCACCAGTGCAGGGTGCGCCGCGGGTGTCGATCATTAATTTCCCCTATATTCGTGGTATTGAAAAATGATGAAGGAACCTCCAAGGGACCCCTCTTCTCTCACTCAGGGAGGAGGAACCAAACAGGTATCTCCCCACCTCCACTACCCTCCTTCCCGTTAGGGTTACAACGCAGGTACCTTTAACTCTTCCCGACTTTCTTATTATCAGAAATGCAGGAGGAACTGGAACAATACCTCCTTTTGAAGGTCCTGCATAAGGCCCTATAATCAAACTAAAAATGCCCAACGTTTGTAGAACCGAAACAGAACGAGGGAGGAGGCTCGATTGGAGCGGGGACAGAAGGCTGTCCGCTCCCAGAAGGACATTTCTCTTTTGAAGAGACCGCGGGGATTGTCGGCGGAATCGGGAGGCTCCTAATAGATGCTTTTCAAGAAACCTGGTGGCGACCAAGCAAATAAAGGTCAAAGGGCTTCGCGCTCAACGCCTCAGGACACCGCGAGGGCAAATAAGGATCCCAGAAAGGAAAATTCTACTGGGATGCATGTCATTTATGCTCAGGTGACCTAAGACGAGTCTTTATGCCTGGTGGTGAGTCGAGCGGAGCAATCTGTCGACTTTACCGATATCGAGGCATTGGAATTCTCGGATACAGTAAAGGAGGCCAGTATGGACACTCTCTTTGGCAACAGTGCTTTAACTCCTCGTTTTTTTTATCGACGAAGCTGTGGAGAGGCCAATTATTGGTCATTGCTGCGGATCGAATATCTATAGTCTGGTTTGCCGGAGAACTGGCGAGGATCAGGCCTTGGGAAGATCATCTGGTGGTCACCCATATGGCCATCTTCAAGTTGCTCAGGCCCATTCTCTGGTTTTCTGGCATCAAGAACCCGCCCAATCAAGAGGCTTTAAGGCGTCTGGAAAGTGGTAATCCTGGACTCCCGTACTCCAAATGGAGGATCTGGGAGCGAAAAGGGGAACCTAAGGGACTTCAGCTCGTTCTCAGAATCGACGAGGGTTCAAGGAACGTCCTGGAAGGACTAGAATGCAAGCCATTTTATGGTGCGACGAGAGCAATGGTTGCCTTTAAAAGGCAACCATTGAGAAGTGACAAGGAAGGAACTGGAAGATTAGGATTTTCTGAGAAAAAGAACAAGGATGGAGAATAGGAGGCCCCTACCAGTCCCAAGCATGCAGAAGAAGACAATAACTAAGCGGTGTCCCTTTAATCAGAAGAGGATCGAACAACTTCCTCAGATAAGCCCACATTGCTTTTTCTTGATCTGTTTTTATTTTCTTTTTAAAACTGTAGGTTACGACTGAGTTGGTCAGGGTATTTCTAAAATATCATATAATCATTTATATACATTATGCCTATTAAAATCACACAGGTTAATTTACAACATGGAAAAGCACCATCTGCTGTTTTATCTAAAAAAATCAATGGATTGTGAATTCAGTTTGCGCTAGGACCTGTATTATAATTCAACAATAGCTAGACTACTTCCCTCTACTACGACTCAGTAGTAGCGATCTGGTATTGGTGAGAATCTCTTAAATCTGGTGAAAAACGAGAAAGTCCCGCACGCGAGGTGGTGGACTTGGTAAAATATTGCGAGGAGGAGACTTACCACTTCGCTGGGTTGCGATTCTAATGCGCATCACATTTTATTGAGGTATCGGTCCCAAAGGAGGTGATGTACTGAACTTGTTTCGGAGGTTTCAGGTCACCGACACATCCTATTTGAAATTGACGTTGAACAAGATGCAGCAGTAGCGGAATACCGAAACCCTAAAACTACATCAGAGTCATAGGGTTCTTATCGAGGTACTGTGATGAAGCTGATTTGGAAATCGCTACCAAACAAATCAGTAATGCACTTTGGGGTTCATTTGAAGCTATCTGTCAAATAAGACGAAGGCCCATAAACTCCAAAATATCCTGATGGAACTCTCAAATCGAAAACCATTGGAAAAATAGCACATCATGAGTACAAGTTAGGTAAAACAATAGTGACATGAAAGAGTAAAATGGTCGATGGATACTTTTGCCCTTTTCAAATCACCTAATAATTATGGTATATTTCCAGCTTTACTACAAACTTCCTCTGATATTATCATAAGCCACCTGGCGAAACTATTCTACTCATGTTTGAGCTTGGGATACATACCGATAACGTGGAGGGAAACAAAAGTAGCCTTTAATCTCAAGGTAGGAAGAAGAGACTACACAAATCCTAAGTATTTCCGCCCTATCAGCATAACGAGTTTCTTATAGAAGACACTGGAAAGAAAGGAACGGTGCAATATTCCTTGCATCCTTTACAATTTGCCTATCAGGCAGGAAAATCCATAGATGCGACGCTGCACAGACTAATCCCAAGAGTCGAAAACGCGGGGTTGGGTGGACGATCTGCCTTAGGTACCTTTATTGATATCGATGGGGCATTCGACAACACGTCTCACGATTCGATATGTAATACTACAATGACGAGGCTCTGAACCGACAGTAGTCACATGGATCAGAGCTATGTTAACTCAGATAATAATATATGCTGAGCTTAACAATGCAACTGTTAAAGTAATGTCAAGTAGGAGCTGTTTACAGGGAGGAGTTCTACCTCCTTTGCTGTGGAGCCTTGTGGTGATGCCGGTTTGTATACATATGTCTATGCCGATGAGCTGGTCATATGATGCCCTATTCCCGATATCTGGGGTCTAGAAGGGCCAGTGATGCAAGCCCACCGGATCGCGGAACGATAGTGCCACAGAGAAGGGCTCGATAGAAACCCGGACAATGTCGAGGTGGTATTTTTTTGCCAAAAAAGAGGAAAATGGGAGACTTTCCACAATTACATTGGTCGGAAGGACTTTTCAATACAAGGGGACAGTTAAATACCTGGAAATAATTCTAGACTCATGACTGAACTGAAATGATCATATTGAGGCTCGAACCAAGAAAGCCATATGTGCTTACTGAGTTTGTAAACGAGCCTTAAAATTGGGATGGGCGGCTACTCAGGTGTCTGAGAAAATGCGGTGGGGAGGTGTTCATCACTCCCCATGCAGACAGATTACATGACGCCGCTTTTAAAACCCAACTTCTCTCTGGAGGTATTTCTGCCAAGTAAAGAGGATTGAGAGGGAGAGCAAAATTTTCCGAAAAATGGATCTGGGTGGTATATTGATGAATCTCGACAAGATGAAAGAACTGGAGCCGGAGTGTTCGGCAGGAGCACAGGAGTCAGAGAGTACTACCTCTCGGAGAACGTGCGACAATCTTCACAGCGGAAATTTATGCTATTCTGCACTGTGTCCATCTCTGTGAGAGGGATATAGATAGGAACCTTCTTCTTCTTCTTCTTCTTCTTCATACAGCCCTTTGTGTCCATTGCTGGACATAGGCCTCCTTCATTCTTGTCCATTGTGCTCTATCTTGAGCGATTTGCATCCAATTTGCTGCAGTTCTCTTGAGATCGTCAGTCCAACGAGTAGGGGGTCTTCCTCTACTTCTTTTGTCTAATCTCGGCCTCCACTCGAGTAATCTCTTCGTCCACCTTACATCATTGATTCGGGCGACATGTCCGGCCCAGTTCCATTTGAGTGTGGCAATTCGGGAAATTACGTCGGTAACTCCTGTCTTTCGTCTCAGGTCTTCATTTCTAACTCGGTCACGCAGCGATATACCAAGCCTTTCTATCTTTCTCTGAGCTATTTGCAACGTTTTAGAAGTTGCTGTTGTCAATGTCAAAGTTTCGGCACCGTGGCTCAAAACCGGTAACACACATTGGTTAAATGCTTTACGTTTTAAAGAAATTGGTATATCGCTTTTAAAGATGTCTTTAAGTTTTCCATAGGCTGCACATGCCAGATTTAGTCTTCTCAGTAGCTCGCATGTTTGATTATCTCTTGGAATCTTTGTTTCGTGTCCAAGGTATATGTATTTTTCCACAAGCTCCACTTCGTTGTCTCCACTATTGATATTTTCACTTGGTATCAGATTGGTCATAAATTTTGTTTTTGATATGTTTATTTCAAGACCCACATTGGCGTATACTTGCTGAAGTTCATGTAACATTGTACATATCTCCTTGAGATTATTGGAAAACAAAACTATGTCGTCCGCGAACTTCAAATTTGTTAATCTTTGGTCGTCTACATTCAGGCCTCTTTTTTCTCAGTTAAGTTTTTTACAGGCGTATTCTAGTACTGCAGTAAACAGTTTAGGCGATAAGGTATCACCCTGTCGGACTCCTCTGCCAATTGGGATATGATCCGTGTTTCTGTGTAGTTTCACCGACATAGTTGTATTCCTGTATATATTGTAAATTAACTTTGTATATTGATAGTCAATGCAGCATGCTTGTCATGCTTTCATAATTTTGTCAAGCTCTACCATATCAAAGGCCTTATGGAAATCCACAAAAGCCAGAACGACTGGTCGATTGTATTCGATAGTTTTTTCTATTACCTTTTTGATGCTCTGTAGGTGATTGTTTGTTCCAAACCCAGTACGAAACCCCGTTTGCTCTATTTGTTGATAGAATCAAGTTTTTTACCAAGTCGATTCATTACTATTCTTGTTAAGAGTTTATAGAGGTGACTAAGAAGGCTTATTGGTCTGTAGTTTTCCAAATCATGGGATCTTCTTTTTTTTATATCTAAATTAACTTAGCATTATGCCACTTGTTGGGTATTGTACTGTCCAAAAGGCACATATTAAAAAGGTCTTTTATTTTTTTTAAGTAGACAAGCACCTCCGAATTTGATTGCATCAGTAACTACACCATCTTCGTCTCGAGATTTGTTATTCTTAGTTTTCCTTAGGGCTAGTTTTATTTCTTCTATTGTGATTTACGGCATTTGTTCTGATCCTTGGTTGACAATGCCCTTTTTCCTTGTCAATATTTCTGGTTCTTGATCTTTGCTATTCTTTTTATTTTGGCTTCTGTATAGTAATTTGTAAAAATCTTCGACTACTTTAAGGTTTTCCTCTCTGTCTGTTGACAACTGACCATTCTTATCTTTCACTTTGATTATTTGTCTTGTTCCCGTTCTTAGTTTTCTTCTCAATACGTTCATACTTTTATTGTTCTCAATGATATGTTCGATCTGTCCTTGATTGTATTTTCGAGTGTCATTTTCCAAAATATCAACAGCTACATGAGGATATCCTCTGCCATAATCGAGCAAGTGCTTCTAACAATACCCAAAAGTTTATTATTATTTTTAGGTTTAAAGTTTGTAAATCGTAACTAAAGAGAAAATACCCTGTACGCTTTTAATTTGTTGTGTGTAATTTTATGTAGTGGACTCTGTATATCTAGAGAAGCCCGTGTTGGCTAGTAACCTAACGTGGAAAAATTTATCGGTCTACCAGGGCCAAAGGCTGCGGTATTTTCTACTTTCCGGAGATTTATCGTGCTGTTTTATAGATAGACTCCCTGAAATTTGGGTCAATGAAAAGTGGTGAATCTTGTTCCACAATTTACAGTAATTAGAACTAAAGGCGCATCTACTAAAAATGTGGGTCGAATGGTAATGTGTTTCCCTATTATTTTGGTACTCATTACTTTTTCCTTCAAGTTTATTGAGAATAACTTCAAATGGATAGTCTATATTTTATATTTTAAGGAAACAAGAACTGCCTTTGAAAAAATCATGCAATAGTTTAAAGACTTTCCTTATATAGTTTTATAATTTTAAAAAGTAAATCCGTCAATAACCACCTTAGAAAATTGTATTACTTGACTAAAAATTAAGGGATATTAATCATATGCGAAAAATCAAAAGATTACATAAATGTAGCACTAAAAATTTATATATTTTTTGTTTCTCTGACTATAAAATGCTCTTCAAATGCTAATGATATATGTTTTCTTGTCATTTTGTCAAAGTAGTAATCAAGATTCTTAAATAAGCATGTGTTATGAGATTTAACGATATAATTTAAGAGAAAGTAGTATGAAATTTATTGTCATTTTTGAGTATGAATATTATTAATTTTTTTGGAGGGAAGTAGGACAGATATGGCTAATGGAAAAAATATTGCCCCTTTGAATGTGAATATAAGAATGGTAGTTTTTTGCGCTCTTCTAATCCCATTAAAGATGTGCTACAAATTTAGTTACATAAAACACAAGCATAGGCGAAGTACCCACATTTGTAATAAAATTATGTAATAAAAATATAATAAAAATTCCTTACCAATTTTATCAATATGAGCGTGCACAAAGGACAGTTTATCTATAAATTAAAAGTAGCTTCAGTGGGCTCTATGTTTAAGAGAACTGATACACTTGATGTACAAAATTTTCACCCAACTGCACTTTTGAGTATTTTTTCAAAGATAATTTAATCTGCTGTATATGAAAAAATGTGGTCTTTAATGAATAAATTTATAGTCATAACACCGTTTCAACATGGTTTGCGTAAAGTAACTCTATAAAAACTGACACTTTTGATTTTGTTCAGCAAGTGTAGCGAAATCTAGACAAGGGTAAATTCATAGCGGGAGTATTCTTCAACTTGACGCGTGCTCTTGATACGTTTGATAAGAAAATTGGAGCTCTCGAAATTAGAGGCTCTTTGAGATACTGGATAAAGTCATATTTATCAAAACGAACGTTTTGTGGTGAGTGTGTTGGGCCCACTTGTGTTTCTATTCTACATAAATAATATATATTAATTATCTACCGCCTTATTTAAAAGAGGCTTTCGCTTTTCTTTTTGCGGACGACACTACTTGCATTGTGTCTGCCTCTAGTTTTGATGATCTCATACATAAAATAAATCTTTTTTTCTTTCAATTCTCTGATTATTGCAAACAAAACAATAATTAACTATGATAAAATCGAAGTGGTATATTTTAGAAATAATTCAGGAAATGAACCCGTTAGCTTAAAGCAACGGTGTAATAGAACAAACTAGTTATTTTATGTTGATTAACGTGAAGTATATTTCATTAAAATGAGAGATTAAGTCAAGAAAGGATTTAGCAACCACTGTATGGCCTAAACGGCCTAGTAAGTTTTACATATTGAACAATTTTCCTATTATTAGGAAATAAAAAAATATTCAAATAACTCACTATAATGTAATATATTGTTTCACAACATGTACAAATAATTCGTATAGCTACTGTTTTTCCTGATTAAAAGAAGGAATGACTTAAATACCAGCAAAATGAATAAAATGGTGTTCAGATTATTTCTTCGGTAGTTATTGATTTTCTTTTAGTTATAGGAAGACGTAGTTTGATTATGTATTTATATATATAAAAAAAATGGGATTAAGAGGCTCAGAGGCCAATTCGAGAATTATGTATTCGGCATAAAATGGCTAACGCCCCCTAAGGACAAGACGAACGAAACTTTCGAATTTTCATAAATGAAATTGACGGAGGGTTGTACGGGGTAACATGGGTACCAGCGGGAACTGAGAGTTTGGAAATATAAAACTTCAATTATGATCTGGAATTCGTTAAGGGGGGGCATGGTGTTAGGAACAGTTTTTAGAAAATTACGTGTCGTGTATAATCGGTATTAATGAAGTTTTTTTTTTGTTTTTATCATTTATTTTGGAAAAGTTAAGAAAATATCCCGTTTTTATTTCACTTGACAAAAAGACGACTTTAGTACCGTTTGTGTAAATAATTTAAATAGCTGTTTTTCGCGTCTTATTTTTTCCTTTATTACCATTTTAAAAAGCTGTTTATACGTTTATCTTCTAAATTAGGTTGTTTTTTTTTAACAATATAACGGCCAACAGGAGCAATTAGCGAAGTATTTTGAAATTGTTAAACATTACTAATTTTAAGTTTCTCATTGCATATAATTTCGTTTTCTATTTATTATTGTAAATAGATTTAAATGTTTTCAGAAACTCGTTTTGTTTAATTTTATCGAAACGCCGTTTTGAGAGCTTCAAATTAAGAGACGTCATCTGACCAGTTAGATAGCAGCCTTTTCTGAGTCCTGAACTTGAGTTGGTTGGGACAGGTAAGCCTTAAATAAGTTGGAGTTGTTTGGTATTAATTGCAGACACCAAGAGGAACGGATAGACTTTCAGTGTGCTTTTGTCACTGTGATATTTATTTATAGGTTTTTAAAATAGCTACAAATTAATATGTGATAGCAGGAAATCGTAGACCTACCAGCCGCACGCTACCAAAATATTCCATTTGCAGGAGCCAATGATCAAATGCTGTCACAACGGTATATTGCTGCGGTGTGTGCTGTCGGCGAAATTCTCAGGAGGCTTTAAAGACGCTCGGCTAAATTGGGCGGTGATTTTAAATTCAATTTATACAAAACTTAATAAAAGTCCGTCAATAATGAGTAACTTAAGAAATATATCGACCCAAGTAGAATAGAATAGATTTGAATAGAATAGTTTATTCATGTTAGTCACAACAAGTGTATCATACGTCAAAGATAGCATAAACTAAGGATAATAAAAATCTATATAAAAAGAAAAATTAAAAACAAAGATATACATTTTAAGATAGATTAAAAATACAAATACAGTTTAGAGATTAAAATTATGCAAATCACATGGTTAAAGGAAAGCATACAAGATGCAAGTCACAAAATAAAAACATTAATAAAATATACATATCGTGTGCACAAGGTATTGTGGATTGAAAGTAGATTAGACAAAGTGGTAATTCTAAAATTCTTCTGTGCTATAAAACGCATTTTGAACTAAAATACTCTTTACGGTTTTTTCAAAGTCACGTTTATCCATATATTTAATTTCTTCCGGTAATATATTGAAACATTTTATTTCCCAGTATCCCGCCCTAGTTTAGCACCTCTTTAACCTCCAGTAGGTAGGAACAATGTTTTGTTTGTGTCTAGTCTCATATGTGTGAATGTCATGGGAGTTTTATAGGTCATAATATTTTTTTTTAAATAACGGAGGTTTTCAAAAATATACCGTGCTCGAACTGTCAAGGTTTTAAGACTTTTAAATGCCTTACGACAGTCATCCCTAAACTCAAGAGCTGTTAAAACTCTCACTGCCTTACGTTGAAGGGCAAAGACTCGCTTGGCATCTACTGTGTGTCCCCATGCCAAAATAGAATATGACAAGTGAGAGTGGAATAGAGATAAATACGCAGTCCTCAATGTCTCCCGAGACACACTGTTAGAGAGACTTCGCAGAAGGAAAAGATATTTATTTTTTTGCATAACATCTCGATATGAGGTTTCTAAAGTAGTCTTGGGTCCAAGTTCACTCCCAAAAACCTGATATCGTTCTCATCCACTCCCTCATCTATATTTCCCAGATATCTTAGTGAGAAGATGACCCTGTTGGTTTTGTTATTATTTAGGATAAGCCTATTTGCTGCAAACCACTCTTCTGCTCTCTGTTGTACCTCCAGCCGTACAGGATATTGTGGTGCCATCGATAAAAAGTGTATATTTCGTGCCAGAATCTATCTTGAGTAAACCATTTATATACAACAGGAACAATATTGGTCCCAATACCGAGCACTGACGAACTCCTATATTTAAAACACTTTCCGCCGAGGACACTCCGCCAATCCGCATGATTTGGATTCTGTCTTTTAGATAAGATCTGACAAGGTTAATGTTGTTAAGAGAAAAGTTGTATTTTGCAAGTTTTTGTAGGAATATATCATGGTCTATACAGTCAAAAGCTTTACTAAGATCGCAGAGAAGGACTGAGCTATATTGAATTCGGTGGAATCATTCCAGTATGTAGAATACAAGATCCAATATATCCTGCACAGTGTTCTTGCCCTTCCGGAATCCAAACTGATATCCAGTAAAGCAATTATTCCCTTCTAAGAATTCGACCATTTGCAGTACCATGCTTTTTTCCACAACTTTTGAGACAACAGAAAGCAAGGATATTGGTCTATAGTTCTCAGGCAAGTTTATGTCTCCCTTCTTAAGTATCGGATATACAATAGAGAGTTTGAGAAGAAATCATTAAATTGCTTTGGATTTATATTGTGGTTTTTCGTATCTTTTTGTATGCCCCGCTGACTGTTTATTATTTTCCACATGGCTTTTGTTGGGTTACGAGAACCTCTAATCAAGTTATCGTTTGAGTTTATTTTTGCCTGTTGAACTTCACATTTGTATTCCTTTTTAAATTGTTTATATGCCTCAGTTATATGTACTTCCCTATACTGTCTATTAAGTTCTGATAAAAAGCTTAGATGATCCCTCATTTCCCTGAGGTCATTGCTAAACCAATTTACATTTTGTGGTTGATCTGTTCTTACAATATAATTTTTTTCAGGAGATGAATTTAGATAGGCTTTTTCAAGAGCAGTGGTAAATAATCCAAACTTTTCGACAACTGTCAAATTACCTGCATTCACAAATTCCCAGTTAGTCTCCGAAACCCTATTGTAAAAATCAGACAATCCTCTTTGCGTTATTGGCCTATATGTTATTTTACTTCTTTCCGTTTGTTCTACCTTGCTTACCCCAAAGCTTACTATCTGGCAAGTAGGTATGATCTCAGTTTATTACGCATTAAGGCATTCCATCTTAAGCTATAATATAATTTGTCGGGGACACGGTAATGAAATCAGTCAAGTTTTAATGTGTCAAAAGCTCATTATCAGAATCATGTTTAACCTACAGCATCTTCAGTCACGTAGACTTTTTTTTACGAGTATAAATTGCTCTCGGTGGTGGGGGTGTACCTCTTGAAAGTACTGTGTTGTATCTAAGCGAATAAAAATAGTTTGTTGACTAATGGTGATTATCATGAGTACAACACTCGAAATAGAGATCAGCTTCATCTTGAACAATTCTGTCATGTCTACTTCCAAAAATCTCCTATATACACGGGTTCTTACTATTTCAATATGCTACCATAACTATTAAAAAATAAACCAACTCTGCATCTATTCAAGCAAGAAGCAGAAAATTATTATCTTTTAACTATTTTTACTCTCTAGAGGAGTTCTGCAATTATACGCGGCAATAGCATCTTTCTTTAGTACTGTGCATGCCATGTGACATGTTTTAATCTGATAATTTTGTTCAAATTAATGTATGTATTAAGCACATATGTACATATATGTTTATGTAATAAGCTGAATTGTTTATCTAAAATCTGGAAATTTTTGAAATTTACATTAGTTCAACATGTATAAATAATTATATTTCATGTAGCGAAAACTGGTAATAGGCTGAAATATTACTGTTTATTTTTATTTTAAATTTGGACATTTTTCAAGTTTACATTGTGTTAATGTTTATATATAGTTAGTTAAATATAATTTTCTTACCTTAAGGATATTTATTTAGGCACACAGTTATTTAACAAAACTAACTATTTAAACCAATTATTGTTACATTTTCCTCAGGTTAAGTATTTATATAAACTGCCGCCTGTTGTGTTGCTCTAGGCAGATTAAAATTAACCTTTAACAAGCTTTTTTTTTATTAAAAAAGAGTATGTAACTGTCTGCAACTTTATGCCTTAATTAGGTGGTCATAAATATTTCCGAGCTCATTCGTGTCAGTTCTGAAATTCATGGTATTGAGTGTTTTTTTATATGAATCATTTCATTCATGGACCTTATTTTCTAATTTGTCTCTTTTTTACTATTTCGACATAATAGACATACTGATACAGGTCTTTGTTATTCCGTAATCAGAACTAGTCGTAGAAAAACATAATAGAATCAAGAGGATCTCTTGTCATAATTTTTTATGTCTGTAATATCAACTTTACTTTAAATTTGCGAGACACATTCAACTTTCTAAGAATATTTTAATTAAAAATTAGAAAACACTAAAAATTACGGGGGTTCATTTCATTGTTTTTTTCCTTTATAGAATGTTTGAAGAAGTACTTAGTCAACTTATTACTTTTTTTAATGACGAGTTACTTTTAACAATCAAAAACATAATAAAATTTTTTAATCTATTTATTTTTACGACCGACCAATAGTATCGCAGACATCCAGAGATTATAATCAATTGACATTAACTGGAGTTTATAATGAAATACTGTCATTTTGTCTCTTTCAACTCTCCATTCGGTTCAACTACTTATGTCGATAAATATTAGGAAAGCTATGCGAATTGCTTCTACTCTTATCAGTTAAAGATGACCGATTATATTATATAATTTTCATATGGCGACAGCGAATTCACTGTTGTCATAAGTGAACTGTTCCCAAAATGGCGAGTGACATACTCCGGACATGTTCAGTTTATTACAGGATCAATAGTTACTTTATATGTGTGTGATGACAGTACCAAACTATTTTTGGACAATCTAGTTGGCGCTGACTAGATTCTGATAGATTCACTAAAACCGATCTAGTTGCCATGAAAAATAAATCTTTTAACCGGCCAGTTTTGTTTTGCTTATGATAATGTCATAATTTATATTACATATGTCAACAAATAAATGCTTATATAGGGATATTAAGGATAAGAACCTAGCGATAGCCTTGAAATATGCAAAGAAATTTTTGTGCCCGAAAATAAAGAAAATTCTCCATTTTTGCCGGTTCAGTAATAAGAGAAGAGAATTTTTTTATGATTGCATTTTTTGGATTTTAAACTTGTTTGACTTAGTTGTTAATCTCGTCAGTTTAAACACTCTGCTGTCAATTTAGAATGGTTTTAAAGTTAGATCATGTAAAGTGATTTGGAGGGTGATTGTCTGTGAACGGAGCTATTGTAAAAAAAATAAAACTAGTCTTGTAAAGATCTAACGTCAATGGCAACTAGACCGAGATTACAGTTTAATCCAATAATTCACTAACAAGCTCCAATTTTTAAATATGCCCAAGTTTATTATAAAGGGTCTAAAATAACCAGTTTAACAATAAGTTATTCTTTTTGGACCTTAAAAATATAATAATAAAAAATCGTATGACTTTGTTTTATGGTAGGTAAAAATCACTAAAAGGAGGGCGATTTTGGAGTTCTCTAAATTCCAGACAATGGCCTCTTTGTGCATTACGAGAATGGAGAAGTACATCAGTGTATTTCAGGTGGAAATTCATGTAATTAAATAATTAAAAGCGCTTGTATGTTATCAAGTAAAATTGAAAGGTATCTGAGACTATTTTTAAAACATTATCGCTTTGGAAAAAAAAATATCGTTACTCTTGCGTGGGTACAGAACATACTGGAATCTTATAGCAATGAAAACGCAGACCAACTTGTCAGAAAATGGTTTGGTACCTCATTTATTCGACCGGAACCAGTATTCGGCATCACTAAGGCTGCTATTGGTGACTGGATATCCTGATGAATAAAACAAAATCATTGAAACCACATTGCGGATTACAGGCAGAGCAAACAGTTGCTGAGCAAACCACTCGGCACACTAGACCACGATATCCTGCGTTTAAGAAGACAGTAGATTCGGCGGTTGCCAGAGCGCATAACGGCACTGTTAAAAAAACTTTAAATTTAATGTACATTCCTTAATCAAATTTAACGATTTTGTACCTCAAATCGTGAATAAGTTACATGTACTTTGAAATTAAAGCTTTGTCCATTAAATTTAATTGAATGTTACCATAAATTTCAACAAAGTAACTGAAAACATAGCCAACTTGTATGTATAATTATATTAGATTTAATGTAAAAATTATTAAATTTAATGCATTAATACTTCAAGTACATTACCTTAAAACTAATATGCGGCTACTGCAGTTTAATGGATCATCTACATACAATGCGCACCTATAATAAAAAACTAACATAAAAAGTACTAATCAGCCTCGCACATCATCTACAAACACGAAGTTCCAACCTGCTGGAAATACCTTCAATGATAAAAAGCTCCTAAATATGATTACGACAACCAACATGTTCCCATAAAATAGTCATAATAGGCGACACAATAAATAACTAGGCTGTAGTATATGGGCCTTTAAACATAGCTTGCTATATCATTCAATCAATTAATGAATCAATACCAAACCTGCAAAAATGAAAAATTACGTTTATTTTTCAGTTATCCAGAGATAACTTTGTCTCTTAATAGATTTCAAGGTGTTATCTTTAGACATCTAACCCCCATCCGGTCTTAAATATTTTTAGTTGATCTGGTTGTAAATGTTGTTGCTTAAATTGTTACAATCTGTTAATATTTCTAAAAAAATTCTTGCAAAAATATGTTAATTATGTAATTAGTTAAAATTGGCATTCAAATCGAAGTATGGGATATGTTAAATTTTCTAAATTCGTAGTTCCACTACGTATTGTATAAATAACCATAGCGACTTGCAGAAAAATGAATAGAAAATAAAAACTTCATTCGTATAAGACTTTAATAGCTAACATAATCCAACTGTAACAGAATTTCCTTTAGAATTTTCTTGAAAATCTCGTTGCAAAGCGTTTAACCGTGCCTCGATGTACATAAAACGTTATTGTGCTTAGAAAACCAACATTTAAGTTCACACTTTGCTGTCGTGGACACGAAAGGGATGACGACAAACAAAAAGAATTGAAAATGTTTCGATATAGCTACATTGACTACTTTGTAATCCGTTACGTGTTTTGATAATACTAAAACTTAAATAAAATCAAATTAAGTTGTTGTAGTGAGGATCATGTAAAAAAAATACGCTAGCATGTGCAAATTTATCTTACACTTATCTGGAACTGACGTCCTGATTCGGCTTCGCACGAATAGTTTCGGTATTGTTCTGTGTGTGTGGATTTTATGCAAAAGCAAGTTCGAATTTTCCTGCCATTTTTTTCTCCCAAAATATCTAAGAATGTTAATCTACTTTGCACTTCTTTCTCCATAATGAATTTAATAATTGGGCTGATATTACTTCGTTGTTTCGATTCCAGATAATAAAGGTTGATTTTCTATTTGCCGATAGAACTGTAAAGGTTTCGAACCATGAAAAAGTTTGCGATTACCGGTGAGAGCAAATATCCATTGGTAGTCCATCATTCAGAGAGTTCACGATAGCTTGTGGAATTCTTAATTCGTTCAATTTTACTTAAAAACGGTTAGAGATAACTACTAGCCGAAGTGTCGTAATATTCAACAAAAAATAAAGACAATGGAAATTCAACAGATATCTACTACTTCGCAAGAAACATCGTTATCTGTGACCTCTAACCAAACATGTATATTGATCTTCCAGTTATAGATGTAGGAAAAGATTAATGGCATTTGTGAAAAAGTCAGAGCATTCGTGGGCATAATAGAACTATCCTTAACCGGGTTCATAAACAAGTATCTACCCGCTGTGCCCACATATTGTTATTCAAGTCTATGCAAATTTCCAAGCATATTTTATTTCTATAAATAAATTGAAATAATACACTGGACATCAGCCAAAATGTATCTAAAATGAAATCAACTAAATCTTTCCATTTTTGGTGTGCTAAAACTGAAACTAAACTAATCTTTTTCATATTAGTTCAAGTTTTAGAGATATGTGATGTCATGTCTTCCTATATATTAACAATGTAACTGCAGGAATGTACGTGGTATATTGGTATTGTTATTAAAAAATTTGTTCTTGAAAATTGCAACCATTCATTGTCATATTTGTATTCAGCGCCCCAAAATTAACAAAAAATGCATTTTTCATAAAAGATACAACAAATAAACTAGAATTTGTTGGGTTGAGTTATCGGCAATGAAGTTTTTTTTTTGTAATTCATATCAGTCCTTTTTATTTTATTTTACTCCAGTGTTCCTATTGAATTTATAGCGATTTCATGTAAAAATTTATTGCAGATATCTGAAAGTTTCAAGTCGTAGGGGGCATCCAGGAGACGATAAATACGTAAAAAAGTACAGCTAGATCAGCCCTGTTTGTTTTAAACAGCATTCAAAGTCGGAAAATTCGACTGTAGAATTTTCCGGTTACATTTTAGAGAAAACTCGCCCAAATGAAAATTGTGGGTATTGAAAAGACCTTTAATTTAATTTTTTATACGTCAAAATCGATAAATAATGTATCGAGATAATGGCGAAAAACCACCTTTTTTGCACTAGTTTATAAATGTTAATAACTTTTGCAAGAAAGGTGGAAAGTGATATATAACTCCTTGATGATAAGGCCATTATGTGCCTTTATAACTGTGCGAAAGCTGGACGAAATCAGTTTGGTAGTTTATGAATAATCTTAATTGTTTATCCCAGACACTGAATGTTCAAGCAATTCTTCTTGCCCAGAGGATGATTCTACAGATATCTGCAAAAGCGGAATTGATTCTTTGAAGTTCAAACTACAAGCAAAGATGAAAAAACGATATATTTAAAAAAAAATGTTGCTAAAAACGCTTAAAGAAGCGGTACCTTTTTTTATTTATAAACAATTGCAATCAATTTCTTAATTTTAATGATACAAGTTTGTGAATAAGTAGACCTGAAAGCTGGTGAAAAAACACGAATTAAGAAAAAAGTCTCCTATGACCAATAGGAGCTAAGATAGCATTTTTTTTTAAAAGCCATATCTCTTTTGTTTATAAATATTAAGAATCGAAATTTTCACAGATTTTAAATGAAGATCTATATTTTATGATGCAATTGATAAGTATGAAATTCATGCACCGTTAGTAAAGTTATAGCCCTTCGAAGTGAAGGTACTTTTACAAGTGCGTTGTAGCGAGTGCTGGGGGAAGCTCGGCTTTTTCACGATGTGCTTTTGAAATTGAAACTTCAAATTGGAGCGCGCATTAAAATTGTACGATATCTCGGGTTCCAGATAACGTATAGCCTTCATTTTTTTTTGGGGTATCTCGACGAAGTATGACGAATTGAATTATTTTCATTATCATAGGAAATCGGGAAATACGAGAAAATTGACATTTCATCGAAAAACACATTTTTTGCAATATTAATACTAATATTGTTTCAAAAAACTTTACTAGCAGTTTAATTTCATTGCAACTATTAAATATAAATCACTGCTACAATATATATATATATATATATATATATATATATATATATATATATATATATATATATATATATATTGAATAGTTCAGCGGCTGCCACTGCTGGTCCTAAACCCGGGTAAAGGAGGAGGGTTGGGCGTTAGTTAGCCTAACCCAATAAAACCTAATTCTTATGAAACCGAAACATTTGCCTCGGAACCAAACAGAAATAAGAAGACGACACAAACTACAGTTTGATATCCACATATGCACCAACAGAAGAGACACAGGACGATATAAAGGATACTTTCTATGGTACCCTACGAACAGTTATTAATCAAATACTGAAACAAGATATGCTTATAGTATTGGGCGACTTCAACGCAAAAATTGGAAAGTAGCTGGCAGCAAACCCAGTGGCGGGATTTCACAGCCTGCATAACATATCGAACGATAACGGAACTACAGTCATAGATCTAGCATCGTCAAACGCGTTAAGGGTAAAGTCAACGATGTTTCCGCACAAACAAATACACAAACAAACGTGGATTTCGAATGACGGCCATACGAGAAATCAAATAGACCATGTACTGATCAACTGTAGACATGCCAACAATATAATAGACGTGAGAAGCTACAAAGGGGCCGAATCAGACTCCGATCACCTGTTGGTGACAGCCAAAGTTAGAACTCGCATATCTTCACACAAAAACAATAAATCCAGAATAGAGGCACAACACGACACGAATAAACTACGAGACCCACAAATATGCCTAGCTTACAAGAACAGAATCTCCGAGAATTTTAGCAGAATAGCAGAAACTGACAATATAGAAACTAGCCGGAAGTACATAAAGGAAAGCATCAGGGAAGCAAACGGAAGTGTATTGGACCTTAAACCAAAACCCAGCCGACATCCCTGGTTCGATGATAAGTGCAAAAATCTTGGTGCCATCAAAACAGAGGCACGAATTAAAATGCTTCATAACCCATCAGAGCAGACAATAATTAGGTTTAACGAACTAAGAACACAGCTACGTAAATTAATCAGGAAAAAGAAAAAAGAACATGAGACAGAAAAAGTACTTAAACTTAACTTACAGGCTGATTTTCAGAACGGCAATACTAGGAGGTTCTATAAGGAAGTGGGGAGGCATAAAAAGGGATTCTGCCCAAGAAGTGCCACAATGCTAAAGCTCAACGATGGCACAATCACCGCCTCAAAAGTGGAGGCACTGGACAGGTGGAAGTGCTACTTTGATGAACTACTAAACGTGCCGACGCAGGAAGAAACTGAAGCTACAGTATTCGCTACGGCAGAGGTTAATATCCCACCTACATCCATGGAAGGGACCATTAAGAAGCTTAAAAATAACAGAACGGCAGGTCGAGATAATATCTTGGCAGAAAGTCTGAAACATGGAGGGAACGATCTAATCACAAATACATAACCTCGTAAAACAAATTTGGAATCAAAAAATCATTCCTAATGAATGAAAAGAAGGGGTAATAATTCCACTCCACACAAAAGGGGACCAAATGCAATGTAGAAATTACCGAGGTATTGCTCTACTAAGCAACGCCTATAAATTATTCTCCAGCATTCTCCTTCAACGTTTCTCTCCGTATACAGAGGAGATTATCGGAGACTACCAATGTGGCTTCCGAAGCGGAAGATCAACAGTTGACCAGCTTTTCACTATCCGACAGATGCTGGAGAAATGTAGGGGGTTTAACTAAAACTTACATACCCTGTTCCTAGATTTCGAGCAAGCATATGACACTGTTATTAGGATAAGGTTGTGGGAAGCTATGGAAGAATTTAGAATCCGGCACAAGCTGATTAGACTGTGTAGAGCGTGCCTGGGGGGAGGGGGGGCACAAAGCTGTGTCAAAATTGAAGGAGAGTGTAGCCAAACATTTTCTATCAACAGAGGATTAAAACAGGGAGATGCTTTGTCGCCAGTACTGTTTAACCTTGCACTGGAGAAAGCCGTAAGATCAGTATCAGTTGATGTGGAGGTTTTTGGGCCAAGTGGCCCTAAACTTATTTTGGCTTACGCGGATGATATGGGCGCGATAGGAGAAAGCACAGTCAGTGTGAAGGAAAACTTCATAAAGATAGAAAAAGAGAGAATAGGGCTCCGAATAAATGAAGGAAAGACCAAATACATTCATGTCTTCCGCAACCCCGCCCGAGACAGAATCAGGCAGAACGTCACCACTGATGACTATAATTTTGAGCATGTGCGAGTTTTCAAGTACCTGGGCGCAGTGATAACGGCAAACAATAATATGCAGGAAGAGGTTTAACAGCACATCACACAAGCAAATAAATGTACATTTGCGATACAAACCTTACTGAAGTCAAAATTTATCACTAGAAAAGCAAAAACCGAAATTTATCAAACAATAATACGACCAGTAGCAATCTATGCCAGTGAAACATGGACCCTGACAGTCCACGATACGGAGCTGCTAAGAAGGTTTGAGAGAAAAATCCTGCGTATAATATATGGCCCATACTGAGACCTTGAAACAGGCTGTCACAGAATGAGAAGCAAGATAGAGCTTGCGCAAATATATCAAAGCCCTGACATCATTCAAGAAATAAAGTGCAGAAGACTACGATGGGCAGGTCATATACAAAGGAGTCAAAACGATCGACTAATAAAACGGGTATGGGAGGAAGCACCACAAGGAAAAATACCACTGGGAAGACCTAGGCTTAGATGGAGAAATAACATCCACAAGGATCTAGCTATCCTTGAAGTTGACCGGCAGGAATGGAGGGAGCTGGCACAAGACCGTTCCAGGTGGAGGCAGATAGTCGAGGCAGCCAAGACCCACCCTGGGTTGTAGTGCTACGGAGTTAGTCAGTCAGTATATATATATATATATATATATATATATATATATATATATATATATATATATATATATATATATCTTCTAGGAATAAACAATTTGGTTGCGCGCTCCAATTTGAAGTTTGAATTTCAGAAGCATACCGTGAGAAAGCCGAACTTCGAAGGGCTATAACTTTACTAACGATGCATGAATTTAAAACTTATCAATTACGTCATAAAATATAGGTCTTCGTTTAAAAATCTATGAAAATTTCGACTCTTAATGTTTATAAACAAAAGAGATATGGTTTAAAAAAAAAATGCTATCTTAACTCCTATTGGTCGTAGGAGACTTTGTTTTCTTTTAAAATTCGTGTTTTTTTCACCAGCTTTTAAGTCCACTTATTCACAAACTTGTATCATTCAAATAAACAAAGTTATTCCAATTATTTATACGTAAAAATGTTGCCCTTTCTTTAAACGGTTAATCTTCATTTGTAGTTTGAACTTCAAAGAATCCATTCCGCTTTTGCAAATATCTGTAGAATCATCTTCTGGACAAGGACAATTATTTAAACATTCAGTGTCTGGGAAAAACAATTAAGATTATTCATAAACTACCAAACCGATTTGGTCTAGCTTTCGCACAGTTATAAAGGTACATAATGGCCTTATCATCAAGGGGTTATACATCACTTTCGGCCTTTCTTACAAAAGGTATTCACATTTTTATAATAGTGCAAAAAACATGGTTTTTCGCCATTATCTCGATAAATTATTTATAGATTCTGACTTATAATTAATAAATATATAATAGAAAAATCAAATTAAAGGTGATTTCAATACCCACAACTTTCATTTGGACAAGTTTTCTCTAAAAAGTAACCGGAAAATTCTACGGACAGAAAATCGAATTTTCCGATTTTGGATGTTGTTTATAAAAAAACAAGGCTGATCCAGCTGTACTTTTTTACGTATTTATCATCTACTGGGTGTCCCCTACGACTTGAAACTTTCAGATATCTGCAATAAATTTTTGCACCTTCTTTCATAGGAAGTATTTTTGAACAAGATTGACATACCCCATAGAATCTATCAAGAGAAATACATTTTTTTGCAAGTCTCATAAAAGTTTTATAAGTTTTCTGTAGTAGATACTAGCAAATACTTCCTGGAAGTCTAGAATCTTACAAATTTTTTAAAGTTAAAGTTTTTTGGATGTAAAGCATGTTTAATAAAAAACACATAGTATATTTTTAAAAATAAGAACAACACATAAAGTTATTTTCCGCATTGTAATCTTCAAAGTGAGAGATTACTTTTCACGAAGAGCGATCAAAAATCCGCCTTGACTCGAGCCCTTTTATTACTCGGGTTTCAATAGAACAAACATTTTTGTCTGGCGAACCGCTTTCCTGGGCAAAGGCATCGCACAATAACATTTTATGTGTCTGCTACATAAGATTTTCAGATTTTCTGCTTATACATATGTTTGTTTTTTTTATTAGTTTGGTGGAACAAAATGAGGCACACACGTATGCGGAAAGTATTTTTTTTAATAATAATTTTTGGCGAAATTAGCTTAGAAATGGTCGGGATGAATTAATAACCTAAAATAATTCAACTCAGCAGTGGCTTAACGACTGTTGTTTATATCATAATACTTATACATCCAGCATTAGACACCTGTACCACCCTATATAAATATTTAATGGAAATCTGTTGTATTTTTGGTAAAAATCAATCAATCAGTTTAGAAGTTTAATCAGGCTGTGATAGGACTTTTAACTAACCACTGCAGCCTGTAGAAACGTGTGATGAAGAGGCCGAGACGGCCTTATGCATCATAGATGGATACATAGATAAATATTTATTTGAGTCACAATTATTACAATTTTACACCCATCAGAATAAAGATATAAAAATAAAAATTCCTATAAGATTCAATAATAATCACGCTGACAAACTTATGAGTTAAAAGATGCATCAAACTGGTGGTTTTCAAAAAACATCAAAATATTAATTCTCAATTGCATCAACATATTTCAACAAGACGCTAATTAATAAAATCGTCGAGCGAATAAAAGCTATTTTGCATCAGTTTATTTTTAATTTTGCTTTTAAGCAGATCAAATGATAGGTTCTTTAGATGCAAAGGAAGCTTACTGTAAAATCGAGGAGCATAATAATTGACAGAATATCGACTCTTAGTCAGAAGTACAAAGTCAGGTGCCATGAGTGAAGCATGTCTTGTATTGTAATGGTGAATTTCACGATGCAGTGAAAATTGTTCTCGTCTTTCATGAATCCACAATAAACATTTAAATATATATACTGATGGCAATGTCAAAATGTTTAGATTCTTGAAGTGGATTTTAACGTCTGCGCGAAAATGCAGACCCATAATAATTCTAATGGCCTTCCGTTGCAGACGGAAAAGTTTGCCAGAATGCGGAGAATGTCCCCAGATAAGAATTCCATATGATAGATGGGAGTGGAAGAGGCTGAAGTAAGTGGTCATACATGTTTCATGGTTTGCAACTCGAACCAGATTTCTCAAAAGAAACAAATTCTTTGAAACTTAATGTGACACAATCTGAACGTGTTCATTCCATAACAATTTTTGATCCATATGCGATCCCAATAATTGAACAGTCTGCCGATCACCAAACAGCTGTTTTTGAGTAAATATGACATTTTTAGTTTATTTAGCATTGAGACACAACTGATTGACATCAAACCACAGCGAGGCTCTCGACTGCACCTCAAGCATCGCAAGCTGAAAGTTCGTTAAATCAAGGTTCCCATTAGCCAAAGTTGTGTCGTCGGCATACAACAAAACCCGTGAAGGAAAAGGGACACTATTTGGTAGATCGTTTATATATATTATGAACAGGACAGGTCCCAATACCGAGCCCTGCGGCACTTCGCCGCTCACTACACCGGTCTGTGAAAGATTATCATTATAATAAACACATTGAACTCTATTTTTTAAATAACACTTAATTAGAGAGAGACTTGAAGAACCAAAATTATAGTGTTTCAAATTTGTTAGAAGAATATCACGTGAGATGAATTCATCTTCGAATGAAAGATCATGGAGACCTTCAGTCTGGAGAGGTTATATCCAGAGGACAAATTAGTGAAAGGGCTGCTAAACCTAATCGAGGCAATCAACTTGTTCACTTAGAACAGATATAACAGGCGACATAATAAGTCTTAAGACTGCAGTATAAGGGCTCTTCAACTTTGACTTGCTCTATCACTCAATCAATTAATCAATCAGTGACGAATATTTACATATTTTAAATATTCGCGTTCGCAAAATACACGTGTATATTTAGCGAATATTTTTTTTCCAAAAAAAATTATATAAAATCTAATAAAATAAAGAACTTTTAAACCGACATATTTATTTTTAACTTTCCCATAAAAGTCACATCAATTAATTGGGAATACACACGGGATATCTGGGAAAATGTGGTAAATCTTCTGTTTACGAAAAAAACACGTGAAAGGAATACTATTCGTCCATATAAACTTTTTTTGTATAGGCTTGCTCTTCGGAGATATGGGCTACCAAAGAGCCGCAATGGAATCAAGTTTTTTACACATAATTATTGAACCACCAAGTATATTTCAATTTTTTTTAATATGATGTATACAAGATAGATCTTTTTAATCACTATCCAAGAAAGTGTTGTGAATTATTCACAGCTGCAGGGACGGACTAGCTGTGACACTCATGACCTAACTTTTTTTACGCCCTGTATGATAAGAACTCTAGACAACGTTTTTACACTCCTATAATTATTGACTATATATTAAGTGCTCGTCATTCACATCGCTAATCCTAACCGTTCTAGAAAAAACATTATGTTATTTACATCATGTATTTGGCGTATTTCGATAAAATATATCTTTGTTCCTATCAAATGTTCAACCTTCAACCATATAATAAAAAAAATTCAGTCCAAAATTAATTAAAAGCATGTTATTCTGTGAATTGTAGTTCGACCTAGGTTCGTAAAAAATGTGTGTTTTATTTTTTCTGCACGAAAAAACAGATAGATATGAAAGAAATAAATGTCCTGGATTTGTCAACTTTCCCATCGCTCACACATTGATTCCTTACTTGCATATTAATTTACTGATTTTTGGATTTTGTGTTGACGTTAATTGTGAAATAATTCGAAATACGGAATACACGTTTATTGAGTATTCTGTATGATGTATGGTCTTGCATCTTGCAATGCTTTGGAAGCCAGGAGGTTATATCACGACAGATAGGGTACTCTTGCAGATCAAAAAATATTTCAACGAGTTGACCAATGTCTAAGGGAGAATGGTAGGCGATTCGATTTAATAAGGTAAGATTATTAAATTTCTTCATAATAATAGGAATTTTTTTGAAAAGAAGTACTTATGCTGGTCGGGGCAGAACAGTACGTACGCCGCAATTAGAGAAAAATATTTTAAATGCTATAGATGACACTCCTTCAACGAGCACTCGAAAATTATCAGAGCTTTGTAATACTTCGAAAACAATAGTACATGAAGTTCTACAAGAAGAGCTAAACTGACTGCTGAAAATTTTCCCCGTAGAATGCAGTTTGCAAACTGGCTATTGTATCAGCAACGAAACAATGTAAACTTCATTAGCACTATTCTCTTCACGGATGAAGCAGAGTTTACCAAAAACGGTATCATAAATTTACACAACTCCCATGTATGGGCTGATGAAAATCTTCACGCAACTATTGTTTTGCATCATCATCAGTTCCAATTAATTAATGTCTGGGTAGGAATAATTGGCAATTTTTTGATTGGACCATTCGTATTGCCGGCACGACTGAATGGAGAACTTTATTTGGAGTTCCTCCAGAACGCTTTTCACGATTTAGTAGAGCACGTACTACTTTAAATCCGCCAAAACATGTACTACATGCACGATGGGGCACCACTTTATTTTAGCGTTGCTGTGCGGGAGTACCTGAATAATGTCTATCCAAACCGTTGAATAGGTAGAGTAGGAACTATTGTCTGACCTCCTCGACCTCTTGACATAACGCCGTTGGGTTTTTACCTGTGGGGACACCTCAAAACCTTAGTGTATTCCACTTCGTTCGATAGTAGGGAGGAACTACGGAAAATCATGTTTCATTGTTATTAAATAAGGAACAATGCTGAGTTAATGTGGCGGGTACAGCCGTCCTCATTTCGTCGTATCCGTGATTGTATCAGACTTCACGAAGTCCATATTGAACCCTCTTACGAAGTTTTTAACTAAGCAGTTAGTTTAACTTTTTATTGAAACTGTGGTGACAGGGGAAATTTCCTCTTTTTAATCGACTTCTACCAGAAGGAGGTTCTCAATTCGTTGACTATGTATTTTTTTTATGTATGTACAGGGATTACTTCGGAACAGTGGCACTTTTTTCGAAAACGGTTAGGTTTAGCGACATAATTGAAGGTACTTAATTTTTAGTCAATAGTTAAAAGCATGTAAAAAACGTTGTCAAAACTTTTTATCATACAGGGTGTAAAAAAATGGGGCCATGAATGTCACAGCTAGTCCATCCCTGCAGCTGTTAATAATTCACAACACAACCTGGTATACTTCGTATTAAAAAAATTAAAATATACCTGGTGATTCAATAATTATGTGTAAAAAACTTGATTCCATTGCAGCTCTTTACGAGCCCATACCTTCGAAGAGGAAGACTGTACGAAAAAAGTTTATATAAACTTGTAGTATTCCTTTCACGTGTTTTTTTTCATATTCGGGAGATTTCCCACATTTTTCCGGACACCCTGTATAATAATCAATCTCGAATTACTAAACCCACTAATTTTGATAACGCTATGCGTTTTAACTTTAAGCATTTGATACATTTTTGAAAATTAGATCACAAAATTATTTTTTAGGAAATTTTTGCGCGGAGAGAAACGTCCTATTTGTATTTGGTATACGCTTAGTGGCATGGTTGTCAGTTCAGTGTTGACAAATTATGGCGACAAATTCATAAAATCGATATTTGCATTCGTATTCGAGAGTGTCCGTGATAAATATTCGCTTTTGCAATCGCGAATGTTCGAATCAATATTCATTACATTACTATTTCCTATACTTTTATTGTGTAAAAAGGCTTAAGAAAAACAAATAGATTTATAAAATCGACATAATAAAAATCTGTGCATGGACTCATATTGCCAGAATTTTAATACACCGAGAAACATAACAATTCAGTAAAATTGGCGTTTTCCAGAACCCTATAAGCCCGAATAAATAACCGATATGATGTCGTGTATCGGCAAGAAATTACCTATTTTGCCAGCGTGTGTTATAAAGGCAGCCCTTTCCAGTCAAGGGTTTTATTTATAATTTAATAGCTGAACGGTATCGGGTCTCTCGGATCTTGTTCACCAGCAATAAAATGGGAAATATCGTCGTATTTTGCTTAAAATTGAAAACAACAAAAAATAATGCTGCAGTAAAGTTGCTTACTTCTATTTGCTTTTTAATTTAATAATTTAAATAATGATAAAGTACTAAATAAAACACAATTCTGAAGAATTTTCCCCTAAGATATACATATATTTAATAAAATTTTTGATATATAATTTTTCAATGAATATGTCCATTGATTTAAAGATTTGAATTAACGGGATTTTTTCAACTACTGAACGAAATTTTCATTAGTCAGGTAAAGCTCAAAAATATTTATTGTAACTTTTGCATAAAAAGCAGTGGACAATCATGTAATCTACAAACTAAAATAATATTTGTAAATTATAAAACAAAATATAATTATTTGAACATTTAAAAAACATTAGTATATACAGTTTGTCCCACGACGAACTACCGTAATCGATTTCTCGGGAAATTCTAAAAATTTGACAGATTACTAAAGTTGATGCGAGAAATTCGTCTAAAATATTTTTATGATGGCTGTACCGGAAGATGATGTCTTCTTGCTTATTTTAAATGGAACACCATATATGTTATTTCATTTTTACCAAAGATTAACTGTTTTTGACATATTTTAAATTGTATATCAAACATGGCGTTTGCAGGTCTAAACATAACTATCAATTTCTCCTGTATGAAAGCCTTTATTATTTAATTGTGGTTGGTTTCCTTCTAGAAAGGTATTCACTTTAGTGTATTGTGTTGATATTAAATATTAACTTGAAAAAATCGTTAGAAGTGAATTTTTTAGATGTAAACCCCCTATTTTTATAATGTTATCTTACTGAGCATTAAAAATAAGGTTGACTTTGAATAAGGTTGTCTATTCGAAATTTATAGTTTTTGAAATATTGGCAATTTAACATTTTTGTATTGTAAAAACGCTATAAGCCGCTTGCACACGAAGCCAGTAGCCGAGCCAGGCCAGTAACTCAGGCCAGTATGCCAGGCCGGTATTGTCCCCGTGTGCACGGTAATATTAGGACAGCGCAATTATCTGAAGCCAGCAGGGTTGCCAATATACCTCGTTAAATTTAAGAAAATCAATAATACAAATCGGTTTTATTCATTTTTTTAATTAACTTGACGACTTACATTACTATCATTCTCGCTTTTTCTTGTTTTCGAGCGAAAAATGGAGAATTGAAAATATTAATTCCATAATTTCTACCAGCCTCTGTATACACAATCTGTTATATATGTGAAAAGTCAGACTTGTATCTATTCTTTTTTATTGTGCACTGGTAAACAAGGATAGAAAAACAACGGACTCATTTAAACGGTAGAGTTGGAAGCATTGCAAGCCAGTAATCGAGACAGGACAGTAGATAGAATGCCAGTATAACTTTTCAAGACAATAACGTCCTTTTTCATTGCACAGGTAAACAAAGATAGTTTAAGTGTACGGCGTAGCGCCACCTAGTGAATTGAAGAAAATTGGTGGACGTCATTTAGATTCCATATCGTACCTGTTTTATAATTAATTTAATGATAATATTATGCCATAATAATAGTTTTTTGTAATTATTTTAAATAAATATGTTCTACCTAGAAGAAGAAGAAGAAGAAGAAGAAGAAGAAGAAGAAGAAGAAATATGTAATAAAAACAAATAGTGAGTAAAAAAACGGTAGACCACTTATGAAAACGGGTAGAACGGCAGCTCTCATTGAAAAACACTGCTGGCCTGTCCTACTGGACTGGCTTACTGTCCTAGCTTCATGTGCCACCAGAAATAAGGCTTTTAAGTTTTGTTATTAGTTCAGCATGACGGGGAAACGCAACGAAAAAACAATAGATAACTACAGAAATGTCAGTATTTCTTGTCAATTGACAATAACTAATAAAAGTCATGCTCTATTCACGAAGATTATTTAAATTTATTTATTATCTATGGGCAATGTAACAAAGTTTTATCAAGAACTGGGCGCAGATCCAAGGGGAGTGGTGGTGGTGGGGGCGATTGAGTTCAGGAAAATAAACCCGATTCTGCCTTTTATACGAGGAATGTATATGCAACACGAAGGCGCCCCACCACACAGAACCATTCTTACCAATTTCAGCATTTTAAAACAAGGGAATTGCCAACAATGGATTTTTCCTGTGGCCTCCTCGTTCCCTTGATTTGACTATCTTAAATCGATTTATATGGAAAACGTCAAAAAATATCGTTTTCTGTAATGCAGTGACAACGATGGAGGACTGTATGGCAAGGGTAAGGGACGCGTTCAAAAGTTTATATCTAGATTCAACTAGAGCGGCCACCTACGATGAATTAACTTGGAGATGCGAAAAATGTTACAAAGAAATGTAAAGGATGTAAATCTTGAACATTTATTAGAATAAGTTGTTTCCCTGTGTAGGTAAGCCGTTTAGCATTTTTACAATACAAAAATGTTAAAATGAAAATATTTCAAAAACTGCAACATAGAATAGACAACCTTAAACAAAGTCAAACTTATTTTTAATGCTAAATAACATTATAAAAAGAGGGGTCTACATTTAAAAAATTGACTTCTACCCATTATATATATATATATATATATATATATATATATATATATATATATATATATATATATATATATATATATATATATATATATATATATCAAAACAGGTCATCTGTAATCCAATAAAATAACGCCCAAGCTCGAGCAAGCATTATTCAACGGAATCCATACCCTTCTTCAAATCAACAAAAGTCGCACCACGTTTACTTGGACTATCCAAATTATAAGGACAGTTATGGCTACTGCAAATATTACGCAGAAGATAGTTACGACTACCCCGCTTACGACCCAAATTTTCAAAATTATGAAGAAAATTATGAACCGGTAATCGATTCTCAGGATTACCAAAATTTTCTTTCATTCTCTCAACCAGACCAGCCGCTCGACAACAATATGACAGATCATGTCATAACGCTCCAAGAACAAATTCAGAACCTGAATCTAGACGACTTGAATTCAAACTTGAACTTTCCGGAACAAACCTTCATTTAAACCCTTTACTTGCAGTTAATTTGAAAAATCTGTACTACATTTATGATTCTACAAATACTTTCAAATTACTTATCGATACCGGCGCTGGAATTTCTATTTTTAGAGAAAAACAGTCAAAAATTCCCATAACTATTCTTTTGAAAATGTAACAATACAAGAGATAACGAACCAAAAACTTTACGTAGTGCAATTCACCCTTATACCTTTCAATATAGGCGATTCCCATAAAGTGTTTATTTATGATTTAGATATTGACTTAAACGGCATCCTTAGTCTTGATTTCTTAGAGCATTACGAATGCATTATAGATTAAAATTAAAAAATCTTATCACTAATTTTAAAACCCTACCCCTACATAAGGTCTACTTCAAACACGTTTTCTTCTGAGTCAAAACAAAATAAAAATAATATTTCTATAGAGGGTCGTTCCGAAAATTTTTTTAAATTAACATGTAACCTAAAAAATACCGACGCAGTCCTTTATTCTCAAGAAAAGGAAAATGTTAGATTACCAAACGCTCTGGTTCATGTTAATGCAAATGGCGAATTCTTAACAACTGCCATTAACGCTAATGCAATTCCCAAAAATATTGATTTCTTGGATATTTCTATTGAACCTGTCACCCCTAGCGAAATATTATTAAATTTTAACTTCTAAAACGAACCTAATCATATTCAAACTGACAGGATTCAAACGATTAAAGATCAGTTAAAAATCGAACATTTGAACTCGGAAGAAAAAGAATTAATTACCGACCTTTGTTTACAATACCCCGACATATTTTACCTCAAAGGCGATGTTCTAACTTTTACCAATGAAGTCAAGCATTCTATAGAAATGAATAATACCTAATTTTACAAAGTCACATAGATACCCTCAAGTCCATAAAGAGGAAGTAAAAACCTCTGGCAAGCAAAAATGGCGCATTGTAATAGATTACCGAAAATTTAACGAAGTTAGTGTTGATGACGGTATCCCTTCCCAAACATATCTGATTTGCTAGATCAGTTTGTCAACATTTTATCACGCTTGATCTCGCATCATAATTCCATCAAATAGAGGTCAATCCTAATGATATTCCTAAGACAGCCTTCTTAATCGAAAATGGTTATTAGGAATTCGTTCGTATGCCATTCGGCCTAAAAAATGCAAAGTTCACTTTCCAAAGACTCATGGACAATGTACTCCTTGGCCTTCAAAATGAAAGAGGTCTAGTTTACATGGACAAGTGCGAGTTTCGTAAGAAAAGAAGTCACCTACCTTGGTCATATAGTAACCAAAGATGGAGTCAAACCTAATCCTTCAGGGGTTGACTGTATCAAAAACTTTCCTGAGCCAAAAACTTCTAAAGAAATTAAATCCTTTTTAGGCTTGGTAGGTTATTACAAGCGATTTATTCCTAACTTCGCCAAAACATTGAAGCCTCCGACCAAGCTTTTAACGAAAGGTGTCCAGTTCTTCTTCGATGTTGAATGTAAATCTGCATTTGAAGAGCTAAAAATGCCTTTATATCAGATCCCGTTCTTATTTACTCCAATTTCGAAGACCCATTTCTTCTGACCACAGATGCAAGTGCATTTGCAATATGTGCAGTTCTTTCTCAAGGACCGATAGATAGAGATCTCCCGACAGCCTTTGCGTCCAGAAGTCTCTGTAGCGCAGAAACTAAATGTTCCACAATTGAAAGAGAGCTACTTGCCATTGTTTGGGCGGTAAAGCACTTCCGCCCTTATTTATTTGGGAGAAAGCTCACCTGGCTCTTTTGTATTAAAAACCCCGGTAGTAGATTGGCTCGGTGGTGCCTCAAACTTGAGGAATACGAGTATAAAATCGAGTATAAAGCGGGAAAAATAAACAAAGACGCAGACGCCCTGTCTAGAATACACATTAATCATTTTCAAGAATGCTCTAAGTTTCAATCAAAAATGTCAGTTTAAGCCGCGAACGAGGAGGATGAATCCGAGAACGAAGATACAGAAAATCCTGAAATAGACGACGAAACTCTCACAACGGAATATAACAGATTTGTCCAACTATACAATACTAAGTCTTTAATAGACTAATCTAAAATTAAAATAATAAATTCCCAACTTCTAGACAAATCTAAAAAAAACATAGTAACCTTTTACTGGCAAAACAAATTGGAAGCCATCCACCATAAGGTAATCGATGATATCTTCGAGTAAAACCTCAAACTCGACCATACTTTATTATTCCCTTACCCTTCGACCCTGAATTTGTTGTACAACATTTATTTTATGTCTTATTTAAGAACCAAAGTGAATTTTAACCCGAAAAAAATTATTGTGTGGAAAATAATGTAGAGCTGCCCAGTCTCGAGATCTTTTCATTTATGTTTGCAGATAAAGACATCAAACTAAAAATTTTCCAAAATATCGTCAAAATCCCGGAAGATGACGAAATACCCAAAATTTTAGACCATTACTATACAGGCCAAAATAATTTACACCATGATATAAATGAAACAGTTAGGCAAATAAAAGAAAAGTACAACAGGCCAAACTTAGCTAAAGATGTAGAAAAATTTATAAAAAAGTGCGAAACATGTCAAAAAGTAAAAGTCTGTAAAAAAAACTTAAGTACCCCCCTCATAATAACGGAAACACTAGAGACTCCTTTTGAAAGGAGAAATGTTGACATTTACGAATACCCTGAAAGAAATTATGCCCTTACTATACGAGACGAACTTATCAAATTCCCACAGGCCTATCCCTTAAAGGACAAGAAAGCAAATACTATCGTAAATACTCTACTAGTATTCTTTCAACACTATGAAACTCCACTAAGGATCCATTATGACTATGGCCGGTTCAATAACACCCTCGTAAATGACCTACGCGAACTTTTTGATATTAAATTGACATTTTCAAGCGTAGGCCAACCACAGTCAAACGGCTCAATTGAACGATTTCATGCAACTCTCTCTCTGAAATGATTAGAGGTAATATGGCCGAGAACCCTCACTAACACCCTTTCAACATGTTACCCTATGCCACTATATGTTACAACAATACTCAAAATAAGACCTACGGATTTATACCCTATGAACTTCTTTTCGGACATATGTCCAGCAGACCTCTGGAGATTTTATACAATCAACAAAAACTAATTTCAAAATACGTGAGAGACCTAAACAACTGAATGGAACATTATTACAAACTCGCCAGAGAAAGAACGCAAACCCAAAAAGAAAAAGCCAAAGCTAGATTTCACCAAAAAACATCCACCCATACTCACGACTATAAAATTGGCGATAAAGTATATCTTTAGGAACCTCAGATCAAAACAAAAGATAAAAGCAAATTTAATGGATCCTTTGAAATAAAAGAAATTTTCCAAAATTCAGCCGTCCTCTTTAACCCCCGAAACAATCAAAATACAAAAGTCAATTTTGATAGGTTATAATCTTATTATGACTAGCGTTCTTTTCTAATTTACAGATATTGCTGGCTATACTCGGTTGCTCTCGCCCAATTCACTCTCGCGCTCATCGAAAACACCGTAGAAATCTTCTTCCAGGAAGCAGGAAACTTCAAAATATTTACGACAAGTGAACGCTTCTTGGATGTAAAGACCTTGTACACATTAAAAATTGTTAATAACGATAAAATTTTAGATCAACTCTCATGTGCCTTCATGTACGCGGAAACACCCCGAATGATATCCTTTAAAAAACGTACAAACCCCTATTAGGTACCGTTTGGAAATCAATCATAGGAAATGCTTCAGACAGAGAATATTTTAACGAACGCATTAACAGGGTATCATAAGACGAACGAAACATAGAAAGCCAAATTTCGGTAACGACATCGGTAATCAGAAATATCTATACTACGAAACAAAAATTGCAAATAGACGAGGAAATCTTCAATAAACGAAATTAATCAATCAATCAGATTTATCAGACGATTTAGCTTTCTACCATGCCTAAATAAGAACTTTGGAATATTGCGAATCACTAATGGAAAGCTATACTTTCATTGGGACCTTTCTTAACGATGTTCTAAATGCCATTTCTTCCACGCGTCTTAATATTTTACATAGCTCAATAATTACCCCGATAGATTTGGTTCAATCTTAACAACAAATCTCTCAATCACTAAAGAATAACAATCTTCTTTGTCTGTCTATTCTTCTAGCATATCACAACATATTAACATAATTGAATTAGATGCATATCAGTCCGACTCAAAGGTAGTCTTTGTTCTTAAAATACCATTAGTCAAACCCGAATCTTACACTCTTTGTCACTTGTACGCTATACCCGCTACCACCCGTACTCGATAATCGAAGAGGTCTTTATCACATCATTCCTGTTACTCATCAATATATCGCGAGAGATGACGATTCAATGTTATATGTATATCTTCGAAATCTGGAGAAATGCAAGTCTCTAAGCCAAGGCAAGAAGATCTGTTCCGAATATTTTATCGATAGCGAAGCCATGTGTGAAGCATAACTGCTGAAGCCAAAAATCTATCTTCCGAAAACCGGCCAAGTTATAGTTCTCGCTGCTAAGGAATACAACGTCAAAGAAATTGACTAAAACTTTTGTTTAGTCACAGTTGCCGACCCGTTACCGGTAGCAGTGCAATGCGAAGGCAAAGAAATGAAAACCAAAATAATAAATACAAACTCGCTGCTAAAACTTCAGCCAGGATGTCACGCCTTCATAGGAAGCACTAGAGTCCAGTCAAAATATCTTATAGTCCTCGCTGCTAAAGAATACAACGTCAAAGAAATTAACCAAAACTTTTGTTTAATCACAGTTTCCGACCCGTTACCGGTAACAGCGCAATGCGAAGGCAAAGAAATGAAAACCAAAATAATAAATACAGACTCACTGCCAAAACTCCAGCCAGGATATCACACCTTCATAGCAAGCACTAGAGTTCAGTCAAAATATTTTATAGAAAGATGTGACCTACAAACACCACCCAGTAAAAATTCCATTCGTTTGCTGCGAAACAATTTCGTCAAAAAATAACATCCCTGATCTGAAGCCTCTCAAGCTCGACAAGATTAATATGGGAGATCTTAACGTGGCTCAACAATAATTGGACCAGCGGTTCATATACAAACACCTGTCTTGATTCACAATCTTCACCACTGTTCTGATATCTGTCGTATTACCCAACTACATTTTAGTCAAATGTCGTAAGAAGAGGTTGCCCAGACTCACAACAAATGAGCCAATTCTATACACCTGGACCAGCACGACTAAAAAATTCTAGGCTAAGACTACTCAATACCCTAGGAAGAAGAATACCCTCCATTAGTCTCCAGACAGTCTCTGAAGTCTTCGAACTGAGAGAGAGCACATAAAAATTAATGCACCGTAACTTTTTACCAAAAGGGGGAGTTGTTATATGCGAAAATACTATAGTTATGCAAAAACTATATAAGTTCATTTTTATGCAAACTGCTTACGCAGCATTTCGCAATGTAACAGCTTTACCCAAGCAATTTGAAGAAAGCAGATTCAGCATGTTACGAAACGCGGCTTTTACCGTGTGAACACATTCTGACAGTGCCTTATTCTTAGTATAAATTTTTTTGTAAATGACACTTATAGTACGTATTGTAAGTCGTTGTTATGCCAGTTTGAATTTTGAAATTTAATTATTGTATTTAAAAATAACAAAGTTGTGAAAAAATCAATAAATTGTTTTTAAAAAGTTAAAAGTTGATTCTTGAAGATTGTATCTGTTAGTCCCTAAACACGCTTCAAATTTCTTTTACCAGTTCTAAGCTTGGAAAAGGTGTGAAGGGGGCTACGGCACAATAAAATATTAAATTCAGAAACGGTTGTTCAAAGCGATACCTACTAAATACAACTTTTTTGAATAAAATATATCAGAAAAATGTGAATTTAAGTTTAGAAATTTAATATACTGAAGCACAAAAATGTTATGCAGCTTTGGGTTTAGATGAAGTACTGCTGGTGACGCCTACTGTAAGGTACAACGAAACTGTAATCAAATCTTGATTTCTCGTCCTCAGAAAACCCGAAATACCAAATAAACTTCTTCTTCTTCGGATGCATATCCATTAATGGATAATTGCGATCACATGCTCCATTGTTTCTCTATCTCGGGCGGTGTGGATCAGTGTTTGTACAAAACGTAACCCTGTCCATTGTCTTATGTTCCGAAGCCAAGACATTTTCTTCCTCCCCACTCCCCTTCTGCCCTCAAATAAACTTATTACTAGAATAAATAATTACAAAAAAGTTTAAAAGAATATAAATTTGACACTGTGTGTTTCGGAAACTATCAACTTTTGGATCAAGGTAAACTGAACTAGATCCTCATTTTTTAGTCTCAGGAATTTGCTTTGATCTTTCGTGCAGACCTTTTAGATACACTCTGTATAATATTATTAAAATATGGTAAGAAGGTATACTATGTAAGTTTTTAAAATTTTAATGCAAAAATATTCATTATTAATGTCAGTTAAGATAACGATATATATTATTATTTTTATCAATATTAATTATACCAATATTGAAAAAATACCTAAAATGATGATATTAATTTTACAATTTAACTTATGAATTCAAAGGGTTCTTGGTTTATTAAGAAATAAGACTGCATAATAAGACTTCAGTACGAACAAATAATATTTTTTTCCTATGTTGGATATATATATATCATGTTGAATACCACAAATCTTCAATATTTTTTAAACACAAAATGTCGTTCTCTCCTTAAACATTTAAACATTATTAATCGTGATTGAATCTAGAGTACGTTTTGATACAATTTTGTAGCAAAACTAATCAATAGAAATATTCCAAGGTTTTTACATTTGATAAACATAATATCATGTTATGAAATATTATTTCAAATAAGTCTTTCTGATTTCCATTAGATCTTATGTTACATAGGTATAAAAATTATGTATGTTATTCTTTAAATTAATAATTAATTTTAGGTTATTTAATGTTAATACATGTTTTTTAAATAAAAAATTATCTTCCTGACAATCATTACTTCTTATTTATAAAATCTTATTATAACTGCAATATTTTACTTTGTACTGATGAAAATATTACCTTTTTAAATAAAATATACACCGAATCTCTAACTGGCCTAGCCAACTTCAATATTTCACTGTTTTCCAAGATATAATTTCGATACATATAATTTCCAGTTTTCAAAATACCATTTATGTAAAAAAAATTATATTTTAGTTATTTGAAGTTCGATTTTCGTTTTACTTAGGTTTATTTGGGTGCAATTGCTCTTTTATATTAAATTATTTACAATTACAATACTTTAGTGTATCATATTACTCATGTAAAGACACTAGTGCATTATTTTACCATTTACGATTTTTATGCCATAATTATATTTATATCCGCCGTATTAGATCTATACTCTTGGAGCCCGCCCACATATAAGAAGAATCATTAATATACTTTTGTAACTTCTTATATGGCTTAATTATGAGTAGACCGACAACTTTCTTCTGCAAAAACTCTCGTAATCGGTTTATTCGCTTGCCAATTTTTTCGTAACACGTCGGTTTTTGGCCGTAAATTTATAAATATACATTTTTTCCAATTATAGGCGTTAGATTATTGAACAAAAAGCATGAGAAAAAAAATTGTCCAACAAAAATTATGGTTTGTAAAAGGTGTCCACCATTCTCAACATGACGATATGATGAATTTTGGAGATTTACTGAAAACAAGCTAATTCTTTCCAGTCCGACGCATTGAAGTCGTCCCTTTCATGACAGAACGGTGTTTATTTATATTTGTCGGACAAAAAAAAAATGTGAGCTTATTATCTATCTGTGATCGAAGTGACCGACAAAAATATTGGTTTAAACACCTCTGTCCGACAAAAATATTATTATTTTTTGGGTGTGCAAGGTAGCGTTCATCTGTCCTGTAAGTGATTATTTTATTTACAGTGTCTATAAATATATATAATTTTTATAATATGACAATTCTATTTAGTTCAATAAAATAATATTCCATTAGTTAAACGATTTTTGTGCAAAAAATAACTTACAGTTAAAACTTTTAGAATACATTTAAATTTCGATGCATTCAAAAAAACTGTAGGTAATTTTTTACACAAAAATCATTTGAATAATGGAATCTTGTTTTATTAAACAATCTATAATTGTCATATTATTACAATTATTTTTCTGTGTTAATAACTTTTTCTGAACGCATTTGAATTTCGCACTTTAAGGTGTACTCCTCTGAGAGTACAGAAACTAGTAAAATATATATGTGTGCGCACGATGTGGCATGTATGTTAAATTAATTACATGGGTTTTTTCTTCTTACTGGAAAAAGATTACGCTTTTGTCGGACACGTTACTCATATTGTTTTGTCTTTTCCAAAAAAAAAACTTTAATAATAAATACCGTGTTGTCATTGGAGCGACGATTTCAATGCGTCGGACTAGAAAATTGAAAATGTATTTTGTCGGACAATGTCATTGGCGACTTTTATATATTTTTATCAAACAATTCTGAAAAAATTAGCTTGTTATCAGTAAATCTCCAAAATTCATCATATCGTCATATTGAGAGTGGGGACACCTTTTCCAAACCATAATTGTTGTCAGGTAATTTTTTGTCATGCTTTTTGTTCAATATTTTAACGCCTACAATTGGAAAAAAATATATTTATAAATTTTCTTACGACGGGAAACCGAGGTGTTACGGAAAAAATTGGAAGGCGAATAAATCGATTATGAGAGTTTTCGCAGAGGAAAAAGTTGTCGGTCTACTTATAATTAAGCCACACAAGAAGTTATAAAAGTATATTAATGATTCTTTTTATATGTGGGCGGGCTCCCAAACTACTATCAATTTGAATTTGGTGGAAATACCATTTAGAATTAAAAAAAAAACATATAGATTCTACGATTCTGACACCAGTTGCGGCTCAAATCGAGTATAAAAGTTTAATTCGCCAGAAATAAAAAAAACACTGATTATAGATTTTGTAAATCATACTAATCAAAGCGTAGTGTAAGAGACGGGCAGTAGAGGACATTGCTAAATCACTTGCAAAGAACCAACTATTAACATTTTAGAGAGCAACAAAAACCGTGATTATGTAGTTTATTTATTACATTGGCTAATCTACTACTGCCGTTTAAGGACATATCTACACAAAATGGGCGTCTATAATGGAGAACTAACACGTAGATTATGTGACGAAAAAGATGAAACAGCTTCACACAACATCTTCGGATGATAAGCTTTAAACTACTGGAGTCAACTTCAAGGATAAGTCACTAGGCTGCTATATCAGTAGTGAACATAACCCGATTCGCTCGATCCCCCCACTCCTCGACCTTGACCTTGACCTTGCTTCACCCCTCTTTGGCCCCGCCCACATGTCCTTGTCATTGACCTTGAAAGTGCACGTGTGCTTTGGCCTTGGCCTTGTGTTCAAGGTTGTGTGTGTGACCTTGACCTTGACCTTGGTCGAGGCGACCTTGACTTTGTTGAAGGTCATCTTGGGTGTGTGACCTTGAAGATATGTTACGTGGTTGGGGGTGACCTTGAATGGTTTTATATAAGGTATGGGGCAGTTTCATTCATCAGTTGGCTCTGACTTGTATAGGTAGTACATGTGTTAATATTTGACAAATCATGGCATATGTTTGTGAAAATTGCGGTTCTAAGTTTACTAATATTTATAATATGAGACGTCATCAAAGAGAATCGTGTGCGGCGAGATTTAATGAAGTGCCTGGAGGAAAACGGCTCAGAATTGAAGAGTATACATCGACGATTCCGCTAATTAATTGCGCTACATGTAATGTAGATGTTCCAATAAATCATATGTCGGTGCATAAACGAACACAACAACATAAAAATAATTCATGTTTGCCGGTATGTCATGGTGTGCAACTCGTTCAATGTACCTTCAAAAGGAGAATTGCAACCTATCGGGTTAGCAGTGATATGGAGCATTCCGATTACGTAATGTTCTTTGCAGACATTAAATCCAAGGTGGTGGAACTTGTTAATAATTTATTGCGTGTGCATCATGCTTTAAAAGTTAACATGACAGCTGTTGGCGAGTACATGCTTCCATCACAAGAAATATTCAGTGAAAAATCCTTCAACACTGCTAATCAAATAATTAGTGTAGAAAGTGATTTGGATGCCGTTTACCATTCTTTCACCGAATTAATAAAAACGCAGGCGACAGAGTTCCAGGAGAAAGATTCAGGTATGGAAAAATCAAAACCCGATATATTAAACTGATTTTTATATATTATTTTCCTTGTTATAGGATGGGCTCTTGTGCGAATTTTATACTTGGAAGTTGGTATCAACAAGTATATGCCTATGGGTGGCTCATCATACATCAAGTTGCCGTGTTCTATTGAAAAGAAAGGAGCTGCCGTCAATGTGATTAACCAGGACGAATTTTGCTTTGCGTGGGCTGTAACATCAGCATTGTTTCCTCCAACAGCAGAGCCTTCACAGAAGACATCCTACCCCCATTTTTCTAGAGTGCTAAATGTAACAGGTATGGATTTTCCAGTAAAATTACGTGACATTAAAAAATTTGAGGAAATGAACAACATATCAATTAACGTATACGGTCTGGAATCTAAATATGAAAATAATGAAGTAATACATGAAGTTATTGGTCCACTGAGGTATGCGTCAAAAAAAGTTGGATAGGCATGTAAATTTATTGTTAATTACAAAAGACTGTAGTAAAAAAGATGGCGGTGAACATTTTTGTGATACGACTTGTTCAAAGAGTCATTATTGTTGGATTCGGGATTTATCACGTTTAGTTTCAAGTCAAATTAGTTGTCAACAACATAAAATATATTTCTGTGATGGTTGCCTCATTTATTTTAGTACACCGTCAGCTTTAACTTTACATCAAAGCTACGATTGTAACCACATTTTCACGCAAACACCCTCAGTGGATTTAAAAATCGATAAATTTGGAAAGAGTGTGCCGGAAAATATTTTTAAATTCGAGGGTATAGAAAAGCAAATGCGCGTTCCATTCGTGGTTTATGCAGATTTGTTGTTGAAACGGTACAACCAAACCCACAAAATTCTTACACTGTAAAAAGTTTTAAACATGAACCATATTCTTTTGCTTATTTAATTAAATGCTCTTTTGACGACTCACTTTCGAAATTTGAGCTATTTCGGGGGAATAATGCAGCTCAAGTCTTTGTGGATCGTATCGAGTGTGATTTAAGGGCTCTATACAACACATATTTAAAAGACATTAAGCCTATGAAACCGTTAACGCCTGAAGAAAAAAGGGAGTTTAATGATGCTAAAATATGTGGTATATGTGAAGGCCCTTTTGAAGAGGGTGAGATTAAAGTACGAGACCACTGTCACATAACTGGTGCAAAAAGATTTGGTGCTGCACATTCCGTTTGTAATTTAAATTATAAATTACCCTCTTTTATCCCTATCATATTTCATAACTTAAGCGGCTACGACAGCCATTTATTTATAAAAGAGTTATGTAAATATGGGGATAAAATTGGTGTTTTGGCTCAAAGTAAGGAAAAGTACATATCATTTACCAAAAGCATTTATATGCACGATTATTTTGATAGTAAATGTGGAAAAGTCAAGAGGAAATATTTAAAGTTGCGATTTATTGATAGTTTTAAATTTCTGTCAACGTCTTTGGAAAATTTAGGCAGCGGTTTAAACGACGACGATTTTATTGAAACGCGGAAACATTTTTCAAATATCAACCAATTTAATTTGATACGTCAAAAGGGTGTTTTTCCCTATAGCTTTATTGACTCTATAGAAAAAATGGAAAATACATGTCTTCCAAGTAAAGATGAATTTTATGATAATTTACGGGAAGAACATATTAGCGATGAAAGCTATAGAAGAGCAAAAGAAGTATGGCGCTTGTTTGGGTGTAAAACTTTGGGGGACTATTCGGACGTGTATTTAAAATCAGATGTGTTGCTATTGTGTGATGTTTTTGAGCAATTTCGGAATAATTGTTTAAAATTCGATAAACTTGATCCAGCACATTACTATACCCTTCCAAGTTTATCATTTGATTGTATGCTACGTATGACTAAGGTAGAATTAGAGCTCTTAACTGATATAGACATGATACATTTTTTTAAGAAAGGTATACGCGGCGGCATAAGCCAGTGTACAGAAAGGAAGCACATCGCTAATAATATTTTTTTACCAGACTATGACCCAACAAAACCTTCTTCATTTATAACATACCTTGATGCTACAAATCTATATGGTCATAGTATGTCACAAGCATTACCATATGGTGGTTTTCGATGGTTAAGCGAGCGCGAAATTCTGGATTTAAATATTATGGCTGTTGGTGATGATAGTTTACATGGCTACGTTTTGGAAGTGGATGTGCATTATCCGACTGAGTTGCATGATGCACATTCTGATCTTCCATTTCTAGTAGAAAATATCATACCGCCAACAGAAAACGCTAAATTACCGAAATTAATTCCTAATTTACAAGATAAAAAAAAATACATTGTACACTATAGAACTTTAAAACAAGCCATCGCCAACGGCTTAGTGGTAATGCAAACCCATCGAGTATTACAGTTTGAGCAATCAAAATGGCTAAAATCGTATATTGATTTTAATACCAATTTACGTAACAAGGCCACCACAAAATTTGCGAAGGACACTTTTAAATTAAAAAATAACGCGATATTTGGTAAAACTATAGAAAATGTGGAAAATCGAAAGGATATAAAATTAGTAACACATTGGGAGAACAGTGTAGGCAGAAATGGAGCTAGAGCACTAATATCCCGCCCCAATTTCAATAGTAGCTCGATATTTACCGAGAACTTTGTTGCTATACATATGAATAAAGTTAAAATATTGTACAATAAACCAATTTATATCGGTTTTTCCATATTAGATATATCAAAGACTGTAATATACGATTTTTATTATAATTTTATTAAATCCAAGTTTGGCGATGATGCTTCGTTACTTTACACCGATACTGACTCGCTTATATTAAAAGTGTATACGGAAAACTTTTATCAAACTATATCAGAAAACCCCGAAAAATTCGATACATCAAATTACCCCGAAATTAATAATTTCAACATAATTAAAAGTAATTCTGTAGTTGGTAGAATGAAAGATGAGTTTCCTGGTGATCCGATAATAAGTTTTTATGGTACCGGCGCGAAGGCTTATTATGTAAAGTCCATTAATAATGAATTAAAAAAAGCCAAAGGTATCAAAAAATGTGTTATCGAGAAAGACCTTCATCAGGAAGACTACCAAAGAATTGTTGAACGGGGTGGTTTGATATTAAGAAAGATGAAGACATTTAGAAGTGAATTACATAACATTTATACCAACATAATAAATAAAGTAGCATTGTCACATAGCGATGATAAACGTTATGTAATTCCCAGTTCAACCAAAACTCTACCTTGGGGGCATGCAGACATAGATTTTTACAAAACAGACCCGGAAGAAAACTTAGCAAATTTAGTCACCGTGTTGGAATCATTTCTAAGTCAGGACAGCACGTAATCTGGAAAATCCATATTTCATTATTTGTATTGTTTTTATTATTTCTATTAAACATACAACATTAATATGTAACGATAGTATTGTAATTTTTTTTTTTTTTTTTTTTTAAATAAAAAACATGTATTCCTTACTTGATTGCTTTTTTATTGAACCTTTATTTTAAAATTATAAATATAATGAAGTGTCGACAAATAACAAACTGTAAAAGTTATTGTTGAAAAATTTGTCTAATAGTAAATTAAACGCACAGGTCTACGAGTAAATGTTTAATGTGAAACAGGTTTGCTGACAAGATCCTCCATAGTCTTTTCAATTTTCAACATTCTAGAGTTAAGTTCATCACGCAGTTCGTCTTGCCTAAGTTCATATATTGCAATAACAGTATCATCAATGTATCCTCTAAGTTCTTGACCGGTTTCAATTAATTTCTTGCGTACGTAACCTTCAAGTTGGTTTCTGAATATATCTTTAATAACAATTGTTGAGTCATGTAAAGCTTTCTGCGTATCTTGCACACACTGAGCAAGGTTATTATCAACATAATTTCGTGTGGTCGCATCGTCTCCTTCAAGAGGTTCTGCTAAATAGCACAATCTTTTGCTTCCCATGTCGTAATCTCCATTAGGTGTAAGTTTAAAACCTATTCCTGAAGGACCTCGCATAAAGTTAAAATCCTTAAATTTTCTTTTGCGACCGAACTTATCAATAGTGTTTACTTCTGACATTGTTATGTGAGACTGATTTGAAACCATTAGATTTCACCCTAATATATGGTTCTATTTCATTAATAAACGGACTCTGCAGAAAAATATGGATTGCAAAACGTATTTTAGGTGATGTTTAATAAATACACATACAGATTCATTTTACTATTGTTTTATTGAAAAAAAAATTAAAATATAACAAAAGATTGAGTTTACTTTTTATTATTAAAAAAAATAACAAACAAAAAAATTAAAAATTAAGAAATAAAATACATGTTAATTTCTTCTGTACAGGTAAGCTTCTTCTATGACCCAATTTCTTCTCTGGATGGCACGTTCATTAATGTCCTTGAACTGGTAGTAAACTAGTCCACAAAAGCCGCATTGTACAAATTTAACCCTGAAAAGGTCAATGTAGTTGAAGTCGTACGTAAGATCATTTCGCCAGCAGATACCTAGTCTTTTACAATGATGACAAGTTAAATAAAAAGCTTTTGGTATATGACTGTATGTTTTGGCTGCTTCACTAGGTTGTTCATCAGTTGGCAACATGATGTTTGAATATGTTGTACTTTTCAATCGAGGTACTCTAATTATGTATTACTTTTTAAAATAACCTTGACAGGACCAAAAAAAATCCTTGAAAATTACAACCTCGAAAACGACCCTGACATTGACGGGTACTTTGACCTTGGCCTTGGCCTCGCATCTAACAAGTTTAGTACTATATTTATATGCTTCTTTAAAATAACCTTGACAGGGGCAAAAAAAAAAATCCATGAAAATTACAACCTTGAAAACGACCCTGGTATTGCCGGTTACGTCGGCCTTGGCCTTGGCCTTGCATCTGACAAGTTTAAATATTATACTTAATGCATCGAACAAAAGGAATAAAGGTGGTGTAGTGGGGGAAATGGGCATAAAAGCAGACTTGCTGGCTCGAGCTCTTCACAGTTCGTCAGAACAGCAAACAGTACAGTGCTAAGAAAAAGTTAATTGTGTGAGTTTGAATATCGAAAATGTCTAGTGTACGGTCTCTTTTAGATGCTCTTGACGTGAGCTGCGGTTCACAGCAAGGCATGCTGGATAACATGAGTGGTTTAGAAGTGTTAAGTCCGGAGGTGTTCGAGAACTGGAATGGCGTGGAGCATGAAGATGCCGAAGACCGAGCCCTCAACGATGGTCGCGACGAGGAGTTAGTTCAGTCGGCAGCGCAATTCCTGGAATGCTGGACGGAGGAGAAGGAGCCAAAGATAAATGTGATTAGTGATGTGGTTGTGCGAAAAGCATCGCGGCCTAGGGAATCTTCTCCGAAAGCTTCAAAACTGAAAAAGCTCTTGACTATGCGGAAGTCGGAAATCGCCGATAAAAAAACATTTTATTCGGCGATTAAAGGTGTGGGACAAGGGAAGAAGAAAAAGTTTAACTTTAAGCGTCCCTCCACCCCTGTTCCATTACCCGACTTCCTAAAAACAGCACCGCAAGAGCCATTGTCAGTAGAAGTGGAAGTCATAGAAGGCCCCGATGGACCAACACCACCAACGCCACCAACACCGGCCAGCGTAGAGAATGAAATAGTGTCGGAGGTGAAGTCTTCCCCAGCGCCAGCGCCCCTGTCGCCGATATTGGGGTGCCGGAAACCCATGAAGAAGCGGTTTAAGCGTTGTTTTGAAGGCGATGAAGTTTCCGCTGCTTCGTCGTCGTCGTCGTCGTCGTCATCGTCTTCACCAAATAAAACCGCGTCTTCTTCCGAGCCATCACAACCGGAGTGGGTCGAAGACTTCACCAACTCTCAGAAGACCAAATTGACAGACATTTTTGACATGAAAAGACGCTTAGTGAAAGAAGTGAACGAGTGTGACAGTGACATTATAGAACTTGAAAGACAATTAGAGATAAAAAAGGTGCAATCTGCGCGGTTAAAAAGACAATTAGAGGACTTTAATAAATTATGTAGTAGGTGTTAGGTAGTTGTAGATATTAGCTTTTAATTTATAGTATTAAGTTTGTAAATATATATATATATATATATATATATATATATATATATATATATATATATATATATATATATATATATATATTTATGCCAATCCTACAGTTTGAGGACTTTTATACTGCGTATAAGTTATACAAGTTATACGGTATAAGTTTACATTTGTAGCCGACACTTTAGGGACTCAGAAAATTCTGTCAAATATCAAAGTGGCAACATCGCATTTTTTCCTTTTGACATTTCAAACGATTATAAAATCAATTTGTATTCTGTGTAAAAGATTACAGATTTGTAAACAAACAATAAATATGGTCATCTTTTGATCAGTTTTAATATATTTATCCTTAATTTTCAACGATTCTTTCCGAAATCCGATCAACAACTGATATTGTTGGTCTCTTTTTATGTATCCTTGTTACAAAAGAATACCAATTAATCTGTCATCACATGTTCGGTTTAATTTTATCATAACTTTTTTGTTCCGTGATTTGAGTTACGCCATGAAACAGTTAAACATAAAGATAGTTTATACTTTGTGCGGTCAATCCTTATTCTTTTATTCGTCCAAAAACAATCAGTAACCATAAAAGATCCCCGATATTTTGTGCCAATAACCTTTGTTTTTGGAGAAGGTGGCGCGTGGTGCACCGTGTTTCACGAGATTTATGTAATTATGGTTTTGTGTTTTCAATTTCTTCCCTGGGCCTATTAACCGGATTGTTAAGACTTGATCTTGTAGTTAAGTATACCTTTTATTTTTGCATTTCAACACTGATCTATCACTAGCCTAAACTAACCAAATTTTTGTAAATATAGATATTTTTTCATTTTGCTACTTTTCTCTGGTAAAGCAAAAGCGCCAAAAGATCAAGTTGATGTATGTATGTATTGGCGTTACTGTCTTTGCCATTTTTTAAAAAGTATTGTAGTTTTTTTAATTTAAGATTTCAAAAACACAATAAGTAATTTTTTAAATCAAATTGCTCTTTTGTAAATTAATAAATACCTAAAACGTAAAGTGCTAGACTTAAAGTTAATTTCACAGTATCTATAAGTGATTAGTTGCTTAATGTGATGATTATATGCAACTGCTATTTTAATATCAAATCTGTTTTCTAAAATTTTTTTTCATTCCTATTTAGCATGACTTTTTAGGTAGGTTTTGGTATTATTTTTAATGAATTAACAAAACAAGTTTTTACTTTTTCGATATAAATTTATATGTATTTTTTTACTATCATTTTCATTATTTTAGATAATGAAGCTAAACAGAATCGAAGGGGTTTCATTGCCACAAACACTAAGAAAAAATTTATATGGGGTGCTATCAAATAAAGCAGCAAATATTTATTTTTGTGATGGAGCCAAAATGAATAAATCTTTAAACAGTCGGCAAAAGTTTTACTGGGTAAGCATAAAAATACCATGTATAACATCTGTTTTTATTGATTTTTAAATTTTACATAATGCTAAAACATCTAAAATGATAAAATACAAATAAATTTTTTTACATCAAGAAAATTTGTAGATACATTGAAATCAATTATCAGAACTCCACAAAGATGATGCTGTTGTTATAGCCCTAAAAAGTGTTGGTGAAAGTCATAAGGTAGGAAGGTTTAAGTTTTTGCTAGAAAAAAAAATTTCTTTAACCATATTTTACGAATGGCATGCTATTTACTCTACTAAATACACTTGTGGTGCCTTAATGATCTTTGGAAGCATATCTGGTATACTAAAGTATTTCTCTTTTTTAGGAGCTGGTTAATGGAAACTTAAATATATATATATATATATATATATATATATATATATATATATATATATATATATATACCATAATTTTGTTATAATTTTGAATATGTTATTAAATTAGAGATGTAAGCTTAAGGCTGAATTATTATTTATAACTTTGTTTTCAATAAAAGTATCCTGTTTTTTATCTTTTGAATATATTTATAATTCATGTGCAAAAAAATTAAGCACAGAATTAGACTCGGCAGGTTTCTGAATGATATTTCACAAATGTATTAGCCACATTGTAGGCAACGTACTAGAAATAGATCAAAAAATTATTTCATTAAAAAAAAATCTTAGAACCTTAGGTAGAATTAATGAATTCATTTTTGTTAATGCAATATTTTTGGATATTTTGAAAAAAAAAAGTATTTTACTCTTGAACCAAACCTAAATTATCTGACAAAATCTTTATATAACTGAATTATTGTCATCTATCTTGATACATTTTTACGGCTTAGATCATGCAGAACTTTTTATAAAGAATAACTTGTTCTTGTGAAACTAAAAACAAAGTTTTCCATATGTCGCCAACTTAAGTAGACACACTGTATATTAAGAACTAACTTTAAAAAATCTAATTTTAGTGTGATGTTTTTTGCATATTAATCAAAAATTTATGGAATATCCCATGTACCTCTTCCTTAATATGTATCTAACCTATGAAGTAATTTGCTCGGTGGTGGTAGATACATAGGATATCCTGGTTACATTCTTAGTACATGCCTATAGTTTAATGCAAACACATGGAAATATATGAAAAGAATATTATTTGGACATCATTTAGTACTTCTATAGCACAATATGGTACATAGAGGTGGACAGTAATTTATTCTCAGAAGATGCCTTATCTATCCTCAGTGTAAAAAAGTCGCATCCATAATATATTTATGTCCTATAAAGGAATATGACTGTCAGGTGAACCAAATATACCTATGTTTTCTAGGGAAAATCTTATTTCAATTATTGTTAACATATTTTTAAAATTTGGCGCTTAAGCCTACCAGCCAATTAGACTTGATTATATTAGTTTTATAGGCCACTAATTTCCCCCAAACCTGTCATAATTTTATTAGTGAGGAACAATTGTTCTGTAAAAGATTCCCTTAAATAGATAATATGTAAGTAATAAAGAAAATACAACCAATTTTTAATGAAATAAATATATACAGGATGACACAGAACCCATGTAACTTTATTATTTCAAAATCAATTTCTTGGTTGACACAGGCAAATTCAGTAAAATTCCCTGAATTTTACAGACCACTCTAAATATTGCTCCAGCCAGTGATTCATTCCACTTGTGACAAATTTTAAATTACACAATATAAAATCAACGTATATGAAATTAAAAGGAAAATTTCTTTTGCTTTTAATATTTGACAAGTAAATTTAACTAAACAATATATAGATTTTATTAACTAAATGGGTGTCAACGGTTTAAATATATCATGTTTGGGAGCATTTGCCATTTCATTGTTAGTTCTGTATCAGTAATTTTTTAATATTCAGTATCAAGACCATAAACCCATTGAAACCAACTATTCATTTAAAATGTGACATATTGATAACTTAGGTGCAGATTTTCTCACCCATAATTAGTTATCAGTGTATATTACACTTAGACTAAATGCTCACTCACAGGATTATATAAAAGCAAAAAAGTACAAATGAAAACAAAAATGACAGGCAATATTAGTAAATAATTATTTTTTTGTTTTTTGTTTAATAAATTAATTTAGACTTTAAAATACACCTATATCCAAAATTGTACGAACAACTTAAATTTTTAATAACGAAACTATCATAACAAAAAGTAAAGTGGCAAACATGGTAGAAATGTTAGATGTCTGTTAAGTACCCACTATACTAAGCAAAAATGATTAATGCTTAGATATGACTTTTATGTTAAGTTTAATTAGAGTTGCTCAACTCTACGAGTTGAGCCAATAACATCTCCTCCTCAATTTATATGGTAAAACCAATGACTATTGTTTCCATTTCCTTATTGTATATGCCAAAAAGCAATGAATCAGAACTTGAGCTGAATTTTAGAGGTTTCTGTTGGTGTTATTTTTCATCACAAATTCTAGCTTTCAAAAACATTTTTTTAAATTGCTATTGCCATCTGCTCCTGAAATGGTAACTTGTGTTTACACCTCCCCAACAACTAATAACTTTAGACAACATGCGTCTGTACCTTAATCTTTTGGGGTATAATATGAAACATAAAATTTTCATTGTCAGGGATGTGTGTGAATATTGAAAAAAAAACAACAAATTAAAAACCAGCATAACTCTATTTTTGATCAATGTGTAATATATTAAAAAAAACACCGAATTATCTTTCATAAACTTAAATTGCGAAAAATTAAAAAAAAAACTTAAAAAAAGAAAATTTGTTTATATATAAATTTTTAGATGAGAAAGTTTGGTTATATGTGGCGTGGCTTACTCCACGGCAGCGTAGTTGATTTTAAACGGATATAAATCCGGTCAAGTGGCATTCAGAAAGTTGAATTACAGTTTAGCAAAAAAGAATATAACTACAGTACAGTAATCTTATCTTTTAACAAAATATTACTTCATAAAAGTTTTTAGATAAAGTCAATAGTATGTAATTAAAGGATTGTTCTATTAAGGGAAGGATTGTAAGTTTTATGTAAAAGTACAAAATATATACGGTTTTTAAACTTTTCTTGTAAAGGAAGTACACAGTCGCAAAATGAGAAGTAAATTACATGTCTGCTATTATACATTGTTTTTCAATATAACCATAGTTGCCCGATATCGAGTTGTATCTTGCACAAAAAGGAGGGATCTATCTTTCTGTATCAGTGGCGTATTTTTCTTACATGTGACGTAAACCTTACTGAGCTCTCATTGGTCCATACGTTACGAGACCACCTTCCTAATTTTAAAACATCATGAGCAAAATACTCATGAAAGAGATAAGCGACAGAAGAAAAGAAGATAACCAGAGTGTGGATGATAAATCGGCTGTATTCTTTTGAGTAAATTATGTGAACATGTTCTTTTGAATATGCATTTACTTGTCACTGGGTCAAAGTGATCATGATTAATTAAAGTGACAGAACTGAAAGTGATAATTACTCAAAAGAATATACCTATTATTAGATGGAAACGGCCATGTTTAGCGTCCCTTTTTAAACAGGTATGCATTGAATGTGCTATACGCATTATTTCTAAATGTCAAAAAATGATTGGGAACGTCAGCAGAATAAAAAAATTCTGTAGAAGCGGCGTTGCTTCGATTTTTTTTTTAAATAAGATACGTAAGTTTCGCAGAAAATAGTATTTTGTCACAAATGGGACAATGACAGTTCCATAAGGAAAAAAAGATTTATGTTCGGACCATGTCTTTTTATTGTTAAATGTACACGATAAATTTTCATGTTTTATGATACTGTCTCCACGTTCAGCATATTTAAATATTGCACCTGTCGGGTAGCGGAAATTCGTTACGCCGATAGTACACTTTTATTTTATCCCACTCCAGCTATTTTCTCTCCCCCTATTTATTATATCGTTGATAACAATAACACTCTTTTTATACTATCCAATTTTGATCGTACGGTAAAAAACTATACTTCCGTATTCTTTTAGTGAAGTGAATAAAGGCACGGTGCCTTCGGCGTTACAAGTGAAGGCAAAAAGCTGGTGGTGTATAACATCCGTCCGCAACAAGTGGAGTCGATAGTTACCATACGGCGCCTTTGATTCAGTCGTTTACGTGACGATATACCACAATGTACAAAGTTATACGATATTCTCGTAACTTTTGGACCAATGAGAGATCTGCAAATGTGACGTACTAGAAATGCTAAATACGGAACTGACAAAGAAGCATAGATACGCTGTCGCTGTGTGAAACAAAGCTCGATAGGTAGAATTCGGTCCTCAAAGCATTATTGTCACGTATATCTTGCTATATTACCGAGTTACGAGGTAACCTGTCTATTTACCGACATTAATTATATATAGGCTTTCACATTTTCACGATTTGAGTCGTGCGGCTACATTGTTATGTTGGACTATTCATTATTTACTTTAGTAAAATTCATGCTAAAGTTTTGATAACCTAGAACCAAAAAACCTTATAGTCGCCCAGATTGTTTTGCTTATGATATTGTCATAATTGATATCACATATGTAATTAAATAAACGCTTATATAGGGATATTAGGAATAAAAATCTTGAGATAAAGCGTTGAAATTTGTAAGGAAAATAGTTGTGTATCGAAAATAAATAAAATTCTTCATTTTTGCCAGTTTAGTAATAAAACAAAATGATTTTTTATGCATGTATTTTTGGGCTTAAAGTTTGCTTGACTTATTGTTGTTCTTGTCTAAGCCCGCTGCTGTCAATTAAGATTGTTTTAAAATTAAACCATGTTAGTGAATCCGGCTGTTGTTGTTTATGGAGATTGGATCGCCACACGAAATGCCTGGTGTGATTTGTTTAAAATAGAAACAAGACTTGGATTCGATAAAAGTTAAAGAAAAAATGTGCTGAGTATAAATATTTAATACACCAGTAAAAGATAAACTTAACAAAATAGGTATTATGTATAAAATTTAAAACTTTGTCAATGTAGAAAGACAATGTTCTTTGAGATTAATGTTGCATACCCTTTTATGACTGTTAATTTTTATCTTTGACAACTAGTATGGTACACAGTTGACATTTGTTATGAAGTGTTCCTAATGGTGTTGACTCTCAATCCTCGTTTCGTGTTATTTCTCTACATAAATCCTCTCAAGAAAGGAATGATGCAGTATCTTCAACTACAAATTCATCTATGTTGTGTATAAAATTGTGTAACAATATAAGCTTTAAGAATAGTGGTAGCAAAATCAGGAACGGATCCAGCTTCTCTCTTGGGGGCGGGGGGGGGGGCGGCGGTGATATGACAAAAGTATAGAATGACAAGCGAAAGCAAGTTGTCGACGGGGGAGAGACGCCAGTAACATTCGTATTTCTAGTACAAAAGGCAGAATCGGATCTATCTTTCTGAATTCGAAGCTCTTGGGGGGAGGGGGCGATCGCAAGAAACATAAAGTTGTCGATGGTGGGGGAGATGCCAGAAGTATACACATTTCTAGTTTAAGAGGCAGAGTCGGGTCTATTTCCTGAACTCAAAGGAAAAAAGTTTTCGATGGGGGGGGGGGATGCCAGCAGCATACATATTCCTAGTATGATTCCTGATCCTGCCTTCATTTGATTATTCATTTAGCTTCCCATCTTATCGTGAAACTTTTTTGTTTCCCAAGTTTTCTTCTAAAAGGCAATAGTTTTTCCACAAAAAATAAAATATCTTCAGATGCATCTTCAATTAAGTTCTGTAGCATTGTTTTATTAAGTAACGAAAAGATAAAGTAGGTTGTTGTCAAATAAGAGTACGCCTAATTTGTCATATTGTTTTTTTTATAATGTGTTATAATTTCTGTAGATAAGTGTAATTGATTTTATATACTCTTAATTGTAAGGTTCGGAAGATTTTTTTAAACATAGTCGAAAGAAAGCAGCTATTTTTATGTAGATAGTTGCAAAAACAAGACTGAAAGTGTTTTTTTTTTCATATGCCAAAAAGATGAAAAAGGGAAATAAGTTTTAAAATTTATACCCCTTACAAGCTGTAGTTAGGTTTGTTCACTGGTTGTTCAGAATTATATATTTTTATTACTTTTTATTCTAATTTTGATCGCCTGTTAACGGACAACAAAGAACAAAAAAGTTTTAGAAAGAAATAGCTGATTTTGCGACTACAGAAAGTGTTGTTAAATTTACTTTTGCTTTCAGTTTACTGAAATTTCAACATTTTCATGTGCTTTTAAAGGACTTAAATATTTTTAGCAATTTTAAGGATTTTAGGAATTTTGAAAGATTTTAGAGAGTTTAAAAGTTTTTTAAATGATTTTTGAGACATTTAAATATTTTGAATGGGTTAGCTAAACAAACTTATTCCAAAATTGGTTTAATTTTCAAAGATAGCTTACCGTTGACATTGGTAATTTGGATTCCGCTTGTCTGCATTTTCCACACGTACCCTAAGAGTGAGTCCACACGATAAGAAAAATTTCGACGTAGGCGTATTACGCCCATTTATGTTAAAAATGTCTCGTCCACACGAGCAACTTTTATCGTGCAGTCGTAAAGTGTTGTGTATGTTTTTTTTGTGGTAACCTAACTTTTTTTCTGATTTTTTGATAATATTTATTTATGTATAAATTAAAATGAAAGAAAATAAAAAAATAATTGCAGCAATGTTGTTATGTAGAAAAAGAAAACTAAAGAAAAAATTACAAAAGATAAGGACATTATTAATATATTTATTAAAAAAACGGAAAAGTCGTCGCTACTAGGTCCGATCTGTTTTTGAGAAAAACATTGGACAAAGGCTTGGACATACTAATGATATAATTCAAGAAATGTGAGAAAATGATCTTGATTTTTTTAAAATATTCTCCTGTTACTCTTTGTGAGTTTGAAAAGCTGTTGTTGGGCCAATAATTAGGAAACACGCTATGGAAATGTGTACAGCTATACCCTTATTACTAGGTTTGAAAAATCATTGTGATATTTAGTTGATGAAATCAGCATGTGAAAGCAACAGTGCGCATTCCGAGTCGGTAAACAGTGTTTTTGAAATTAGTCATGTTACTTATGCAATAATATGAGGCTCTTTAAAATAAGTTTTATTTCCGAAGATTGCCACTTCTACCTGGTAAAGAATTGCCAATGAGTGCGAAGACGAGAGTTTCAATATAAAGTGTCATTTTAACAACCGTTTTAATAATTACAATTGTTGGTAATTTTTAGAAGAATACATTACGTATGACACTAACTGGATTTCTGTTATTAAATTTCCATCAATGTTAATTTTTACTTTTTAATTGTTTATAATAGGTTTATATAAAATTTGTTAAGGGTAGGGTTACCAGACGACAGGAATTTTCCTGACATGTCTGAAATTTTAGCCCCTTGTTAGGAAGAAACAGGAAAAAACTGCAATTGTCAGTATTTTTTTGAAATTAAAAGAGGAAAATATAAGTAATGAAAAAATATTTATTGATCATTCTAGTGAGAAAAAATAAATTGATTAAACGTTAACAAAATGAATGAATTGTTTATTTAGTATATTAATAAATTTAGTTTCATACTTTTTATTGCTTGATGTTTCTTTTGGCAATTGCTGGAATTTTATAACCATTTCATGACATTCTTCACATGATATCTTCTTTAAGTTAAATTGTGTCTAGAGTAGAACCTTAACAGAAGACATTGTTGTAAACCAACTATTACTACAAATTATTAATTATTAAATTACTATATATATTTTTAAGTTACTCTTATGGATTAATAGATAATTATAGTCTAATATTTAATACTCCCTTAAGAAACAGTTATATCTTAAGTAAATTTATGTTCTAATAGGCTCAAACAAAAGCATGCCTTAATCTCCGAAACTCTAAAACTTTACTTTTTACAGAGAGCATTAGTTTTGTTCATATTGTCATTGTCCCATAAATACACACTTTTTCATTTCAGTAATCATGTAAATAAATATTTATAAGTTATATGTGTTAGTACGCCTATGACTCTAAAATATATAATTTAGATACAGAATAGAATTTAACTAGGCCATGAACATTGAGACAAGATGAACTAAAATCAAAACACTACAATAGTAACATTAATTTAGTAAGTAAGAACAAAAACTGTTGTTACCTCATGAATTAGTGAACATTATAATAAAATATTAAAAAAGTAATATTAGAAGATTTATTTGAATTCATCGAAAGCAGTGATAAACTAAAAGCAGAACTAGCAAAGTTTTAACATTGGTGGCAGCGAAAGGCAAAGCTTACAACAATATAGACAGTCTATGTTTCCCCGTAGTCCACTACGCTCCCATTAATGAGAAGACTCACTCGATATTGGCATTTGATGCTTTGATTGCAAAAATTTTGAAAATCTCACTGCCTTAACATACAACATTCAGATAAAATGTCCGGATATTTACAGAAACGTTAGGGATATTGTCAGGGAATCTCATTATTTGATCTGGTAACTATAGCTAAGGGCATGTCTGTGGATTAGCGTCTCGATATCAGAGATGGTCGTTGAATAGAAATTATATTATATAATGGCCTTTATTTCATAAGCTTTAATTTATATAACGAACACCTGTATTATTGCAATTGCTATAAAATTAATACAAAAATGAACAAAAATCGTTTTTTTTTGAGGACCAAGCAGTAATGATCTTCGGTAACAAGTATTTTTAATAAATTAAAACAATTTAACATAATTCATAAATATCCATTATTTCAAAACTCGCTAAATAAAATATATAAATAAAACAACAAAGTTTAAAAAAAAACATAGGTTATGTTTTCATACAAAATATTGAAAATAAACAGTTTCCACCATTTTTAAAGCAGTCCGCTGAAAAGTTTAACATCATTTGGCGTAATGACCTTGGAAAAGGCAGATTTAGGCGGGAAATCTTCGGTCTTTGTCTTTTTTTAAATCTAACAAATCACAATGCTTGAAATTTGACATATGTCTTATTACGCTACGCTGCCGCCCAGATTTTTCTTATCGTGTGGACTCACTCTCACTCTCATTATAAATTAGGGCTATTCTTTTGAGTCATTTTCACTTCTATCACTTGAGGTAATCATGATCACTTCAGCCCAATAACAAGTAAATGCGTATTCAAAAGAACATGAAGTTATCAGTTTCACTTTGATCAATTGATAATTACTCCGAAGAATAACATTTCATCATCTAAGGGTGAGTCCACACGACAAGAAAAATTTGAGCATATGCGTATTACGCGCTTTTGTATTAAAAATGTATCATCAACACGGGATATTTCGTTACGCGATTCTAAGGTCTTGTCTTAACCTAACTTTTATCAGGATTTTTGTTTATATTTTATCTAAAAATTAAAATGAAGCAATATAAAACATTAATTGCGGCAGTATTTGAATCTAGAAAAAAAGTTACAAAATGTAAGGAGAATATTGATATATTATTTATTAAAAAAACAGAGAAGTCGTCGCTACTGGGTCCGGTCTGTATTTGAGGAAAATATTGGACATACTAATAATTTAATTCAAGAAATACGAGAAAATGATCCTGATTTTTTTAAAATATTTTCCTGTAACTTTTGGTGAATTTGAAGAGCTCTTCGCTGTTGTTAGGCCTATAACTAGGAAACACGATATGGAAATGTGTACAGCTATACCCTTATTACTAGGTTGGAAAAAACATTGTGCTATTTAACTGATGAAATCAGCATGTGAAAGCAACAGTGTGAATTCCGAGTAGGTAAACAGTGTTTCTGAAATTATTCAGGTTACTTGTACCGTAATATTAGACTCTTTAAAAGAAGTTTTATTTCCAAAGTTTACCACTTCTACCTGGTAAAGAATTTCCAAGGAGTTCGAAAACGAGAATTTCAATATAACAGTGTCATTTTAACAATCGTTTTAATAATTACAATTGTTTGTAGTTTTTAGAAGAATACATTACATATGACACACTAACTGTTATTAAATTTCTGTTATTAAATTTCCATCTATGTTAATTTCACTTTTTAATTGTTTATAATAGGTGTTGTCGTATATGCACGTCCGTTGTTTTAGGAAAATTATTAGTGGAGAACGGATTTTCCGCAAAAACGCCACGAGGTACGTTTCGATCGAACGCGAACGACGTATACGAGCTGTGAATGACTTGCGTATCAGGATTTTTGTCATTTATGGTAAGCGTTTGTCCCTGCATTAAGTGGTACCCACCTTGAAGTGAAGCTTGGATGTCATTTAAAAATTGTTCCATTGGACAAATTGAAGTGTTGGGATATAATTGAGCATTTTGATTTATTTGGGTCATGTCAGATTTATTATGAGTATAGAATTCTGTTAGGTCTGGCGCAACCCCACGAGGGGCCGCGGAGGTCCCACCAAAACCACCCGGACAGCCTGAAAGGCCACCCGCCTCATCAGACCGGAAGGAACTGTGAGAGAAGGGATTGGACATTTTTAAAATAAATTATTTTTCCTCTTAAATTGGAATGTTTTGTATAAAAATACAAAAATCACGGAGGGCTGGGCTTTAATATACTTAATATATGAGAAAAATTAAGTATATGAAATTTGGGTTGAATAAGAACTTGGCCAATACTTACTTTAATTTGTTTTTTGTTAGATGTGAGCTCTTATAGAATTTTTTGCAGTAAAAATTTTTTAGACTGGGACTCTTAAGTTTTTACGTCGAAATTGAAATGTAGTGTTGGGACTCCTAATAAAATTTCCGAAATTTAATTATTCCGAAAATTTTTGTTTTTGTGTTAAGCGCAAACTAAGGCACGTTTAGTGTTCTTAGATCCGTTAACGATATCACTATCAGGTTATCACTAATTTTCTCTTGATAGAAAATTATTTAACTCGCAATCGGGAATGTCTAAATCGGGTATGGCGTTATCAGGTTTCTTTTACGCAATGTTATTATATTCGTAGAAGTAGGCGCGTAAATATTCTGTATATTAATTTCAAACAGTTTCAGCAAGAAGTAAAAAAAATCGACGTGGAAAGGTTTTTTAGAGAGGCTTATTATTATTATTTTTTTTTCCCCGACGACGCTGGAATTTTACTAAAATATGAGTTCAAAAGACTTAGATACTCGTGTGCGCGTATGTAAGAAATTTGAGAGATCTGTGCTTTTTAATAGATAATCAAATTCTGCTAAAGGTTTTTTAGAGAAGCTTATTATTATTTTTTTTTCCGACGACGCTGGAATTTTACTAAAATATGAGTTCAAAAGACTTAGATACTCGTGTGCACCTATGTAAGAAATTTGAGAGCTCTGTGCTCTTTAATAGACAATCAGATTCATCGGATGCTATTTATTCTTTCTCGGCACTCCGTCAGTTCTTCCGAAAGAAATCGATCAGCGCTTAGCGCGGTCCGCCAAAGCTTCATGTCTGCGCCGCCGTCTGTGTCGGTGTCTATGCGCCGTTACCGCCGACAACGTGCAGTTATTTCTCGGAATTTCAACCGTTTTTATAGGTTTATTTTAATTTTATGATTTTTTTTAGGTTCTTGTAGATTGAATTCTACAACAGTGTATATAAAGTTTGCTAAGGATAGGGTTATCAGACGACATGAATATTCCTGACATGTCTGAAATTTTAGTCCATTGTTAGAAACAGGAAAAAAATAAAAAAGATGAAAATATAAGTAATAAAAAAATATTTATTAATCATTCTAGTAAGGAAAAATGAATTAATTAAAAATGAGTGAATTGTTAATTTAGTATAATAATAAATTTAGTTTCATTTGGCAATTGCTTGACTTTTATAACCATTTCATGATATTCTTCACATGATATGTTCTTTAAGTTAAATTGTGTCTAGAGTAGAACCTTAACAGAATATATTGTTGTAAACCAACTATTACTACAAATTATTAATTAATAAATTACTATATATAAATATTTTTAAGTTATTCTTATGGATTAATAGATAATTATAGTTTAATATTTAATACTCTCTTAAGAAGTTATATATTAAGTAAATTTATGTTCTAATAGGCTCAAACAAAAGCATGCAAAATAAAAAATATAAATAAAACAACAAACTACAATGTGTTAGATATTTTAAACAACCCTTTATTTTCTTTGGTTCGTTTATAGTCTTTGTACATATATTACATATGTTCGTAGTTCGATCGACTCGATGTAAAATTCTATTTTCAATATCTAAAAACCTGAACTAACCAAAGACAAGAGTAAAGCAATAAAAAGAGATTTAAGGACAAGCTTCTAGCAAGTCCAAATAACTCAAACTCTTTTTGGTAGGTTTTAAGGCAGTTGGTCAAAATTTCACCAAATCAACAGTCCCACCATTCACGCGAACGGGTGGCATGGTTGAAGCATCATCAATTGAAAAAGTAAATTTACTTCGCATTCAACATTCGATTTCTCGAGAAAAACACCACCAACTGAGGTGCAATCAAAAGTGCTCAGCATTGTCTTCTGGCAGCGTGTCACTATGCGTATTTTGACGTCATTGTACACCAAAAAAGTTCTGGTCCTGATGAAATACCAATCGATACACATCGAATTTATTGATTTGACCATTTCAACGATTAACTAAAATAAAAGAATAACGTGTTGTGGCGTAGTAGAGGTGTTTAGAACAGAGTGAAGCTTTCCGAATATTGAAAATTTATATTCTATCGAAGATGTTAGAAACCCATATCAACCAAATAACGGAAGATGGGACTAGTATCGTCGTTCTTCGTTAAGACAAAGGATTTTTAATGGATTAAGTTCCCATTTCACGAAGCCCTGTCATTATAGGATAAAAACAAACCTGATAATCGTAACGTAAGTGTAATTAATGAAGATTTAATGTCTATTGATAACGATTTGTATGCTTTCGTTCGTTACTTTAATTTTACTAATTCTGGCTTTTCATTCTCTTGTTTTTAAGATTTAGTATTTATATTGTTTATTTCAGATAAGCATTTAATTAATCGTAAGAACTGTATTTTGTAATTAGTATATATTCGGCTTCTAAATGTGCATTGCGTCTCTTTATTGGTCGATTATAAGTATGACGTAGTTCGACATTTTCGTGTATGCACCTAAACTACATTTATTAAAGCGAAATTGTATTCGGACATTGAAATGTTAAGGAATATATGGTTTCAATTAGTAGTTTCCGGGTCTTCTACAATACATTTTCAGCCCCTCTATGCAAATATATATTACTTAAAATTTTGGGCATTAAATTAATCAGTAAGATTATATTGATGAGTCTAATTTGATTTTAGTTACTTTTTTATTAATTTTTCGAGTGATTGGTAATATAACAATTTTTCGGTAAGTTCGTTAAGTTCAAATTTAGAAAAGACAAACTCCCATTCACCTTAAAAAACACAAAACATCATTTGTGGTAAAGAATTTTGGTTTTTACGAATGCCTAATTTTATTATAATTCATATAAATTTAACGTAGTAAGTCGTTTTTCGTTCAACCAAATAAAAACATGTTGAGCTGGATCACAGAAATCATGGTTTTAGGATCACGACTTCGAACATACTCCTGTAGAAATAGCATAAAGTCAGAACTAGGGCCCGGTTGTTTGAACGCGGAATAAAGTAATAATATTTTTATTTATATTGGAAAAAGTGGTGATAAACGGTAGATATTCAGTTTCTTGATACACACATACCGATTTTATGCTATCCTTTTGTAATTGCATTATTTAAACGAGTATCATATAATAATCGGTGCGTCAATTTTGTGTACATAAAGTATGAATACATGGTTGCCTGAATTATTTTTATTGTTATTTTCAATATGCAAACAATATTTACCAATAAAAATAAGTTTTAAATCCTCTTTGGTAATATTAATTGTGAACTTCGCATTTATAGTAATTTCTAACACTTAAAAACACTGAAAATGGTCACGACAAGCAATTAAACTGAAAGAAAAAATAAGTAAACATGTTTATGTGTGTCAAACGTCAAAAACGCCTCTCCCCCACCGATCATAAAAAGCCTTCGAACAAATCTATTATTGTTTAAATCTATACGGTATGATCGAAGGATCACGATTTGTTTTGTTACGGTGAAGGTTACTTGTAAGTAAGCAATTACTGCTCTCGATTCGTTGACCGGAGCAGCTGAGAGCTGTTCAGGTGCAAATAACGCTCGATTTATTCACCTAGTGTATTATGCCTCGGAGCTTGTCAGATCTGCTTTCCCCTTACTCCACAGAGTTGGTCCACACGATAAGAAAAATCTGGGCATAAGCGTAACGTAATAAAACATAAGTCAAATTTCAATCATTGTGATTTGTTAGATTTAAAAAAAGACAAAGACCGAAGATTTTCCGCCTAAATCCGTCTTTTCCAAGGTCATTACGTCAAATGATGTTGAACTTTTTATCGGACTGCTTTAAAAATGGTGGAAACTGTTTATTTTCAATATTTTGTATGAAAACATAACCTATGTTTTTTTTAGAAGTTTGTTGTTTTATTTATATTTTTTATTTTGCGAGTTTTGGAATAAAGGATATTTATGAACTATGTTAAATTGTTTTAATTTATTAAAAATGCTTGTTACCGAAGATCATTACTGCTTTGTCCTCAAAAAAAAAACAATTCTTGTTCATTTGTTATTGATTTTGTAACAATTGCAATAATGCAGTTGTTCGTTTTATAAATTAAAGCTTATGAAATAAAGGCCGTTATATAATACAGTTTCTATTCAACGACAATCTCTAATATCGAGACTGTTTTATTTTGCTTCATTTTAATTTTAAGATAAAATATAAACAAAAATCCTGATAAAAGTTAGGTTAAGACAAAAAACCACACCCCTTATAGTCGCGTAACGAAAAGTCCCGTATGGACGAGACATTTTTAACACAAAAACGGGCAATATGCCTACGTTAAAATTCTTCTTATAATGTGGACTCACCCTCAAGCACCATTAAAAATATTTGGGGCATGTTTGGGTTGATCTAATTTTTTAAAAATTTTCCTATGGATCTTCTTGTTGTCTAGTATGCTTGGCAAAACCTGTTTGTTGATAGCAGCGATAAAGAAGATGAAAAAGATAACTTAATTAAAGTTGAAAACTATGCAAAATATATTGTGCGGCATTACACAAGGTGTCAGCTTTTTATTCATTTCCGAATATTTCCGTTGCAAAGTGGTAATTATTTATTTAAACATTTAAAATTTTCATAGAACAATTTTTTTAGGTTATAATACCAAATGACATATCGTAGCGCACGCCCTTTATAATCGGAGCCCTCAAAAACTGTACATCCAAACGTGATCGAGTAAGCTCAGAGTTTCAAAAATTATAGAATCAATTAATTGGAGCCTGCTCCAAGTGATCCGAGCATCAACCCAAACATGGCCTTGGTATATAAAGCTCTAGCAGCTGTCAGTTATCATTTTTGATACTATTTTTGGATAACAAAACATTTTATACATGAAATGGATAGACGCAAAATAAGATCGATTCACAAGCTACCGTTCATAGTATTTTTAAAGAATTACGAAATATTTATGGCCAAACCAGACAAAATTCAAAACTAATAAGTAATAAAATAATGTTTTTACCCTTTTTTTCTCCAATAGGTTTTGGTATGCATATTAAAAACACCAAATCCGAAAAAAATAATTTGGAGGTTTTTACCCTTCAAATTAACACTTTAACCGCTTTATTCATACGTGTTCGGAGCTACTCAGGGTTTGATGCACCCGAGTTTAAAATGCTTGCGAGGGCAGTAAATCTGGCGGAAGACACGTCCCAAGGATGCTGTAAAAGAAAGAAAGTTGGAGGGGGTAAAAAATTCCTCCTAACTTCCTTATGTAAAGACCGCATATATAGGTATCTTCTTTTGAGTAATTATCACTTTCAGTTCTGTCACTTGAAGTTATCAGTTTCACTTTGTTCACTTTGATCAGTGATAATTGACTCAAAAGAATACAGCCAATATCAAGTTCTGTTTCACATAACACGCTTCTTTGTAGGTAGTGTAATAGCTTCCCTATGACGTCACATTTAATGAGCTCTTATTGGTCCAAAAGTTACGAGATCATCGTATTATATTAACAGATTGGCAAAAAATATCTAGTAACATCAAAATATCTACAAGTCGAACCATTTTTTTTTTAAATATGCAAAAAGATGTGAACCTAGGTATTAGTTTTTGCATATTTTCTGAATATTTTTATATGTTAAAGTTTGACAGTTGCAAATATTGTGACATTAACGTAAATCTTTTTAAATAGCAACATAGGTTACCCATAACCCCAGAAAAAAAATCCATAATTTGAGCCACCTGTATAGATAAAAATATCTAATAAAATATTTTTCAACTGAGAAGAACCTTATCTGAGATACTCCTTATCAGGATCGGGACGCCCTGTATAGCCTGCCATTCTTAAAAGGATGAACCAAAAACTCGAAAACTAAAATTGTATTTAAAATGGAAAACTCTTCAAGTCATGTGACGCGAGACTTATTTCAAGGTTATTCTCCAAAATTCTATTAAACCTTCCAACCATTTCGCTTGACTTTAGATGAGGGAGTGTTGTTCTAGTTTTGTGGAATCCCGATAGTTTGCAAAGGCTCGATAATATATCAGATTCGAAGTTACTCTACAACGGGAAACTTTCCTTCTTTGTGACGTCGTTAGGTCTTCTAAAGTATATACAAAATCTAGTGGAACCATCTTTTCTCTTAACTAATGCAATTGGAGATGTTCATTAATTTTGAGAGGGCTAAGTTATGCTTTAATTCTGTCTATTTTCAAATATCTCGTCAACCTCGTCACATTTGATCAATGGAATTTTTTTTATAAGCTGTTTAATTAAAACTGCATCGTCAGTGTTCATTCGATGTTAGACTATCGTAGTTATTCCCAAGTCACTATCAGATAAAAAAAAATATGGTTTCTTATTTAAAGATCTTCCAACATTGCCACCTGAACTTGATTTAATAAAGGTGTTTATAAACTAATCAGGTCTTGAAGTACTTTAGGTAGTTTAGCAGGTAGTATTTCAGACGGTAAGGTATTTCTGCTAACTACCATGTCGGCAAGTTGAACAATTTTGCCATAAAATTTGTTGAGGATAACCTTTTAAGTTCAGCGCCTTGACAAATATAATGATTCTTTTTTTCTGGGTCAAAGTTCTTACAAAAAGAATTCCTTTTCATTTTCTTCGCAGCTTTCAAACCTTGCTTTTACTAAACATTTTGAACTTGATGGTAACGTAACATCTTCAAAAACTTTAACTTCTCGAATCAGCCATTTATTATTTTTTGGCAGCTTCATTACAGTTTTTTCATATCTGGTTCATAGTACTCGTTGAAGAAGATCAAGGACAAAAGTCTAATGTTCCATAATATTAAGACCATGGATTACTTCGTCCGATAAATCTGCAACAAAAACTACTTGCTGGAAGGTATTGTTTCCCCATTGGCGGTTACCAAGATGTAGTTCTTTTCAGGATGACGAATTTTGCAGTGATACTATCTCACATTTCCGACCGCATATCTTTCAAGATGCTACCAAGCTGAAATCATCGTTTTGCAGCTGGGATACGTTAATTGTTATCGTTGATGTGGCTGGACAGTGGCGAGCCAGCTTTCACCCCTTTAAGCTGACTACTGGGAGTTTTCCCAATTCTGATTACTGTCAAGGGAAGCACTGATAGTGCAGCGGATTTGTACATATTTCTCGTTGCCATATTTTCAACAACGAATGCTATTTTTGCGTCGGAAAGTTTCCGTTATCTGCTTTTACTTTTAATTCTTGGATTTCCCGTACCAGCTTCATCAACATCCCTTAATTGGTTTTACGATCATTTTAGGAAACGTTAACTGTTTCGACGATTCTACTCTGGTATCTTCAGATACATTTATCTGTTTGAAACTGAAGGACATAAGCAAGAACTTCAGAGATTTTGTTGAGTCTGGCCATTCTTAGGGTATGAATTGTTTCTACTGGATATGTCAGGTTTATTAACCGCATGATATCTGCTACGTATTTCGAAAGACATTCCGAGTATTTTTGGGCTTTTACTGGGCTTTATGAATCTTCTCACCTATTTCTTCCATGACGTAATCTTTTGTAAGTTTTAATTCCAGTAATAAATATATTTTTGTATCTTCAAGATTCGCTTTTTTCAATCTTTCCTATTCTTTCTTTTTATCTGATCTCCATGTCTTCCAATATTTTTTTTGGGATTTTCCCCACGTTTCCTTGACTTTGCTTCCAACCTTGTTCCATGTCATTTAAACTGTGGTTCAGTTCTTGTTTCATGTCTTATTGGCAGTACTTCACTTCTTGTTTCATGTTTTCTATCATTTAGTTATGTCTGATTTCCATGACTTCTTAGCTCTGCTTTAATTATTTTTTTTTTCTTGTTTTGTCTTTAATTTTTGTTTCACTAATTCTTGGCTGGCCTTCTGTTCTTGTCTGATTATCTAATTCATAATAATTTAAAGTTGTTATTCCATTTTTTGCTTTTTGTCTTCTAATTTCTACTGCTAGACAATAGTCTTCATTTTTTACTGTAACCACCTTTGTAGTTAGTCTCACATTTGACAACTATTGTACCTGTCGCCGGTATAGAAACACCTGAATATACTTTTTCTAACCTTTATTTTACTAATAGACTTTGAATTGACAATCCAATATTCGAGTGACAACTTGCCAAACTACTCTTAATGACTTAAATTTAACTTGGATGAGAGTTAACAACTGTCCCCGAAAGCCGGGCGTCCTTTATATAGTCTTTTTGCTTGTACCAGAAGATTCTGGAATACTCAAGAATGATTTCCATACTAACAGCCGTATGACAAATAACTGAATGTTGAGGAAAAGCCACAACCACGTTCATAGGTGTTATATAAGAATATTAACAATGGTAAAATTAATTAAATAAATTATAAACTTATAGAAAACAAATCCTAAACTTTACGACTTATAAATACAAACTAGAATTATGAAATCTATGACGTTATAAGGTTTAGTTTATCGCCAAAAAATTGTTTTTTTTTCGATTAACTAGTATTTGTAAATATATGTCAACCGAAAGCACATTAATATTGTTAACGCTTTAAAATCAGTAAGTAAGCGCCAAAAATATTGACATTAATTTGATTTTTTTTTCTCGTTACAATATTTTTCAATATGGTGTAAATTGTTATTTAAAATTAAATGTGTTTTTCTGTTAAATAATTTTTTGCAGTGATTGTATTTTTCTGTAATTTTTACAATTGTTTCTAACAGATTAAGTATTAGATTTACCCGTTAAGTTTGAATATAAGTGTCATATCATCTTTGTTGGTTTTTTATTCATAGTTTCTACGATCTTTAATGACAAATATTTAACTTATCTTTCTATTTTAATATAGAGTGTAGTATAATATATGGTTGCATAGAGAATCAATAGCGTATAACCAAAAAATATATATGTGGTTTGATTTGAAGTTTCCCAGCTACGATAAATCATAATTTTGAAAACATCCTAAAGCTGCGTCCACATTAATAAAAATGTACATTGTGTGTGACACAGGGGCGGATCCAGCCTCTCTTGGGGGGGGGGGGTGATATCACAAAAGTACAGTATGGCAAGCGAAAGCAAGTTGCCAACAACATTTCCATTTCTATCGTAAAAGTGAGGGTTGGATCTTTTTTATGAATTCGAAACCCTTGAGCAAGAAAAAACAAGTTGTCGATGGGGGGGAAAGCCAGCATCATACACATTCCTAGTATAAAAGCCAGAATCGGCTCTATTTTTCTAAACTCAAAGGTCTTGAGGGGGGGGGGGACGAAGCCAGAAGCAAACACATTCCTAGTTATAAGAGGCACAATCGGTTGTATTTTCGTGAACTCTAAGCTCTTGGGGGGTGGCGATCGCCCTAGCCGCCCCAAAAATTAGCGTGAGTTTTTATGTAGCGAACAATTCTACATAAGCATAAGTTGTATATGCGCGCACAAATTTTTGCCATATTCGACACACAAAGTAAAATTTTTACTAATGTGGACGCGGCTTTAACTTATCCTTGGAACTCTCTGAAAAAGAATCTTTAACAATTTTTGAATATATTTTTAAATAAGAAAGCTACAGAGCACTCATTTTTTCAGCTCGTTAGATGCTTACTCTCCTGCAGCTCTGTGGCTTATGCTGCTATGGAGTACTTTAAAAATTTGCAACTTTTTAATTTTACCTATTATCTACAAAATAAAAGAAAATTTTGCGATTCTGTTTGCGACATGAGTAGTTTGTCCAAAAAAAGTTTATTAGTACTCGACTAGTTTCTTTCTAACCTTAATAGTTACCCAGGAATCCCAGAAAAGCACCAATTATGGGATATCTGCTATATAAATGATCAGAAGTACGTTTTCTCAAATTGCTGAGTTTTTGCTTTTTGCTTGAAGCCCCACAATTTAATAAATATCTTTAGATTCCTTTTCTTCAAGCAGGACAACTTTTATAACCAGGAATATGATTTATTTTTTTATTTCTATGAGTCTTTACATGTTAGAAACAATGCAAAAAACAAATAAACAATTTTCAAAATCTGATTTTTCACAAAATAATTTGAGGGTAAATATAAAACTCTAATTTTGGTAAAAACCCCGAAAGTCTAATCCATTAATCCAAGGTCACGAACTGAGTTCTTAACAGCTTTTTAATTAAAATATTTCTGCACGTGATTATAACCATTTAGTGCGATCTCAATTACACTTCTTGTTTTTTGTTTAAAAAATTGCTTAAAAGAAAAAACGCTAAAGAACATCGAATGCGTGTTGCCAGATTTATGTCCTCAAACTGTAGTTTGTAAAGTTAAAAAACTATTCAACCAACAGTTTGGGGACTCGGTCCCCAAAGTGTAGTCTAGAAGTTTGGGGACAGTCCTCAAAGTGTCGAAAAGTCCCCGAAGTGTAGACCGCACGAACGATTTTGTCCTCGAAGTGTAGCCTGTGCATATATATATATATATATATATATATATATATATATATATATATATATATATATATATATATTGTAGTTAATAAAAAAGTGTTTGATCAAATTTTTTATATTTTATAATGAGAATAAAAATGACTTGAAAATTTATTTTTGTGTGTTATTTCATATAGGCCCTGTCCCACATAATATTAGGTAATAAAAAAAAAAGAGTGAATAATCCACTAAAACTACGCAATAGCAATAGTTGTAAATATTTTCTGATAATATTTACAAGTATGCTAAAACATGGTTCGGTTTATGAAGTTAAGGTTCTGTCGCCAGAACTTCTAATACTTTGTATCTCAATATTGTATGTTTTTATGAAAAAAAACATAAAATATTGGTTACAAAGTATTATAACCAACTAAAACTACGATCAAATTATTTTGTGGTCCTGAAAAGGACCGTTTGGTTGTAAAACATGCGACTCTTTTATTGAGTTGTGGAGTCGCACGGCCCGTCATCATCAGCGGGGGTGGTGGTGTTGTCCTCTGTATATGCGATGATGAACCGCCAAAGTTCATCCCATCTAGGATCGTTCGGCTCCCACTCCAAACAATTCTCTGTGGTAGAATCTACCACAGGGCATTGGATGGGTTGTTGTTGTTGTTGTTGTTGAGTCGCTGACATGTTGAACTAAAATGATTGTAATAAGTATTGGCGGTCGTATATATAGAGACAAATTAATGGTGGGGGGTGAAAACAAATGTCGTATTACGTATTGAGACCAAAAGTTGTTTGTGGTCTCAAATACGAACGAACGATTTAGCTGGGTTCCACCAGCACTTAAAGTTTTAATACTTTGTATCTAATATTGTATATTCTATACATACAATATTAGTAACAAAGTACTAATATGTACTAAAACTACGATCAAAGTATTTTGTGGTCCTGAAAAGGACCGTTGTTGTGTGCCCTTAAAAAGGGCCAGGGAGAGTGTGGGGCTTATGGTGCCCCATCCTCGCTGGTCGACCACCAGCTTGACGAATCGCAGGGGCCTTGTGGGTCGTCGGGTGTTGGTGATGCTGGAATTTCCAGCACCGCATCTTCCGTCGAGTCCGGCTCTGGCTGCGGCGACGGAGTTTCGAGTCTTTGTAAGACCCAATCGCCCGCATCGTCTAATTCCACTAGACCCGGATCATGGTCATATACTAGCGGAATCGGCTCATCCAAGTCGTCCCAACGTAGGACGTCAATTTCAAAATCCACCTCGTCGTCGTCGTCGAAGACTTGCAGGTCTCCAACGTTGTCGGCTACGGTGTCATCACTAAAGATGGATGAGCCTCGGCTGGCGGGTCTTTCTTCCTCCATGTTCATCGTATGAGGGTTGATGAATATATGACTGTGTAACTGGCCCAGTCTCATATATATAGAACTACCCCCACCCCACCAACGGATTCTAAATGTTATGTATTGGTGAGAGCTTATAGAATTATTGATTTTTTCAAAAACTTTAAATAAGGAATTAGATTTGTTTAGACAATAAGACTTATTCTTAATATTTTGTGAAGAATACATTACAAAAAAAAATAATAGAAACCTTGTTTGAACTGTTAACATTTTCATAGGTTCTCAAGCATATAACTTGGCACTTAAGCTACGAGACAAATCGTCGTTAAACGAATATCTCGCCCCATAAGTGACGATTACTAAACTACGATCAAAATATAATGTGGTCCTGAAAAGGACCGTTTTTGTGGCCCTAAAAGGGCCTGGGGGGAGGGTGGGGTGCCTACCGTGGAGTAATACCCAACGATATTAACACCGACCTAGGTGCAGCCCTTGGTCTTCTCATTGGCGGCACCGTCGTCGTCGCTGGTGGTGTCGGCGTTGCAGGCGGTGCCGAAGGTGCCGCTCCTGGTGCGGTACCCCCGCACTCCTCACACTTGCATATTTTGCCGGGCACGAATGGCCTGACAATGCCAATGATCCTTTTTGGTATATCTTCCATCTTGCCGATCGAATGTGTAATGATGAAATAATTCTAATACCGGCCTCTATATACATTCAAAAAGTTGGAGGGGGTAAGGTGGAGTGCATATATGCATTATATAAGTTTGAGAATAATATGATTTTATAACTCACCGTATCTCTGTTATGGACACAAACTACCCCCCTCCACTTTTCTAGCATATAGTACTAGACTTTCTCTACATTTTTTTCAAATAAATTTTTTTGATATTTCTAACCATTACTTTGCTACATATTTACAAAAAATGCAAATTATGCATATATTTTAATTATTTTCAGGCAAGGTAAGGAAAATTTTGAAAATGTTTTGACGGAATCGTAATAAGGAAGAGTTGAAGTATATCACACTATTTTTCCCGATTCGCTAATATAAAAAAAATTTTTTCATCGCATTTTGGATGGGCTCTGGCGTCGTAACGGTTGACGATTTTAAGATTTTCCAAATTTTTTTTTCACCATTGTATTCCACTCAAAATTCTAGGTAATTAAAGTGCTTTTATTTTTTCTCTATCTTGAACGGTTCCCGAGCTACAGCGCTTTAAAGAATTCAAATTACTAACTTTCTATAACCCTTTTTTTCAAATTTCATTTTTTCGAATTTTCAAAAATACTACAATATGTAGAAAAAAATTCTCTCTTTAATTTCCCAATACCGTGTTTCTCTAAATCTTCAGCTTTAGCGCGTATTCAGCATTTTCAAAAAAAAAAAAAAATTATAATTTTTTTTACACCATCGCATTCTCCTCAAAATTTTGGGCTATCAAAGTGCTTTTATTTTTTTTCTATCTTGAACGGTTCCCGAGCTACAGCGCTTTAAAAAATCCAAATTACTAACTTATTATAACCCTTTTCTTAAAATTTCATCTTTCCGAATTTTGAAAAGTACTACCATATGTAGAAAAAAATTCTCTTTCTAATTTCCTAATATCATTTTGCTCCAAAACTTCAACTTTGGCGCGCATTCACCATTTTTCAATTTTTTTTGAAAAAAATTTTTTTTACGTTTTTACTATCGAGAAAAATGCTTGCTTATAGTACTCGATTTCCTCTATAATTTTTTCTTATAATTTTTTTCCCTATTCCTAACCGTTACTTTCCTACAAATTTTCTAAATCGTTGTTTTCATATTTTGCCTTAAAAATTTTTTCTTGTGTTATTTAAGCTCTTTTTTCCACTTAATAAACCACCATTTTCTAAATTCCCGTACTCTTTTCTTAAAGAGCGGGCTTTTCCGCCAGCTTTTTTTTTTTGGTTGGGTTTCAAATAAATATAAAACTACTACTTCACTCATTACAAATTTATTGATTCAAGAACATTATTTTGTGTTACATATAATAGATACATTAAAATATAGATTTATTGGTCACCGAACCGTTTAATACATTATAACTAAAAAATGAGTCGTGAATAACTAATGCGTACACTTTAGTGTCTTTGGGGAATTTATTCTTTCTCGTTTGGAACTCCAATTTTACATCCACTGTCGATGAGTTAATCGCCTCTGGTTGATGACTGCAATTGATAATAAAAATGGGGTTTTTCATATATTCCGCGAACGTTATCATCGGATCGTTTATCTCGCGCCCGTAGTAGCTGCTTTGGAAGTTTTCGTAATTGTAATAGGCTGCTGCGTACAGTTTCTTGGCGAAATCTAAATTCCATCTTTCGTATGGATAAACGGTTGAATTCAGATACAGTCTAATGTCGCATACGTCGGCGTGGGTAAACTGGGTTGCGTTTTTTTCTTTCTTGTCGCAATTATTGCTGTCTTGAAACCCGACGATTATATAGCGCGGTCTTTCCAGACTTGTACTCGTTCTCAAGGCCCACACGTCGGAAGATGTTTGCCTTAAAGCTGGTAATTCGTACAGATCCCATTTACGATATGCCATTTGAATACTGGCATTGTTTCCTCCTTTATTAATGCGAGACAGTATTTTCAATTTTTGCTTGTCGTCTGGAATGATGTGACGAATTTTCCATTCGATTTTGTCGATACTAATTTCTGCCTCTACTTCGCCGACGTAACAATTGGTAAAAGTGCGAGCTATAATCATAATAAGCTCTTGTTTTACGTTGAAAACACCTTTTGCGTAATCTTCGGCGAATCCCATAAGATATTTTAAGGGTAATTTCCCGGAGAATACGTTACTTGCCGTGTCTACGATATCTTGGTTTGCTTCGTCGAGACCCCATCCGCACGTCATGAGAGATCTTTGTTGCAAACTTCCGAATGAAACCATGGTTTTTAATGTCGTCGTAACTCCAGGTTTACGAACCACGGCGACCTGCTCACCTCCCATCTCGTAGCGAATTTCATCGAACAAAAATGCGAGGGCATTATTTGATAAAAAACATCTTTTCGTTGCGTCTATGGGTTTAAATTTTCCTTCGATATATATGTAACTTTCGGCGATATCCAGTATAATATCTTGAAAATTAATGGGGATACGGACTTCATCCGAATTGTTGAATGATGGAGATCCGTATGGTTTATACGTATGCTCTTCTAGACTAATAATGGAATTGTCCAAGATGGGCTCGGAGAAAACCTCTATTTTATCGCTGGTGGTGGAAATCATTTTCGCACTTTAAGACCGATTGATTTTAAAAATTTATAGTCTTCGGCAGATAACTGTTGAGATGTTTGTGATCTAACGTCTGGACGACGACTAACCTTGACGTTAACTCTTCTTTTACTTTTATTATGTTTCGGCGGTTCCCCCATCTTAGTCGACAGCACACACAATTGACGATTGAAGCAAAAACCCATTTTTATGAAAGTTTCTTCAGTTCCAATTTCACGATTATTTTCTCGCCTTGAAAATTGATTAGATCACCGCTATCGTCCAAGATGCGAAGAGTAATGTTGTCGATAAACTGACGTCCTGCCGGCATTAACGGCATATAAATATTATTTTGTGGTTCTTTACTGATTTTGTAACCGGGCTCCACGTCGATATCGAATTCGAACAAGGTATGACCTTCCACCGAATTCATATATGCTCCGGAAATTATATTACAATCTACGCGTATGATGCGTACTTTCATTATTTCCACCATCTCGGTTGATTCGTGCTTTTTGTCTCTTTTTAACACTGTATGATTAAATCCTAACATTTTACCGATACTCGCCTCTCCCCGGAAATCTATAGTATATTGGGATTTCAGTTTACATTTCAGCGTATTATTATTAGCGACCAAGTAAAAGATTCCATCGTTCTTTTCTTCAGTTGAAATCCTCAAAGCCTCCGACATAGCTTTACCTATCTCATCTATTTCATAGGCCCCAGGTGGAATCTGCAATTGTATCGACTCGGTGGTGTAACCCTCCTTCATGTAGGCAAACTTATTGTTGCTTTCGTCCACATTAAAAATTGAATTGTATGTGTAAAATCCCAGCAATGCCAGACCATATTTGTTTTCTCTATTTAATTCGACTGGTGGATAAAAATCGGCGCTTAAGACGCTCGAGTGTCCTGTTAGTGTGAACGTATAAGACATGACTAACCATTAAAACATCACACATCTCGGTTTTATTCTTAGCGGCAACATTTAAAAAGATTCATCTTCACACCTTTTCTCACTGCATTAGATAGTGATGTTTTTATGCTATTTTCTGCTTTTATGCGCACATCGCTGATTTTGCAATAACAACAAAATATTTTTCTAGCCGTAAGATCCTCATCAGTCATAACCTCGTTTAAATTGCTGCTGCTGCTGCTGAAATAATGTTTGCAACCGCACTGATATTTTAATATATCGATATCGCTTTTAAGGTGCTCGGGCAACTTTTCCCAAACGAATGGAATTTCATTTGGGGCTAATGCAATCATAACTTCCTTGGGCATGTTTTCTAACTGTTTCACGGTCATTTCCCTTAATCCACCGGCTAGATGAAATGCTTTCAGTGATTGCAACATTTTAGTATAGTTATTGCGATCCATTTGCGGTGTTAATGGTGACGATGATGATGATGACATCTTTTACGCTGATGATTCGACAAGAAACTTTAAGCACAAATGTCCACACCAGACTGTTCCAAAATCCTGCTCACGATCGTATGTATAGTAAATAATTTTTGATGGTTCCGATCCCGTTTGTAGATATCGTACCAATTCGATCGGTGGGGGTAAATCGCCGAAGCTGTCATAATATGTTACTTTAGAATTATTTTTTCTATAAGCTACCCAATGAGTCCCTGCAAAACGCGTACTATCCAAATTCACTATTGCTGCTTCGTAACGTCGAGGACCTTGTCTAGGTAATAAATCCCTCATATAAACGCCTCGAAAGTGTCCTATTCTTTTCTTTTTGGCATATTTTTCTATATCGATGTTAGATAGTGGTCTTCGAGGTAGGGATTCAATTAGTTTTTTGATCTACGATTTAAAAATAATCCCATACCTTTACGATATGGCTTTAGAAACAAACCATTTCCTTTCGATTTTAAATACAGGCCGGCACCGGTTTTATCTTCGCTGCTTTTTTTTACTGCTTTTATGGCGCGCACAATTCCCGCTGCCCCACCGGCTAATTAACCCAAAGCTGATAACCCGGCAAAAATTGGTATTAATGGTAATATTCCACCAGTTTTAGGAATCGGTATTATTCTCGGTGTACGAACCTTCCTTTTGCCACCTGCTGCTTTTACCGATCTACGTGCTGCCGACAGAGCTATTTTAGATGCATTCATGACATTTTTTTCCAACACATTTTTACTTCCGGCTTTTAATAATTCCCTTCGAACTGCTTGTCGAATAGCTGTTCCGAAACTGGCTTTCCGAACATGTCGATTTTTATTAACACCTTTCCTTTTTGTATGACGCGTGCCTTTACTAGATGTTTTTTTTGTTGATAATGATGATGGTACACCCATACCAAAACGTTGTTTTCCTTTCATAATGTTTGTAACTAACCAAGCTGCTGTTTTTTCACCTAAACTGGAATCTTTCGATTTTACTCTATTCCAAGCACTTTGTTCGAGCTCGTAATCCGCTCGATGTTTCGCACTTATGTTGTCTTTATTATGTAAATAGGCTAAATCGTGTTTTTTGCATGCGGCATCCAAAGGATTAATGCCTGGATCACCTCTTGTTACACGTTTTATTACTTTTGTTCCGGGTCCGCAATATTGATAACCAGGAATGTGTACCTCGAATGGTAATTTATTTATTAACGAATTCACAATACCGTATCCAGTTTTGTTGGAAACGTGAGACCGTCCACTTCGTTTGACGCTCGGCATCTGAATGACAGTTTTTGTGAAAAATTGCCTATAAAATATCAAATTTTCCTAAGATGCGCGTTATCGATCTTAAACAAAAACTTCCTATTGACAATCTCGATGAAAAAGTCGGACTTGGATTTGAAAAGAAGATAATGAAGAGACACGGTCCTCTACTTCCTTCCTCTATTCGCGGCCTGTTAATTGGTCCATCCAATTGTGGAAAAACTAATGTCATGATTTCGCTGCTTACACACCCCCTTGGGCTACGTTTCGAAAATGTCTATATTTACTCGAAATCTCTGTATCAACCGAAATATGAGTATTTAAGGAAAATTTTAGCGCCCATCAAAGGTTTAGGCTACTATGCCTTTAGTGATTCCAGTAATATTGTGGAACCGTCCGATGCAAAACCAAACTCTATATTTATCTTTGATGATGTTATATGTGAAAAACAAGATGTTATAAGATCGTACTTTAGCATGGGACGTCACAAAAATATCGACTCCTTTTACCTAGCGCAAACATATTCGCGAGTGCCTAAACAGCTTGTGCGAGACAACGCCAATTTTATTATTATGTTTAAACAAGATGAGTTGAATATGAAACACATATTTTCCGACCACGTTTCACCGGATCTAACTTTTACTCAATTTCAAGAAATGTGCTCAAAATGTTGGGATAATAAGTATGGATTTTTAGTAATTGATAAAGACAGTGATGTGAAATCGGGAAGATACCGTAAAGGATTTGATAGCTATATATTACTGTAATAATAAGAGAAAACGCTCATTTGATTGTTGAAACGTCCTTTGTTAACATCATGAATAACGCGATCGACTTAAAACGTAAACTAGTGGAAGCTACCAATGCCGTCAGAAAAAAGTTTAAACAAATTAAAGCGGCTAAAGAGTTTAATGTTGTGGAATTGGAAAAGTTTTACGAACCCATTTCTAAGCCGTTGACAACTATATCGGATGTGGTTAAGCAACGTCAGCAGCAGCAGCAACAACAACATCAACAACAACAACAACAACAACAGCAACAACATTGTCCAGCTACAAAGCCACATAGTCTCAGTACATCAGTGCAGTCGACTCAAATATCAGGTTTTCCCCAACCTACACATTCCTTTCAAACCTCCACACCTATTCAGCAGCAGCAGCAGCAGCAGCATCACATTTCAAAAGAAGATATTAGCCAATCGGTGTTTGATACACCCTCGACATCAACTAATACATCTCTCGCATCCGCTGACACCACAACTTCCGATACTTTAAACGCACACCTGAAAGGATTACGTTCGAAACCATCTCTATACGATACTGTATATGGTGTACGTTTTGGTTCAAAAACAGATCATAACAAAAATTTTATTGGTAATTTAGAGGTGCGTTTTCGAAATGGAAATATTGTCTTATACAAAAAAGGGAAAAATATTGCAGAATATGGTGGATCACCGGCACTTTATGATTTGATATTTCTTAAAACACCCCCAAGTGTAGGCAAGGAACAACAACAATTAAGTGATAATGTACTTTCAACGTACAAGGAAATTTTGGAAACAACGAGTGCTGTCTACAACAATTTTAAAAAAAGTGATGGTTTACGGGAGACCAGATGGAACAAATATTTACGAATTATTAAACCTCTGATAATGGGCACAAAATTAGGTGGTACTATTACAAGAAAAAATCTCTCGGAAAAACTACAGTTACCCACAAAAAAGAAATTATCTTCGAAAAAATTTCAATATGTCTACTGGAACAAAGCTAAAGAGTTGGTGGATCGTTTACGTTTGTTGTGGAGTTCCAAAATGGCCGGTCACACTGGACACGAAAATGAAATTATGTCAATCATAGAGGAATTACGAGAAGAAGATATAATATATTAAGCTCAATATTTAATGATATTATTCAGTTCTTCCTTCGATCTGAAACCTTTAGTATTACTAATAATATGGAGCCCAGTTTAGAAAAAATCAAGATTGTTAATGAACTACATAGAACGGCTAGAAAAAATTTTGTAAGACGGCGCACGATAATAAAAGGATACAGAGATTTGTGGCAAATTGATTTGGCTGAAATGCAACAGTATGCTGATGAAAACGATGGTTATCGTTATATTTTGGTCTGTATAAATTGTTACTCGAAATTTGTCTATACCAAAGCCATAAAAAACAAGACTGGTATAGAAGTTACTAATGCGATGAAAAGCATCATTGAAGAGGCATCATATACACCAACAAATCTGCAAAGTGATCAAGGAAAGGAGTTCTATAATACAAACTTTCAAGCCCTGATGAAAAAATATAATATAAATCATTATTCCACTTACAGCACAAAGAAAGCTGCAATTGTTGAGCGAGTCATAAGGACTTTAAAAAATAATTTATATAAACAATTCTCGACAAGAGGATCTTACAAATGGATACATATATTATCGGCAGTAACAAAAACCTATAACCATTCGAAACATCGCACCATTGGAATGAAACCTGCAGACGTGCAAGAAAAAACACATATTAAAGCATATGATTATTTAAAAATTGTACCTAAAAAATTTAAGTTTTCCATGGGTGACATTGTGCGTATTAGCAAGTACAAAAGCTTATTCGAGAAAGGATATACGCCCTCTTGGTCAACCGAATTGTTTAAAGTTGTAAAAGTTAACGTTACAAATCCACCTACTTACTTGTTGGAATCGTTAGAAGGTCAGCCTATAAGAGGGTGTTTTTACGAATCAGAACTACAAAAAACAAGCAGTCCTGACGTTTATCTAGTAGAAAAGGTCCTTAGACAACGCAAGAAAAATCACATCGAACAATTATTTGTCAAATGGCTAGGATTTCCCAACCACTTCAACTCTTGGATAGATAAAGCTAATATTGTTTAAATAACATATTGTATGACTATATTTTTTATTTAAAATGTAAAATAAATAAACAATATATTGTAAAATAAAGTTTTTTATTTCAATCTTCATTATTAAAAACAATGACAATAAAACATCATACACATAAATAACATTTCAATATTCTTGGAGGGAAGGTCCAATTCACCGACGACTACGACGTTATCTTCAAGGCTATGCCACTCGGAGTGCGTTCTCCTATTCTTTAACCTGCTTTTTTTAGATTTTTTTTGAAGTCGAGTCGTACGACAGTGCGCTTAATGAGTCATTTAAAGGCTGATGATAGAGTATTTTCTGCATAACTTCAATTTTTGTTTTAAGCTCACTATTATTTTTGTATATCATGGGGAGGACATCCTTGTTAAATATGTCACATATTACAACTGCAAAATTGTAAAACTTTCTATTAACAAAGTGTTTTGTCACAGCATCGTCATCATCTTTAGGTTCGCCTAAGTTGGTTATGATTTTTCCACCCATATCATACTGCCCATCCGCTGTAAGTTTAAAACCAATCCCTTGTGGCCCAGATAATATATGATATTTTTCATTATATTTCTGACGACCAAATTTATCAATTGTGTTGTTTCCTCGACTCATTTTCAATCTTTACTAAACTATTTTATTTTTATTTGCCCTACTTATATTAAATATTTCAGCTGAGAAAAAGAAACACTGCCTATGATCTACTGGGTTGGTATGTTTATAAAAGAAATAAAATAAAACTGTGATTGTAACAGATATTTATTTACAGTTATTTAATTGCACAAATACAAAAATTATAAAAAATTAATTTTCCATGTCTTCGTTTTCGTTGCTCAAAATTCTATCCCATCCGACACTATTTCGATCGTCAACGTCTTGGGCTGTTGCTGTTGCAGAAACCAATTCATATTTTGCAGCAAGCTCACCTGGTAAATGTGGAATATTGACGAGGTATTCTTTTAATTCTTTTTCAACCATTTCAGCACAAAATGTATCCATGTCTATGGAACCATATAAAAATTTGTCGCACAAGTGTGCCCCAGCCATAAAATTGATTGTATCCCTGATCTCGTTCTTATATTGATCTTTGGTTACATCAATATGCGACCAATCATTTACGCTATCTAACATATCGTGAGCCCTATTTCTTAATTCTCTCCCCAACCAAAATATGTATCTATCTACTCATTCGTTGGCGGTCGTGGTCGTCGTCGTCGTCGCATCAGCAGACATCTTTAACAGAAATAATGAACACGCGTAAGTATTCTGACATGTGCAACTATATTTTAAATTTAATTACATCCTTTTTTTCAAACAATTTACATACAATTTACTCCAATGAGCCAAAACGTAATAATGTTCGAGTATTGTTTCCAAAAACTCTAGTGCCCTGCCCCAAATAAGTTAGAGTGTATTTATCTTTAGTTTTACTCATAATATCTACAATATCGTCAGATAGTGTTTCGGCCACACGTTTTGGTAAAAAAGTCTCAAATGTGCTATTATCACCGTCATCGTGTAAAGCCACTAAAAGAGTTTTACCAAATCGTGTAGTCATTGAAACCATCTTTACAATTTTATACACTTTGCCTACAATCATTTCGGTAACCTTTTTTTTCTCTAAAACCTCGAAATCTTTGCTAAACATTTCATTAATTTCATCTAGAGTTTCTTTTGCAATACTCATTATTGAAAAAAATGGTATATAAATCCAAAAATTACCGTGAATATAAAAGCACTTTCAGAACACTACACGAACACAATATTTGATGTTTATGCCACTGATATCTGCGACTGTTTGAAGTCACTTCTTCTCCCACGAACCTTTATAGCGGGGTTTCAAGTTCGAATTGTAACAATGGTGGGGGTAGCTTAACGATAGAAATAGTGGGAGGAGTATTCAAGGTCAAATGACGTCACACATTTAAATTGGTATAAGGATAACTTCAAGGACAAAATATAATGAAACAAATAACTACATTTTATGTACTTTATTCATTGATTTTTTTCTGCCATTCTTCTATGCGTTTAACATTATCACCTAAACCTAATTTCCTTAATTTGTTCAATAATAATTGTTTGTGTTTTTATATCTAAGAAAATTCTTACAAACTATACTAGCTAAAAGACACACTTCGGCATGGTCCATATACTTAAAAAATACACTAAAGTCCTGAGCCTCCGAATCTTGCATTTCATATGCGTAAAATTCCGAACAGGCTGCAGAAATTAGAAATTCCTCGTACATTTCTCGCACTAAACTTTCCATATTAACTACTACTACGTTAAACTTAAGTCCTACACTCTAATTTCATCTAACACAACCGGATCTGCAATGAACCTAATCAGTTTTTCCAAACAGTCACTAAACCCCAACTTTTTTATCTCACGAACAAAGTCTTGTAAATTTATTGTTTTGCTGCAATATTTACGACATGCATTCGCAGCCTTTTCATATTCATAAGCCAAATCACAATAGCGCGACGCCCATTCTGCTCGACTTTTCATTGCATCATTGAAATAATTATTAGCCGTTTCAGTGAACTCATCGCCCAATTTTTTTACTGTCTCTTGCAAAGCACTATTCATATTATTCACTCATTTTTACATTCACGACACTTTTTTATTGCTGGTGGTGGCCCATCTATATGATGACGATATATTTGTTCATAGTGAATGTAACAGGGTAAGCTTAACTGTAGTTCCTTGTTACACCGATATGACGCTGGCAGCTTATCCCAAATTTGCCGTAAACTCAGCGTATCAACGCAAGTTTTTAAATATTCGAGAGGAAAAAATGCTAGATCCTTCTCTTCAAAATCACACAAACTTTTTAAATTACTCTGATATAAACAAATTACTCTGCCGACTTGCTCTATAATTTTTTCTTTAGATAGTTCCGTATCTGACATTTCACACTGAATGAATGCAAGTAGACTCACACAATTTATAGAACAATTTGCAAGGTCAAAATCATTTCAAGATCATCCCACACTATTACAATGCACAAATAACTACTTCAAGGTCACACACCCAAGATGACCTTCAACAAAGTCAAGGTCGTCTCGACCAAGGTCAAGGTCAAGGTCACACACACAGCCTTGAACACAAGGCCAAGGCCAAAGCACACGTGCATTTTCAAGGTCAATGACAAGGACATGTGGGCGGGGCCAAAGAGGGGTGAAGCAAGGTCAAGGTCAAGGTCGAGGAGTGGGGGGATCGAGCGAATCGGGTTATGTTCACTACTTATATCACTCACTCACTCAATCAACCACACTAATCGACCTTTGTCTTTTGCTACGGTTTAAAATTTTTCATTACACACTTTTGATAATAATAAAATGAAGCCTACTGCTTTTTATTTTATTTGGTAATTGTCGCGTTAATTATCATTTTATGCTTTTAATTTATTAATAAAGTTTTTCTCTCGCAAGATTCGCCAATAAAGTCTTGGAATTTTAATCATTAAAAGCTAATTCCTCAAGCCTACCAAGTTCTAAATTTTCTATGCATAATCTTAAAGAATCTACGCCAAAAATGCATGAAAAGTTTTACTTGACACTAGTTCGTTCAGATATGAAATAATTTTTCATCTTTTGGCACCCACGTCAGTAAGTGTTTTCTTGCCAACTTGCAGTGGAAAGCTTCCATATGGATATTTTTTAATTTTATTATATCTTCTAGTATCGCACAATCTATCATTAAACTAGGATGGCAATCTCTCTAAAAGAGAACATTTTTAAAATATACAGTTCTTAAAATTTATGATTATTTTTCACCTTCCATTGATAGAGATCAAATGTCTAAATTTAAAAAAAACCTTTTTGGTAATGTAAATTGCTTAAATTTAACTTTTAACTAGTAGATGTGTTTGTTAAATTATTTGTTCTATATTTATTAGTTCATTTGTTTTCTTGGTGCTCATTCTTATTGACGAAAATTAGATTGCAATTTTGATTGTTGTATTTACAATTATTTTTAATTTTACCCTGTGAAATATTATTATTGTGATAAATAAATAAAATAAATGATTACCTTATTATTATCTTTCTAAATATCTCAATTATTAATTTTTCTCATTTAACACCTACATTACTTCCACTTTTCCAATAAAAATGGTAAAGCTCTTCAAAACATTAATCGAACGCTGTGTCACACTGACAATGGCCCTCTATTTTAGGGACAATATGTCCTCATTCTCGTATACATCTTTTTTATCTGCTTTCTACACCACTGCACCAAGTGGTTGGAACAGTTCCAAGGGTAAATAAAACGCGAAAAAGAAGAAGCGAGCGGATGGCTACATCGTTAATCATACTTTTAGACTGAACCGCGCCCAATTTTCAGACAAATATCAAAACGTTCCGCCGCCGTCGCCGAAAGCGTATATATGTTGGTTTTATTAACCTAATTATTGTCGGATAAGACTATTTGTCATCCAGCGGAGCCAATTTTCTTGTCGTCCACACTTTTATTTAAATGAGAATTTGTTTACTTGAAACTGAATAGCAAAATAAAATGGCGGTGCGAAAAGGTTTTTAACCGACTTCGAAATGAGGGTTAACATTCATAACACAATTCTATTCATAGGTACCTATGTCCTTGAATTTCTCAGGAACTACAGAGCCAATTTATATTTATTTTGGTATTTCCCATATTACTAAATTATATAACTAATAATTAAAATGGTGGCTTAAAATTACTCATGTCCCATTTTGACAAAATTAATATTTTATTGCGGTCATATTGAACATAACTATAATTTTATTTTAAATGGTGGGTTAAAAATTATTCATAGTCCAGCCACAGCAAAACTGATCTGAAAATAGTGCTGAGGAAATTTAGTTTAAAGTTTCTGTTGTTAAAGTTCACAATTTGCGTGTTAGTTGTGTCGCTGTTAATATTTTTTTTTTACTGAAAACTCGTCAAAGTTGCTAAAAAGATAGTGCCAATAAATGATATATCAGCCTTCAATTCATTATGTTTTTGCGGTGATGTTGTATACAAAAATACAAAACCCTGTTATGTACACCTTTATGTTATAAGTTTAAACCATGTGCATATCATGTTGTGACGCGTTGTTAAAATACAATAATTTGCGGATAACTTCCTGTTACGGCAGCAGAACATCGATAGGTGGGTTCCATCTCGCAGGTAGCCTCCGGTTGGTATCGCTCAAGGACGAGATGTCCCTATCGGCGTCACTAAATATCCTCTGAACTATTCAACGGTTTAACTGTCCGGCGGTCAAGGTATCTACCCGTTATCGGTCTCGGGCGCCACCCTCTGGATTAATTTGGTGGAGGGCCCACATGCATCGGCAAGTCAGAGGTCAATTGCGCGTGTTATTTACTGGCTGCCGGTTGTCAATTATTACCTGAAATGTGAAAAATAAGAACTAGGTAATGAAACAACTGGCTTTAAAACATCTTGTATTTCTTACTTGATAATATAGCCTAAAACTAACGTAATCTAAGATAGAAAACAATATAAAAAAAAATAAAAATAGACAGTATGGAGGACAAGAGTATGAATATACACTGTTCATGGCGCCTCATATTAATTGCAGGGTAAAGTAGACAGTCACCCGGCCGCATCATCACGACGTTATTTGCGACGCCTCGTCCTAACAATTCCTGACGCTATTCACGGAGCGAAGGAGGTAAAAAGACAGTGAATATTATATATATATATATATATATATATATATATATATATATATTAGTATTTATGTTGTGCGCCGTGTGTCCGTGATCAATTAGTGTGTGAACTTCTGCGTTATTTGATTTAGTTTATTATTTTTATTTGTTTCAATTTCAGATTGGATCTAGTCGATAAGAAATAAATTTAAACAAGGACGTCGTTCTTTTGTTACTACAAGAAAATCAAAACCAAATTAATTTATGGGACCCAAGCAATAAGTAGCATTTTAATAAAAACAAAAAGTAAGATGCAATTTGATATTATTAAATTCTTTTTTAGATTGATATAGAATCCAGTATCGCTTGATTTTTCTTGAAAGAATGGTGCCTAATAATAAAAGCAGCACATTTTCTTTTCATTATTATCAACATATGAGATATAGTCTCAGATTAGTTTATTTAATATCGGGTGGAATAATTATTGGAATTTAGACTAACGTAAATTTGTAAAAAATACACCACACCAAAAAAATGTTGTGACGCAAATCTCTTTGATATCTGAAAAAAACCCACAAGCGACTGACCGCATGCGTTGAATGTAGCGAAAATTTTTGCGTGTGTTTTATGCAGCGAACAGGTCAACACTCGTATAAATTGTATATGAACGTGCATTCATATACATTTTTGGCTGCATGCTACACACAACGTAATTTTTTTTAATGTGAACGCGTCTTAATACATGCAGCTTCATCTCCTAGCCTTTCATGCAATCTGAATACTTAATTTTGCACACACTTCACTATTACCTATACTTTACATCTACTGATAGGTTGTGATACCTTATTAGCGATTAGATTTTATCTCGTTAGAAGACATGGATTCACAGAAAAATGTTAGTTAAAGTACATTTGGAAAATTTTGCTGATCCAGCAGAACTTTTTACCCGACTTTAGTAGCAGGTGTTTGTAATATAAGGTAGTAAAAAGGACGAGGATGAAATTGAATAATTCTATTCAGAATTGAAGAAGTGATTAAAACAGTTTTAAAATAGTAATATTGCTTTAGTCTTACACTTGAGAAACTAATGCTTTAACAGGAAAAGGCAATGTTAACATGGTTGATAAATATGGATTAGGCCACACTAGCGAATGTGGTGATAGACTGGTTGATTTATGTTATTGCAAAGACGTGGTTGTAACGGACATCTGGTTCAAATTAAAAACAAGAAGGCTTTATAATTGGATATTATCAAAGCAAACAGAAAAATCTATAGTCAGAAACCAAATCCATCGTATTATTATAAATCAATGATATAGAAACTTTATAACTTCTATTAGAACATATCTGGGAGCTGACATTGGGTTTGATCATAACCTGTTAATACTACCTTTAAGAGAAACCTAAAAAACTTGAAACAAAAAGTACAAACAGGTAAAACAAAACAAGAAGACTTAAGTACAATATAGTGAAAAGGAAATTGTTGTAGAAATAAACGAAAATAAAGCTGAAAAATAAAAACTGGAAGAATATTAAAGAAAACTTATTAATATCAGGCAAGGAAAAGCGAAATTAAGGGCACAATATTGTCAAAATAGAGTTGACAATCCAAGAAATATTCAAGCTTATAGACGACAGGAGAATCTATAAATGAATAATACACTGAAACATAAAAGAAGATGGCTATATACTTGGACATTACCAAAACACAAAGAAAAATCTATAATCAGAAACCAAATCCATCATATTATTATAAATCAATGATATAGAAACTTTATTATCTCTATTAAGACATATCCGAGAGCTGACATTGGGTTTGACAATAACCTATTAATACTACCTTTAAGAGAAACCTAAAAAACTTGAAACAAAAAGTACAAACAGGTAAAGTAAATACAAAAAGACTTAGGTACACTTTAATGAGAGGGAAATTATTGCAAGAATGTAAATCTTGTTAAAATTGCTGAAATAAACAAAAATACACTTGACAAATAAAAACTGGAAGAGTATTAAGGAAACCTTATTAATGCCAGACAAGGGAAAGTGAAATTAAGCACATAATTTTGTCAAAATAGAGTTGCTAGTCCAAGAAATATTAAAGCTTATAGACGACAGGAGAAAACAGAAATAAATAATACATTGAAATATAAAAGAAGAAGGCTATATACTTGGACATTACCAAAACATACAGAAAAATCTATAGTCAGAAACCAAATCTATCATATTATTATAAATTAATGATATAGAAATTTTATTACCTCTATTCAGACATATCCGGGAGCTAACATTGCGTTTGACCATAACCTATTAATACTATCTTTAAGAGAAGCCTGAAAAACTTAAAACAAATGTACAAACAGGTAAAGTAAATACAAAAAGACTTAAGTACAATATGGAGGGAAATTATTGCAAGAATGCAAATATTGATAAAATTGCAGAAATAAACAAAAATACACCTGACAAATAAAAACTGGAAGAATATTAAAGAAACCTTATTAATACCAGGCGAGGAAAAGCGAAATTAAGCGCATAATATTGTCAAAATAGAGTTGATAATCCAAGAAATATTAAAGGTTATAGACGACAGGAGAAAACATATGAATAATACACTGAAATATAAGGAAATGAACAAGATAATTAGAAATAAGATGAAAGAAGCAAACAACAATATATAAAATAGAAATTACAAGAAATTTAAATGCGGAAAAAATAAAATAATTTTAATCTGCATAAAAAAGGTCAAAGAATTAACAGGTATGGACAAAGAGTATAGAAAAAGACAAAAATGGATACATCATTCTAAATTTTCAAGAAAAGCTAAAGATATGGGAAGAGTACATATGTGATATGTTTTGCGACGATAGGGGAAAGAACAATTTGGCAATAACACTACAAGCACATAGCATTATACACCAAAAATTAGAATAACTTATTTAAAATACCAAAGATGGAAAAGTAATAAGACCGGATGAAATTCCATAAGTGTTAATCAAATTAAAGACGGCAATATAAAAGTGTTTGTTAATTTATTTAATACCAATTACGAGACAGGTGTAATCCCAGAGGAATGGATAATATCGTCGTTTGCTCAAAATATCGTATCATAAACCTAGTGAGCAATTCGAATAATTCACAACAGAATATATAAAAAACTAGAAAGATATATTAAAGAAATAGAATTTAGGTTCCGCAATGGCATGGGAATTAAATACTCTTAACGTTAATGTTCTCTATTTGTCCTTACACATTACGAAAGAACCTTCGACAATGTGTACAACATAAAATTCTTAGTTATTCTCAGAAGCAAAAGCTTCAAAGAACGTACGATAAATCTAATTCCAAGTATTTATTATAACCAGAAAGTAGGAATTCGAATAGAACGAGAGTATTCGAAAGATATCGATATTTGGAATGGTGTTAGGCAGGGAAAAGAAATCAACAAAAGAATAGAAATGGAATGAGCAACTTTTATGAAAAAGAAACCCTTTCTCAGTAACACTGCCTTGAGTTTGGGGTTGAAATCATACAGTCTCTTCAACCTTATTATATGGAGTAGAGACTCAGATGCTTAAGACAAATAACATAAAAGTAATCGAGTCACTTGAACTGTGGCTAAATAGAAGGCTGCTTAAAAGGTCATCCAAAAAAAAAACTACAGTATATTGGTTATACTATGAGAGTACCAAAATATAAAATTTTACGGTTAATAATACAACGAAAAATCGGAGAAAGAGATTTAATGGTCGAAGAAGGAATTCTGGTTGAAACTTCTTTGAGAGTGATTCCTCTGTACATTTACTTCTTTACTGCAGCAGTGGCCGAAATTCGAATTGTTGAAATTACTGTCAACCTTCGGAAAGAAATGACAAATTAAGAGGAAGGAAAGGACACAGAGTACCAGTTTTTAGGAAAAATAAAAAGGCTGGGTAACTCGCTTTTTATTGTTCACTAATTTTTTTTGTGCCTTTGAATTTTCCTAGTTTAAGACTGGTCCGCCATCCCAATAATAAATCTAGGAAAATGCAATGTAGTATATAAAGATCTTTTTAGGCCTCTCTTTTTTTGTTGTCTCTTCCTTTCCCTTACTCAACAGAGTTCTATTCTATAGTTTTGATTGTTCCTGGGTCTGGTAAACGAAACCCAGCAGTTTAAGATACTGAAAAGATTGTGTAACCACGTATATGTACATATTTCCATAAATACAGAAAATTTTTGATAATGGTGTTTGGGAAACTAGTTGAGCTTAGTCCGAAAGAGTACATCAGCTGTTGCTAACTGGGGAAGCAACAAACGTAAATTTACCTTTCAATATTCAAAAGATGTGGGTAACTAATGAATATCTATTCTATTAACCATTCTTTTCTCAAATAAAAACATTTAAATCTTAAATTAGTGGAAATTAGGCTATTAGGATATCAATCTCTAGATATTAATAATAAATTTAACATAGCCGTGCTGAAAACTAATATTAATTTAGTTTTGTCTAGTCTTCTTGAAATTTTGACCCAATTATACTTATTAGTAAATTTTACAATCAAACACGAATTTGTAGTTGTAAATTCATTTGGCTCAGATTGAGCATTTGTTAACTTTGCGCTTAACTAAAGGGCATTCGTAGTCTATTTAATTCATATGAGAATATAACACAATATTTTAAATTCATGGTAAGGATTCTACTTCTCAATTACGTCAATCTTCTGAAATTTACTTTATATTATGTATCAAAACATAACTGTTGTTGGCTTAAACTAAAATAAATTTTTATACAGGCTTTGTCTTATACAATATCTTCTTATCTGTTTTTTTTTGTGATACGAATATAGCATCACTGCTATTAATTTTATAGAAAACTGGTAAAAAAAAGTATTTTTCCTACACATAAACGGGAGAGAAATTTTTCTTCTTTTCAGAGAGAGCGACAGAGAGAGATAGAGAGAGATCGCGTTGGCTTTTGTTCTTCAATAATACGCACTTCAGTTGATAAATGTCAAATTATTACACTAGTTGTATAGTGCGTTCATCCCCACACAGATGGCATTTTATTGTAGCAACTTGAAGTTGAGAAGAGTTTTCGCAACAAACGGTCTAACTAACAATAATTTATTATATGGTGATAATCGAGTTTAACATATAACTCAGGCTAGGGTAACTACGATATATTTCTAAAATTCTGTCACTCAGTTCATAAGCTATGTATATGTGGACGCCGTACAGTGAGCTTTGAAAATGATGAATGAGATTTTACCGAAACGTCAGCTGCCTTATAGTCCTGAGAGGGACTCAGCACATACATACATATTTAAACATGAGATTTTTTTATCAAATTCTATCTTCATTTGAATTGGACATAAATTTATTGGGCCCCTTTTAAGTTTTCAGCAGTGTATTTTAAAAATCTGAAAAATTCGACATAATAACTCTTAATAGATCCTTTCAACGAAAATTGATGTTTACTAAATTAATGAAGTACAAACATTCTTTAAAATTTAAACTTCAATATTTCAATTACTTTCCAACAAAACTTTTCTTTTGTGAAAAAATTTTGCGAATATATACTTTCAATAATCTTTAAAGACATACATGCAATCAAATTTCAGAACTAATAAGCCAATAACTGTTACGGGACCCACATATAATGCATGGCAGACACGCCTTTGACCAGTTTTTTATGCTTTTATTGCTGTAATTCAAGTTTAATAATTTATTGTGTCATGAAGATATACAAACTTTCTTAATTTTCTGTGGATTTAATATTGAACCTTTCACTTAAATTAAAATTTAATTTATAAAATATCTTTGCAACCAGAATTCTTTTTTATACACATAGGATTCAAATAATTAAGTCTGTTCATATAATCAAAAAAATAATTTTTTGGTTATAATAAAATTAAGGACAATAAATAAATAAATTTAAAATTTTATAATAACAAGATTTAAAATTTCTTATGAAAGGGGTTTCGAATTCCATTTCATTCACAATTTCCTCAGGTTAGTTCAGGTTAGTTTTAATGCAACTTTTCGTGGAACTTTCACGAATAATGCTCTCTATAAACTACAGTATTTTTCTTTTGGGATTCCTGAGCATTTTCAGAAAAAAGTGTTATTGCAACAGGTGCATATTCAATAACCTGTGCGCCATGCAAACATTTTTTATGCAGCATAATAGACGTACTATACCAGGCATAAAGTTGCAACAATTGTCTTAATAAAACAGAATTTCCGAGACATGTCGACAGAATATTAAACTTGCAAAAATTTTCGATGTCAAACTATAAAATTTCAACAGTCAGGCGACAACTAGACATACACTGGAGGAGTGAGAAGTCCAAAAATTAAACTTTCAATTAGGTATAAAGAAATCTTTACTACCGTAGAATTAGTTTTACAAAATACTGTTTTTTTCCTTTCTTTTTAGCTAGGAATAATGCCGGATAATTTATCCGCATTAGTCTTTTTTCATAAATTTTGCCTCTCCCCAAATATTTACAACTATCGCGGATCGTCGAATTAATAAATCTCAAATATTTGAGCATTCAAATTTACGAAAAAAAGAAACAAAAAGACGAAATTTGCCTGGTAAAATCCAAAACTCTCGTGATATAATTGTTACTCCAAAAGACCTGTCTCAAACATTTTAGCAGCAAAATTTACGAAATAACAACACGAAATTTACTTAGAAAAGCTTGAAATTATCGTAAATTAATTATTATTCCAAAATGTAACTTAGTAACTCCAGAAGACTGTGTAGTAGTAATAGAACTACAATTCTACTTTCTCAAAGGTTACTGATCTGAAGTCGATGTGTCCATTCTTGGGCAGCTAGCACACGATTACCCCTACACAGCTGCTCTATTTTGATAATTGTTTTTAATATATTTTAATAACTATTTTACAAATCGTCAAAAATAATGGAAAATCTAACCTTTTAATTATTTAATGTAGCCAGAACGGTTTCCTAATTGTTATAAATAATGCCACATTGATGAAAAAAAAATCAGTGAGCTTTGATTAGATTTTCTTTCAAATTTCATCAGTATGCAACAGTTAATAATATTCCATTTTTCGTCTCTTCCTAAGAAATAATTCTGGTATTTATTAATATTTTCCGAAAAATTTATAATAGTTCATATGGCGAAAAAATAAGTGCAGTAGTAGAAAAGAGAAATTATCTTCTGTAAGAAAGGACTGGATAAAGAAAACATAAAAAAATAAAAATAACGTTTCAGGCTAGAATTCTCTGAATTATCATACAATATAAATTTTGTTTTAATTTTAATACAAAACCTATAAAAATAAGAAAAAATATACAATAGACAAAATCAATTAACATAGACAAAGAGATGAAAATATATATATATATATATATATATATATATATATATATATATATATATATATATATATATATATATATATATATATATATACATACATATATATATATATATATATAAATATATATATATATATATATATATATATATATATATAAGAAAAGTTTTGTCGGAAAGTAATTGAAATATTGGAGAGTAAATTTTAAAGAATTTTTTTTTGTACTTCATTAATTTAGTAAAAATAACTTGATCATATTAATTTTCGTTGAAAGGATTTACTAAGAGCTATTATGTTGACTTTTAAAATCAACTGCTGAAAAGTTAAAAGAAGCCCAATAAATTTCAGATCTATGTTCAATTCAAATGATGTTAGAATTTGGTAAAAAATCTCATGTTTAAATATATCCCGATTTAAAGATTGACGTAAATATTAAACTGAAAAATTAAATAGAAAATGATAAGAAAAAGCTGGGCCAAGAAGTCATGAAACATGGAATTAATGCATATTCAAAGTCTTGGAAGTACGGGACCTTCAAATAAAATTTTTATAAAAAAAATTGAACCGACTTCGAAAAGTGCGCTAAAAAGTGAAAAATAACTTAAAATTTTTATATAAAATTGAAATTTTCGAAGTCGGCGCTAAATTAATACCTGACCATGTGATTCGCATAAACAGAATGAAAATACTATATTTGTAATTGCTTTCTTACCATAATTTGTATATATTAGTAGTTATTTATTTCATTTAGAATTAATTTTTTCAAAAATTTCAATTTCATATAAAAATTTATAGTTATTTTTCACTTTTTAGCGCACTTTTAGAAGTCGGTTCAATTTTTTTTATATACATTTTATTTTTAGTTTTGAATCTATTATGATATCCATAAATTATTTCATGTAAGTACTAATCGAGATTAGTGTACCTCGCAATGACTCCAAGGTGGCATAAAAGTACCGATTTTAGCCAAAGTTGTACATCACCCTAAAATGAACCACTAAAAATTATTTCGTAGAATTCTCCAAATACCAATGAAATTGTGTCAAACAAATATTTAGTCTGTCATAGTAAATCCACTATCATAAATTGTAAATTAATTTTAGATTGGTAACATAGACCCCAAAACCTTCTGTGTCGATATTTAAGAAACCTGAAACGTAAATTTCTTAGTCCGATATATTTTATGCCGCATATTGAGTTTGTATGCGCAATATCAATTTTAGATAAAATCGGAAAATGTAAAATTTTCAGTCCCTCATATTGTATCTTATCAACTTAATAGTTATAAAAAATTAACTTATTATTCGTAATACATGACTCCGAAAACCTCCTAATACCAAATCGGAAAAATGCGAATAAGGTAAAATTTTCAACCCACCACATTGGATCTGCCATATTGAATTTCAAAAAAAAAAACAATTTTAACGTCATGATTTAATCTAAATCTAAACACTTCAAAGTCCCTTAGTACCAATTTTGGATGAAATCCAGAAATTTAAAATTTCTACACCATCATATTGCATCTGACATATTAGATTTTCTTAAAATAATTTTATAATCGCTATTTACAAACGCAAAAACGATTCAGTTTCACATTTAAACAAAATCTAAAAATGTTAAATTTTTAATCCACTGTATTACATTCGCTATGTTGAATCCTGAAACAATAATTTATACCCTCAAGAACCCCCTATATCGGTTCTGGAAAAAATCGAAAAATGTAAAGTTTTTAGGACGCCATATTAAAACAGCCAGATTAAGTTTTTCAAAAAATATTTTTAATTCGTAATTAACACTAACGAAAATCCCCCAGTACTGATTTTAGACAAAATCGAGAGATTTTTAATCCGCTATCTTGGATCCGCCATATTTATTTTTTTTTTAAATAATGTCAGATTCATAATGTGCGATCCCCTTTTTCAATTTTGAAAAAGATCGGACAGAATTGATTTTTTATCCGCCATATTGGGTACGCCATACTGAACTTTTTAAAAATAATTTCGAATTCGTTATGTTCGACCTCGAATACTCACCCATACCAATTTTGGAGAAAATCGAACCCGCCAGATTGAATTTTTTAAAAACAATTTTAGATTCGTCATGTGCTACCCCGAAAACTCTCCCGTACCAATTTTGGAGAAAATCGGACGAAATTTGATTTTTTTGTCCGTCATATTGGATCCGAAAAATTGTCTTTAGCTCATTGGAAAGTTAGTTTAACGTCGGTTGCAAAATTTGTACTGAATAGACAGACAGACGAGAAAACGAGTTAAAAACCTGGCAAAAAGTAAAAATGTCCTGAAATGACATTGTAATATACGTTCAAAGTTAGTTTTAAGATCATAATATTTCATAACTATCGGGTTTAAATATATGTACCAAATTTCAGCTTATTTGGATAATTGAAAATGAAGTTAACCTTGAAATTATCTAAAAATGTACATTTAAGTTCAATTTCAAGGTCATTATATTGGAATGTCATCGAATTTATACGTGTCCAAATTTTAGCTTGATCGGATAATCGGAGGTGAAGTTGAAATTGAAATGTACTTAAAATGTACGTTTACGGTCACAATATTGTATTATTATCAAGTTTATATAGATGTGCCAAATTTCAGCTGGATTTGGAAGTGAGGTTGACCTTGAAACATACGTTAATGGTCGCAATATTGCATAGTCAAGGTCAATCTCGAGCTCATAATTTTACATTGTCGTCGGGTTTATATAAGTAATATAAGACTTTAGCTTTATCAAATAGTCGAAAGTGAAGTTGACCTCTAAATAACCTTGAAATATACGTCAAGGTAAGTTCTAAAGTCATAATATTTCATTGTCATTCAATTCTGAGTTATTTTCAAGTCTCTAGGTCATCAGGAAGATAGTTTAAAATCGATTTCAAAATTTGTACTTAATTGACAAACAAGAAAGCGAGTTAATAGAAACGTGATAAAAAAGAAAAAATTAAAGTTTTGACAGTTCTTTTATATTTCAAAAAGTAGTCGACGTAACTTATCAATGATAATTTTCTATGATTATAAAGATATATAGTTAGTGCAATTTTGCCAATTTTTTTCAGATTTTCTCCAAACGTTTCCCCATCAATGGGGTGAACGAAAAAAAAAATGTTTTAATCCCTTCTAGACAAAGGAAAATACCCAATATGTTCTTTTTTAATATCGCTCTATATCTGCAAAATGTTTTTGCAAAAAATTAAACACTGACGAAGTTATAAGCGTTCTTTTGGAAAACTAAACATGGTTACAATTCGAAGATAACTTAAACAGAGGTACAAAATGTTATACTGTTATTAAGAATAAGTAATTTAATGGACATAATTCGAAATCATATTTTTAAAATTTATAGTTTTTAGTTTGTAAGTAAGTTAAGGGTTACATCTTCAGTAAGGCCTAGTTACTGACGCGACTTAATTCAAAACAATCTAGTTGCTTATAAAATTATGATTGTATTATAGCTAAATATCAACAAACAAGCATTGAAATAGAGAAATCAAGAATAAAACCTTAGAATCGGTAAGAGTAATATTTCTCTCAAAAAAATGCGAATATTTGATACTAAAGAAACATGTTTTATTGTTATATTGATGAGACTTAAAATTTGATTGACATATTGGTACATTTGTTAATTTAAACCAACTTAGACTAGTTTTGTTAAAGTTATATTAGCGAATTAGGAGGATAATGTCCAGCAAATAAGAAGAAAAGTTATAAGTCGATATATTGATAACAAAACCAAAGTTATTGACACATCAAACTGTTTGTGGGACATTTCATCTCGTTATGGTCGTTAAGTTTTACGGCTAAAATATAACAGTAATAAAAACACGCAGCCTTTTTATAACTTTAGGCAGCTGAGCGGTGGTCCTATATGTTGCGTTTTTATTTTTATTTCTTTTTTGACGGTGTTACTTAGTAAGTAAAATGTTGGTAAACTGACATATAATTTTTATGAGTAGTACGTTTTATACACATGAGGAAATAAACTACTTAGCGTAAATAACTTAATTTATTATTTAAAAAGTTTCGCTTCGTAAGAAAATGTTCGGAAGGTAGTTTGATATATATTTCACTAGAAAGACATATTTAGTAGCTTACATACTCATCAAAATTATACAAGAAAAATGGTGGATGTAGGTAAACAACAACGAGTGTTGGATGTCGATATTATCCATATTAACGATGAGTAGGTTCAGTGACATGGTTTAACTTTAATTCTGGTGTACGTATATTCGGGGAGTCCAGTGGATTTTCATACCCGATGAAGAGACATTGCTCCACTAGTTTATGTGTATTTTGACCCCTAGTTACCAATATCGAGAGTGGATTCTCGAAAATTGGTTAAGTAATTTGTTATAAATAAAGAATTGTCAGTAATTAAAAAAATCGTTTTTTGGTAAAATAAGAAATATTTTCGTATTCCTAGGCTGATTCAAAGCGAAAAGTGTTTCTTGTGATTTTTTCATCCGGCGCATAGTTTTTTGTCATTCTTCAACATGAATTATTTTGATTAAATAAATAAATGATGGAATGATGGAATTAATCGCAATACGAAAATATATATATATATTTTTTTTGTTTTTTAAAGCTATAAACAAATAGCGTTTCATCAATTATAACATAAGCGCCGCCGTGTATGAAGGAAACTGGAAGTCTACTTGTAGGCGTTCATCTATTGCACATAATTCATGACAGCGTTTGCTGATCATTGTATTAATACTTAATACACATTTTAATATATATATATATATATATATATATATATATATATATTCATTTATTAATTATAAGGCATCTAGCCATAAAATAACCAGAAGATCTCAACAGTAGCTCAAGTCTTAGTCAACAATGTGTTTATCCGATCTGGATGACACTCTTGGAGCTATATTCTGACGAAGGATGTAGTTTTGAATCCAAACGTTTTCAAAAGCTCTGCGAACTACTTAGCAACATAAAACCAGTACAACAGCTTTAGATGTCATGGTTAAACGATTTAATAGAACCACTGAGGAGCACCTCTGAAAGGTTGTGGACAGACATCTGAAAGATTGGGACAAATATTTGCCAATCTTGTTAATGGCCTATCGATCCGCAGTTCATGAAACTACCGGAGTTAAACCAACCAAGGTCTTATTTGGAAAGAAACTTAAATTGCCTTGTGATATAATGTTCATTTCCTCAATTGATGAAAAGATGGAGATTGAAGAGTGAGTGGATACCTTACAGAAGAAGTTATGAAAGGTTCATGTACTAATTAGAGAACACATGGATCTTGCCACATACAGAATGAAGACAAGATATGACATTAAGGCAAACTCGGCAGGGTTCCAGCAAGATGATAGAGTTTGATTATGGAATCCACAGAGAAAAAAAGGCAAACCACCTAAGTTGATGCTATCATGGGAAATATTATATACTGTTCTGAAAAGGATCAATGACGTCGTTTATGGAATCCAACGAAGTCCCAAGGCCAAAATAAAAGTAATACAGATTGAAGCCATACCATGGAAGTATCGAAGCTAATCGGAACGATCAGAATTAGAAAGGGAGCAGTGTAACGAAGGACTAGGGGAATTTCTTATGCGTCCTTGTAGAATTATTATGCAATGAACATCTAAAGCACAAAATTCATTATAGCTTTCGTTGATCGATTTATTAATACTTTAAATACATTTTAATATTTATCTATTTTTATTTATTAATTATAAGCATCTAATCATAAAATAAACAATACAAGCATAAGAAACTTCAGTTATTAACTATTTTTGCATATATTTGTGCGCTGCTTTAGTTTTTTAAATTTTAATCCTTTCCATATATTTACCTCCATACCACGTAAAGCATTGTGGGTGATACTTGATTTTCAAAGTTAACAAACTCTCTGGTGAAAAAACTAACACAGTTTTATTTATTGCAAATATGGTATTTATGTAATAGGGAAGCTGTATATAGTTTTTCAGCCCATGCCTATGATTCCATAATGATGTTCTCGCAAATAATACATTTGTTAGTATCTATCACGTATCTATTAGAGCGCCTCGTTGAAAATTGCGTTGGTATCGATTCCCGACTAAGCATCATTTTTTTATATTCCTCAATATTATCTTTATTTAGATTATTATTTTCCCTTATTAGATTTTAATTTTTAACTTTCAAACTACCTTTTTTTATGTGTATATCTTTTATAGCACTCATTGGCCATGTAGTATTTGAACAAATCGCATACAATAATTTCATCTTGTGACAGCAACTGATCGTAGACTCCTGCAAACGGGATATTTTGGCAGCATATGGCCGTTTTGCTCACGATTTAGTGTTGTTCCATATTAGGTAGTAGCTATTCTAAAAACCTATAAATAAATATCACAGGGACAAAGGCACTCTGGAAGTCTGGTCGTTCCTCTTGGCTCTTGCAGTTTTAGTACTAAACAACTACAGGTTATTTAGAGCTTACCAATACCAAAACTCACGACTTCAGGACTCAGGAAAGGCTAACTGGTCAAAACTCATCCTTTGTTTTGAAGTTTTCACTTTAGTGTATTCGCGTGAGGGGTTTTAATAAAATTAAACAAAACAAGTTCCTCAAAACACTTAAATCTTTTAACAAAAATAAATAGAATAGTAAATTATATACAATAAGAAACTTATAATTAATATCGATTAACAATTCAAAAAGAACTAAATAACTGCTCCTGTTCGCTGTTCTGTGAAAAAATGTAACAAACCCAACTTTGAAAATAGTACCTTTAAACAGCTTTCTTAAACATTAACCAAGAAAAGAATAAGACCCAAAGAACAGCTATTTAAATTGTTTAAACAATAGTACTAAAATCGCTCTTTTGCCCAGTGAAATAAAGCAGGATTTCCCCCTATCTCTCCCAAGTTAAGTAAAAAAACGAAAAAATAAGAACCTTCTTTAACACCCCGGATTTACGCGTCGCGTACCTTTCTAAGAACTGTTCTGAAAACCGTACCGTCTCTAACGAATTTCAAATCGTAAATGAAGCTTATTACTTCATAAAAGTCAAACTTGCCTTCCCCTGGAATCCCGCCTATTCTAGTTGGTATCTATCTCCATTCCGTATACCCTGTAAGGGCAAGTTTTATTCCCGAAATTTCGAAAGTCTCGGTCCTCTCGTTCGTAGAGGGCATCAGCTATTCCATGCTGGATACTTAGTTCCCGAATTAGTCTCTGAGCATCATACTCTTTTTTTTAAACAAAAAGTTAATTATAACTATTCTACGTCTTCCTATAACAAAAAGAATACGATAACCACTGGGAAAAAAACCGATTATCCTGTTATTCATTTTGCTGATATTTAAATCATTCTTTCTTGAATTCAGGAAAAAGTTGCTATACGAATTCTTTGCACATGTAATAACAAACGCATATATTGCATTATAGTGACTTTATTTGATTATTCTTTTGTTTCATAATAATGGGAAAATCTGTCAAAATTTTATTACAGTTTATTCATATTTGCCGATACAACATGTTAAGACTACTCTTGGTACTTATTCCGTCGGTTTAAATTACATAGATAGTGTAGGTTTTCTTCGACAGATTTATTTATAAATATTAAAAGAGGCTACGATCTTTTTAGTTTACGTCGTCATAAATTGTCTGGGTTTATATATTTTTAAGAAAACAAATAAACAACTGAAAAGTAATAAAACTGAGTTTAGGCTTATATACGATAATTGATTTATATTTCCTTTAGATTTTCTTGGTAGGTAATATAAGATAGATACTGTCTCAGTTCCTATGGTTAAAATGTATATACAGGGTCACTATTTAATTTTACCTTTTAACGGAATATATTTCATATTAATCAGCATAAAAAAATTAGTGTTTGTTCCATTACAATCTTATATTGAATTAATGTTTATTTAAAATTGTTTGAAACTTTCAGGTGCATAAAGTTTGGAAAAAAGTAATTTTATCTGCTTTGGATGTTACATCCAATCTACGAAACACAATTTTCCAATGTAAATCGGCAGTATCGCGTATTTGTTACCACCTTGATCACTACTCGTTAAATTTATGCCTTTTTAATTTTCTTGACAAATAATGCTAAAATAAATATTAAAAAAATATTTTTTTTCGAATTTACTTATATTGCTGCCCTCAACAACTTGTCTATTTCGAATATAAAATTCAACAGTGCGCGTGAATGAAAGTAAAGGCAGCAGCGTCATTAACAAGTTGCAACCTGATTAGCATTTTAAAATGTTTAATGATTTTTAATTTAAAAATTACGCGTCGGACCGAAAACTTATGAGAGACACTTTTTACTTAAAATCTAGCGAGGAACACGAACATATTTTTTATTCTACAAAAAAAAGTTGTTTTAATTATTAATAACTATTTTGTTTATAACAAATTTCCTGACTATTTTCCGGAAACTTTGGTGTAGTAATATCTTTCATCGACTACGAAAACCCACTGGGCTTCTGAACTAATTGACAATACAGTTTAAACTGGCCAGTGCAAAATAAATGAACCAAGTTTTGAACCTTAAAAATAAAACAGTCGTTTTCTTTTATTACCAAACAAGCAAAAAAGATTTTTTTTTGTATTTTCCGGAAACAACTATTCCTTTTACCTATCCTGAGGCCTCTCTAAGTTTTTGTCCTTAATTTTTCTGCAAAAAGGTTTTTTTTCTTAACATATATAATAAAAATTAAAACAATTTAGAGAGAGTTTAAAAGTTAAGATTTTTTAGTAAACATAAAATATACCTCCTTAAAAAAGTATTTTAGATTGCCTAAGGTCATAGTTATTTAGTTTACGTGAAAGATCAAATATTATTTACTTTTTTACTTTTTTAGAGATGGCTCTTGTTTTACCACAAGCTTTTGACATTACAGTTACCTTTCAAGAGGATATGTTTTATGTAAGTAAATTTGACAGTGAATTTTTAAATATATTGCTACAAAAAATGGACATATTTATTTTATTATCATGTGTAAAAATTAAAATAGTGGGTAGATGATCAAAAACAGAAAAATTGTCGTTAAAAAGTAATTGTTACCGGACAAGATGCAAAAAAATATTTTTGAAATAATGAAGAAAGTCGTTCACGTATCATTAAAAGGGACAATTATTATATTAATATTAAAATAATTTACCATAAAAATATTAAATATTTATATTGTATATATTTTTTAAACAAGTCTTGACCGACTATGAATTAGGACTCTCATGATCAGTATAATATTCTGAACAGGATTGTAGAAAACTCCCATTAGATCAGTTTCCCGTGTTTATGTGTTAATTACTCTTGGATTATATAATACATTGATTGCGTGAAACAAAAACTTGTAAATATTCTTTATTTTATACCTTTCTCACTCCCCTACATCGTTTTTAAGTTGTCAAGGAAAAAAATTTTACCAAGAAATTCAAGTAATTATACGGTATACGATTTAATTTTATATGGAAATATTTCCGTCATGTGTTAAATATAAAAAAAAAACATGTCGCGTGCTTTCATTGTATTAATTAGCAAAATTACACTCTATATACGTATTATTACTCACCTGAAGATAAAGTTAAAAAGTTTCAGCCAAATATTCACCTCTGGTAGTAAAATGAAAACAAAATTATTTAATAACATTAAATTATATTTATAATGAAACACAATTTATTACAAACTTGAGGCTCCTTCAAAATAAAAGTGAAAAATTATTTTTTATATTATGATCTGTGATGAAAATTTTTAAAATCGGTGTTAAATTAATACATACCATAAAAAACAGTTAATAAATGAAAGCTACCTAACAACTTATTAATCCTACAATATACGAACATACGTTCATTTGATTGTGAAATCATCTGTTCTATTAGGTTGTGTTAATAGTCCTGCTGTACGCAAAGGCCGTTTTTCTTTTAAACTGATTTTATTTATGATTCTTTCATTACTGTATTTGGTTCTATTTATAGATAGAGATTTTTAGAATTATTTTTCGCTTTCATGCTTTCATTTTTAAAGAAAGTGTTTTTTAATTGTATTTCTTGATTACTGGTTTAATTAAATTTATCTAGACATTTGTAAATTGTTTCTATAACTAGGTATTAGTGAGCCTTATGATGCTTTTAAGAACGCAAAAAAGTAGCCATTTTAGCCAAAATTATTGTACAGAACAATAAATTTAGAAACAAAAAACAAACTGGACAGAAGAAAAAAAACGGCACATTGAGCTCGCCGAATTTATACTTGGGAAAGTTAATTTTTCATTCTTTATCTGCTTCCCTCAAGCTACTTATCACCAATTTCGAATGGAAGGGGAAAATTAAAACGTTTAGTCTGCTATACTGAAATGGCCATATTAAGTCGTAATTTTTCCCTTCAGCCCCTCCCACCCCCCTTTATAACCATTTTCGATGGAATCGTAAAACAAGATATCTCAAATCTCTTAACTTAAGACAATACGCCCAATTAATTCTCAGTTAAATACCGTTGAGAAATTTAGAACAATCTGGAGATACCAGCAAAAAACAGAAAATCGACTATTTTTCCAAATTATTTCTGACTTTATCTGAAAAGATATCTGGAAATATGTTACATATTCTTGTTATCACATTTCCTTCTTGACAGGATTGCTTTATCAGCTTTTAAATCCTACGTTTTCGATTTCATAGACTATTATCACCTATATTTTCTTAAATACCTGCCGTTTTTAGAAATTTTTAAAAAGCTGTATGTATACTAAATTTATTGATATAATGTACCAGCTCGTAAAGTACTGGATAGAAAAAGAATATTGACCATTGAAAAAACGATTTTTTTAAATAACTGCATACAAAATGTGATACTTTATTGCTTGAAACCCAATTTAAAAAGTGAAACATTTTTATTATTCTGTTGCTAGTTACATATTAAAAATATGTTTATTTTATTGTCAATTTCAATAGCAGAATAAACGATTTATATTACTTGGTTCAAAAATATTTTTGAACATTATTATATGGCTATTTGCATTCTTTTCTAATATTTTTTGTGTCAATTAATTACGTGTTTAACAAAAATAAATCTTTGTCTCTTCATCATATGGAGTTCTGACAATAGTATTCATTTTAAACGTTGGTATAATACATCATTAAATTTTGGAGATAGCATATAAGTGCTCGTAATCTGAAACAATAGATTTAAAAATTCATGATAACATGTTATTGAAGAGAAAACGTGAAAATAAAAATGTGTAATTTATTTTGAAATGTCTCTGTAAATAAAATAAGGAAAATTTATTAACGAAATAACTAATTTTAGTTTTTTACCGGTATCTTCAAAAATAATTGGATTTTTTCAAATTTATTAAAGTCATTTAATTGACCACAAATATCTTCCAGTTTTACCGATTTTGTATTTCATCGGTCACCTTTTTGAAGACCGTTAATAACAGCAAAAAGTCCCTTTTTACTTGACCGCGGTGAAACCAAATGAAAGGATTATAAAATTAATTCTACACGGGGTGAGCCATTTAAGGGATACCACTATTTTAGAAACGGTTATAGAGACAAGGTCGATTAAATTAGAGAAAAGTTGCATCTTTAGATTATATCTGAAATACTTTGGTAGAGTTGCCAAATTTTGTATACTTTCGGAGATTTCAAGAAAAAGTAAAAAATTAAAAAAATATTTTATTAAATCTCTTAATTTTAAATTTAAGGGAAAAATGTTCTTCATAGAAGTGTTTCAATTTTTCTTTTCTATAAAATGACTTTATTAAGATTTTTGTAAAAAATTAAATCAATATTTACTTAATTTTCGTTAATAGGGACTGGTATTTTCCATTCAACATTTTGCCTCAGATGCAGTTGTCTATCACTAAACGGCTTATTATTATTTTTCATTACGGCCATGAATTCGGCTATATAATAAGGATACTTTGATGATTGTTTTATATTTATTACATTGGGATCCGATGTGCGGTTCTAGAAAGGTTTCAAATCTGACAGCTGTAACGGACCCGCAAGCTGACCTCAATGGATTTTGCATACAGAATATAGCAAATTTCTAGCTGGCAGGGATCTAGATGATTTAGAAAAGATAATTTCAATGGATTGTGTGAAATTATTTCGAAAATGCTCTGGAACATTTAAAAAGTCGCTGCTCGATATATGTCGATAGATTAAGTATCCAAACCCTCTGCATAAGTCTTGCAGCAAAGAGTTCCGACGTCCTCCAACAGAACTTTTTCCTTAAATTTCTTCTTAAGGAGCATTTCAACAGCTTTAATTCGATTTTCTATAGTAGGGTCTAAAGTTCATCTTTCGCTCTCTCTCTCTCTCTCTCTCTCTCTCTCTCTCTCTCTCTCTCTCTCTCTCTCTATATATATATATATATATATATATATATATATATATATATATATATATATATATATATATATATATATATATATATATGAAGGAAAATGCGAACAGTAAATGTAAACTGCGTTCCAACCATATGCTTTCTGTGTTAGAGGTTGCACCGTTTGAACAAATTGCTAAGGAACACAATTTATCCTATTCCCCCACTATCGAGATGATGGCCTACCTGTACCATCATACCGAGAAGAAAGTCAAAACTTACCCTCCCCGCCATAGTGATACGGCAGATGTACATGTTTCGTCTCTACTAGACTCATCAGGGTACCGACATGCATCTGGCTGTGCAAAGGACAGATCGGAAGGAAGCATGCAAATACTGAACGCGGCTTCGCCGACCTCCCGCCGGATGGCGTATATATGTTTATGCGGCTTTCACGCATTCCTCCGTGTGAGATGCAATAGCAGTGGATATATCCACATTATGCCGTTGTAGTGCTGAAATCGTATTCAACAAACGTACAACTATATGCAGCTCCGTGTATGAATGAAGGAAAATGCGAACAGCAAATGCAAACTGCGTTCCAACCATATGCTTTCTGTGTTAGAGGTTGCACCGTTTGAACAAATTGCTAAGGAACAAAATTTATCCTATTCCCCCACTATCGAGATGGTGGCCTTCCTGTACCACCATACAGAAAAGAAAGTCTAGTGAGACAAAACATGTACCTCTGCCGTATCACTATGGCGGGGAGGGTAAGATTTGACTTTCTTGTCGGTATGGTGGTACAGGTAGGCCACCATCTCGATAGTGGGGGAATAGGATAAATTGTGTTCTTTAGCAATTTGTTCAAACGGTTCAACCTCTAACACAGAAAGCATATGGTTGGAACGCAGTTTGCATTTACTGTTCGCATTTTACTTCATTCATACACGGAGCTGCATATAGTTGTACGTTTGCTGAATGTGATTTCAGCACTACAACGGCATAATGTATATATATATATATATATATATATATATATATATATATATATATATATATATATATATATATATATATATATATATATAAAGAACTTATTCATATCTATGAAAGTTTTTTAAACTTGTTCGATTCTTGAAATTATTTCCTTCTCACATTGTTTTGTTCATTAACTATAGTACTCGGACATTTAAAAAAGGAAACTTGGTCGACAGCGCTATTGTCGATTGTCAATACAACGTTCCCTGCAGTTTTTGAGAATAGCATTACATTCATTTTAGAGGCACACGCCAAACCTTTCACTATGTGGAAAAACAGGATCTGTTATTATCTGCATATGCCGCTTGCTATGTGATGGTGTCGTCCACTGATTTTTCTTCCGACTATTGTTTCATTTGGTGCTTCTCTGAATATTGTTTGTTTACAGATGTTAAAAGGAAATGGTGATATACTTCCTACAGCTCTCTTTTAATGTTAATGTCTTATGATCAGGATTGGGTTGATTTTAATCAAATGATTTAAATTAAAATCACGATTTAAATCAGTTGATTTTTCCAGTAAAAATCATGATTTAAGTAAAGAAATATTTACTCTAATATTTAAAACAATTTGCGAAAAAACATTTCATAAACGGCTGAATAGCTACAATGCGATGCCTAAGAACATTAGAAGATATAAAATATACCTTAAACTTCCTAAAAATCATAAACTTTTAAATCAAACAATTTAGTTTCTAAAATATTTTAAATTTACAGCAGCCTAAAAATATAAATATAAATATAATCATCATTTGCATTTTCATTGTAAAATTTAAATAGAAATTTCAGTTTTCCATCTTTTTTAATCCCCAATCTATTTCTTAAATCGGATTGTACCAAATCAAATGTACTAAATACACGTTCCATAGATGCCGAAGAAGCAACAACATACAGAAATTGCTCTATAACTGGTACCAGTTTTCGAATTTCAAGCTCATCGTTTTGTGAGTTCCACGACTGAATCCCATTTATGTTATTCGTTACTTCCGAAAAGATTATTTTCTTAAAAAGAAACTGGAGGGTGTGAACAATTTTATTTCTATTGGTGGCAATACGGTATATCCAAATAATTTATCAATAGTTTTTACGACTAAATTTACTTCTTCTGAGGATTAAATATATAAGCAACAAAGCTCTACGGTGTTCATACTACGTCATATCGACGATGAAATGCTTGGTTTTGGTGTAAAGAGAGCTCCAGCTCTTCTTCGAAGATATGCTGTAAGTGTTTTAAAATCTTTAGATATCACACACCTCTTCGAACAACTAACGATTTCCCCCTTGTTAAGTTGAATTTCGCTCGGGCCAGGTGATTGTTATGGAAATATTCCATTTCTTGGTGTTTTATATGTCTTTCTTTCATTCATCAGTTTTTTGATATCATATTATTAGTTTCTATTGGTCTCATTTGTTTTTCTTGGATGTCAGTTATTGTTCCTTCCAGATTCTATATAGAATCTTCCATATAGATTTTATTTCAGGAGATTGCATTTAAGCAATTTTTCCCATTGTTTCTCAAAGCTGTCTCCTAAATCGAGTTCTTAAGTTTGTTTCATGAAGCTTTAGGATATCTATTTTTTTCCTGGTTGTATGGACTTTTCTTAATTGTTGAAATCGACAAAGCTCAAATATCACAACATCTGAGTTATGGTCAGAGTTCATATCGGCACCGTGATATGTCTTGACATATTTTACGTACTTTTTAAAGTTTCATACGATAGGAATAGTAATATGACGCCAAAATTGATCAATTGATCAATTGATGAATAATATGACTATCAATATTGTTATCAAAAAAAAAAGTAATTTTTTTCCAAATTTATTATAAAACGTAGCAAATATTTCTTTATTTATAAAGAAATTAAATGATAATACGACTCGTAAAACGAGTAAAAAATGAGCTTTATATGTTGTGTTGTCTTCGACTATTTGAAAAACTGAAATACATTTTCTCCAGCATTATTTACAATGGAAGCTTAAAAACAATTTTAAGATAAAAGAAAAATAATTACAGATGAGGTAGATACTTCTCGGTGATCGGAATTGAGATTTCTCGTAATAAACTCGAGTAATTAAATTTGAATAAAGATGATTAGGATTTTTGCTACAAATACAATAACCAACATATAAAAAACTAGCGATAAGAACGCGAATTCTTAACAAATTAATTTTGAAGTTAATTCATATTTCTTACGAATGAGAAAATATTAACAATGAAATGCTGTTGATATAATTTAAAGCAAGGAAACATCACTTTTTCCCGTCAAAACTTTTAAATTGCAACAAAGCACGCAAGCGGCAGGAAAAGTGTAGGAAGTTCTTTAGATTCTAATAATTATTGTTGCCAGCAATAAGAGGAAGTAGTCGCGCCAAAGGGCAGACCAACAGGAAAAAGAAATAAAACTGAAAAAGTTAGGTAAAATAAAAATTGTGTAAAAGGTTTCCAACCTTATATATTCAGATATTGCATATGGACATATGCATTCAATGTAGAAATTATATAGTTTCTGAGAATATTGACATTTCAAGAAGAGAGTGGAAGAAGGTATAATTATTCCGTAACATTTTCAAGATAGCAGCCTTCTATGCCACTGGACGGGCGTTGGTTTATTTTTTTTATTTTATATATTATTATCTAAATAATAACAGGCAACAGCCTGAATAGTACAGTGAATAACAAATATATCCAGTATAGGATCAAACGAGAATAAATAGCAAAAGATCTACAAACCTTACACTAATCAGCTTGCAAATCAATAGAAGAATGTATTATTCACTCCCAGTTTAAAAACGCATTATTATTTTAACATTTCAAAAGATTGTCAGGTGTTTTTTGAAGTAGCTTTATGTGTCACTGGTTAACAATTACAGTTTATTAGTAAAAATTTTTCATAAAGTTTTGTCAAGATGGAGCTTTAAAATTAAGCATATCAAGCAACTCTGGGTATCTAATTCTATTACCAAATATTTTATGATCTAAGGAGAGGGTAAATCTGACCAAGCTCTTTTCAAGAAAATCCAGAATTGGAGTAACAAGTTATCAATATTTAGCATAAAAATAAAAAAATTGGAAATTTTTATTTGCAATGTACAAATTTAAAGGATTGATATTCGACTCCAAAAGATGACTATCATTATGGCTGTTAACACATGACTGAGATCATCGAAAAATAATAAAAATAAGGTGACACTCCAGAATGTACATGGATCTCGGAAGAACGACGTGCCTTCGATCCGTAAGATGATTCTGAAACCAAGTAAGCAGCGGTGGAGTAAAGATGACTGACTCGATCGAAAGCTTTTTACAGGTCGAAATAAATGACATCGACCTGTTGACACTTCAACACAGCTTTCATCCACAGATGTTATCAAATTTCCAAATAGATTGAAAATACCAGTAGTAAGAGACATATTACAGATGTAAGGAAGAGACAATTGAAAAAAAATACAGGAGATATCATGTCAGGATCTTCATCCATATTTACATCGTGGTTAATAAGTTTATTAAAAACATTATTACTATCAATATAAATTTTACGAAAGTTTGTCATTTATAAGACGAAGATGAATATTGCTATTCTGCCTCATATCATGTCGAATATGAAACGTTTGAAAAGTGGTGGAAAAAAAGTAGTCACTTCGTTAGGTGTATAAGAGACAATATTATAACTATAACCAATAAACCATAAAGAAATTAATAACTAAAAAACAAAAACAACTAGCTTTTAATTCAATATATCCCAAAATAAAAAATAATAAAGATAGTTCATCTTATATATCTTGGTCATACTGTGGTACCCTATCAGAAAACATAGCTAATACTCTTTCCAAACATAACATAAAAGTAGCCTTTAAATACAAAATCTGTCCACTATCTTTAACAATGCTAAAGATAAAATTAATAAATTTGATAAATCAGGAGTTTATAAGTTAAAATGTTCAGAGTGTGATAGCTTGTATATTGGACAAAGTGGTAGAAGCTTTAAAACTCGCTTTTCAGAACACCACCGATCATATAGACTACAAAAAACAGACTCGAGCTTTGCCAACCATTGCTTAGAATATAGCCACAGTTTTCCTGATTTAAGCAACACTGACATATTACATTATTCAACAAAATGTCAAAAGTTAAATATTCTTGAATCTTTAGAAATATATAAACATAGTAAAAATAAAAATGTAAATTTGCTTAATGACCAGACAGAACTTGGGTTTTCCCCGTTATTTGTTGTCGCCAAATAATAATTAGTTCCCAAAATTTAGTACCTCTCCTTTGTAATAATGTAATTTCTCAGGTAGTTTTTATTTATTATTAAATTTTCTCATGTTTCTATATTGAATACTTAGTCTACCTTTGTAATTTAGTTTGAAAATGACTCTGTGAGTTGAAACTGCAGTCACTGTTTTCTTAATAAATTTAGTGGTATAAACATAGTAGTTTCTTTTTAAACGTTTCCCGAAGATGATTAACTGCCACATAGTAACGGCTACCAGCATCAACTTTTTCAATATTATAATAATTTGTAACTTTTGAGTGTTCCATGACATTACGCTTTGCATCGATATAAGACTACAAGAACTTTACATTTTTTCAAATATTAAATTGCGTAATATTTAGAATTCTATTATAATTCTAGGTAATGGATATTTAAGACTCACTTCTCAGTTGTTTGTAAATAGTCTCGTTAGTATTTTTTAGAGATTAGATTAACAGTCCTTTTCAAAATAAGTTGGGTGACTTAGCGTACATTTATTATTCTTTGGAACATAGAGGTTAATCGCAGCATACGTTATGGAACACAACATTTTAACAGCTAAGTCAACATTTTGACTATATGAATTTAAAACACTCCAATCGATACTCTCAAAATAATCATTCAATGGATCGATATCAGCATTGAAAAAATTAAAGGTTTCGTTGAGAATCTCACTGACAGAATACACCGAGATGGTACTATGCTCAATGTTTAATATCAGTGGATGGTGGTATGCATTAGTTACACTTGAAGTGTACTATTTACAGAAATTTTTAAAAAGTTTGCTAACACCAAATCAAGAAAAATATTCCTAACATTAACAACCTTGTTGTTATCATCATAAAAACATGTTGAATCATATAAAATTTATTCCGTTTATTGCTTGAAACTAAAGCACAAAATATAAAAAATACTCCACTAATGATTAATAAAAACAATACACTTTGTTAAAGGACCATTATGTTGAAGCTATTATGTTTTGGATATTTTTTATGGCGTTTTAATTCTCAAGTAACATAATTTGAAATTTAATGTTAAAGAGAGTGGCTACTAAAGTATCCTTAAAATATTCTTACTTTTGATGTATTTTTCTTTGTTAACCGACTTCTAAAAGAAAGAGGTTCTCAATTCCTCGGGTATGTATGTTTTTTTTATGTATGTTCACCGATTATTCCGGAACGGCGACACCGATTTGAATGAAATTTTTTACATTATGTAAAGGAAGTTACTGCGGTGGTCCCATATTTTTTTGGACGAAATTGGTGCAGTAATATCCAAGATGGCACTGACGATACAGCGGCCAAAAAAATTAATTTTGTCTGATTTTCTCCAAAATTGGTACGGGGGAATTTTCAGGGTTCATATCCAACGAATCTGAAATTATTTAAAAAAAATTCAATATGGCGGACAAAACAATTTAATTTTGTCCGATTTTCTCTAAAATTGGCACGGGGGGTTTTCGGGATTTCACATAACGAATCAAAAATATTTTTAAAAAATTCAATATGGTGGATCCAATATGGCGGACAAAAAATAAATTTTGTGTGATTTTCTCCAAAATTGGTACGGGGGAGTTTTCGGGGTCGTACATAATGAATCTAAAATTATTTTTAAAAAATTCAGTATGGCGGATTCAATATGGCGGACAAAAAAAATTAATTTTGTCCGATTTTCTCCAAAATTGGTATGGGGGAGTTTTCGGGGCCGCACATAACGAATATGAAATTATTTTTAAAAAATTCAATATGGCGTATCCAATATGGCGGATAAAAATTGATCTTGTACGATTTTTTTCAAAGTTGATATGGAGGAGTTTTTGGAATCGCATATTACGAATCTGAAATTATTTAAAAAAAATTAAATATATCGGATCCAAGATGGCGGATTAAAGATTATACATCTCTCGATTTTGTCTAAAATCAATATTGGGGGATATTTGTTAGTGTTAATTTAGAATTTAAAATATTTTTTGAAAAACTCAATCTGGCGGATTCAATATGGCGATCTAAAAATTTTACATTTTTCGATTTTCTCCAATACTGAAGTAGGAGGTTCTTGAGGGTGTAAATTATGAATTTAAAAGTATTTTTTCAGGCTTCAGTATACCGAATCCCATATAGCGGAATAAAAATTTTACATTTTTCGATTTTGTTCAAAGGTGGGACTGAATCGGTTTTGAAGATGGAAATGGCGAATATAAAATTATTTTAAGAAAATCTTATCTCGCTTAGACCGTAGTTCAAATAATGTATGGATATCATAATGAATTCAAAATTAAAAATCGAAAAATAAAATTTTTATAAAAAAAAATTGAACCGATTTTCAAAAGTGCGCTAAAAAGAGAAAAATGACTATAAATTTTTATATGAAATTGAAAATTTTGAAGTCGGCGTCAAATTATTTCTAAATGAAAAAAATAACTACTACTATATAGAAATTATGGTAAGAAAGCAATTATAAATAATGTATTTTTAATCGGTTTATGCGAATCACATTTCGTCAGGTATTAGTTTGACGCCGACTTCAAAAATTTCAATTTGATATAAAAATTTATAGTTATTTTTCACTTTTTAGCGCACTTTTAGAAGTCGGTTCAATTTTATTTATAAAAATTTTATTTAATACTATATTTAGTTTCAGCGACATTTGGTTTCAAAATTCAATATCCTTTCAAGTTGAATATTATAATAAAATTTAATATTTTTGGGAGAACTTTCTTATAAAATGAGTAATAAAAATAAACAAATTCAATCAGCGAATTTTAATTATTGTTAAAGCAGATATCTTTTAAAAACTATGTAATTGATAAAAATATTTTTAAATTCTATAATGTTACGTTATTTGAAAGTTGTTTGTATTCAACAATAATTTCAACAGTAATAATGTTTGTATCCATATTTTCTATTTTCTGTTTTATTATTCACAGTAAGAAATCTTCTATTTGTATACTAATGGGCATTATAATACACACGTAATTATAATTTAGGTCAGCATTAATAAATACTATTAACAAAATTACCTTTTTTTGTTTTTCTAAAAGATTTAAACCTTCACGCACGAAATGTGTTATATATGAATACTCTGTGTTTCAAGAACCCTCGTTTTGTCCAATTAAAATAATAATAAATAATACCAACTTCAAAACACGCGACATTTTTTGCGTTTTTACTCAGTTAATGGAATTTTTTTGGATAAAAATAAATGTATAACCCACATGGAATTCAACTTTCTTTGATAAAATATATTTATTTCTGACGAACAAGCTAATATAATTAAGGCCTATAGCAATTAGGTAAGGTAAATATAATTAGATACCTACCCATATATATTAATTCCTATAAAGCTTCTATCCCTCCAACAAAGAGAGAGAAATGAATTTTAGGATTCGCGCGAAAATTGTGAAAACCCAAAAAATTTATACATTGACGTAAAATATGATTTTCAGGTATCAGATTTTAGAAATATTTCATAAAATCATTAATTAATGATAACAAGGAGTAAGGAAACAACTTTCTATTTATAAATTATCAATGAGAGATCTTATTAAAATATAGGGTGACAATGGTATACTTTCAATTACTAACAATAATGTTTTAAATATGTGATCTTCTATGCCAACTTTTTGAACTAAACATATTCGTCTGGGATGGTGCAAAAGCTATGGGAGCAGCAAGAAGAAAAATAACTTTTTATTTTATTTATTTAAAGGAATTTCTTTTCCAAGACTATTTAAACATTTTTTGAATTGAATAATCATTTTATTTATTTAGGCCTATTCATCATGAAATGTATAATTTAGATTTTATGTCACTAACAGGTGACCTCGGTCGTGTTTTAATAATCCTGGGATAGCAGCAATTTTTTGGTGGGGTTTACAAGAAGAGAACAAATGGACCTATGGAGTAAAAAATTCCCAATCTCATACAGGGTGGTAAAAATAATAAAATGTAATACTGACTGAGGATAAACTTTTCTGTCAATTTTTAAAAATAATTTTTTGTTAATTTTATATCGTTATCATTGACATGATGTGTCAAAATATTTTTTATTTCTTCAGTGACAATATTTAATATTAAAAAAAATTGAACTAACGAACGAAGAACTTATTAAATTCAATTTGTCAATTTATTCGAAACAAAAGAATCCGTGATACAAATTTTAGTAGATTTGAAGTCACCAACCTGCACAATGAACGTGTTTATGCGGATGAAAATCCATATGCCATTAAAGTTGCACACTATTAGCATAACTTTAAAATAAATGTTGGGCAAGTTATTATTGATCGCTACCTTATCGGTCTTATTGTGATTCCAGACAGGATAAATAGAAATATTTACCTACATTTCTTGCAAAGCATGTTACCAGTTCATTTGGAAAATTTGTCTACTTTACTTCGGCGAAAACTACGGTATATATATGATGGTGCCCCATTCCATTTTTTCGTTCCTGTTCGGCAATAATTACATGATCACTATCCCACCCGATGAAATGGTTACCTGATAGAAATATCTAGGTTGTCATAACATCGAAGACATAAAAAATTAGTTCAATGTTTACAATCGCCGTTTGCTATACCACTAATTAAGTCATATGTATTGTAGTGTTAGATCACACACCAAAAATCATTAAATAAATAAATTTAGGAAAAATAAATATCTTCATAAAACTTTGACGTCTTCTACCGACTAAAGGAAGCAGTATCTGATATAACTAAGTTGGCATAAATCGACTTATTTTAACGTCAAGAAACTGTCATCAAACGTTGTACACGTATTATCCGGGTACCCTAAATGTACAGGGTGTCCGGTAAATACCACCTAGTTTCTCGGCAGCATACAGAGGAGGTCAAAATAACCCTACTTTGTCTCAGAAAAAAATTCCTAAAATGCCCCTTAACGAAGATACAGAGCCTAAAAGGGTGCCCAGCAATTTACCTTATCGGCTCTAAGTTTTCAACCGACTTGTATAATGGAATGAATTTTTAATATTTTATAGAAACTATAAATACCATAGATGTTTTCGATCATCAGAAAAATCAGGAATGGACTTGCAATCCCACTCGTTGGGTCTAATTTTTGAGAGGTGTCATTTTACAGAGCTAAAAACTGTTTTTTTCAATACTTTGATCATTCCTCTTCAAAATAGTTACTCTTAATTTATATCGATAAAACTGGCGGTTTTCGAGATAAATCGGTTTTTATGTGAAAAACTCAGAAGTTACAAATGCCAAAAACAAACAGGTAAAAATAAAATGCCCAGGGTGGGCTGAGATGCTTTAATTTATGGGGAAGTTCAGTCAAATTCTTTGAAGGAAAGAAGACTTTCTGCTGAAAAATATCCAGCTCGAACACTGCCAAGTCCAAAAATATTATTTTATCGAAGCCTAAGAGAAACAGGTAAAAAATGATTAGAAAATATTTATTCAGGGTCATTTTTGCCGCGGTGAGCGCCCTGCTAGGAGAGCACGAGACCCTCACGCAGAGGAACAAATTTTGCAAGATATTCCTGACAACCTTTCAAACACCATAGGAAAGCTCGCTACATAAAACAATGTTACAAAATGGATTATACATGAAACTTTAACAGAACAGTTACTTCATCCGTACCACGTTGAAAAAGTACATGCTATGTCTCCGGATGATTATCCCCCAAGACTTCAACACTACAAATGGTTTATACAGCAACATAGCCGAACTTTAAATTTTTCTGACCTAATTTTGTTTACCGATGAGACCCGTTTTACAAGAGATGACATAATAAACTTACACAATTTACATTTTTGGGCTGATGAAAACCGGCACGCTATAATGCAAACACCAACAAAGGTTTATTGTAAATATGTAAGCTGACATCATCGGAAATAAACTTATAGGCAGGGGCGGATCCAGCCTCTCTCCTTGGGGGGGGGTGGGTGGTGATATCACAAAAGTACAGTATGGCAAGCGAAAGCAAGTTGTCCTCGGGGGGAGGGGGACACCAGCAACATTCCCATTTCTAGTATAAAAGACAGGGACGGGGATATTTTTTTGAATTTGAAACTCTTGGAGAGGGGGGGCGATCACAAGAAAAAAACAAGTTTCCGACAGGGGGTGGGAAGATGCGATCAACATACAGATTCCTCGTATAAGAGGCAGAATCGGGTCTATTTTCCTGAGTTCAAAGTTCCTGGGGGGGAGGGGTGCAACCGTGAACCAGATCTCAACCGTCGACAAAATTCTAACTAAAATCAATAAAGATCGGGATTTGCTTGAAATTAAAAGAACTGAGCTCTGGAAATTGCTCAGAGAACTTAATTTTTGTTGGGAAAAACCAGATAGGAAATCTGTTCTTATAGATCGTCCGGAAAATGTCCGTTGGTGAAGGAAATATCTCTCTCAAACAAAAAGGTAGAGTTGCTGGAAATAACACAACTTACAAAATTAATAATTTAACTGGACTTTTGAAAGATTTTTTTGAATAAAGTTACTGCAGATAATTGCCAAAAATCCATATAATAAAAGAATAAAAGAAAATGTGGAAACTCGATCTCATGATCAGTCATAATTATAATTAATTTGAGCGAAGATAGCTTCACTGACTTTGATGACGAATAAGATATGTAATGTTTACCAGCGTTAACACAATTTATTATTTAAATTTTCTGTAACATATGAAAATTAATGATATTTGAATCCCTTTTTAGTGTTTAAATTGTAATTCTGCAGATAGTTTAAGAAATAAATAAACTGGAATGTCAAATATCCCAAAAATGTTTTTAATTAATAATAAAATGACCGATAGCCCCAAAAAAATTTTAATATTATATTGACGAATTTATTTTTTTTATATATGTTTAACTTCTTGTATTTTTGATAATGGGTATTTTGTAAGTATTTAAATTATAACTTAGAATTTTTTGAGAGAAAAAGGCTACGTTTTAGTCTGAATGTGCCTAAAACGGTTTCTATGCCAAAATTAAAAATAATAAAACTACAGTTGTGATTTGTGTTAAATATGTCAAAATTATCTATATTTTCTAATATATGTGAATTATTAAAAAATTATAAGAAATAAAATAATTTTATAAAAACTTTTTATTTTAAGTTTATTACTGAAATAATACTCTATGCCATAAATATTTAGTGATAAAATAAACCTCTTTTTGATGCCTTCCGATGCCTATGACAAGGATTAAAATCCTTTTTAACACTTCAAACATCCAAATATCTATTGCTATCCAACCCAAATAGTCCATTATTATAGAGCAGTATTTTTGATTATAGAATTTCTAACCCATTCCTATGAAAAATATATGTGTCTAACAGATTTTGCCAAAGACACCGGACTAAAGAACACAGGTAGTTTGCGAAGAAAAAAAAGGTAAAAAATGAAAAACTCTCCCTAGTTCTTGAATAAACTATAGTATAAGAGGCAAAATCGGGTCTATTTTCCTGAATTCCAAGCTCTTGGGGGGGGGGGGCGATCGCACCCCCACCCCCTTGGATCCGCGCCTGCTTATAGGTCTATTTGTTTTGGAAGGAAGTCTCAATGGTGAGATTTATTCACAATTTTTGCAGTAAAATATAAGTGATTTATTGGAAGACGTACCTCTTGATAGAATGCAAATGTGGTATATCCATGATGATGCCCCACCTCATTTTAGCCATATAGTACGTCAACACTTATCAAACGTTTTTGGCCCTCGATGGATAGGTCGAGGTGGGCCTGTTTTATGGTCACCAAAGTCTCCACACCTAAATCACTTATACTTTTACTTTTGGGGACATCTAAAAGAACTAGTTCGTTCAACACCAGTAAATACTAAAGAAGAAATACTAGCGAGAATAGCGCAGCATTCTAGCGAAGTCTGTAATAATGCCGGAAGATTATTTGCAGAGTAGCGGGAAAATATTCGAAGAATAAGAAAATGTATTGAAGTATGTGGAGCCGATATTGAACATTTGCCGAAATAACATTTAAACATTTTCACTATTTTGGCATTTTAATAACACTGTAAATTAATTGAGCTCCGATCAACACTTTGAAATATTTCTGGACGTGATGTCTGATCTAAAAACATCTTCTTGCCTTCGAAGAGTGAAACAGCGCTTCCCTATTAATTAAAGCACTTCAGCACACCCTGCGTATTTTATTTTTACTTGTTTGTGTTTAGCATTAGAAACTTTTGAGTTTTTCGCATAAAAACCGATTTATCTCGAAAACCGCCAGTTTTATCGAAATAAATGAACAGAATCTTTTTTAAAGAGGAATGACAAAAGTATTTAAAAAATCAGTTTTCAGTTCTGTAAAATGATACCTGTCAAAAATTAGGCCCAACGAGTGGGGTTGCAAGTCCGTTCCTGACTTCTGTGATGATCTAAAACATCCACTGTAGTATAGATTAATAAGTCTTTATGACTTGTATAAAATATGAAAATTTTATTAAATTATACAGGTCGGTTCAAAACTTAGAGCTGTTAAGGTAAATTGCTGGGTAAACTTTTAGGGCTCTCTATTTCCGTTAAGAGTTTCCTATGACAAAGTTGGGTTATCTTGATTTCCTCTGTATGCTTCCGAGAAATTAGAAGGTACTTTTTCGGACACCCTATATATATATATATATATATATATATATATATATATATATATATATATATACATAAACATTTAATTTGCTAAAATTTTTCTAAAACCATCTTTCTATATAAATGTAAGGTAACTTTTTTGGGTTAGGTTTCAAGATTAATACTACTCTTCTGTGCTTGACATTTCGCCCAACGTAGTGGGCTTGTTCAAAAAAGTATAATCTAAAATAAAAGCAAAATACAACTAACATGGTCACAAACGCACACTCACATGACTTAGAATTAACACTCAAACGATACAATATTAATTAACAATATCAATTTATAAAATAATGTGAATTAAAATTAAAAATTAATCCCAGATACGCACCTCAATTTACCTTGGTCATGTTTCTTATTGAAATATTTGACGATTCCTTCAGTTACTATCAACTTGATATTTTTTTATTTGGAAACATTTTTACTGAGTGGCCGTATAAGGAAGGACTGATAGTTTGTTCTCTATAAATTTCACTCTGGTTCTATAGCTCCACTATCGATACATACGGTTTATAGTTCGTCGTTTAGCTTGTCTAGCAGACTGTTTAGCTTTCCATTAACGGCATTGAAATTATTTTTTTATTATATATATATATATATATATATATATATATATATATATATATATATAATAAAGCAGTTTAAAGATGGCCGCACGTCAGTTGACAGTGATTCTCGCTTTGGCCGACCTTCGAGCGCAATAACACCAGTAAATGTCAAGCGTGTGCGTCTTGCAATTGAAGGAGATCGTCGGTTGATTGTACGCGAACTAGAAAGTGATCTTGAAATACCAAAAACTACTGTTTGGAGAATTTTAACCGAGAATTTGGCAATGGCTCGCGTGTGTGCGAAATTCATTCCAAAATTGGTAACGGCAGAACAGAAGAATCTTTGCTTTGAAATCGCTCAGGATCACTTGGAAATGGTTTTTAATGATGAAAATGGACTCAAGAAGATTATTACTGGTGATGAATCATGGGTTTACGGCTATGATCCAGAAACAAAGCGACAGTCTTCACAGTGAAAGCATTGTGAATAGCCAAGACAAAAAAAGCACGTCAAAGTCGGAGCAAAGTGAAGGCGATGTTGACTGTTTTCTTTGATTATGAAGGTGTTGTGCACCACGAATATGCTCCGAGAGGTCACACTAAAAATACTACGTTGAAGTATTGAAAAGATTGCGTGACGCAGTCAGAAGAAAATGACCACAGCTTTGGACAAGCGGTGATTGGCTGCTTCACTTCGAACCTTGTGCAGCAATATTTAACAAAGCACCAAGTCCTACAGTTTCATCAGCCTCCGTACAGTCCCGACGTAGCTCCCTGCGACTTTTGACTCTTTCCCAGATTAAAAATGTCGCTCAAAGGATACCGGTTCGATGACAAAGAGATGGCTGATGCTAATGCGACGAATGCACTGAAGGCAATTCCAAAAACTGAACTGCAGGACTGCTTCAGAAAGCGGAAACACCACTGAAAACGTGTTATTTAATTAAATGAGGACTACTTTGAAGGATGTCACTCACCGGATGATAAAGAATAACACCAATGCGGAGATGTGAAGGTAGGCTCGATACTTTTGAGACAAACCTCATATATATATATATATATATATATATATATATATATATATATATATATATATATATATATAGGAAAACTCAAATAGGATAGCGGTCCTAGGGCTGAATGAAATTCTGTTTTTTACAAACGCCAAGCTTTCGGAAGTGTATTAGGTTTGTTCCAACCCGCGTCAGAAACAGTTTCTAACCGTCAGGATTCTGCGCGTTAACTTATATATATATATATATATATATATATATATATATATATATATATATATATATATTGTGTAATAAGATAATGCGCCGAATCCTAACGGTCAGAAACTGTTTCTGATGCGGGTTGGAACAAGTCTATTATTTCCTTCTTCAGGGGTGCAAATTGAGTCCATTTATGGCTCTTAGAAAATGAAACGGAAAATGCATGTAGAAACTGTTGATTTTTGCATAATTATCACATTTTACTATTACAGTGTTTAAAAAAACCGTGTAATAGTAAAATGTGATAATTATGCAAAAATCAACATGAATTTTCCGTTTCATTTTCTAAGAGCCATAAATGGACTCAATTTGCACCCCTGAAGAAGGAAATAATATACTTCCGAAAGCTTGGCGTTTGTAAAAAACAGAGTTTCATTCAGCCCTAGGACCCCTATCCCAAGAATTTGAGTTTTCCTTTCTAACTAGTCGGTCAAGAACTACTCTTCCCCTTATATATATATATATATATATATATATATATATATATATGTATATATATATATACATATATACATATATACATATATACAGATATACATATATACATATATACATATACATATACATATACATATACATATATATATATATATATATATATATATATATATATATATATATATATATATATATATATATTCTATTATATACATTTTTAGGATCAGAAACTGGCCGGAATATTTCTTCCTGACAAGGTTTTACCGTGTCATTGTCACTAGTCTGTTAAGAGGCACATAAATATTCAGTGTGGTTTTATTATCAGATATACAGATTTGTATTCGGTCTTTTAAATCAGATGATTTAACGTAGATATGTGAAAATAAGTGAGTCAAGGCTTCGCATCTGTGGGCGCCATATTTTAGCAACTTTTGCACATAAGTAGGCAGTTATACACTCTTTTATTAGCGATATCAAACAGCCTTAAAGTTTTGTTAACAAAGTCTCTGAAAACCAACTTAACAATATTTTTATTTCTATTAAATTACTCCTAGTTTTGTCTTAACGGAATATCTGATTTTTCTGCCCATATATGTATAGAGAGGTGTAGTTTTTTTCACATCAGTAATGATGTGTTTGGTAAGTCAATGAGAATAAGTTGATGTACACTTACAAAAATTGGAAGAATTGATTTTTTAAATATTTAACTCGATTTGTTTTAAAAATGTCAACGGAAAAAGTACAAAATTGATAGAGTTACAACAGACTATAAAGCCTCAAAATCAAACAATCTAAACTAAGTTAGTGAAGAAGACTGTCGCTAGAGGACTCAATAAACTAAATGTTTGAAAAATAATGTAGGACAGAGTGGAACAAATTATCCATTTTTCATGTTCTTCTTTTGCGTTTCCATGTGTCGCGTCTCTCAGCTATACCCACAGGTATAGCGATCCTTTTCAATAGTAAAACAGAATCATCAATTAGCAACACAGATGATGGTTGACACCATTATTTCAAAATATATATGAAGTGTGCTAGTAGCGCCATGATCATAGCCAGTAGGTCGTCACAAAATATCAAATAGAGGACAAAATAATCTTTGATTTGACCCTCCTAAAGTCTTCCTGCAGTAGAGTCACCGAGGCCTATTGAACGGTCGTGTTCGAAAGATGTTTTTAAATTTTATAGACATTTTTTTCAAAACAGTACCTTGTTGATTTTAAAAACTAATAAACTGATTTATTAATATACTATAATTAACTGTTTTTTTTTAAAGAAATTTCAAAAAACGTAATTCATAAGATTGCAAAGATTATATTTTTGTCCGATATCTGATATTTATATTTACCTACACGACAATTGGCGAAAGACGGAAAACATAAAATAAGTATGGCTACATCAAGAATGAGCTCTTTGTCAAGAACATACTTAGAAAACAAAAAAATCAAAGAAAATCCTGATCAAGATACTTTTTAACAAAAAATATAATAATGCTTAACAGTAACTATTTTTTTTTTGTAATTTTCTATTTACCAAAAAGTACCACTATAAGTACTTAAAAAATAATTTATTTTTAATTCTGTTGTTATTATTTATTTCCATAAATTGTGATCTAAAGCATGTACTTATTTAAAAATGAGAATAATGCTTAGATTATGAAGTTATAAATGGAATCTGAATATTCAATAAAAATTTCATACCGATCTTACCACAAAAAATAACATTAATTAAAATAAATTCTTATATATTACTAAAAATGTTTTTACTGGGCTAAAACATGTTAACTATATATTTTATTTATATTTTTATATTGTTTTATATATGTAATAAAATTTATTGAAAATATTTTTTCTCTAATTTTTACTGTATATCTTATTAACTTACCAACACCCATGGTGATGAAATGTAGTTCTTCTCAGCGCAGAAAAATGTCTTCAAAAAAAACGTCAAAAGTTCGAAAATTTTCGAGAGAAGTTTCACTGGGCAGTCACGAACGCGAACAGCGTGGTCGACGACGGCATCGGCCTTTCTGTCCACCTGTTCTCCGTCGTGGCGCTGTCGACGCCGCCCTGGAAAGGCGCCGCGAGGACGGCGACGCCGGGTGTCTGGGTGACAGTCAATTGCGCAAATCGGAAAAAACCCATTTTTTAAATTGGATGGTGTGATTTAATGGTAAAGAAATAATGGTGCCTGATGTTTTCATTTTGTAACAAATAAATTAATTAAAGCTTATTTTATGAATTATTAATAAAAGTTAAAAGTTTTTCATTTATTTTAAATATATTACTTTAAAAATTTGGAAGAATGAAAAAATTAATAAAAAATTAAGTTTATATTTTTACAGAAAACCGTGTGTCGTACATTATGTAATTGTAATAAAATTGAATACTTTATATGAATGCAAAGAACATAATTTTTACAGTTTTAGAATGTATTAAAAAGTTACTTGTTCTCTTTACTAACGTTAGAGGATAGAACGTTTCATTCTGTTTTGTCGCCAGTTTTTTTACAATTATATTCATAGATGAAAGGGTAAAATGATCGATGGAATCCTGTCTTCCCTTAAAATCATCTGGTAAATTGGCATATTCCCAGCCTTGGTACAAAATTACTCTGTTCCTATAGCAAATCATCTGGTAAAACTATTCCGCTCGTGCCTGAGCTTGGAGTACATGCTGATGACGCGGAGGAAAAAAAAAGTAATTTTATTTCTAAGGTGCGAAGAAAATGTAACGTAAACCCTAAATCATTCTGCCCTATCAGCATGATTAATTTCCTACTATATATATATATATATATATATATATATATATATATATATATATATATATATATATTGTTGAAAATGTACGTTTTAAAAAAAAACGGAACAGCGGAAAAAACAATTGTAAATTGTTTTTCTTATCTGCCTAAATGTTATAAAAGTATTTTTAAAAGAATTATGCATATTCGGCTACAAAATTTAACGTTAAAATTTGCGCTTGAATATCACGTTACTTTGTCGGTAGTCACTTGATTTTGGGACCTGACTTCCCGGAAAGTAAAGTAACCGTCAGATTTTATACAGAAATCAACAGTAGTAGCAGAACTAAAGTAGTATTAAACGAGTAGCAGATCAGATCTAAAGAAAGAGAATATTCAAGAGGAGTAGCGGAATTCAGTTGCCTTAAGAAGTAGTTAACTTTCATCGCTTTTAGGACGGCTGAACAGCCAAGAAGAGGTTACAACATCGATGATCTTTTAGAGGGCTCCGTTGCAGAAAGTGATAGTGGTTTTTAAAATCATTTAAAATAAAGTACCTCCGAGGCCCCTGGACGAACTAGTAGCTTTTACCCGGGTAATTGCCAAAGGGTGGGGTGCCTGAAGATTTAAGAAATAAAAAACCTATTGCAAAAAAATCGGTTTAAATACGGAGATTGTATACGCGAACTGGTGTTGCAATCTCGGATCACAGTCATAAAGATCGCGTAACTATTCTAACTTGATTTTCAAATACTCAAGAAACCAAATAAAATAATTTCACTTTCAGTCAGAAGATTAAAAAGAAAAACTAAGAAGATTTTTTCCGGAAATTTAACGTTAAAGTCATTTTAAGTTTTCGGTGAAAATCGTAAAAAATTAGATTGAAAAACCGTACCCTCCAGAGACATTACGCTAGTTAAATTTTTCGAATTTACTTGCGGAAACCCCTTTATTAGTTTTCGTGAAAATCTAATTTTTATCTTAATTTCTTCTTAAAAATTATATCTGTTACCCTTACTTTTTTCGACTTTGAAAATTTATAAAATTGCTTCTAAGTTCAGTAACTCAAACTTTTCTTGCGCATTTTTAAAATTTTACGATAACGTCCAAATATCTATACTTTTTCTGCATTAAAATTTCGGTGTAAAAAATCATTGCGGATTTTAAAAATAAACAAATAAATTTGCGACTTGCGGTACGACCTAGCGTTCGACTCAAGTTTAAACAATTTATCGGCAAGAAGAATAAATAAATTTATTCGAAAAAGTTAGGATCTTTGCGTTTTCAAAGACATTTGGCCACGACAAAGTATACTTGACCCTTGCCCCCTATACTAATTATTTCTTCACAAAATAATTAGTATAAACCCTGAACTCTTATAAAAATTTTAAATTATTTTCATTTTATTTTTAGGTCGTCTTGAGCATACACGCTCGCTTCCCAGACGCACAACCCCATAGCCCCTTTTTAAATTTCGGCTTAAAAGTTTTTCTTTTTTCCAAATTTAAGAGCATGGCTCATCTTTTTCAGGTGCCCTCGACAAACATTAAGAAAAGTGAGGCGGCTTTGCTATTCGCCGGGTCGGGCGGTTATGGTGGGTCCTCTCCGGCACCGCCTGCGCGGTGCCCTACCTTTCAATTTCCGGAACAACGTCCGATATTCGAAAGTTTCCAAACTGACCCTGTGCGTACGTCATCCTTTGATGCGGAGTTTAGGCAATTTCCGGGATTCATTGATGACAGTAGCATAGAGTTTAACCTAATGCCAGCTAACCCAGAAGCCTCGGCATTTAGGCTTCACCAAACATAACCAAAAGAGACAACTCCTGGTGGAACAACTCATGAGTACTACACGATAAATAATTCTCAAATATCAGAAACGGTTACTAGCGCAGATGTCATGTCAAATTTAGCGGCGATCGTATCAGATCATGGCACCGGCATACCCTTAGAACAGGTACGCAATTAGAGCTGAAGCGACGTTGTCAATTGGTCGATGTACCTTAGGTAATTATATTGACATTGAAGGGACGTTAGACAACATATTTCGCAATTGGATATGCAATGTTCTACGTTAACCAGACTGTGAACGCATGGTATTTGATTGGATCAGAGTAAAGTTAACTCAGACACTAATATATGATGAGCATAACAAAATAATTTTCAATGTCAAATAGGGACTATTCGCAGAGAACCCTCTTATTATTTTTGCTGTAGAATCTTGTTATGGACAGCCTGTTAAAATAACTAGACGAGGCTGGTTTATAAACACATGCCCACGCCGACGTTCTGCGTCCTAGCCACGACGTTTGCAACCTGGAAGACCAATGATATAGGCTTTACAAATCGCAAATCGATGGTTCAGAATATATCCCCAGAAGGCCTAGATGGTAGTTTTTACAAAAAAGAGGAAAATAGGGAGACTGTTTATAATTGGGATAACAGGAAGGACAATTCTATACAAGGCAATAGTGAAATACCTGGGAATAATTCTGGACAAACGACGGATCTGAAATGATGGTTTTGTGGTTCTAGCTTAGAAATTCATATGATTTCTGGGCTTATAAACTAGCTTTTGGGTACATTTGGAGGCTTGCTCAGAAAGTATTATATTGGATCTACACTATGGCAAGTTCAATGAATGACTTGTATATAATGAGTGCGATGAGGATTGTCCTCACCACGACCCTGGAGATCCCAACAGACATAATTCTTGCATACTTATTATACATATAGGAAGAGAAATTAAAGGTTGTCTGTTATCGCAACTGAGTGGGGCATCTAAGACCTGGAATTGGCGGCTACTCGTGTAGCTGGAAAGATAAAGTGGAGAGATGCCTATCACTCCCCATATAAACAGACTACGTAGCACATTCTAATTATAGACGGATCTCAACAGGATGAAAGACCTGGAGTTGGAGTATTTGGTAGGAATTCGGCAGTCAGAGTTCTAATCTTTCGGACAGCATGCAATGGTTTTTCAAGAACATAAACAGAAATTAAATAATAAATATATGTTCAGAGAGTGAGGTTGCAATATTGGCACCAAAATCTAATGTAGTAGTTTCACGATTGGTGTCCGGTATAGAGATGTACTAGATAGTCCGGCAAAGAACTGTTGCACAATCAGTTTCTTGACGGTCCCAGGTGTTTCGGGTATACACGGGAACGCGGAAGCGAATCGTTGCTGGAAAACAAATTTATAAAATGCTGAAAGGAATCTCTTGGAATGAGGTGTGCAAAGGAATATATAATTGGATCTAGCATGCGACTTAGTAAAGGGCTACTTTTTCTGGAAAAAAATGAGCTGCGTATCCTGCTGGGATTACTGACCGGACATTCTCATTTGCGAAGCCATCTTCATAGGATTGCCATTACTGATGAGTTTATGTTTAGGTCGTATCTAGAGGAGAATAAAACTTTTGACAATGTTCTCAAAGAATGTCCAGTTCTCAATATATATATATATATATATATATATATATATATATATATATATATATATATATATATATATATATATATATATATATATATATATCGGAGACATAATATCATCAGTCAGAATGGCTCCACGAGGCTTAAACATCGGATATCTACTCTGGTGATTGATAGATGTCGTTCGACTGACTATGTCCTACATACCTTAGAATTTATATTTCATATAGCATTTGTTTCCAGCGAATGTTTCTCTCGGTTCGATACAGCTCCACTGACGAGACCATAAGTTGATCGAAACACGTATGGAGAGAGGACCATAGTGGTATTTGCAGGAAATAAACTGTTTGTATATATTTTTTCCTTTTCTCTGCCTGAAAGGATAATACATATAAACAACCATTTTATGTGAGCTTGCCACTCTACATGGAGTTTTGCATACGTATCAATAAATATAGACATCAAATTTAAAATATCATTAAGCAATTCGTTCTTGTGGTCAGTACGACATTTAAAAAAATATAGGTTACTTTACAGAAAACTGCCTATCGTATATAAATATCAACAAAAAATTTTTTTTAGAGTTTTTGAATGCATTAAATAGTTATTTCTTCTCGTCGAGATTATGAAAGAATCGTGAGTATTATTTTATTTTTCTGCGAGTTTTTTTAATAGAAAAACACGAATCATCTATAACTGCACATGTCATCGTCATGACCGGAAACTATGTATAACAAATGAAACAAAATGTTTGAAATATGATTAACACAATTATACAAAAATATATAAATCAATCAGTACAATTTTTCGTTATTATCTAAATTATTGTCTATTCCCTCTTGTCTATTTACTCAAGACAGGTGTTGCAAAAGCAAAATTAGTTGACAAACCAACTTAACATTTATGTGTGGTGCGTTTCTACGTCCCTCTGTCATTAAAGAACCATTTTGTTGAATTTAGATCTTGTAAATTTGTTGTATGCTATTATAACATTTATGAAATACTGAGTACTTTTTTATTATTCATGCAAAACTAGATTAGTTATAAGGCGAGACTGCTTGACGAAACTTTAAATATAATTTTCACCGCAGTAGCTATTTTCCTAACAAGTAAGCTATCAAATATAGTCAGCCCCCAATCAAGTTTCATCACCCCTTCATTGTCAGCTCTCGATTTGTACTTTTACAGCCTAATCGGCAGCTTTGGGCCGTTAACGCCCCGTAAACGGCTCGACGACGTGGCGCACATAAAATTACCCTAACCGTAAAACGGCGTAGTCGGATTTACATGGGTGACATTCACCATAAGGGTTATGCTTGTTAAGATTGCGGATTAGAGCCTTAACCTTGTGATGCCATCGTTTTTTTTTTCTTGTTAAAGCTTTCCTAAGGATAATGTGATGTCTGCAGACAGAGCTTTGTATATGTTATTACGTTTAGGCAATCCTTTTTACCTAAATGTATGCTGTTTTTTCAAAAATAAGATTATGACGATGTCGATCTCTTTGCCTGTAAAGATTATCAGTAAATATAAACTATTAATAATATTTTAAGTTCGAGTTGGAATTTTTGAAAAATTGTTTAAACAATAATGCTGTACAATCCTAGATGTGGAAAACAACAGTGTCTCGAAGAAATGTGTTCATTTTTAAGGATGATTCTATTAATTTTAATGTAATAAATTTTATTTAAAAGACGACTCAAGGTCAGGTAGGCCGATTAAAGTGATTATTGACGAAAACGTTAAGAGTATAAGAAAGCTACTGGCAGAAGCCAGATATGTGAAATATTATCTGATAAAGAAAACTCTCAAATTGGGTTTCCCAGTTGTTCACAGCATTGTTCATAAGCATTTGCAAAAGCGAAAACTTTGTTTACTTTTGGTACCATATTTCTTTACTGACGCTATGATGAGAAATGAGATTAAAAGAATAAATAATAATAATAATTTCTATGAAATTACAAAGGTGGTATGGAAATTTCAAGATGATTTTTTTCTCATAAAGATAAGTATTCTAGCTACTTTTATACTTGATAAGCAAAATATTGTCACAGTTTCCTGGTATACAGAAAAATTTCTCCCAGAGTTACTGAAGCTCTGAATACTGAAAGCCTTAATTAGAGATTTGATACTTAGTCTCTTCCTCTAGAGCCTCAAGGGAGCTATGAGAACGAAAAACTATTTAGTGATCTACGTATATTATTCTAAAAATTATTACTTGGTGAGATAAAAAGTAATAAGTGCTTTGACCAGTAAAGTCGATTTTTTGCAAAATTTGAGCATTTGTTTCAGGAGCAAAATTAATTATCTTGATAATCAAAGTATTGGGCATCGTTAGCCATAGCTTTTTCTTATTTTATTTTTTGTTAAAAAAGGACTTTGCTCCCAAAAGAACTGTTCGCTTTTGAGGCCAAACATTCATCAGCCAAATTCTCATTTCATCGCAAAGTATTGTTTTGAAAGTCTGTGCTGTATTGATCTAAATAAATGGTAGCCTGAAGGGGCTAAGTTCAGTAAATATGGCAGTTGGGTAGGACGTCTAATTTAATGTTTCTCAAATAATTTTTTTACAGATTTTATAAAATGGAGCAAAGCATTGTTATGTTGAAAAATTACTTTATCCTGTCTTTCTGCGTATATTGGTCGTTTTTTCTTCAAGGTTCGGTTAAATTTTATTAGTTGCTGTCGATATCGATCAACACTAATTGTTTCACCAGGTTTAGCAGTTTGTAATTTACAAGTTCCTAATCATCCTACCAAATATATAGCAAAGCCTTCTTCCCATGTATATTGCGCACTGATTGTGGTGTTGAAGGCAGGGGCGGATCCAGCCTCTCTCTTTGGGGGGGGGGGGGGGCGGTGACATCACAAAAGTACATTATGGCAAGTGAAAGCAAGTTGTCGAAGGGGGGCGGGGGCGGAGACATTCCCATTTCTAGTGTAAATGGCAGGGTAATGCCTATTTTTCTGAATTTGAAGCTCTTGGAGAGGAGAGGATGCCAGCAACATACACATTCGTAGTATAAGATGCAGAATCGGGTCTATTTTCCTGAACTCAAAGCTATTGGGGAGCGGCTATCGCAAGAAAAACAAGTTGTCAGCGGTGAGGGAGTGTCAGCAGCATACACATTCCTAATATAAAAGGCAGAATTGGTTCTATTTTCCTGAACTCAGAGCTTTTGAGAGCGGGAGGGGGGGCGATCGCAAGCATAGACATTCCTATACTCTATTCAAGAACTAGAGAGAGTAATAAACCTGTTACCGAAATCCCCAACGTACTTGCTCCAGTACCGCAGGTAACGGAGGACTGCCGTAAATCTAATTTTATTTAAATATTATAAGCTTTTATAAATTTATTGCAATAATAAAATTTCTGATAATTCATTTTTAGTTCAGTGAGGAAAGTACACCTTACAGTGTGTCCTTAGTGATTTATCTTGTTTGTGCTTGTTTTCATATATTATTTGAGATTAGTAAGATACCGAAAAAATATGGCCTCCACTTCTATATTTATTCCAAAATCATTAAACCAAGGCATTTTTCCTCAATGAAAAACTTATTACGATGAATACTTATGATGCCCTAAGATATCAATATCTAGATAATAATGTTAAAAGCTCTGTTGAGATGTGTTCCAACATGACAGGAAAATCTACTATGTACCGAATAATGAAGGAGAAAAAACGACTGGAATGTTTCGTACTCCCCCATTCGATCACAGGTAGATGAAAAACCTCGTTGGAAGAAGAGATGAAAACTGCAATAAAAGGAGTTGTACATACATTTTATTATGAGAAGCAGATCCCAAAAAACCAGATAGGAAATCTGTTCTTATAGATCGTCCGGAAACTGTCCGTTGGAGAAGGAAATATCTCTCTCAAGTAAAAGGCAGAGTTGCTAGAAATAATACAATGTACAAAATTAGTAATTTAACTGAACTTTTGAAAGATTTTTTTTTAACAAAGTTACTGCGGAAAATTGTGAAAAATCCATATAATAAAAGAATAAAACAAAATGTAGAAACTCAATTAATTGAGCGACGATAACTTCACTGAATTTGGTTACGAATTAGATACGTAATGTTTACCAGTGTAAACACAATTTGTTTTTGTTGCATTTTATTGTTTAATGTTGTTTATATATTTTTTTCATATATTTTTATTTTAGTGTGTCCCATTCTTTAATTTTATATATATTTAATTCCAATTTCTTTATTATTTTATTATTATATTTGTGTCTTTTTCTTAAGAGTGTAGAATTAACACGTTTATTTTATTTTTTTTAGCCTATCGGATATTCCATATAATAAAGGAAATTCAATTAAGATGCCAGTGCAATATAAATAAAAATAAGTAGATCTAATTTTAACTGTAACATATAAAAATTAATTACATTTGAATCCCTTTTTAGTGTCTAATTTAAGAAATAAATAAACTGAAACGTCAAATTTCCTAAAAATGTTTATAATTATAATAAAATGACCGAGAGCCCCCAAAAAAATTTTTAATATTATATGGATGAATTTATTTTTTTATGTATGTTTAACTTCTTTTCTTTTTGAAAATGAGTATTTTGTAAGTATTTAAATTGTAACTTCGAATTTTTTGAAAGAATAAGGCTACGTTTTAGTCTGAATGTGCCTAAAACGGTTTTTATGCCAAAATTAAAAATAATAAAAATACAGTTGTGATTTGTGTTAAATATGTCAAAATTATCTCTATTTTGTACTGTATGTGAATTATTAAGAAATCATAAGAAATAAAATAATAATATAAAAACTTTTTATTTTAAATTTATGACCGAAATAATATTCTATGCCATAAATACTTAGTGATAAAATAAACCTCTTTCCGACGCCTATGACAAGGATTAAAATCCTTTTTAACACTTTCGAATGTCTATTGTTATCCAACCCAAATACTCCATTATTATAGACCGGTATTTTTGATTATAAAATTTCTAACCTATTCCTAGGAAATATATATATATATATATATATATATATATATATATATATATATATATATATATATATCTAACAGATTTTGCCAAAGACACCGAACTAAAGAACACAGGTAGTTTGCGAAGGAAAAAAGGTAAAAAGTAATTTATTACTTTCTCTAGTCCTTGAATTAACTATAGTATAAGAGGTAAAATTGGGTATACTTTCCAGAACTTAAAGCTCTTGGGGGGCGATCGCCCCCACCGCCCCCCTGGATCCGCGCCTGGTTGTAGGCTGGCCTGGATCTACCCTTGATATTTTGCGCTTCGGCTCGAAAAAATAGATCCACTTTTCATCACCTCTCCCAACTTGATGCAAAAACCCTGTTCTTTCCTGTCTGGCAGACAAAATTTCACAAGTAGTTTTTTTCTTTTCAATGTATTTTTCCTTCAATTCATACGAAACTCAATTTCCTTCTTTATGGATCTTATATAATGCATGTAGATGATCGGAAATAACGGTTTGGGAAACATTCAATGCCTCTACCAATTGTTTTAACCTTCAATTTGAGTTTCCATTCAAGAATGCTTGGAGATATTCATTTTCAAAATTTTTCGGCTGACCTGGATGCTCCTTGTCTTTTACATCAAAATCACCACTTCTGAATCGATAACTTTCAGCAGCTCTTTTCTTTAAATTAAAAAGGATTATTAAACTTCACGGCAAAACGTCCTTTTCTAGTATAAAGTTCGATAATTTCGAACTATTTTATTTCACAATGAGAGTTGATAACAAACTAGCTTTTAATGAAATATGTTTACCTTTCGAAATACCATAGATATTATTAACAAATACCAACAAATGTATTACTGACGCCATCTCTTATTAAAATTGACATTATTAACCGAAACGCCAATTATAATTTTTTAAATTTAAAAAGAATTCAGCGAAGAAATCTTTATGTATAGCTAATATTGATATTGATTAATAGGTGGTTGTTGGACTTGAATTGTTTTTGACTTTTCGATTAGGTTATATCCCTAATCTTTATCAAATGTAAACTGAAAATTTTTGTCTTACATAAACTGGGTACATTGAAGCGTCAGGTTTCGCTATCAATAAATGAGTGAATGGATAAAAATAGTTGAAACTTGATTTTCGATTCCTATGCCTTTTTAGCCCTTAACATCCCACCATAGCTGCAAGTTATTTGAGTCCGATCGCCTTTGCGAATCCAAGCAGCCTCGTTAACTGAACTTGGCCAACGGCTTCAGGTAACAATATTGTGTCTCTGAAATGTCTCAGTCTCAGTTCGTTCAGTGTTCAGTGTACCTCTTTAAGGACATGGTCAACAATTTGATCTTCCTCTAGAGGCAATCAAGTTTTAGTTAATCTCTAGAATATTCTACAATCTTGAAACCAAAACTGGTATGTCATATCAACCTTAGCTTATTTATATCAGAACTAGGTTTTATAAGTTCATAAGTATTGCTAGCAAATCTCTGGGACTATATTAAAAATATCTGGTTTTGGTAAGTTTTCCGATAGTACAGGGTTAATATGTCGCTCTGAAGACACATTCCTGATACAATACTGATTAAAACGAAGTGCAAAATGACTATTGAAGTCTGAGAAAACGTCAGAAATCGGAGCCAAGGAGTTATCTAACGAAATTTCAATGGCGTAGAAATAGAGGAAAACATTTGGTCCACTCAGGTAGCTCTCACGCTGTTTGCAAAAGTGATTCTGAATTGGTACAAAGTTGTACAGATGATTAATCATTAACCAATTATTGGAAGATTAGCAAATCGAAATCATCAATTATTTTGTCCATTAATAATTTCGAAAGCAATTGGAGATTTTTTCCCCAAATTGTCATTCAATTAAGTAATTATAAATTTCATTCCCATTGATAAATTATTAAATTGGTAATTTTATTCCTTTAATTATCAACTTACGAAATAATTCATAATTGAATTTTTTAAATTATCAATTGACGAAGTTATTATTTATTTTAGGAATATAATTACAAGAGTAATTATAAATTTCAATTTTCAAATTACAAGGATAATTAAAAAACGAATTTTTTAAATTATTGAATTATTATTGGTAACTTTTCCTGAATTAAATTAAAAAATAATTTAATGATATTTTTTCGCAAATAATGCATTGTTGGCTTTGAGATATTCTAATCAAAAGGCGTGAAAAACATAAAACAGCTTACTTAGGCACGTAGTCAAAATTTTTCATCACCTTTATTTTCTAGGATCTTTGAGTTAAATAGATAAACTTAATTATTTTCGACCACTTTGAATCCTAATGATACGACTAAAGCATATGGGCAGAAACAGCAGGGTGATTTTATTTTTAATTTTTTGTTTTAGCCTGAACAAAAAAATGTTTCAACGATGTAAAATACTTTTTCGTTACAATTTTTTCCGTAGATTTAAATGATGCATTAATTTGTTAACGTATGTAATATAAATTTGAACAATATCATAAGCGAACCAAAGGTAACCAACTAGACGTGCTAACTTTCATAGCATTTGAACTGGGTTTATTATCTAACTTTTAAAATAAAGGTAGCAATAGAGAAAACTATTGTTTTTAGGCCTTATCATTAGGATTTTATTGGTAATTTTCCCATATGAAGAGTTGCTTGTTGACATACAGTGTGTCTGAAATTGGTGATGACAGCATTGCAATCTCGAAAACTATAAGACATAGAAAGGCGGCTAAGTGGGGAAAGTTCTCTAGGCAATTATGTCAGTGGATTACTAGTTCTTGTGAATGGGTTCTGGTTTGTTGCGTCTTTGAGATATAAAAAAAAATAAAACCTTGCATTTTCTTAGATCGGCTATAATTTTTTTTTATTTCCTAATTTTTTTTAATCTGTAATCACTGTAAGAAAACTTTTTAAACAGAATTCGTTCACCTAGTCAAATTTTAGTTACAATGTTTCAGTTTTGAGAAACCATCATCAATTTTGCTTTTTCTTTAAAACCGCCATATGGGATTTTGTACTTATCGAAAGGTACTTGATTTCTTTTAAAACACTATATGAAACACTAATGCAAAAAACAACGTTATAACCTAAAAATAACTAAAAACACTTTTTTTAAGGAAAATTTTAATATTTGACAACATCGAAATTTTAAATAATTATTTTACTTAAGAATAAAGTCAAATTAATAACAATATTTCTTTATCCTGGGTTCATTCTGGGTGAAAATTTTCCAAAAATAATAAAAAATCCTAATTAGAAACTTAAAAATTAAGTCAAGCTAATTCATTAATTCGGTTATTAAAATATTTTTGTTGAGTAGGCTTTGAGCCTAAAATAAATGAAATTCTGTACACCGTCATAAATCCAACTTTTACGTATGTTCTGTGCGCTTTTTGACGTTTTAATAAACATTTTTCCAATGACATTCAGTTTCTCTAAGGAAGAAAAGTTTAATACGCTACGGATAATTATTTTGACATGTACCCCGAATGACGACAACCCTGAAGAAATTATTTTTCTACACTAGTTAGATAATTATTTGAGCTTGGTCCCAAAAATTATATGAAAAATAACAAGAATCGTAATAGGAATATTTTGGAATATTTTAATGGCACTACAACTGTTCATGATGTTTTAACAGTTACCAAATACCATCCTTTTAAACCAACAATTATACAACGACTTCAAGAAGGTGATTTTGATAGGGGTGTCGTTTTTTGTAATTGGTACCTGGGTAAATGTCTAGAAAATCTTGCCTTTTTCGATAAAGTTTTATGGACAGATGAAACGCATGAAGTAACTGTGGAGTTTTTAATAAAAAGAAATCACTATAACAGGGTTCTCGAAAACCCGCAATTAAGCAAACCGCGAATACTGCAAGTATGATATGGTTTTAATGTGTGGTGCGGAATGATTGGTATAACATTGACAGGTCAAAGATATCTTGTGTTACAAAATCAAATAATTTCTGCCATTCGAGAAGTTCGGCCAAATTTTCAGTTTGATAATGGTTTCAGAAGATGGTTGTCCAGCACATAATTCTAAGAAAGTACAAACATTTTTGACGGAGACTTTTGATGAGAAAATAATCTCCGATAGTGGCCCTGTGCGCTGACCTCCGGACCTAACACCTTTAGACTTCTATTTATGGGGATATGTGAACAATGAAGTTTTGATCGTCATGAAAGCAGGGAAATTTTTTAAAAATGAACTCGCAATGTCAATCAAAGTACCATTCATCGTGTAACCAGAGCCGTTTTGACTGTTGATATAATAGTTTATTGTAAAAGTGGTAAACATTTTGAACCTTAGTATGACCATATGGTTTGTAATTATTAAATAACATTTTTGTAATAGGAAACGCAATCTTATGGAGGGATGTTGTTATTAGCTTGAATTTATTCTTAAGTAAAAGAATTATTTAAAATTTCAGTGTTGTCAAATATTCAAATTTGTATTAAATAAGCGTTTTTATTTTTTTTGGATTATTGTTTTACATAATGTTATAGAAAAAGTTAGGAACTGTTCGATAAGTTAAAAATCCAATATGGCGGTCATAAAAAAAAATAAAATTGATGATAGTTTCAGAAAACTGAAATGTTGTAATTAATTTTTGTCTAAATGGACTTATTCTGCATAAAAAGTGGCAATACAAAAGTGTTTACAGATTTAAAAATTATTTGGAAATAAAAAAGTTATAGCCGATCTAAGAAAATTTAACATTTTACTTTTTTTTAATATCTGAAAAACTCAAAAAAACCAGAACCGATACATAAATACCAGTAATTTACTGACATAATTGCCTTAAACTTTCCGTATTCAAAGGCCTTTATATCTCTTATAGTTTTCGAGATTGCAATGCAATCACTAATTTCAGATGCACTATATTTAATCTAAAATATAAAAATATCATAAGTAAAATAAAACTGACCAGTTAAAAGCTCTGACTTCCACGGCAACTAGATTAGATTAAAAAGTTAAACCTTTTTCTGAATTTGTCTGTTGATATATGTTTTCACTAACTTCTAGAATGATCCGCAACTTTATGTTCACTATTTTTCGTTATTTTTAGATCGTTATCTAAAAATATTCTGTACGTTATTTTTTAAGTCTACAGCCACGTAAATCATTTTTAAATTTAAAAAATAATATAAAAAAGACTTACTTCAAATCTTTTATCACTTTTTCTTAAAATTATATAACTTTCATAATAAAGTCCTAAAATTACTTTTAAGTTAACAAAAACAACATGGATTTACCGAGATCAGACAAAATTAGCTGGGAGCTATTTTTTGAACTCGATGAAGACTGATATTAATTAAGATAAACCGCGACTTCGACATTTCCAATTCTAAAACTTTTCACAGATTACCAAGTTGACAAGCTAAAATTTAAATTTTCATTTTGTCAGCTTTCCTGTTAATGTAGCTTACTTAGCAAGAATCAGTCTAATTTTGTTCTTTATCCCTTCACTTTAAATAATCCCATTTAATGAAAATATATTATAACTCGTAATTTTTAAGGGTGTCTATACACCGTGAAAAATATTGAATGCAATTTGACATTGTGGTCTTTGAATGCATCTAAAAATATGTTTCTTTTTTCTCTAAGAACTGCAAAAGAGGGTATCTCTTCTTGGTAATTTGATCTTTTATTAAGGAAGCTGGGGGCAAATCCACAAATTAGCTGCATTCTTTTCACTGCGATTTTTGTGATAGTTTGAGTGTAGTCAAGTCCAAAAATGTATATATATATATATATATATATATATATATATATATATATATATATATATATATATACATATATATATATATATATATATATATATATATATATATATATATATATATATATACATTTATATTTAGATGGGCAGTGACTGTTTTTCTTAAATAATGACCTTTTCTCTCAACAAGGAGATCGCATGGAGTACCAGAATAATAATGTCTAACTTTAAGACTTCTGTTTTTGTATATTTTATTTTTAAAGTTGTAAAAAACTCTGCAAAATGATATATAGATTTTTTGGTTGTATTGCGTTTACTTTATTTGAATTCCTTGAAACCGAAAATGAAATTTATTGACTTCAACGTGACCGATTTTTTGCTAGAAACTATAAATTATTAAACGGCAACTCTCCCTTCTTTGGTTTTGAAGGAATTGTTTATAAAAAATCAATAACAACGAACCTGCTAATGCACAGTTTGTAAACTTTGTCTTCAAGAACTCTAAAATAAATCGGCAAAAAAAGCCAAGCATATAGAAATTTCTGCTACAAGCTCGGTAACTATTTGGTTCTCTTCAGATGCATTTGTCTCATATTCACAGAACACCATGGCCAATTTAAAATCACTATGGCATTGTTTTTCATTAGGATATTACACCTGACCGAAATATTTATGATTACTAGGCCCTTGAAAATATCTAAAGCCATCACTGCTGTATTTGAGGATATCTAAATACACAATGTAATATACAGATTAAGTGATGAGGTATGGACCAAACTCCAGAGAAGTATTGTACGCGCGAAAAAAAATTTAAAAACTCAAATATTCTTATCCGATTCTCATTTGTTCTCAAATTATAGCACAATTACCAGTACACAAAATGTCTTACGTTAACTTATTTTAATCATAACTACTTTTAATATGTCCAAAAATATATTCATTAACGTCTATACATTTTCTGCTTCGTCTGCGAAGGGCTCACGTAGTGTCTTTCTTTAATAAGGGCTGCAGTATTTTTAATGCGTCGAATTAGCGCATCTAGAGTGTTGACTTTTACCAGCCCCGCAAACAAAATTCTAGTGATGTAAAGTCTGGAGACCTTGAAGGCCTGGTGGTTGCATAATCCTCTACAAAATTCATAATATTTTCTATTTCTTTTAAACTTTGTCCAGTGTTTCATTCCGATTTATGTTAATACTGGGAAACGTTCCAATCTTGCATAATTTATTGAAAACTCTGATAATTACTTTTTTATCTGGATTTCTCAAAAGCGGATATCTTTGATAATATTCTTTAATGGCAGTATTCCCATTACAAAAACCATAAACAAACATCATGTTTGCATATTCTAAATTTTAATTAGCATGTGGCATTTTGTAACACTAATTATACAAACTCGAAAATAATCTTTAAATCATTGTCACAATACACTACCACTGTGATAAGAAAGATCAAATATTTAAAATTTTTCAATTACGCTGTGATTTAAAAACAAATGAGAATCGGATAAAAATATGATTTTTTTAAAAATTTTGTTCACGTCTACCATACACTCCTGGAATATAGTCCGTTCCTCCCGACTCACTGATAAGAGACATTCGGCCATTTAGAAGAATATATAATTCATAAAAATTACTTTACTTGCTTCCCTAGCCAACTTCACAAATTATGGGAATTACAATTTTGGGAGAACCTTGAGTAAAATACTGTTAGTCATTTTATATGCAAAGGTAAATTATCTTTGGTTTTTAGTAATATGTTTATCTAATTATTTAAATAAAAAAGTTTGCAGATATATATATATATATATATATATATATATATATATATATATATATATATATATATATATATATATATATATATATATATATATATATATATATATATATATATATATATATCTATATATATATTATATCAATGATAACATCATATTTACCATGAATATTTAATTAAATTCATTAATAAGTTTTGGTTAAAATCACAAATATTTGGAAACAAGGCCGACAGAATATTCGCTAAACTAATACTGTAAATAAACGTATAGTACACGTTATGAATTTAAATTTTAAACAAAAATTAATAGAGTTGGAATATCGAATTGGCAATAATGAGATTTCGGAGCTATACATTAAAATAAACTTATCAAAAGTTTAAAATCAAATGACAGAATTATATAACATAATATTCTATAAAAAATAAGTGTAGATCTTGGGACGATTAGAGGTAGGTTCAAATTGTTAGTATCGTGTTTAGACACAGCCCTGGAAAATACTACGAATTACTAAGAGAACTTATTGATACGCCCTCGTAGAAGTATAATATTCCTATGCGATGAGTCATCTTCTTTATAATATGCCGAAATATATATATATATATATATATATATATATATATATATATATATATATATATATATATATATATATATATATATATATATATATTATAAATTCCAAAATCCAATAGGTTTAAAATTAGAAGGTAGATTACATACCTGACAAATATAATATTGAAATAGCAATTCGTTTTAAACCCACTTTTTGTTCCTGCCACATACTCTATAGCAATGGTTCCAATCATTATCTTCTTGAGAACCCCTTCCAACAACCGGAGTAAATTGGCGAACCCCCTGTGTAATCAATAGGAATAGTAAGTGAAACAGTGGAATTTGATTATTAAAAGTTAATTTCCATATTGAATAATAGTTCATGAAAAACTAAAACATAATCGTAAAACATTTACAGACAAGCATTATTAAAACTAAAGTTAACTTGCAAAAATTAATTAATACGAAATTAATACAATAATACAGAACTTGAAAAATACCATCAATGGGATATTTGTGCCTGTTTGGTGGAACAAAGAAATTCAAAATTTGGTTCGATATCTGAAAGCTTGAGTCTTGTATTAGATTCTGTATTTAAACTGTTTCTGTACTTATCTTTCAGGTATGTGTATCTAGAAAATTCTTTCTCACATAGATATGTTGTACAACAATTAATCAAAGAATGATCTTTAAAAACAGTTTTTAAGGAATTGTCAAATGATAAGTCAATGAACTTATCTTTGTCCAGTAAAGTATCCGAAGTTATATGTTCTTGAAAAGGATCCACAACGTATCCAGTTGTTCCAGATGTAATAGGTTTATTAGAAAAATTGTCCTTGAACGTTAATTGAATTTGTTTGAGATGTTTAGTTATATCTCTTTTAATATTTTTGTTAAGTTGAATTTCTTTTTCTAATACAATAATACTGAGAAAACTGAAACATTCGTACTCATTCCACTGCAGACATTGGATACAAAAGCTGAAATTCTTTAGCATGGATGCTATTCTATCATGCACACTAAAAATGGTGATCCCTGAATCTTATAAATACAGATTTAGATCATTAAATTAAAAAAAAAATATCGGTTAACTATGCAAGTTTTTGCAGCCAAAGAATATCAGATACACAGAGGACAGATGAAATGAATGATCAAGAAAAAATGTTTGAACGTCAGAATTCAATTCGAACAAACGGATCAAAACATTGCCACGAGAAATCCATCTAACATCTGTATGAAGTAGTAAAGAAACGTGGAAGCTTCCAACCTCACAAAAGACACGGAATAGACGAGAGTTTATAGCACGTGATTTTATAAAATTTACTTAAAGCACTGGATAACTCCGCAGGAATGCGCTTACATGTTAGTACTTGCTTATGAATACAGTAATGAGTCCATTTAATATTCTCGTTGATCTTTTTTAACCGCACCACAAAACCAGAAAATGTTCCGGTCATTGATTTTGCATCATAAGTGAACACAGCCAAACAAAAAGACCAATTTATTTAATTTTTTCGAAATAATCATTCATCATATGGAAAATCTGTCTTATAGGTTTTCAGTGGTTTTGCAAATAATATATCTTCTTGAATGTAATTTTTAAAAATATATCACATACACCAGTAATATTGCATCGTTTGCTACATCGGTCGACTTGTCAAGCTTAATACCGAAATGATCTAATTTTAGTCTTTTCAAAAGTTTACTTTCCACATCATTTGCCACATAATTAATTCTCCGAGACATTGTGTGTTTGATAAGGGAACAAGGTCTAACTCTAAATAATGCCTCAAGGGTCATTTTAATATCTTCATTTAAATCTGTTAAAAAAGTAGAAATATTAGACTTTTTATTAACTGTTCACTTCTTTTAAAATACTCGACAGGTTTATCCTTGTAATCCTGACGTCTTGTTTCAAGGTTTCTAAGAAGAAAAGATAATTTAACCTGCTGTTCGCCAAGATTTCATTACAGATTACACAAAGCGGTTTAGGTTCTGACTCCTCCCCGGTAAAATAAAAACCCATTTGTAAATAATTACTGTCACATTTTCATTTTGTTCTTTTCTCTCACTCTATTCGCTTATTATTTCTTCGCTTTCAGTCTCGGTAGCTGACTAGATCTGCCATCCTGTGTTGGTTCCACGTTCACGTTCGACGTGCGTACGTGCAGTTTATAAAGTTTAGATTTTTTGCTGTAATTTATTTACACAAGAAGAAATCAGTAAAGTTTACCTTGCTCCCTCTATAAAACCAATATTTAAGTCAGCATTTAATATACTCCTTGAACTGCAACCTTTTTTTCCATTTTATTGATTTTATCAAATTATTATATCATGAGATTGACCAAGTTTCAAATAAAAAAATAACTTTTCAAAATTATAAAATATAATTTAAGACCTTTTTTTTTAAGTTGGAACCATTCAGTTGCAAATCTTCATTTTTCACATAAATATCTTCTATTGCAGTTCCTTTTTTCAATCCAAAAATGTTCCATTTAGTATGGAAGGTTTTCAGAGGGCAAACAAAATCCAGGCACACAAAAAAAAGTTATATGTATTTTTTATGCGATGTATGTTATCCGCTTTTTTTTTTGCTTCCTGACCAAGAGTCCGAGGTCAGAATTTAGTTATCACTATTTTTTCCTCAAAAAATAGGTAAAAAAATAGAGAAAATGGACGAAAATGCCTAACTAATTTATTGTATGACACAACAGGCCAGGATTGAGAAGTCCTTACACTGCAGCCTGCAGACTTATTGTGTTGTCTGTTATATCAGTTTTAGGTTAACATGTTGGTTGCCTTGATCAAATTTAGCAGCCCGCTCACTAGTTTTTTCTCCGAATATCTCCAGTAGGCCAAGGCTTCGAACTCAAAGGTGATGTGTGAGGGGTCTCGTCGTCTTCATCACATAGTCTACATAATGGCTCTTCATTGAAATGATCACTGTATGTAGATATTCTCTCAAGCTGCGGTGGTCAGTACTAAGTCCTCTCACCAGCCTGCTTTGTTGTCTGCTTAGATGCAAAATTTTACAGCTTAGTTTGCCAGATGGTCTGCTCTGCAATAACCTGGTGTGTCTGTGGCCCGCAATGTGGTTCCAGTATTTCTGGTGTTGTTGATTTTTCACCAGAACAGCCACCCACGAATAGCAGCCTGTGTAATTCCAAATACTGACTCTGGTCCAATAAACGGAGTAACAGACATTTGTCTTCCAAGTTTGTCTGCTTTTTGATCGCCCGCGACGCATTTGTGCCCTGGTACCCAAACAAGAGGGACCTTGTTCTGTTTTGCCAGGGCGATAAAGATTTGAAGACAGTCCAGACCTATTTTGATGTTATCTGATAGAGCCTTCAACGCTGCGTGACTGTCGGAGAAGATGAGAACGGTCCTGCCGCTACAACCCCTCCTCAAATTCTGCCGAAGAAGACATTGATAACATGAATTTCTGCCTGAAATACTGTGGTATGTTGCCCCAGTGCTACACTTATATTAAGTTTGGGTTTATCCCCGTGTATTCCGGTGCTTCTACCATGATCAGGATTGGACCCGTCCTTGTACTAGATGAGGTTTCCTGGCTGACTCACTATTCTGTCAGATCCCGCCTTCCAATCAAACTAAATATTGTAGGGTCTGTCAAAGTTGTAAGTTCTTGGCATAGTCTCACTGCCCATTTCTAACAATGAATTCGTTACCACGCCTTTGATTCTGGTGGGTCCGAGCTGCCGGTCCAGTCCACTAGACGTTGTTTCTTTCTAGCTTGCAAGCCCCTATTTTCGCCTCAGCTCTAATTATTATATCAAGGAAAGGGAGGTTTAGTAGGGTTTCCATGGCTGCTGTTGGGGTGCTACTCATGGTACACGTGATGGATACACAGGCCAATCTTTGGAGTTTGGAGAGCTTTAGCGTAACCTATCTTTGTAGAGTTTTTGGCCACCGTACAACTGAGCCATAAGTTATCATGGGTCTTACCACCGCAGTATACAGCTAGTGCATAATGTGTAACTTTAATCTCCACGTCTTGCCCAGTGCCCTTTTTGCTCCCATGATGGACATGCTCAAAGAAAAATCAGAAAAATTATTGGTTCATATCTAACTATAAATATATAAATATATATATATATATATATATATATATATATATATATATATATATAAGTAGATGAACCGGTAAATCCAAATCCAACAGAAATAAGATAGCATATGTCATATTTTTTCTAATCCCAAAAATCCAGCCAAAAATCATGATTTTCAAAAAATTATGTGGTTCATGTCAAATTTGGTATAGCGAGGTTTTTTGAGTCGCTGATCATGAATTCTGTCGTCAGATTTGCAAAATTCGAGATGGCGGATTCAATATGACGGACGAGATTTTTGAAAATGAATGGATTATTGATAAATTTGGTAGAATGAGATTTCTTGGGTCGCTGACCACAAATTTGAGGTTAGATTTGCAAAATTCAAGATAGCAGATCCAATGTGGCTGACAAGATTTTGCGGGAATCAATAGATCCTTGACAAATTGGGTATAAAGGGTTTTTTTTGAGTCACGAATCTGAAGTGAGCGCTGCAAATTATGGAACTAAGAAGAATGTAATTAAGACTAATTGGAGTTTTCATAATTCAGCTTCGAAATTGTCTCAAAGTATATGTTGTAAAAATAAATAAAGATCACATTCGTGATCAGTGACCTAAAAACCTCCTCTATAACAAATTTGGCAAGAATTCCCTTATTTTCAAAAATCTCGTCTGCGATAGTGGATCCTCCATCTTGAATTTTATAAATCTGACTTCAGGTTCGTGATTAATGACCCAAAAAAACCCTTTACCTAATTTGGCAAGAATTTGATTTTTTATCGCGATCAATGACCCAAAATGATCCTCCTATAACAAATTTGACATGAATCAGGTAATTTCTTGAAAATCATGACTTTCGACCGAATACTTGAGGTTAGAAAAAATATAAGACATGTTATCTCAGATCTGGTGATGGATTTGGATTTAATGGATTCATGTACTTAGAGCTGAACAGTTGAATATGAACCAAAAAAATTTCAGATTTTTCCCTTGAACATTTTCGTTCATTTTCTCTATTTTTTACCAGTTTTTGACGTTAGGAAAAAATGGTGACGTGATCAAATTCTGACACCGGATTCGTGATCAGGAGACAAAAATATTAAGGACAACAAATACTCATGAAAAGTATATACAAGTTTTATTTTTTGGTGTGCCTATGTAATTCTTTATTTTAAAAATAAAATAAATTATAGTTAACATCAAATAGTAATTTTCAGTTGATGCGTAAAAACAATACAGTTTGTGTATTTTATGTAGTGATCGGTCGAGTAGTATTTTATTTAATATTTATTTTCAACGATTGGTTATTAGCGGAGAATACTTCTTTTTGGATGTAGGCATCAATACAAAACATTTAAATTACTTTATCTATAAAAATAAAATATAATATTTAAAAAATCCATCGCAAATAAAAATGTAAATAAGGGTTTGCTGTTTGTTTGAAGGTCATAGACAACGATATTTCTTGCGAAATAGTAGATATCTGTTGGACTTCCATTGTCTTTATTTTTTGTTGAATATCACGACGTTTCGGCTAGTAGTTATCTCTAGTGAAACTAAATAAATCCCTTAGCTACATGACTATTTATACTAAAAGTAAATGTAGGAGTGTGACTGAGATGGGTGCAGTCATGCCTGCTATGGCAAAATTCCATTTTTTTGTGATGCGTTTAGTTTTAGTTTACAATTATTAAGAAATTGTTTCCACACTTCTCTTATATCTAAAGATAGTTTACTAAAACAACTCGGGTTCTGATGTATAATCGTGGCTTCTTTGAATTTCCTATTTCTCCCATGTTGTTCTCGGTTTAGTATTTTAGCTTCAGACCATTTTATGTGGTGTCCATGAGTCCAGGTATGGTTGGCGGCACCAGATTTTTTTGTTTCTCCTCAAGATGTGCATTTTTGGTGTTCTTTAATCCTTACATCAAGAGGTCTCTTTGTTTCGCCAACGTAGGAATTGCCATATTCACATGGTATTTGATATACACAGTTCTTCATATCCCTTTGAGCTGTTGGTTTGACCCTAGTAAGCCGACTTCTCAGAGAGTTATTTGAATTGAAAACAACGTTGATTTTATATCGTTTTCCTATCCTTCTAACTTTTTCTGAAATGCCTTTAACATAGCGGATGTTCAAAACTAGTTTTCTTTCTTCATTCGTTATCGATATTGTCCTATTTCTGCGTTGTTCTAGAAATTTATCCACTAGATATACTCAGTATCCGTTGGCTGTCAGATCATTTTTAATGTAATCTATCTCTTTCATCAAATTTTGAGCCATAACTTTGGTTTCTTAGGCTCAGATACGTAGACGATACTTTTATTATTTGGAATGGAAAGACGAAGAACTTCGAAACTTCCTTTTTCATCTCAACAATATCAGCAAAAATATTAAACTTATAAATGGAGAAAAAAGTAGAAAATAAATTACCATTCTTAGATGTTTTGGTTGAAAGAAATGGCAGACAAATTCGAACTTCGGTTTACAGAAAAGCCACGCACACAGAACAATACCTTAATTATTCATCTAATCACTCCAACAACACCAAACAAGGAATTATAAGAAATCTCGTAGATTGAGCCTTAACTCTCTGTAACTCTAACGAGAACTTGATGAAAGAGATAGATTACATTAAAAATGATCTAACAGCCAACGGATACCCAGTACATCTAGTGGATAAATTTCTAGAACAACGCAGATATAGGACAATATCGACAACGAATGAAGAACGAAAACCAGTTTTGAACATCCCTTATGTTAAAGGCATTTCAGAAAAAGTTTGAAGGATAGGAAAACGATATAAAATCAACGTTGTTTTCAATTCAAATAACTCTCTGAGAAGTCGGCTCACTAGAGTCAAACCAACGGCTCAAAGGGACAGGAAGAACTGTGTATACCAAATCCCAAATGAAACAAAGAGACCTCTTGACGTAAGGATCAAAGAACACCAAAAATGCACATCTCGAGGAGAAACAGAAAAATCTGGTGCTTAAACCAATTTGTGTAAATACGTGTTCAATATGTAACTAGCTTTCTGTGATAACTAGGCGGGTCTAGTGCCACCAACTTAATGCATATTTTTTAGAATTTGTCATTAAGTATGTTATTCAATACTAAAAATTTCGGTTATGTCTTCACATACTTACCCAAAAGCATTTTTTATAGTTCTTTCACTTCAAGGCTTTTAGCTAAAATGGATCATTAAACAAATGTCACGTCGGACCCCATTAACTATTTAACTTGTCACATAAAACAGTTTTCTATGAATTTTATGTCCCTCATAAATTTTGGTCCTTATACTCCCTGGCGTCTTTCATATTTAAAGGGTCAGTTGTCTAAAATTTTATGGAACACTTGGAAAGCAATGAAACTAGTAAAACCTGGATCTGTGTGCTTGACGTTTATACAAAGATAAAGTCGCTAAAACAAGTTTCTAATAAAAATTAAGTGAAATTCTCAAAATGTTAATATTTCTTTATCGCGATAATTAAAAGAAAGTGAATGCTCTTTCGTGAACATTACAATGAAAATTAGAAATTTTAAGATTGTTTGACTTAATATTAACAAACAAAACATTTTCTTTAGATTGTAAATTTTGGGTTGGTCGTTAAGGCTTTCTTTGCCCCTTTACTGCACTTCGACCTATTAAATCTTTTGTACGCCACCCTAATCTAATAGAAGCTTCGTATACTTAAACTTTTCTGGAACGTAAGTGCATTATTTCTTTGGACGCCTTCCAGAAATTTAAATTTCTTGCAGAATAATACTATGCATTGGTATAGCAGGTGTTCCGCTATTGTGGCTGCACGGTTGCAGAAACGGAAAATTTCGTAACATGGTGTCCTGTGAAGAAAATCATTAATACTCGAACAACCCTCTGTTGGAGATCTAGAAGCATTCTTTGGCGATGGATTTATAAATTTTTTAGCTTATTTAAACCTGGCATATTGCTGCACCTTAATTTTATGTGATTTTATTCCCAGCATCTATTTCTATTTGGACGATGATAGGTGTATTTTCTAGGGGTCTTACAAGCGCAAATCTTGTGCGCGATGTTCTTACTCCGATCCATCAGCAAATCACACCATCGAATACTTCTCTAGTCGAGGTAGTTCCTCGACGTTCGCTGGATAGTGCTCAGTTACTACTTCATAGTTCATGTCAAAGCTCTACTTTATAGACACAAAGTTTGTCAGTTTCGATAAGGGTTCTATGGAAATTGTATCCAGAATCTTCATATGTCCAACAAAGTTTCCAAATTTGAGAAGAATGATCGTTTTATATTACCATAAGATCATTTTTTGTCTCAAATCCCAGGTTTTCCAAATATTTTACAATATTTTTATCTTGACGTTATTGCTTATTGAAGAATTATTTCAATTTGATTATTCCAAGCCATTTTCTGATCTACTTATTCTACTCTAAGTAATATATTGCCTTTGCATCAAATTCAGTTACTTATATTTCTTTTAAACGCAATCACAGATTTTTCTCAATCTTCTTTGCAGTATCATAAATTTTAAGTATTTTTATGATTTTATCTTCTTAAATGGCTCACTGGGTCCGAAAAATTAAACAAAACACTTTTCACTAAATTACTTCCAGTACTATACTAACTACTTCTTAACACAGCTAAATCACATCTATCTAATTACTACTTCTTAATACAGCTAAATCACAACTATCTAATTATAACTTCTTAATACCTTCACTATTTAAATACAAGTATACAACTTTCCTAAAACTCATATTCTATCCCTATTTATATACCTATAGATCCTCCTAGAAATAAAAGGAAATATACTTGCATAAAAGTTGAGAACTATCTAAAAATATAGTGACTCATCGATATAAATATTTTTTTTCGTCACATTTTAATAAAGATGACTCATCGCATTGGAATATTATGCTTCTATGAGGGCGTATTAATAAGTTCTCTAAGTTATTCGTAACACTACCCCCTCCTAATTCAGATCATCTCGATCTGCTTCGGTATCTCCGTGGTATGAGTTCAATATGTGTAGATGTCCTACTTGCATTTTGGTCTTAAGACTTTTTTGGATTCTATTTCAGAACAGTATGTGATCTTTCCCATGCTGACATCAACTTAGGTGATTTACGTTTCTTTCTCTGTGGATTCCATACCCAAACTCACCTTGCTGGAATCCTCCGAGTTTGCCTTGATGTCGGCAATGACTCTGATGGGTTCGATATTATAGTTCTTTGACAGAATAAATTCTTTGGTTCCAAATTTTACGATGTTAAGCTTGTTACTGACAAAAAATTCACGTTGATGAATCAGGCCCAAGAATAAACTCATCTTCTATATCGGCAAATGCAACCAAATCGTTTAATTTTAGCCTTCCAAGTTAAAGCTCCACTTGCATTTCTCCAGTCAGATCAGCTACTTCACCAGTTACAGTCTAAACTTTACTTTTCTAGACAATGGTAAGATTTTAAATTTATCAATAGTTATGGTAATAGGTGTAGCACTGTCCTTTAAGTTCCAATTGGTTTTTCTCATCTGAGCTTGTACTCCAGTCTGCATCAATGTCAAAAGTGACTCTCCGTATAGGAAACTCTTTCTGTTTAATTTTGCTGCAGTTCTTCTATTCTTCCTTATGTGATCTTCTTGACAAGGTATCTGTGTCTACCACTTTATCTGATCTATTAATTGTGCTTGATAGTTCCTTCTCATGCATCCAAGTCATCCACATCTGTAGCACTCGATCTGGTTTCTGATATAACGTATCACTTATTCTCTTCTATGCGATCTCTGAATGAAGAACTAGGCCCAAATTGCATAGTCCCATTGTATATATCAAGTTCGTCGACATCTGTAGCACTTTATGTGCCTTCTTAATTCCACCCGAGAGTCTTTGCTGGTGTGTCCAGTTCGTCCACATTGATAGCACGGTCTTCCTCTTCTTGTTTTTCTTTTTGGCGACGTTGTTCTTTTAGACGACGGTCTTTTTCTTTTTGTTTTCTTTTATGCGAAATTGTTCTTCTTGTTTGTCTTTAAGGCGACATTGTTCTATAAGTTCCATAAAATCAGCCAATGTTTTGTTTATTTGCTCCATTTTGGCTGTTTGCTGTTTAGTATTTACCATAAAAACTTCTAAAATATTCTTGTAAACTCGTTTCTAAATTTCTTTCTTGATAAAAAATTCGATGATGAACGCCGTTTTCTGCTATCTCTTCTAGTTTGCAAATAGAATGTTCTCGAACTATGCAGAAAATTCAGTTCTAAGCCTCTTTCTTAATAACAGATTCGATAATGAAGTCAGTTTTTCGCTATCTCTTCTAGTTTTCAAATAGAATGTTCTAGAATTTTATAGAAAAGTAATTTTATTTTCTTACTTGATAACAAATCCAACAGTCTAATCCGTTTTTCTCTATCTCTTATAATTTCAAATAAAATTTCCCGGAAACCCAGTGATGATCCAATCCTCACTTCTGACACCAATTTTTAAGATTTTACCTCTATAAATCACTCACTGGGTATGCATAATAAAACACAATACTTTTCACTAAATTATTTCCTATACTATGTTAACTACTTCTTAACACAACTAAATCACAATTATCTAATTACTACTTCTTAATACCTTCACTATTCAAATACAATGATACTTATTTAAAACTCATATCCTATCACTATTTACCTATAGAACCTCCTAGAAATAATTAAAAATATACTAGCATAAAAGTTGAGAACTATCTATAAATATAATGACTCATCGATATATATATATATATATATATATATATATATATATATATATATATATATATATATATATCATTTTTCTTTTATTTTGTCTTTTCTTGGGTTTAGGTTCTACATTTAACAAAAAATGCAACGCAATAGACGTTTCGCCCTTTATTTAAGGCATTTTCAAAGTTTTTTCTTCCTAAAAATATTTTTATATAATTAACATTCACATATCTACAATTTTAAAAAACAAACAAGACACTTTAAAAACAGCAGTTAAATTCTTAAAATTTTTAAAAATATTTAATTTTTCCGGTACACACCTTGACATTTTGTTACTCTATTACTAAATAAAATTCAATCTTTACATCGTCTACTGAGGATACATGGAATGCGAATGTATTTTATTTTTTTAATATTTTTTATATTTTACAATGCACAAAAAATCAAATAAGGTATACGTTTAGTTTTATGTTTAAGAGGATATTCAATTTTTGATTCATATTTGACAGGATCGAATACTTAATATTTTTGTTTAAATTAGGCTTGTGTAAATGTGGCTCAAATTTCCTATATCTGTTCTGTCGTTAACTGTGTTTTTTTCTTTTTTAATTTCAATCATTTTCTTTATCTGTAATTTTTGGTAATTCATATCTTTGTCTTTTATTATGGTACTGTTATAATCAAAAGTATGTTTTTCGTCCTGTGTGTGTTTGTTTAACGCTGTTGAGGCGTTTTTCGTATATTTATGGCCATTTAATCTATTCTTCAGCAATTGGCTCGTTATGCCTATATATTTTTTGGGACAATTTGTGCAAGGGATCGAATATACAACATTTGATTTATTCATGAGAGGAGTTTTACTCTTTAAATTGGAAAAATGATATAATCTATGGTTTAAGAATCAAGAAACTATATATATATATATATATATATATATATATATATATATATATATATATATATATATATATATATATATATATATATATATGGGATAAGAATAATTAACTCATTTTTCTTTTAATACTCAATATTTCGACATTTATTTTATGCCTTCTTCAGGAGTAAAAACTAAAAATCAAACACACAACAGGTAGTTCACAAACAGTTAAACAAAACTAATATGTAATTAAAATACTTACAAATTAGAGTTTCCTTCTAAGAAATCCACCCTAAACACACTCAACATCGTACGAAGTGTAAAACATCAATAAAACATTTAGGTTTGTATATTTATACAGTGATACATATTATTATTAACGAGACGAAAAAGGGTTCTTTCTGATAACAAAAAATTTTTCTTTTAAGGTAGTATATACAGTTTAGATTAAATTTAAAATATTACAGTAGATGTTGCTAAGTTGGTTAGTATCAGATTTATAGTTTATGGTGTTTTTTGTTTTTTTAATATGATACATTTCCAGGAATAGACGACTTTTATAATTGTTTTGATGTTCTAAAATTTTTATGTTGTTATAATCAAAGTGATGACCTGTATTCAAATAGTGTCCAACTACAGCACACGTGTTTTTTCCCAATCGGCAATCGCTTTTGTGTTGGGTAACCCGCTGTTTGAGCCACTGTCCAGTTTGACCCACGTAACAACCCTGGCAACCCAAACATGACATCTTATAAATTACATTATTGTTCATTAACAGCGGTGTTCTGTCTTTAACTTTAGAGAATAAGTTACCGGTTTTTATTATGTTGTAATTAGCTATTCTAATCTCAGGAAAACTTTTAAACAGTGACGTAATGGATTGTGTAAGTTTGTCAAAGTATGGTAACTTTTTATATTTATATTGTATTGGCGAATCTTCAATTGGGCCCTGATATATATTGGAGTTGTATATGAGTTTATTGAGGATGTGTCTGGGATAACCATTATTTAAGAAGATGTTAAAAAGCCTTCTCAAATTATATTTTATAAAAGTTTCATCGCTAATATGGACAATCCTGTTTTTCATGGCGATAACGGTGTTAAATTTTTGAGTTTTTGGATGATTTGAGAAATAATTCAAAAATCTACCGGATGCAGTCGGTTTCATATACCAATCAAGAATTAACTTATTGCCCGACGTTCGAATTACTTTTGTGTCTAAAAATGGGACACTGTTTTCTTTTTCCAATTCTATGGTAAATTGAAGTCTGTCATGAAATGAGTTAAATGTATCTAAAAGAGTATGAATCTTGTCGGAAGGAACCGCGCAAATCAAATCGTCAACATATTTGTATATAAAAGGTAACTGAAACGGCAAAGTCGCTATAACATTGTCTAGTAAATGGTCCAAAACAATAGTTGCCAGAATTGGACTTATTGGAGAACCCATAGGTGTGCCATAAATCTGCTTATAAAATGTTTGGTTAAAAATAAAATATGTATTGTTAAATATGAAATTAATTAGTTTTAGAAAATTATCTTTGGATAAAGTGGTTTGTTGTTCGATAATTGTCCACTTTGAATTTAAGATGCCAGCTATTAAGTCAACAGGAATGTTTGTAAACAGTGAGACAACATCCAAAGAAGTTAGTACATAGTTTGGAGGTAGTATAAGTCCGTTGATGTTATTAACGAACGTAAAAGTGTCTTTGATGTTGTAATCATTTTGATCTTTAAATGCATTTTTTAGAATATCTGACAAAAAAATTTTTTTTTTACCCACTTTGCCGTTTCAGTTACCTTTTATATACAAATATGTTGACGATTTGATTTGAGCGGTTCCTTCCGACAAGATTCATACTCTTTTAGATACATTTAACTCATTTCATGACAGACTTCAATTTACCATAGAATTGGAAAAAGAAAACAGTGTCCCATTTTTAGACACAAAAGTAATTCGAACGTCGGGCAATAAGTTAATTCTTGATTGGTATATGAAACCGACTGCATCCGGTAGATTTTTGAATTATATCTCAAATCATCCAAAAACTCAAAAATTTAACACCGTTATCGCCATGAAAAACAGGATTGTCCATATTAGCGATGAAACTTTTATAAAAGATAATTTGAGAAGGCTTTTTAACATCTTCTTAAATAATGGTTATCCCAGACACATCCTCAACAAACTCATATACAACTCCAATATATACCAGGGCCCAATTGAAGATTCGCCAATACAATATAAATATAAAAAGTTACCATACTTTAACAAACTTACACCGCTGTTAATGAACAATAATGTAATTTATAAGATGTCATGTTTGGGTTGCCAGGGTTGTTACGTGGGTCAAACTGGACAGTGGCTCAAACAGCGGGTTACCCAACACAAAAGCGATTGCCGATTGGGAAAAAACACGTGTGCTGTAGTTGGACACTATTTGAATACAGGTCATCACTTTGATTATAACAACATAAAAATTTTAGAACATCAAAACAATTATAAAAGTCGTCTATTCCTGGAAATGTATCATATTAAAAAAACAAAAAACACCATAAACTATAAATCTGATACTAACCAACTTAGCAACATCTACTGTAATATTTTAAATTTAATCTAAACTGCATATACTACCTTAAAAGAAAAATTTTTTGTTATCAGAAAGAACCCTTTTTCGTCTCGTTAATAATAATATGTATCACTGTATAAATATAAAATAAACCTAAATGTTTTATTGATGTTTTACACTTCGTACGATGTTGAGTGTGTTTAGGGTGGATTTCTTAGAAGGAAACTCTAATTTGTAAGTATTTTAATTACATATTAGTTTTGTTTAACTGTTTGTGAACTACCTGTTGTGTGTTTGATTTTTAGTTTTTACTCCTGAAGAAGGCATAAAATAAATGTCGAAATATTGAGTATTAAAAGAAAAATGAGTTAATTATTCTTATCCAACAGACCGCAACCTGATAAACTCCTGTAACCTGTACGGTCGATAACAAAAAAGAAAAACAATATATATATATATATATATATATATATATATATATATATATATATATACATATATATATATATATATATATATATATATATATATATATATATATATGTCATTATAAAAGTTTAAACCATGTTTTAATTATAATTGATAAAACGTTGATTTTAAGCCATTGGTTTGCAATTTGAATTCTTAATTTTCCAAAAATAATCATACAACTCACCTTTAAATGTTATATTTACTTTTGGTGGAAAAAATAATTAAATCGCCTTAGGAAAATATAAAAAATTTGAAAAGTTTGTTATAAATTTTAAAAAATGGTATATTGGATTCTATAAAACTAATTGTTTTAATAAATTTAGTAACAATCAAAAACGGTAATTTTTGTTTTTTTTTAGATGCAATATTTTTTGTAATATTATAGTTTATTAAAAACTGAATTACTTTCTCTAAATAAAAGGGAAAATTTTCCAGTTATGTCTACTAAAACTATTAAGTCCATAATAGTTTTATGTTATATTGTATTGTAAAACAGAATTTGATTCGAAGGCATTAATCAAGATGTCATACTTAAACTTAACATCGCTTGTTAGCAGAAAGGAATACTACAGCTTTTGTTTTGCATTCAACATTATTAAATACTTTATTAAAAGTTTATATTGTCTTTATCTTTTTAACTTTCCTATTACCATGCCTCAAACACGTAGTCAGGTAATTGTTATACAATCTAAAAAGAATATCTGAAAATGTGAATAAATATTGCTAAATTTAGGACTTTTTTAATTACAATCAGAATAAATTCCAAATTGATGCAAAACGGATAATATTAAAGTTGTTTTTTTACCTAAGACGACTATATTGCGTGTATTTGAAAATGTAAAGTAAAAGTAATAAATACATAATTTATAGAGTTTCTTTATAAAAGTACAAATACTTCTGCAAGCATTACATTTTATATTTTTTTCTCTAATAACCATGTCTATTTAATAAAAGAGATTATTTAAAGTATCTATCAGCTTTTTATGCTTGCAAATTAAAATTGTATTTTTATATTTTTAATTTATTGATTACAAACAGTTTAAATAGCCTTCTTTTAATATTATTTACGAGTTTATCCACCTCGGCGCTAAATCGGTAACAACTATTCAAGCAATGTATTGTCTATGGTCACTCTATAGGGTATGCTTTGTGATTTGCTATAGTTGTATTTTTCGAGGCCACCATAAATATCTGTTCAATAAAAATATTATAACGTCTTATTTTGATTGGACGTCGTTTTCGGAAATAGCTATCAGAGATGGAATTAGTCTTAAATTTAATTAATCTCTAAAATCTCTAATATCTATATAAAGTTCATATAAATTTATTGGTTAAATATATTTTACTGTTATTAAAATGTTGTTATACGGTAGTGATCGCTTTGTTAACGAATTGCTGTCAATCCTGATCACTACTTTAGAAGATATGTAGAATACAAATAAAGATAGTTAGCGCCAAACTAATACCTAACACAATGTGATTCGTTTTCTTATTCTAGTTTGTATATATCTCGTATTAACATTAAAAAAATTCAATTTCATATAAAAATTTATATTTTTATTTTTCGCTTTTTAGCGCAATTTTAGGAGTGGGTTAAATTTTTTTATAAAAGTCTTATTTTTCGATTTTTTGTTTCGAATTTTATTATGATATTCATAAATTATTTGAACTAAGTACTGAGCGAGATTAATGTACCTCGCATTGATTTCATGGTCGGAAACAGTACCCATTTTATCCAAAGCTGTACACAACACCAAAATAAACAACTAAAAATCCTCTGATTCTGAGAAATCAACAAATACCACTTTTGAATGAAATTGTATTAAACACAACAAACAAATATTTGGTCTGGTATAGTAAATCCACTATCTTGAATTTTAAATGAACTTTGAAAAAACCTCCCAATACCGATATTTAAAGAATTTAAGACGTAAATTTTTTATTCCGACATATTGAGTTTCTATACGCCCAAAAAATCCTCCAATATTAATTTTAGACAAAATCGAAAAAAATGTAAAATTTTTAGTCCTCCATATTGTATTTGTCATGTTAAGTTAAAAAATAACTTCAGATTCGTAACCTATGACTACAAAAACTCCTGAATATCAAATTTAAAAAATGTGAATAACGTAAAATATTTAACCCACCATATTGGATCCGCCATATTGAATTTCAAGAAAATAATTTTAACCTTTTAATCTAATCTGAATCCACACCCACGAAAACTTCCTGGTACCTATTTTGGACAAAATCCCGAAATGCAAAGTTTTTCCTTCATATTGAATCTCACCGTTATCTGCATCCTCAACTTGAAATAAATCAAAAAATGTAAAAATTTTAGTCCATATTGGATTAGTTATATTGAATCTTTTAAAAATAATTCTAAATTCGTAATTAGCACATTCAAAAATCCCCCTATTTTGAAGAAAATTGAAAGATATAAAATTTTTGGGTCCGCCAAATTGAATTTATGAAAAATACTTTTAAATTTGTAACTAGCACATCCAAAAATCCCCTGTGATGATTTTGAACAAAATCGAGACATGTGAAATGTTTAACCCGCCTTATTGGATCCACCATATTGATTATTTTAAAAATAATTTAGGTTCGTTATGTGTGACCCCGAAAACTCCCCCATACCAATTTTGAAAAAAAAGGACAATATAATTTTTTTTTGTCCACTATATTGTATCGGCCATATTGAATTTTTTAAAAATAATCTCACATTCGTTGTGTGCAACCCCAAAAACTCCCCATACCAATCTTGAAGAATAAATGACAAAAATATAATTTTTGGCCGTCGTATTATCGACGCCATCTTGGAATTTATTGCACCAATTTCATCCAAAATGATATGGAGCCCCAGCAGCAACCTCCTGAACATAACGTCAAAAAATTCATTCAAATTGATGCCCATTTTCGACACTTTTAGGGAGTATTGGAGTTATTATCAAAGATGGAGTTGCGCTTTTCACTTTATTTTCCTACTTTTTAATGAGACGAAAGATTCCAGTATCAAATTTGTCATGGCTTTTTAATCTATAGGGTGATTTTGAAAATCAAAAAGGTAAAAAGTGATTTTTGTAGAGTTTTTACATATAGTTCAGTGGCCAGTCAGTTTTTTCTAAAAAGTTTAGTTTTTGAAATATTAACCAAACGTATGATTTTTTTATAGGACACCCTATTTATTATTTTATATATTGATTAAGGTCAGAATTCAATATTTTCAATAATTTACTTTTCTGTAACAGTAGGCTATTGTCAATTTATAAGAAACAAAAGGCAGATGTCTAGAACTTCACAGTTTTGTCAGATTGTTATTATTTATGAAGTATTTTTATTACGAAAGTGTTTTTATGTTACTTTATATTTATTTTGCATTTACAATGGTTATTTACGATAATTATGAAAAGTATGATATGTTTTATACAAAGCAATGAAAGTCTCTAAGAAGCCTCTGAATTATATTTCAATAGGTAATGTATTTAAAGCGTTATCATTAGGTTAACTTCTTATATCTGGCAATCGTTTTTGTTCATGTTAGGTATCCAAAAAGAAGGCAACCCTTTCCAGACATATTTACTCGTTTAAAAAGAAATATAGTTGAACACGGATTTTTTATTCAGCCGTGTCCCAAAACGTACGCCAAATAAGACAGGGAGAGAAAAGAAACAAATGAGTTATTTTACACAGCAGCAACAACTTCATCATCCTCTAGAAAAATAGAGAAAGTAGTTGGTGTAGCAAAATCTGATACTGAAAGAATTTTGAAAAAGTATAAATACCATCCATGTAAATTGACAAAGTGCAACATTTACACCTCGGAGCTGATGAGCGCCGAGAAAAATTTTGTTAATGGTATTTAGAATAAATCCGTACTAACGAATCTTTTGGAAGATTTGTCATCTGATCTGGCGAATATTATTTTTCAAGTGTGAGAATTTTTAATTGTCACAACACGAAGGAATTGGTCTGCAGAAAATTATCATTTTAATTTTCGAAAAGGCACCAGGGCGCTTCGGGGTTGGTGTGACATAGATACCTAGAAATCCTTAAGGTAATTATTCCAGAATTTCTTGAAAATGTTCCATTGGCCCATTTCAATTCCATTAATTTTCAACAAGACGACGCCCCGAGCCACAATTCTGGGCTGTTAAGGTCATTTCTGGACAATAACTTTTCTCAAGAATAGACATATACCAATGGACCAGTAAGATGGCCCTCACGATCTTCCGATCTTTCCGTTTTAGAGTTTTTTGTGAGGTTGTTTGCAAAATTAAGTGTATAAGACACGACACGAATCAATAGCGGAACTTCGTCAGGCAATTGGTTTGGACTTCCAAACTCTTCATAATATGCCTATGATTCTTTTAAATGCAATTAGAAGAATAACTAAATTGTGCCGATATTGCATTAGAGAAAACGGCCATCATTTTGAAAACCATCTTTAAAAAAAGTTTTTGTTGTTTTTAGTTTCAGTATTTCCTTTTGTTTTTGTCACTTGAGTTTTATGAAATAATGTTGTGCCTGTTTCTTTGCAATCAAATTTTAGTATTCTGATTTTTTAACAACAGTGTTGTTTAAAGTAAAAAATGTAATAATAAATTTTTACAATTAAAAATATAGAAAAACATTAAAATTAACTTTTAAAGTGTATAATCTTTGATATAATTATTATTGCAAAAATTTTTTCATTTGTTCCTTTTAATTTGGCCATGGCCTACTGTTACCAATAAAGTAAATTATTGAAAATATGGAATTCTGACCTTGTTTTTCAAAATAAAATAAACACATTATATATTTTTGAAAGGCTTAAATTGTACTTAATCAATATCTAAAATAATATACAGGGTGTCCTGTTTAAAAAAATCATAAGTTAGATTAATATCTCAAAAACTAAACTTTTTTAAAAAACTAACTACGTTACTGAACTCTACATAAAAAACTCCACAAAAATCAGTTTAATAAATTAACTCATAACGGAAATACGAGATGTGTCTAAAAAACGAAGATTTTCAAGATCACCCTATAGATTAAAAATTAAGAAAGCCATGACAAATTTGATACCGAAATCTTTCGTTTCGTAAAAAAGTAGGACACTAACAATCGTCTAAATAAAATCTAAATTTTTCCTTAAACGGTTTAAAGAAGCAAAACGGTAGCTTATTAAACTAGTTTTACGGCCGTAAGTGATCTCATTATACCTTACTGAAATTTTAATTTTTAACATATACATATGTAATATAAAATACGAAAAAAATATAATCGTGTATTAAATGGATCGTTTTCTCACTAATGATAAATTTTAGCGTTTATATTATACATCATACTGAATATAACATTGCTCCATAAAATTTTCAGTGCTAGTTGAATCAACTGAAATAGCTTTTATGGCCAAAATAGGGAAATTTCGTAAATCAGCATGGAATTTCAGATGAAGTACCCAATTAGGACAACCTGCACAATACATTTTATTACATACACCGACATTAAAGGCAACACGAGCAGTAACATCGATTAACAATGGGATCCATTCAAATTCAACAAGGTTTCATGCTTAAGGCCGTAAATGTAAATCCCCTTAAGAGGTCACTGTCTATGAACCGGGTGTCTTATCCTTTGTTATAATGCACATAAAAAGAAGCATAAAGTTTTCACTAAAACTAAGAACTACTGATTTGTAGCTTGTAATTCTTAAATACAATAACACTGTTAAATATAATAACACTATTTTGCTTTTTAAATAGTGTCTTTTTCCTTCAAACTTGTTTTGGTACTTTTATATAATTTGTATCGCTGTATCAAAATATTGTTACGATTTATCTCTTGAAATCGCTCTCTGGGTCCGCAGAATAAAACACAATACTATTCACTAATGTTTCCCATACTTATATTAATTACTCCTTAATACAGCTAAATCACAACTATCTTATTACTACTTCCTAATATCTTTACTACTCAAATATAACTATACAACTATGCTTATTTTATCCTTATTTATAAACCTATAAAACCTGCCAGAAATAACAAGAACTATGCTAGCATAAAGTACGAGAACTACCTAGAAATAGGATAACTTATTTCTTTTGGCGCATTATAACAAAGATGACTGGTCGCATCAGAATATTATTCTTCTACGAGGGTGTACTAATAAGTTTCTTTAGTCCTTCGTAACACTACCCTAATCCTGATTCTGATCGTCTCGATCAGTTTCGATATCTCCATGGTATAGCTTCAACCTGTCTAAATTTATTACTTCTGTTTTGGCTTTAGGACTTGCTGGATTCTATAAACAACGCCATTGATTCTTTTCAGAACACTATATGGTCCTTTCCATCAACTTAGGTGATTAACCTTTCTTTCTTTGTGGATTCCACAACCAAACTCTATCATATTGCTGAAATCCTGCCACGTTTACCTTTATGTTGCCTGAATTGATTAATGCATTCGGTACCAGGAATTTACGAGGTTTATTCGGCAATGCCTCTGATTGGTTCGCTATCACGGTTCTGGAACAGAATAAATTCTTCGTGCTGAACTTTAGAATGTTAAGCTTATTATCGAAGGAAAATCATGTCGAGGAATAAGGTCCATTCCCAGTATAAACTCATCTTCTATGTAGGCAACTAATATCAAGTGGTTTAATTTTAGCCTTCTAAATTGAAGTTTCACTTGCATTCCTCCAATCACATCAGTTACTTCCCCAGTTACAGTTATCATCATTACTTTTCTGGACAATGGTAGGATTCTAAATTTATCAAGAAGACTTGACTTTATCAGAAAGCAGAAATTGACTTTATCAGGAAGCAGAAATAACCCTAGGAAGCACCACTTTCAGACATGTAGTTATTGGATATATTGGACGACGTAATAGTTGGTCTAGATGTCGTGGAAGAAATTATTATGAATATACCGAAAAATAGTAAGGTATCGATTCGGGAAACTGTGCTCCTTGAAGATGCGATGTTACCGGCGAGAACAGAATGTATAGTAAAAGTAAAATTTGATGATTCCGAAGAAGATGAAGTAGTTTTGGTGGAACCAATTCAGAATAACCCGCTGTATGTAGAAGGAATTCTTCCTGCAAGAACATTAATCCAGAATAAAAGAAGCACTATATCTGTCAAGAAACTGAACTTGAAAGATTATCCCCAACAGATCAGAAAAGGTGACAAGATTGCTACCTGTCAATCTGTCGACACGATAGTTACCGGTATCTCATCACAACCTGAAAAATTAGTGCTGGTCTACCTAAGGTACTGTAAGACATAGTTAGTACGCCACCTTTACTGAATCAAGTTCAGGCGGCTAGACTGGAAGATATTTCAAGAATAAATAAGGATTTTATCTGAGAGCGACTTGGGAAGGACCAATATAGTCGAGCATCGAATAAATACTTGTGAAGCAACTCCAATTAAAAAAACTCCAAGGAGAATACCGTTAACAAAACGTGACAAGGTGGACAATATGCTTAAACAAATGCAGAATTAAGGCATTATAGAACTTTCTCAAAGTCCGTGGACATCCCCAGTTGTATTAATTAAGAACAAAGACTCAGCTAGATTCTGTGTTGACTTCAGGAGACTTAATGACGTCACAAAGAAAGACAGTTTTCCTTTACCTCGTTCTGATGATACTCTGGACACTTTATCAGGATCAAAATGATTTTCCACATTGGACTTAAAAAGTGGCTATTGGCAGGTACAACTTCATCCAGAGGATAAAGAAAAGTTCGACTTTTCTACTGGAATGGAGCTATGGCAGTTTAATATTATGCCATTTGGTTTATGTAATACTTCAGCCACTTTTGAACGTTTAATGGAATGAATCTTACATAGACAAACGTGGAAAACATGCCTATTCTATCTAGATGACATTATAATTCTGGGAAAAACATTTGACGATCATCTGAAAAATGTCGAAGATGTGTTTCAAAAAGTGCTTAATTGATGCTCAGTCCGAAAAAATGTCAATTTTTTCAGAAAGCAGTGAAATACCTGGGGATTATAATCACCGAAGCTGGTGTACGAACCGATCCAGGGAAGCCATTTAATATTGACCAGTACCAAAAAATAAGCATGAACTAAGAAGTTTTCTGGGTTTTTGTACTTACTACAGAAGATTTATAAAAGGATTCGCCGATATTGCAAGATCTTTACATCGACTGACTGAAAATAGCAACAACTATGAATGGTCCGCAGACTACGAGACCGCTTTTAGGGAACTAAAGAAGGCATTTTGTAATCATCCAATATTGTCATATCCCGATCCTGATCAGATGTTTGTTGTGGATACTGACACTAGTAACTCCTCTATAGGTGGAATTTTATCCCAGATACAAAATGGCCAAGTGATTGCTTATTTTAACATAGAACTCTGCAAAGCTGAGCGAAATTACTGTGTAACAAGAAAAAAACTACTCGCCATTATAAAGACATTAGAATATTTTCATAAATATTTATATGGCCAAAAATTGCTTCTGAAAACAAACCACGTATCCTTAAAATAGCTTTTACAATTTAAAAATCCTAAAGGTCAAATAGCACGTTAGTTACAATACTTGCAAGAGTATGATTTTAAAACTGAACATAGAAAAAGCTTGAAATGCAGACGCTTCGTCAAGGAGGCCATGTCCAAAAGAATGCAAGCACTGTAACAGACATGAAGAGCGAGAAAATCGTGACGGTTTCTATTGCCGTCATCATCAAGTTAAAGAATAAGAAATCAAATCGACCCACTTTTCAAGAAATCCCGTCAAAATCTCAAAAAGTCAAAGGGTACTGGACCTTATGGGATTCCTTGATTATGCACGATGGTCAATTAAAAAGAGTTTGGGAGAGTTTTGATGGCAAAGACTAAAAATACCAGACCATGTTACCCACGAAAAAGGTTTCAGAAGTACTGCAAGCTTAATATGATGGTGTAGGTGGCGGACACTTAGGGGTTATGTAAACTCTTGAAAAAGTTCGACAGAGGTTCTATTAGCTAGGAAGCCAAGCAGATGTAAAGGATTGGTGCAAAATCTGTGCTGCCAGTAAAGGACCAAGAACGCATAACCCTGGTAAAATGAAGCAGTATAATGTAGGAGTACCTTTTGAAAGAATTGCAATAGACATATCAGTTCAATTTCCTATTAGAAAATCCTGGAATCGCTCTATTTTGGTAGGTATGGATTACTTCAGTAAATGACCAGAAGTCTATGCGATCCCATATCAAGAATCTACCACCGTTGCGGAAATATTGTTTAAACAGTGGATTTGTAGATATGGGGTGCTAGGAGAGATACACTCTGACCAAAGCAGAAACTTTGAGTCTGACGTTTTTACGAACCTTTGCAAGCTTCTGAAAACCCACACGACTAGAACAACACCCCTATATCCGCAGTCAGATGGAATGGTTGAGAGATTTAACAGAATGCTGGAGAATTACTTCAGAATATAAGTAAATGAACAACAAAATCACTGGGATGCATGAATTCAGCCATTTTTACTAGCCTATCGTTCAGCCATTTACGAAACCACTGGAAAAACACCTGCTAGCATAATTTTTGAAAAAGAATTACGCTATTTGTTTAAAGAATAAAAAATAAAAAAAAACATTTTATTTTCGCATTGCGATTAATCCCAGTTCTTGACTTGAACTATTATTCGAAAATATTTATTTATTCACAATACATTCACGTTGAAAAGTGATAAAAAATGTTATTTTTGAAATGTTTAACGATTTTTTAACCGACTTCTAATAGAAGGAGGTTCTCAATTCGTCGAGTATGTATGTTTTTTTATGTATGTACACCGATTACTCGGGAACGGCGTCACCGATTTCAATGAAATCTTTTACGTTATGTTCACGGAAGTTGCTGCGGTGGTCCCATAATTTTTTGGACGAAATTGGTACAGTAATATCCAAGATAGCGCTGACAATATGGCGACCAAAAAAATCAATTTTTTCCCATTTTCTCCAAAATTGGTATCGGGGAATTTTTGGGTCGTATACAACAAATCTGAAATTATTTTTAAAAAATTCAATATGGCGGATCCAATATGGAAGACAAAAAAATTTAATTTCGTCCGATTTTCTCCAAAATTGGTGTGGGAAAGTTTTCGGGGTCGCACATAATGAATCCAAAATATTTTTAAAAATTCAATATGGCGGATAAAAAAATCAATTTTGTCCGATTTTCTTCAAAATTGGTACGGGGGAGTTTTCGGGGTCGTACACAACGAATCTGGAATTATTTTTAAAAAATTCAATATGGCATATCCAATATGGCGGATAAAATATTAATTTAGTCCGATTTTTTCAAAATTGATATAGAGGAGTTTTTGTGATCGCACATTACGAATCTGAAATTATAAAAAAAAATTAAATATGGCGGATCCAAGATGGCGGATTAAAGATTCTACATCTCTCGATTTTGTCTAAAATCAATATTGGGGTATTTTTGTTAGTGTTAATGATGAATTTAAAATATTTTTTGAAAAACTCAATCAGGCAGATTCAATATGGTGTCCTAAAAATTTTACATTTTTCGATTTTGTTCAAAGGTGGGACTGAATCGTTTTTGAGGATGTAAATAGCGAATATAAGGCTTTGAAAGGTTTAGATTTAGATTAGATTAAGACTTAAAATAATTTTTTTGACATTCAATATAGCGGATGCAATATGGTGGGTTGAAAATTTGACCTTATCGCATTTTTTCAGATTTGGGATCAGAGGGTTTTCAGGGTCATGTTATATATGAAGTTAATTTTTTACAACTATTAGGTTGATAAGATACAATATGAGGGACAGAAAATTTTACATATTTCGATTTGTCTAAAATTGATATTGTGGGGTTCTTGAGGCGTATACAAACTCAGTATACAGTATAAAATATATCAAGCTAAGAAATTTACATCTCAGGTTCTTTAAATATCGATATTGGAAGATTTTGGGGCCTATATTACCAATCTAAAATTTATTTGAAATTTAAGATAGTGGATTTACTATGACAGACCAAATATTTGTTTGACACAATTTTACTGGTATTTGGAGAACTCTAAGGACCAAAGAATTTTTAGTGGTTCATTTTAGGGTGATTTACAACTTTTGATAAAATGGGTACTTTTTGCCACCTTGGAGCCATTGCGAGGTACATTAATCTCGATTAGTATTTGGTTTAAATAATTCTAAAACTAAAAATAGAAAAATTAAATTTTTATTAAAAAAATTGAACCAACTTCTAAAAGTGCGCTAAAAAGTGAAAAGTAACTATAAATTTTTATATGAAATTAAACTTTTTGAGGTCGGTTCAATTTTTTTATAAAAATTTTTTAACTTAAAAACTATGCATCGGACGGAAAAAATACAAGTGACACTTTTACTTAGGATCGGCCGAGGAATACGAAAACAATTTTGTTTTACAAATAACATTCTTTCAATTACTAACAATTTTTTTGTTTATAAAAAGTTACCATAAAAAAAATGGGGCTAACATCGATATTTACCTTGTCGTATGTAAAAAAATGTGCTCTTTTGATTCTAAAATAAAAAATGAGGTTCACATTTGAAAAAAATATCGATAACATCATAGCTCCTTCTTAAATTACCCTGTATATTTCGGTATAACGCAAAAAAAGTCTAAACTAGAAATAAAATTCGACCGGTCCCAGCGTTTTTCTATGCAAGTACCCATTTATTTTATATTGAATTTATCCGCTACTCGAAGGGATTATATACACTTATAATTCTATATTTTGCGACCTTAGGAACCAGCTCTACAAATAAATACATACATACTTACATACATACTTGGCGATGAAAAATATTTGGGCTTCATCGCAGTTAGGTGAAAAGATGCAACCAGGTAATATGTCAAGTATAGGTATTTTAAAACGATTTAGATAATTAATTCATTTTCATGCTTCAAGAACATTTAGATAGATTAAAACATGACATGATTCTTGTTTAGATTTCTTTTTTGTCCCGACATAAAATATTTTTAGAAAATTTTACTTTTATAATTGATTAAAAACTTATGGACCATACTACGTACAATTGTCCTGATCCAAAAAAAGTGAATTATTTTTTTTCCTAAGAAGTTCAAAGTAATGTTTTTAAAGAAATTGCATTACCATTAAAGCAAAGACAGATGTTGAATCTAATGGAATATTCAATCAAATCACAGAAGTTGATGTACGTGACGTCATTTCTTCGGAAATAATGGAGAATAAAACGAGAAATTGGACTGAAAGGGTTTTCGGTTTACATTAAATGGGATATAAATCTTGTAGTGAGCTTTAGGACGTTTTAAATTGATGTTATATTAATCTGGATTATTAATTGTAAATGACGAGTTTCCCTTTTCAACTTGATAATGTATTCTTTGAAACTGAAATACTGCTGATTTGTTTCAATGAGTAAAAAAATAGGCTGACCACTTGTTTATGTATGTTATATCGAAAAACTTAACATTAGTGCCTTCACAATTTTATTTTTTTTTATTTATGTCTGATTCGAAGATTACTAATTTTTCTTTTCAAAGGCGTGTGACCTCTAGGGATTGTGACCTTCTCGTTTGTTATTTTATTCTATATAAATATATATATTTCAAGGATTATTACAAAAAAAATCTAACCATGAACTTAGAAAATATTCCGTTTTTTTTTTTCAGGCGTAGTTCAATTCAAAGGGCGAAATGTGAATTTTTTATTAACATGTTAACAATTAGTTACACGAAAAATTTTATCAGATTTTCAATGGGTTTTGTTTCGCAGTCAATTTTCTTGATTAATGTTTTAACACAATCAAATTCAGTAAAATAGTTTAAGCTTTAAAAAGTTCGATGTTTTATTTGGCTTCTTTTGTTTTGCTTATGATATGGTTACAATATCTTTCATTAGTAGTGGATATATGAGAGAAGGAAAGAGGAGGAGGAGGAGGAGTAAGAAGAGTAAATCATCAACACTTTTCATCCTCCTCCTCCTCTTTTCTTCTCTCATTATACTTTTCAAATCTCTCATTATACTTATTAAAAAACCTCGTATCATCAACACTTTTCATCCTCCTCCTCTTTTGTTCTCTCATTATACTTTTCAAAAAGCCTCGTATACATCACCTTGAGTTTAATCTTAAAGTTAACAACATGGCTAACCTTTCATCGAATCCGATCATAGTAGGAGATCTAACCTTATGTTTGACCTTGAGGTGGATAACCTTATTTGACCATGAAGTCGATATAAAGTCCTACGACCAATGAATTTTCACTTCAGTAAATTTATAAAATAGATACGTGGAGCAACAAAAGATGATAAATTAAATACCAACAAATAATAAGTAAATAATAAGTAAATAATTTTATATTTAATAGTAAATATTACAAAGTAAATATTAAAAAATTCATTCAAAAATTTATGGATAATAATATTGAAGAAGAAGATCCAGATCTAGATGAATTAATTGGAGTATTGGATTACAATACACATCTTAACGAAGAAAAATTTCAGAAGAACTTCAGAAATTGTTTAAACTACGATATAAATAATTTCGAACAAATTGAAGCTGACTCTGGTGACTCCGATATTGAAGAAGATAATGAAGAAGACAGTGCTAGTGCTAAATTTTGTTTAGTGAAACATAAGTACACTGATCCCAAAGAAGTTGTGTTCTGTATTACTCAGAGTTATATCGTAGTGTTTGTAGTGACGGAAAATCAAGAAAAAACTCTTTGTCACGCATGCTATCAAATTATACAATTTTATCAAAGGGCAGGGGCTCATAGACATGTAAATACTCATAATAAGAGAAAATTAAAACGCTTAAGCAATGATTTACATTGCGATATGTGTTCAAGACAGTTGTATCAAATTATTACCCCCAAAGTTTGTTTAATTTGCAATAGTAGTGTTAAAAATATTGATTTAGATTGGGACGCAAATGTTCCAGTGGTGCCAATATAATGCCTGGTAAAAAACCAATATATAAAAACGGTAGGAAGTCGCGAAGGGTAAAAAAAAAAGTTGTTAATGAAATAATTGAAAATAAAACCGAAGAATGTCCTATATGTCTTGAAGATATATTATCTAATAAAATGATATCACCAGAACCTTGTAATCACAGATTTTGCATCCCTTGTTTAGGAATGTGGATGTTAATTAATAAAACATGTCCAATCTGTCGCAATGAACTATGTGTAATTAAATGTGAAAATGAAGAAACTGTAGTCCTAGAATATTTAGATTAGAATGTATTATTTAATATTTATGTATTGCAAACCACTTCATAAATGTGAAAATGAAGAAATTATAATCCTAGAATATTTATTTTAAAATGTATTATTATTTAATTTTTATTATTTTAAAATTATTATTGTTTGTATTTAATTTATCCATTTATTCTTATCTTATTGGAATAAAGAATTGAACAATTTCGAAAAAAAATGTTTTATTTATAAGAATAACGAACAAACATAACAACTAAATACAAGAGTTTTGATTATTCATAATAGATTGAAAAAATATTTTAAATTAACCACCCTGTTCAAAAATTCTTAATCCTTTCTTATTTTAGAGAGTTTTAAATCTAAAATTAATAAGTTTATAAATATGAAAGAAAAATATTATAGGAAATTTAGGTACAGTTATCTTCATACTCCTTTATAATTAGATCAATTAAATAAAATTTACATTACCTTAAATCGTCTCCGTTACTATTCACTATCACTTAAACACTTTAACTTAACCTAAAAATAGTTTCACTTAACACTGTCCCTAAACTTGGTCTATTGTTTGTATCTGTCAACTGAAAAAAAAAAATCAATTAGTATTTTGATATTAGGAAGACTAATAATAAATTTAATATAAGCTACTTACTTTGTAGTGGAATCGACTTCGTCACACTGGACTGGCGGATTTATCTGAGGTTCCACTTGAGGATCCTCATTTTCCTCTGGATTTGTCGAGGAGGTTATGGTTGGTACTTGTACCGGAGGAGGAACGTTGACTCTCCTTCTTATTACAAGTCTATTACCATCCATAACCTGAATTTCATAATTTCTGTTCCTGAACATATTGATAATTAAATTAAATAATAAAAATTAAAATTTAGGAAGACAGCACTGGTGATGAACCAAAAATGAAAAAGTCACCTCGCAAAACAGTCATTTTATGAAAGTAGGTCAAGGTAAAATTTCGATTTTTAAATCGCGGAGAGGGCCCCTCATACCGCCCCTATACTCCTCCTATACCCCCCCGCCCCCGCCCCGCCCCCCGAAGGGGGAGGGGCGGGGGGGGGGGGGGGGGGGCGGCGCGCGGCCTTCGGCCGCGCGCACTGCCTTCCAGGGAGCGGGGGGCCTTCGGCCCCCCGCCCCCTGGACCCCTCCCCAGTCGAGATGCCCCGAAAAAACCTTGTGTTTTTTATAGGCCCGCAAACCTCTCGAGTTTTTATAGTTACAGCACATTTTAGGACGTCTCACTGAGAGTTATAGGGGACCCTAAGGTAAGATGCTCCGAAGAGAATTTTGTGTTTTATACGCCCGCAAACCTCTCGAGTTTTTATAATTACAGCACATTTTAGGACGTCTCACTGAGACTTATAGGGGACGTAACTCCCTAAGCAGCTCAGCAAAGGGACTCAGCTGGGGGGCTCAGCGGGGGGAAGGGAGGAAAGGGGAAGGAGGCTTTGCGGGGGAAGGGGGCGGGGAAAAAATTTTGCGGGGGAAGGGGGGAGGGGGAAGGGGGGCTCCGCGGGGTGTGACGCGCAGAATTGAGGTCATTGACCTTTATTGAGGTCACTATACGTACGAGGACAAACCGTGGCCTGCTTTCATATAAAACGGTCGAGGATCAGTTTATAGCAAGCTTAAGTCGAGTTTACCACGCTTTAAATTTAAAGTCTCCAATTTTAGTTTCTTTTAGTTTGTTTTAGTGTGTTTTAGTTTGTTGCTGTCAAGTGTACTCAAATTTTAAAGGTATGTCTTTTCCTTTTGCCTCAACTTCCACTGAACAGTTAGGAGTGGTGAACAAAATTAATATAATTTCAAATATAATAATTCAGCCTGCTTTTTTGAATAATGAAAATGAAAGTGACAACCAAAATTTAAGTCAGAGAACCCAAAATTTTAACGCGATGATTAATACGATGCAAGAAAAAAATTTAGAAAACAAATTACTCCAAAGTTGTTCAGAAACGAACATAAAATTTTTAGAAAATTTGGAATATTTGCCTGAACTAGAGAATATTTCGGAGACAGATTTTGACTTTCAAAATTCAATTTTATCACAAAATTTAGATTTTAATAATATTTTAACGCCGGAAACCCCAAATTTTTTAACTCAAGATTTAGATGTAACAACGGACACTCCCATTACAAATACTCCCGACATATTAACTCAAGATTTAGATAATATCGACAATTTTAAAAAGCTAATGGGGATTCCCAAAATTAATAAAAATTTAACAAATTATCAGAGTAAAAGTGACAGTGACAGTGACAATGATTCGAGTTCAAATAAATCACAAAATTTTTTTGGAATGTTGAAAACTAGAAATTTTGAAAGTGAAAACAATTCTGGAGGAATACCGGGTAATTCTTCATTTTCTCCTCTATCTCTGTTCAAAATTTCAACTAATCAAAAAAAAAATAAAATTTCGGAATCGACTAGTAGTGGAAATATGGGGGTTGATGTTTTGGGGGAGGAGGATGGTTCACGGGATAGTTACAAAATTTCAGATTGTAGTGAAGATTTGGGAGCATCGTTTACTAGTGGTGGTGGTTCCCAAGAAATTCTTCCAATAATAAGTGAACCATCTGAAAAAAATGAAAATTTTAGTCAAAATTCAATTCCGTGCGGCCAAAATACCTACTGTGAATTAAATTTTCCAAATTCTCCAATAATTTTTGAAAACTCGCCACCAGATTTCGATGAAATTTTAAATTCTGTTTCTACACAAACAGAGACAGTTCAAAATTCTGTTTTAACACAAACGGAAGTGTCAATCCCCTTCGAAAACGATTATCCGAAACTAAGCTTTCATTCAAAATCAAATTTCAAAATTAAAAATAAACATTTGTCTTATCAAAGATCATTAGGATTTGTTTTGGATTCTATTTTAAATTGCGATCCTAATAAAACAGCTGAGGAGAAAAGGAAGATGTGGGAAAGGGCGATAGAACTTTATAAAGCTACTCTTAGCTTTTTCCATCCCATTCCTTAACTCCCCTCCTACTTCTTTTCCACCATTTAAATTCATACCTGACCGTGTCACCTTCAGTGTGTTAAAATCGACTTGGGCTTCACAATAAGAGATTCGTTTTAGAAAAATGGATTTTAAATGTGAAGAGTGCTTCAAAATTTTTACTCGAAAAGACAATTTGAATCGCCACAAGAAGATAATTCACTCTAACAATGGCCCCCAGTTAGAACAGAAGAAGAAAAGCTGTAAGTTTAATTTTAAATAGAAATTTTGTTTCAATTTAATAATTAGTTATTAATTTGATGAATTAGAGGCAAATTTAATAAAGAAGTTATTAAATTTTAGGTGAAAGAAGATATTGTCAATTCTGCAAAATATTTATAAAAAAGTCATTATGGTTCTGTCATTTGAGAACAAATAAACACAAAACCAATTCAATGGTGGTTAGGGATGAAAATGTGTCTGTAATAAAATCGGCATTTAAGGAAAGAATCATTTCATATAAAATATCATCGACTCAATACCAAATCAACATTTATGATTTTTTCTCCGAAATACAACAAAAAATAATTGAGGTAATCAATTATGAAATCCAAAGACACACCTGCATCAAACTCAACATGGAGTTATTTGGTCTTTACTTAAATCCTTCCAATGAAAGTCATGAAGTTAAGTCTTTCAATACCCCATTTCGGATTTTATGTAATAGTTCAGAATTAACGCAAGAACTAGAAGATATTATTAAAATTATTGACCGGAAAGCTGATGAACTGGCAGAAAAAGATTCGGGTAAATTATTTTTTATTAAATATTTAGTAACTAAACTTAAACCAAAAATAAATTTGTTGTTAATTATTCTTCTTTAATTTCAGGATGGATTTTAATAAAAATATTACACGTTGAGCTTAACATCAACAAGTACAACCCCTTAAAAGCTTCTTCATATATACCGCTACCGTCAGAGATCAAGTTGAAAAATGCTGTAGTCAACGTTCAAAACAATGATGAATGTTGTTTCGCCTGGTGTGTGGTTGCAGCTCTTCATTCACCTAACGGACCAATTGAAAAGGTGGAGTCGTATCCACATTTCACCACTATTTTAAACTTTAAAGGTATCAATTTTCCTTTAACTTTAAAAGACATAAGTAAATTTGAAAATTTAAACAATATTTCGGTTAATGTTTATGGATTAGATAAAATCAAGAATAATTTAAAAACTCAATTCGAAATTATAGGACCTTTACATTATACAAAAAATAAGCGAGAACGTCACCTTAATTTATTATTAATTGGAGATGATAATGGAAATTTCCATTACTGTTATATTTCGGATTTATCTAGATTAATTTCAAAACAATTATCTAAACATCATGGGAAAAAATTTTTATGCGACGGTTGTTTACAATATTTTACTACTGAAGAATTATTAGTCAGGCATAACACATATGATTGCGATTTTGTAAGAATAAATCTACCTTCAACTGAAACCAAAATAGATAGATTTGGAAATATTATTCCCGAAAATATTTTAAAATTTCAGAATATACAGAAACAAATTGAAGTTCCATTTGTTATATATGCAGATTTTGAATGCATTCTTAAGCCTTTAAATAATGAAATTAATGATGTAGATCCAAGTTCTCCATATACTGAAAAAAAATGTCAACATATTCCATATTCGTTTGCTTATTATATAAAGTGTTCATTTGATGATTCAATTTCCAAATTTCAAAATTATATGGGTCCCAATTGTGCACAAATTTTTATAACTTACTTAGAAAGAGACGTTCTTAATATTTACAATAAATATATGAAAAAGTTAATACCAATGAAAAAATTAAATGTGTTGGAACAATTACATTTTGAATATACGAATGATTGTCATATATGTGATAAACCTATAATTTCGGATAAGGTTGCTGATCATTGTCATTTAACAGGTTCCTATAGAGGTCCGTCACACTCTATATGCAACTTAAATTATAAATTATCTAATTCCATTCCAGTAGTTTTACACAATTTGCGTAATTATGATTCTCATCTGTTTATAAAAAATTTATGTCCAAATCATGAACAATTATTTGTCATAGCCCAGAATAAAGAGAAATACATTTCATTTCAAAAATCTATTGAAGTAGATCAATATTTAGATAAAAAGACTGGTTTCACCAAGTCAAAATTTCTATATCTTAAGTTTATTGATTCATTTCAGTTCCTACCATATTCTTTGTCAAATTTAGCTTCCATCCTTAATGATGAACAATGCAAAGAAGTGTTCAAATATTTTAATGAAAAGGAAAAATTTAAGTATATCCGTCAAAAAGGCGTTTTCCCTTATAAATATATTGATAATATCGACAAATTAAATGAAACGGAGTTACCCAATAAAAAAAATTTTTATAATGACCTCACGGATGAACACATTACTGATGAAGAATATGAGAGGGCTAAAAATGTTTGGAATTTATTTGAATGTAAAACAATCGGTGAATATTCCGATTTATATCTTAAATCTGATGTATTACTTTTGGCAGATGTTTTTCAAAATTTTAGAAAAACGTGTATGGAAACTTACAAACTTGATCCTGCACATTATTATACTTTTCCAGGTTTAAGTTTTGACGCTTGTTTAAGATATACTGGAGTCGAATTGGAGTTAATAACAGACCCAGATATGTTACATTTTTTTAAAGGTAGTGTAAGAGGAGGAATCAGTACCTGTGTATGTAGGAAATCTATAGCAAACAATTTATTTCTTTCAAATTATGATCCATTACAACCATCTAAATATATTATGTATTTTGATGCAACTAATCTTTACGGATATGCGATGTCTCAATATCTGCCCGAAAAAGATTTTGTTTGGTTATCAAATCAACAAATTCAAAATTTAGATATAATGAATATATCTGAGACTAATGACAAGGGTTATGTGCTAGAGGTTGATTTAGAATATCCTGAAAATTTACACAATTTACATAATGAATTTCCATTCTGTCCAGAAAATTATAAGCCTCAAAATTCTAAAACTTTTAAATTAATTCCAAATTTAAAAAATAAAGAAAAATATGTAATTCACTATACTTTATTAAAACAATGTATTCAATATGGAATTAAACTAACTAAAATTCATCGGGTTGTAGAGTTTACACAATCTCAATGGTTAAAAAAATTTATTGATCTAAATACAAATTTAAGAAATCAATCTAAAAATCAATTTCAGAAAAATTCTTATAAATTGGCAAATAATAGCATCTACGGAAAAACAATGGAAAATGTGGATAAAAGGACAGATATACGATTGGTTACACAATGGGCAAAAAATCATAGAAAAGATGGGGCAGAAAATTTAATTGCTAAACCATCCTTTAAAGATGTAACAATATTTTCAGAGAATTTAGTAGCTGTGCAAATGCGTAAAGTGTTAGTGCAATATGATAAACCTGTCTATGTAGGCTTTAGTATTTTAGATATATCAAAAACGGTGATGTATGACTTTTTTTATGGGTTTTTAAAACCTTTATATAAGAATAATATTAAACTTCTGTACACAGATACAGATTCCTTTATTTTGGAAATTGAGACAAGTAATGTTTATGAAGACATTAGGGTTAATATTGATAAATTCGATACTTCAAATTATGATGTTAATAATATTCATGAAATACCAATAACTGAATCTGTTGTTGGAAAGTTTAAGGATGAATATGCTGGTGAACCAATAGAAAGCTTTTATGGCACAGGGGCCAAAGCTTATTGTGTTAAGTCAGAAAATGGGTTGCTTAAAAAAGCTAAGGGGATAAAGAAAAGTAGCATTAAAAAACAATTAGAATTAACACATTATAAAGATGTTGTAGAACAAAATTCAAAAGCTTTCTGTACAATGTATTTGTTTAGATCTCGACTTCACAATATTTATACAGAATTAGTTAACAAATTAGCTCTCACTTCTAATGATGATAAAAGATTTAAAATTCCCAATAGTTATGATACATTAGCGTGGGGTCACCAAGATATTCCATTTTTTCAGTGGTTAATAGACCATGAAAATGAATTATAAAAAATTCTTTTAAGATTAAAAGTTTTACTCTTCAAGGCTAAATTTGAAGTATTTAAGAACATGGTAAATTTTAAAATTATATCAGTATAAAATATACCACCGTCTAGAATAAATATGTGTTTAGAATCTTTTGAAAAAGAAATTGATAACAAATTATATAGAACATATGAAAAAAGACTTTCCTCATTTAAATTCTGGAATGGAAAATTAAATCCTAAAGTGTTAGCCCAATCAGGGTTTTATTATTTAGCTATTCATGATGTTTGTAAATGTTTTTACTGTGGTGCAGAAATATTTGCCTGGAAAATTGATGATTGTCCAATTGAGGAACATTATCGTCACTGGAAGAACTGTGACTTAATCGAGTGTTTGTGGTTAGGTGAAAAAAATAAAAAATGTGAACCTGTTGTCCTTAAAGTGAAAGAAAATATGTCAACATCTTTCATTTTTTTATTAGTTTTAATAACTATGTTTGTATCTCTAATTTGTAAACAAATTATTTAATGTCCTTAAAGTGAAAGAAAATATGTCAACATCTTTCATTTTTTAATAGTTTTAATAACCATGTTTGTATCTCTAATTTGTAAACAAATTATTTAATATTTTGAAAAAAAAAATGTCTATATATTGTAGAAAATTAATTAAAACTGTTCAGTCTTATTTCAATCTCTTATTGTTTTGTTAATAGACATTTAAAATTGAAAAGTGTTTTAATGGCATCCCTTATCAACTACATTGTTTTACATTCAATTTTAAATAATACTTTATATGTACTTTATCCTCCAAGGGTTTTACATGGAATGGTGTGTTTTGAAAACGAAACCTCTACTATTAAACCTGAAATATGTAATTATATGAAAGCTATGAATATTAATAATTATTCAACTGCTTTCGCATATAATATGAATAATAGTCAATCTAATAGTAATTTTTTCAAAATTTACTTTCATTATCCAAATAATACAATTTTTGACACTAACTGGATTGAAAAAAATAAAAAACCATTTACGATTTCTAGCTGTGATCATATTAAAAATGATGAGGAAGGTAAAAACTGTTTAATTCTATTTATCTTCAATATAATTTTATCAATAGGTAGTTTTTCACTTTTGTCGTTCTTGACAATTTTGTTTTATCAAGATAGGTCATAAAAATTTAATAAACTTGCTTGACCTTGAAATTTATAGAGGAGTGGGGTGGATAAGATATATTCAGACTCAGTATTTTAGTTTTCAGTTAGCATCAAGACATCATGTTTAATAGTAGCAATTTTAATGGATATAAATCCAGTTCTAGTGAAACCAATGATAAAATTAGTCAGTGTAATGAAAAATTATTAAATTCAAAAATCTACTATCTTAACAATTCCTTATCAAAATTTGTTTGTGTTGGAATTGGTATAAATGATTTTACACCAAAAGTTCTAATTGGAGGTCGAAATGGATTTCACATTTACTTGAATGAAGAAGAATGGAAAGAACTTCAAAAAAATCAAGGAGTGTTGGTGAATTATTTTTATTCTGCTCAAGCATATGCATACCCACTAAAAATTGAAAAAATCACAGTGTTTTTTGAAAAAATAAATCATTCTCCTGTTATCAGAATTCAAAAGGATGAACATTATGTGATTCTGGGAAAAGAATCAATAGATAAATTAGTTGAAATCGATGAACTTGTTGACTACAGAATTCATATAATTAAAAAGCAAGAATTTTCCAAATATTTTAATTTGTTTCATCACTATAATTATCAGTCAGGAGATGTGTTGTCTCATATTTATAGTGTTTTGGATCCATGTCAGAATTTAAACAGTGAAAATGTCGGAACTGTTTTAGAAATGTTATCTCTACATAAACAGGAATTAGAAAACAAGTTAAGAAAATCCGGTGCATTACAATAGAAATATGAAGAAATCAGTGACAATCAGTGAGAACAATAATAAAGTTTATATATTAGTGACATGGGACTTTGCATTTAGACAAGCTCGAAAAAGTGAATATCAGAAATTTTATCTTGACAGACTAAGATTTGAAAAACGAGTTGAACAATGTGAAAGTATTCTTAAAAGTATTTTTGATGTAGATCATAGAAAAAAAATATATATTGAAAGATTTAATGTAAAAATATAAATTTATATTGTTAATCTCAGTTGTAAACATCTTAAAAATTATATTGTTAGTATTTGTTGTAAAAAGGATTATCGTAAATAAAAAATATGTTATATAAATAGGTCTTTTATTTAAAAATTTGATATACAATATTACTTAAAATTAATTACAATACATCTTTTTTAAGAATCCATGAATTATGTGATTTATCGAATCCTAACCATTTAACAAAAACTTGGTTCCCTTTCTTCCTTAAAATTTTTTCAACCAAAAACACATCTGGATGTTTAACTTTTTGTAACTCTTCTTGGTAGAAACCTCCTTCAATATATTCATTTTTACTATCTTTTAATAAATAGGTGGGTGGATTTGTTAACTGAACCTTTCTAATTTGAAAAATTTCAGTTGACCAATTTGGAGTATATCCTTTTTCAAAAGCTTCTCTTTGTTTGGAAATTCTAACAAAATCATTTTCTTTAAATTTAGTGCGCTTTAAATCAAATGTTTTTTTAAAAGTAAAAGAATTTTGCAGTATAGTTTTCTCATTTTTTTTATTAACCTCAACAGGTCTATATCCGGTAGTTCTATGAATACTATTATTATATTTTTCAATAATAGTGGGTAAAATAGAGTACCATTGGTAATTCCCTCTATTACTAAAATATTTCCACATTATATTTTTTAAAGTTCGATTTACGCGTTCTACAATACTCGCTTTGAGATTAGAGTAAGTATTATAATGATTAATTTTGTAATAATTCATAAGATCTTTAAAATCTTTATTGAAAAATTCTTTTCCTAAATCTGTCTGCAAATTTTGCGGTTTACTTGTTTTTTCTAAAATTTTTTTCATAGCTTCAGTTACATCTTTTCCTTTTTTACTTTTAAGTGGTTGAGTCCAAACATACTTTGAGAATGCATTTATCACCACCAAAATATATCTATAACCTTTATTAAATTTGGAATAGGGTTGCATCTCTACCAAATCAGCTTGCCATAAGTCATTAAGGCTTTTAACAATAGTTCGTCTTCTTCTATATCTTCTTCTTGCCGGTTTATGTAATTCATCTACAACTGTTTCTTTGATATTTTTACTCATAGTACTAGAATAAAATTTCTTAATACCTTCTTTAAATAACTTATTTTATTTGTTTGTTATCTTTTTTTAGCAAATCTTCGATTTTATATTCCAAAGTTTTAAAAGATGCATTATTCGAATCTTTGACTTTTTTGATTTCATCTTCGATTTTATATTCCAAATTTTTAAAAGATGCATTATTCGAATCTTTGACTTTTTTGATTTCATCTTCAATGTTGGTAATTCTTACATTAATTTTAGTTTCAAAAACAACAAGTGATTTTATACTTTCGTTTCTCATTTCTCTTACTGTTGCGTTTAATTCTTCTCTAGCATATGCCATTGTGTCATTAAACTCTTTTCTAGAAACTTCGGCTGCTCTTTGAACTAATTCGTTTAGTGATTTTATTTCTTTTACCAATTTATTTTCTAGATTTTTTATATCTTTTCCTAATTGAAATTCTACATTTGTTAAATTTAATTTTATTTCTACCAATTTTTTTTCTATTTTCTTTATATCTAAAATCGCTTTTTCAATTTCAATTCTTACATCGTTCAAAGATTTTTCATAATCATTTAACTTTGTTGAAATTTCTTCAATTTTTGAACTGTGTTGTGCAAGTCCTTTTTTTAAATCATGGATAGAGGTGTTAATCATAGCTTGTATTAGTTCTGCTAAAGATTCTAATTCTTTTTCTAATCTTTTATTCAACATCTTTTGAAAATATTCATCGTCAACAGTGGTTTTTAATTCTGTTTTTAGATTGTTTAATTGTGAGATTATCTCCATGATTTGTTCACTATTTTTTAAAATTTCATTTTTAAATTTATTTTCAATTTTTTCATCTACATTTTGTAAATCTGTGTTTAATTTCTTTTCCAAATTTTTCAAGTTTAATAGAATTATTTCAGCATTATTTTCAATTGAATTAATTTTCTGATTTATTTCATTAATATTATCGCTATCTTTTTTATGGATTATAAAGTGTGTATTCATAGCTCTCTCTATTTGTTGTGTGTTTTTATTCATACCATCATGAACGTTTTGAAAATTACCTATTTCTTCAGAAACCCTATTATTAAGTTTGTTCGTAAATTCTTGGAACTTTGATACCATATCTTTTATAATAATTTGTTTAACATTTTCTATTGCAGAAGTATCATTTATTTTTGATTTAACCAATGTTATTTCATTTTTTATGTTATTTTCAAAACTCTTTACTTCATCATATTTCTGTTTTATTGTTTTAAAATCATCTTCACACTTCGATGTTTTTTGAGAAAAACTTTTTAATAGTTCATCATTGTCTTTGACAATATTTTTTATATTTAATATCCTGTTATCATAGTTTGACACATTTTCTTCAAATAACTTAATTTTTTTCGAAATAGATTCCACATTTTCATCATTTTCACTAACTCTCTTTTTTAAATTTACAATATCATTTTTTAACACAGGTTCAAATCTTTGAACAATATCATCACTTTTAAAATTTTTTAATATTTCATTTTCAACATTGGCTAGTATTTTATTTTCTATTGTAGGTATATCTACTGTATACTTTTTAGAAATATGACGTCCAAATTTATCAATGGTCATTTTAACAATGTTATGTAACAATATTTACTACTTTCTTTTATACAATTATATTGGCTTCTTTCAATTCTTCAATAATAGAAATAATTTCGTTGTTATGTCCTGTATTCCCAGCCATCATAGATGCTACCAACAGTCGAAGTCTATCAACAAGTTCATTTACGTTATCCCAATATACGTAATCGGTATAAGGTTTATTAACTTTTAAAGTTATTCCGGATCCTGTTCTTTTCGAAGATATTCGAGTTTCCCTGTATGGAGCTTTTCGTCTGTCAAAAAATCCTTGAACTATATTATGCGTTTCGGGATTTATGGTTTTAGTTTTTGTAATTCCTTTATTTTGTAAATAAGGCCCTATTATAGAAATATATTTTTGTGATCCATTTCCCTGTACCTGCTCATTTGGATCATAATTTCTACGGTATGCATTGGTTCTCTTTAAAATATCCATATAATTTTCCAAATCTTGTTTTTTATAACCTACTGGTTCCTTTTTAAATAATAATTCATATAAACCTGGTGTACCTGTATAAGTTATACCTTCAACTTTTATGTTTTTACCGATAATTTCTATAGGTCTTTGTGTTAAACCCAAAAAGAATTTCTCAGTTTCAAAATCATGTACTATTCCATAGAGGTGATCAAACTTATGTTCCACATCTTTTACCCCTCCGTCAATATATTGACGAGGTAATTCATGAAATCCTGATAAATATTCTTGATATAAAGGTGTACTGACAAATGTTTGAATTGTTTGGCGTGTTTGTTCTAATATATCCGAAAGATTTCCTACCGTAGATTGTGAAATTGAAGAAGGGGTGGTTTCTGCTATGACACTTGTTTGTTGTAAAGATGGCATCTGACTATGTGAAGCTATACTGGTTTCCCAATCAATAATTGTTGGTATTTCTGTAGGAAGAATTGGAGTTTTCCCTGTCTTTCTTTTTTCTGGTGTTGATGTTCCATACTGTAGTTTTTTTCTTGGTGTTAGTGTTGGAAACAATCTTTTTTCTGGTGTTTCATAATTTTTTTTAATGGGTGTTTGTAGCTCTTCCTTTACCTCAGCCGATTCAATTTTACCAATTGTTGAAATTAATTGTTGTAGGGGTTGAGTTATTGGTTTATAGGTTTCCTCCAATTTGGATTGTGCTTCAAATTCAGCATTTTTTAAACTTTGATATTTTTGTTTAACAGCTTTCCTTGACTTAACAAGCTCTCTTGCTAAGCGTTCATTCATGATTAGTTAAATTTTTCACAAAACTTTTATTTTTATAAGAAAATATATGAATCAAATCCTTTTCGATATCGACCGGATTTTAAATTCGAATCCTTGTCTATTACCAAAAATCCAAATTTATCTTTCCAACACATCAAACATAACTCATTAAATTGATTAAATGACATATCAACATTAACATGATCATCATAAATATGTTTTAAGTTCGTTTTGTCTTGTTGAAATATAACAATCAAATTCGCATTGTCACGAATTAATTGTTTTGGAATCGAAGAATACGTTTGACACAAATAAAAACAATCAGTATTTTTATGTCTTCCGAAACAAAAATAATCTTTTACAACATTCTGATTGCAACACACTATATCATCAAATATAATTATGGAATTTGGTTTTATTTCTTGTGGAGAAACAATATTTTCTTCATTTTCGGATTCATAATATCCAATTTCTCTCAATGGTTTAAAAAGTAATCTCAAATATTCATATTTTGGTTGATATAGAGACTTTGAATAAATATATAAATTTTCAAACCGTAAACCATTGGGATCTTCAATTAAACTTATAATGATATTAGTTTTACCACACCCTGATGGACCAATAATTAACCCCCTTTTACTAGAGCCTTCAAACAATTTTCCATGTTTTCTAAAATTATTTCTTGAAGTCTCATGGTCTTTAATAATAATTGAATAAGGTTGTTTGACAATTTTCATATATAAGAGGATGTATAAAGGGTAAGTTCTAATTTAAAACTAGTCAGTTTGTTCCAAGATTTCAATTATATAATGCCAATCTCATATAAGCAACAATCCATTTATAAAAGAAGAGTCAGAAAAAGAGGTAGTGGTTTAATTAATACTCTAATAAATAAGTTACCTTTTGAATTACATCTACCTGGGTATAATTTTTGTGGACCTGGAACCAAACTAGAAAAGAGACTAGCTAGAGGCGATAAAGGCATAAACTTATTGGATGAAGCTTGTAAAGAGCATGATATTGCCTATGCACAATCAAATGATATAAAAAGCCGACACGCTGCTGATAAATTATTAGGTGACAAAGCTGCCGAAAGGTTCAGAGCAAAAGACGCCACTTTTGGAGAAAAAACTGCTGCACTTGGAATAAGAGGTGCAATGAAAATTAAAAGAAAATTTGGTATGGGATTAAAAAAAAGAAGGAAAAACAGAAGTCGAAAAACTCGTCTAGGACGAGGAATAACTTTATCTCAAGCTATTTCAAAAGCAAGACAAGCACTAAACGGAAAACAATTTAAAAGTTTGACTGATATTATTCAAACCGCACTTAGATCTATCGGAGATAGTAGAATATTATCACCAAAAAATAGAATCATACCAATTCCAAAAACTGGTGGATTTCTACCTCTTATTCCTTTATTTGCTGGTTTGTCCGCTTTAGGTGCTCTTGGAGGAGGAGCAGCAGGTATTGCGAAAGCTGTCAACGATGCAAAAGCTGCTAAAGAAAAATTAGAAGAGTCCAAAAGACATAATAAAATGATGGAATCTATAGCAGTAGGAAAACAAGGAAGTGGTCTTTATTTAAAACCATATAAAACTGGATGTGGATTATATCTGAAACCTTATTCAAAAAACTGTTAAAACAAATACCTCGAAAACCACTTACAAATTATGATTTAAGTAAATATATTAATCTACTTAAAATTCCCAACTTTCGAGGTATATTCATGAGAGATAAATTACCAAAAAAAATTAATAAAAATGAAAGTGGTATTGTTAATCTCGATAAGAATAGTGGTGATGGAACTCATTGGACTGCATACATAAAAAAAGGGAAAAATATTTTATATTTTGATAGTTATGGCAATTTGCGACCATCTACCGAATTAACAAAATATTTTTTCAGCGATAAAAAGAAAAATATTGTGAAATATAACTACGATCATTATCAATCAATTAACAAAACAAATTGTGGTGAGCTCTGTCTTAAATTTCTTTATAATAATGGTTGAAAAACAATATTAATTCATTTTGTTAAAAATTTTTAAAGAGATATGTCGTACAGTTTTGTCATTAGTGGTAATTCCCCCACGCTTTCTGTTAATATTCATCCTCCAATATATTTAGATGAAAATTTTGAATATTCCATTGGACTTGTAAATTTTGAAACTTTTAATGCTATTCCAAATATTGATGAGACTAATAATCTTTTCATTTATGACTCAAATAAAGAAATAAGAATACCACCAGGTAGTTATGAAATAGATGATGTAAATAATTTTATTCAAAAATTTTTGGACAATCGTACTTTTCTTCATATTTATGCCAATAATAATACTTTACGAACACATATTAAAACAGATATTCCTATCTCGTTTCGTGATGGAACTATAGGAAAAATATTAGGTTTTAAAAATAAGGAATTAGAAGGTCTTAAGGAGCACATTTCAGATTTTCCAGCGGAAATTATTAAAGTAAACGCCATAAACATCGATTGTAATATTGCCGAAGGATCATATTTAAATGGAAAACCTGTTCATATAATACATCAATTTTTTCCTAGTGTAGCTCCTGGTTTTAAAATAATAGAATCACCACAAAATGTCCTTTACTTTCCTGTTACTGTAAAGGTAATAGACAATATAAACATTAAAATAGTAGATCAAGATGGTGATCTCATCAATTTCAGAGGAGAAACGGTAACAGTAAGACTACATCTTAAAAAAATAGATGAATAATGGTTATTTTATATAATAAAAAAGTCTCAAATTATAATTTTTCAAAAAAATTTTACTCTAAAAACATTAATAAGAAAGATACTAAACGACATTTAACTAGTAATAAATTAAACTCTCAAAGGTTAACACCTTCTAATAAAAAATTTCTGATAAGTTTAGGTTTCAAACTAAAATAAAATGGAATATTTAAATGTAAAAGAAAATATTCTTGTAGATGAATCAATATTAAGCTGGGAAATACTATCATTTGAACCTTTCAATCCTACAAAACTTGGATTAAATGATGAAATTAGAATTGCTCTACAACAAACAGGAAAATATCCTTTACCTTGCAAAAGTGAATTATATTTAGAATTTCAAGTTACCAAAGAAGATGATACTCCATTGGCTAATACGGTATTAATCAACAATGCTCCAGCATTCTTGTTTAAAGAATTACGTTATATTTTAAATGGTGTTACAATTGATTCAGTTCGAGATGTAGGAATTACTTCAACTCTTAAAGGATACATATCATTTAATCAAAACGAAAGTGCAAAATTGGAAAATGCTGGATGGTATCCAAAAACGAAACCTAAAGAAAAAATTATGACTGATGAAAAAGGAAACGTTTCCCTATGCGTCCCATTAAAAATGTACTCGGGATTTTTTGAAGATTATAACAAAATAATTTTAAATTCACAACAAGAACTAATACTAATAAGAAGCAATGATGACACTAATGCTTTAGTAACCACAAGTGATGATGAAAAACCGAAAATTAAAATAACCAAACTTTGTTGGCGAGTTCCACATCTTACTGTGGCCATTCCCCAAGAATTGGCACTAACGAAAATTATTGATAAAAACAATGATATTCTTCTTACTTTCCGAAGTTGGGAATTAATTGAATATCCAGAGTTATTAGAAAATACAAGACATAATTGGCCTGTCAAAACCTCCACAAAAATTGAAACACCAAGACATGTACTAATTGCTTTTCAAAAGGATAGACGTGGTAATTTAAAATCAGATATGAGTAAATTTGATCATTGTGACCTAAGGAATATAAATGTGTTTTTAAATTCAGAAAGATATCCTTACCAGGATCTTCAGCTTGATTTTAAAAATAATAAGTTTGCTACCCTGTATGAAATGTTTTCTGAATTTCGTCAAGTATATTATAACTTTCCAATAGAACCAATATTTAATCCCAAAGAATTTAAAGATAATGCACCTATTGCTTACATTAATTGCTCTCATCAGAGAGATTTATTACAATCCGGCCCAGTAACCATGAGAATTGAATTTGAGACAAAAGAAAAAATATCGGGAAAAACAGCTGCGTATTGTGTTATAATACATGATAAAGTATTTAGCTATAATCCATTAACAAAAATTGTTAAACAACTTTAACTTCTCCCACCACATCAAATATCATTATTAAAATGAAAATATATCGAATAAGATCAGTTGTTTCTATACCATAGTTTGTTGCACATCAAATGGAATGTACAAAATACAAAAAGAAAAAATAGAACTATTTTTAAAAAAAATTAAACATCTAAAAAATCTTATTGAAGACTATTCGAAAAAACAATTTGTAATAAAAAAATTTAGTACTTTAAAAATTTGCTAAATAAAAATGAGAATAGTTATGGATGTTCAAGGATTTAAGGATGAACACAACAAGTTTATTCCTAAAGAACTTGCAATGTTTGATGGACATAAAATGAGTCATTATATTTTTAAACCACCGTATCCACTACAAATGCTTCCACCAGAAACATACAAGCAAGCAGAATGGTTAATGAAATTTCATCACTGCATCAATTGGAATACAGGATATATTCCTCTTCATAATTTTTCATCTATAGTAAAAAACTTAACAGAAAAAGGAGAATTCATTTATATTAAAGGAGAAGAGAAAGCTAATTTTATTAGAAAATATTGTACTAAGCCAATAATTGAATTGGACGAACAACCTGTTTTAATTAAATCATCTCCTAAATGTTTTTATCATTCTCAATCACCTTCAATGTGTGCCCTTTCTAATGTATTCTTTATGTATAAAAATTTTTTTATGAATGAATAAATTAACAATGAATGTAATAATATTTTTTTTATTTATCCACATCCCCACATTACTAACAGAAAATTATATTTTCCTATCTTTACATAATCAAATATTTAAACATAACAGCCGTTACACAATAATAAAACAACTATAAAAATTTAAATATTTTATTTCACACTAACTTTAATTAACCAATAAATCAATACATAAATTTATTTCTTTATTGAGTCCAATTTTTTTAAGTTCATCAAAGAATTTTAACACATTTTTAGTCTTCAAAAATTCACTACACAATTCTGCTGCTTTTTTACAAAAATTTGCATGATCAACATATTTTATATATAACAATAAATCTTGACCCTCACTTTCTTCTTCAACTAAACAAGATAAATATCTGGAACATGCTTCGTTCATAATGAACCCTTCATAAAGGTCCCTCACAAAATTTTCAATTTTAGGCATCATCTTCACCACGCAATTTGATTAGTTCTTGTAATACAACAGGATCTCTAATATATTGGTTTAAATGACGAACTTCATGATGAAACCAACTTAACTTCACTAATTCACGTATAAACTGTACAATATCTTTCTTTTGAAAATAACGTTCGCACAATTTCACAGCCTCTGTATGGTTTTTGGATATATCCAAATAATATTGAAACCAAGATGGACCACTATCAACTGCATAATGTTCGAACTCAAAAGCAGAACTTTTACATTTTTTATAAAATTTTTGAATTAATAAATTTAATTCACTTTCGTTAGAAGCAGAAGACATATTTCATTTTAGTATGTTTTAAGCTGGTAAAGTGTTGCTTTTATAATCAAAATTTAAAGAAGGGATACAAGGTCATGTTAACATGTATACGAAGTAACTCGAATGTATACGAAGTAACTCGAATGTATACGAGATAATTCAAATGAGAAAACAAAAGAGGAGGAGGATGAAAAGCGTTGATGATACGAGGTTTTTTAATAAGTATAATGAGAGATTTGAAAAGTATAATGAGAGAAGAAAAGAGGAGGAGGATGAAAAGTGTTGATGATTTACTCTTACTCCTCCTCCTCCTCTTTCCTTCTCTCATATATCCACTACTTTCATTAATATATATATATATATATATATATATATATATATATATATATATATATATATATATATATATATATATATCTACAGGCGCGGATCCAAGGGGGAGGGGCGATCGCCCCCAAGAGTTTTGAGTTCAGGAAAATATACCCGATTTTGCCTCATACTATAGTTTATTCAAAAACTAGAGAGAGTAATAAATCATTTTTTACCCTTTTTTCCCTTCGCAAACTACTTTCGTGTTCTTTAGTCCAATGTTTTTGGCAAAATCTGTTACACACATATATTTTTCATAGGAATGCGTTAGAAATTTTATAATAAAAAATATCGGTATATAATAATGGACTATTTGGGTTGGATAACAATAGATATTTGGAAGTGTGAAGTGTTAAAAAGGATTTTAATCCTTGTCATAGACGTCGGAAGGAAGTTTATTTTATCACTAAGTATTTATGGTATAGAATATTATTTCGATAATAAACTTAAAATAAAAAGTTTTTATAATATTATTTTATTTCTTATGATTGCTGTATAATTCACATACATTAGAAAATATAAATAATTTTGACATATTTAACACAAATCACAATTGTATTTTTATTATTTTTAATTTCAGCATGGGAACCGTTTTAGGCACATTCAGACTAAAAAGTAGCCTTATTCTCTTAAAAAATTCTAAGTTTTAATTTAAATACTTACAAAATACCCACTGTCAAAAAGACAAAAAGTTAAACATATATAAAAAAATGAATTCGTCCCTATATTATTAAAATACTTTTGGAGCTATCGGTCATTTTATTATTAATTAAAATCATTTTTAGGACATTTGACGTTTCAGTTTATTTATTTCTTAAACCATCTGCAAAATTACAATTAAACACTAAAAATGGATTCAAATGTAATTAATTTGTATATGTTGCAGATAAAATTAGACCTACATATCTTTTATTTCTATTGCACTAACATCTTAATTTAATTGACTTTATTTTATGGAAATCCGATAGCCCCAAAAACAATAAAATAAACATGTTAATTCTACACGCTTAAGAAAAAGACAGAAATACAATAATAAAAAATAACGGCTAATTGGAATTAAATATATATATAAAATTAAAGAGTGCGACACACTAACATAAATATATATAAAAAAATTAAAAATATATAAACAACATTAAACAATAAAATACAACAAAAATAAAAATTTAAATAATAAATTGTGTTTACATTGGTAAACATTACGTATCTAATTTGTATCAAAGTCAGTGAAGCTATCTTCGCTCAAATTAATTATAATTGGTTCCTCTATCTCACCGATCATGAGATCGAGTTTCCACATTTTCTTTTATTCTTCTATTATATGGATTTTTCTCAATTTTCTGCAGTAACTTTATTCAAAAAAATCTTTCAAAAGTTCAGTTAAATCACTAATTTTGTAAGTTGTGTTATTTCTAGCAACTCTACCTTTTACTTGGGAGAGATATTTCCTTGTCCAACGGACATTTTCCGGACGAACTATAAGAACAGATTTCCTATCTGGTTTTTCCCAGCAAAAATTAAGTTCTCTGAGCAATTTCCAGAGGTCAGTTCTTTTAGTTTCAGGTAAATCCCGATCTTCATTGATTTTAGATAGAATTTTGTTGACGGTTGAGATTTGCTTCTCATAATAAAATGTATGTACAACTCTTTTTATTGCAGTTTATATCTCTTCTTCCAACGAGGTTTTTCGTCTGCCTGTGATCGAATGTCGTTTGGGAGTACTAACAATTCCAGGCGTTTTTTTCTCCTTCAGTATTCGGTACGTAGTAGATTTTCTAACTCCTATCATGTTGGACTACATCTTAACAGAGATTTTAACATTATTATCTAGATATTGATATCTTAAGGCAACATAAACTTTCGTCGTAATAAATCTTTCGTTGAGGAAAAAATGCCCTGGTTTAACGATTTTGGAATAAATATAGAGGTGGAAGCCATGTCTTTTGGGTATCTCAAATAATATATAAAAACAAGCATAAACAAGATAAATCACTAAGGACACCCTGTAAGGTGTACTTTGCTTACTGGCAAGAAATTAAATTGAATTATCAGAAATTTTATTGTTTCAGTAAATATATAAAAGTTTATAATATTTAAATATAATTACATTTACACCAGTCCTCAGTTACCTGCGGCACTGAAGCACGTACGTTCGAAGTTCCGGTAACAGTTTTATTACTCTCTCTAGTTCTTGAATAGAGTATAGGAATGTGTATGCTTGCGATCGCTCCTCCCCTTCCCAAGAGCTTTGAGTTCAGGAAAATAGAACCGATACTGCCTTTTACATTAGGAATGTGTATGCTGCTGGCACTCCCCCCCCCACTGTCGGCAACTTGTTTTTTTTGTGATCGCCCCCCCCTCTCCAAGAGCTTCAAATTCAGAAAAATAGACCCGACTCTGCCTTTGAAACTAGAAATGGGAATGTTGCTGGTGTCACCCCTCCCCCCCCCCCCCGTCGACAACTTGCTTTCGCTTGCCATACTGTACTTTTGTGATATCACCGCCACGCCCCCCCCCCCCCCCCAAAAAAAAAAGGAGGCTTGTTCCGCCCCTGTATATATATATATATATATATATATATATATATATATATATATATATATATATATATATATACATATATATATATATATATATATATATATATATATATATATATATATATATATATATATATATATATATACATCCAGCTAACTTCGCAGCGTCCTTTCATAAAAACTCCCGCTGGCGTCCACCGTTAATTTTATGACAGGTTTTTTACTCTCCCACCCCTAAGCGTCCTTTTACAAACCATGCACTCGGCGTCCTAAGTATTTATTTATCGTTTATTTATCTGATTTCGCAGCGTCCGTTAAATATACATCACCTTTACTTCTTTGATTAGTAGGCGTCTTACAACATTGCCAAGTTTTATACTAAAAAGCTAAATGTCTTGAAGCAGGAAAGAAATAATACCGTGAAATAAGTTATTCAAAAAATATCTTTTCTTTGTTGTAGATTAGGAGCTGTTATTAGTTATTGCTTTACGACAAAGTGTTGCGAGAAATGTTAATTTGGATATTTGTAATTACTCTTAGGTATAATTGGCATATTTATTGGATACGTTCATTATGTTACTTTGTTGTGTTATAATTTAAGAAAATTGAATTAGGGAAGGAAGCTTTTCTTTAAATGCTGTGGTGTTTATATTAAAATTACTTAAAATATATTAGAATAAGAAAAGATTCCGTGCCATACTTTATTTTACAATGAAATATTCATGAAACTTATAACTATGTATATTATTTTTTAACCGACTTCTAAAAGAAGGAGGTTATCAATTCGTCGACTATGTATTTTTTTTTTTTATGTATGTACACCGATTACTCCGGAACGGCTGCACCGATTTGAATGAATTTTTTTACGTTATGTAAAGGAAGTTGCTGCGGTGGTCCCATATTTTTTTAGATGAAATTGGTGCAGTAAAATCCAAGATGGCGCTTACAATATGGCGGCCAAAAAAATTAATTTTGTCCGATTTTCTCCAAAATTGGTATGGAGGAATTTTCGGGGTTGTACCCAACGAATCTGAAATTATTTTTAAAAAATTCAAAATGGCGGATCCAATATGGCGGATAAAAAATTTAATTTAGTCCGATTTTCTCAGAAATTGGTATGGGGGAGTTTTCGAGGTTGCACATAACGAATCTGATATTATTTTAAAAAAATTCAATATGGTGGATCCAATAGGGCGGACGAAAAAATCAATTTTGTCCGATTTTCACCAAAATTAGTATGGGGGAGTTTACGGGGTCGCATATGACGAATCTAAATTAATTTTTAAAAAATTCAATATGGCGTATCCAATATGGCGGACGAAAAAATCAAGTTTGTCCGATTTTCTCCAAAATTGGTAAGGAGGAGTTTTCTGAGTCACATATGACGAATATAAAATAATTTTTAAATAATTCAATATGGCGAATCCAATATGGTCGACAAAAAAATTAATTTTCTCCGATTTTCTCCAAAATTGGTACGGGGGAGTTTTCGGGGTCTCATATGACGAATCTAAAATAATTTTTAAAAAATTCAGTTTGGCGGATCCAATATGGCCGACAGAAAAATCGTTTTTGTCCGATTTTCTCCAAAATTGGTACGGAGGAGTTTTCGGAGTCGTATATGACGAATCTAAAATAATTTTTAAAAAATTCAATATGGCGGATCCAATATGGCGGACGAAAAAATCAAGTTTGTCCTATTTTCTCCAAAATTGGTATGGGGAAGCTTTCGGGGCCTCACATAAGGAATCTGAAATTATTTTTAAAAAACTCAATATGGCGGACAAAAAAAATCAATTTTGTCCCATTTTCACCAAAATTGGCACGGGAGAGTTTTCAGGGTCACACATGACGAATCTAAAATTATTTTTTAAAAATTCAATATGGCGTATCTAATATGGTGGATAAAAAATGAATTTATTTTTTTTAAATATCGATATTGGAAGGTTTTGGGGCCTATATTGCCAATCTAAAATTAATTTGAAATTTAAGATAGTGGATTTTCTATGACAGACTAAATATTCGTTTGACCCCATTGGTATTTGGAAAACTCTACGAACTAAAGAATTTTTAGTGGTTTATTTTAGGGTGATTTACAACTTCAGATAAAATGGGTACCTTTTTTGCCAGTTTGGAGTCATTGCGAGGTACACTAATCTCGATTAGTACTTAGTTCAAATAATTTCATAATAAATTCTAAAACTAAAAATAAAATTTTTATAAAAAAAATTGAACCGACTTCTAAAAGTGCGCTAAAAAGTGAAAAATAACCATAAATTTTTATATGAAATTGAACTTTTTGAAGTCGGCGCCAAATTAATTGTACACGAAATAAATAACTACTGATATATACAAATTAGGGTAAGAAAGCAATTACAAATAAAGTATTTTTAATCTCTTTATGCAAACCACATTTTGTCAGGTATTAGTTTGGCGCCGACTTCAAAAAGTTCAATTTCATATAAAAATTTATGGTTATTTTTCACTTTTTAGCGCACTTTTAGAAGTCGGTTCAATTTTTTTTATAAAAATTTTATTAACATTGCAAATCGTTTGGATCGGGAAACGTTGTTTGCAGTAGAAAAATAATAAAAAAAATTTTATGATTACCACTTAAAATAGAAGATAATATAATTTTATTTTTGTTCCATGGCAACTAGGGATCGGGTTTAACTCTTAAACCTTCTTAATGAATCTGACTATAAAATTTTAGTACGGTATAAAGAACTATTTTACGACGGTAATTTTTTTTTCTTTTTGTCCTCCTTCAGGTTGTTTCAAAGAAAAAATATAATTGATTTCTTGCCAGTTCAGCTCTGAGTCTCTCTCCATACGCGTTTCCAACACCTAATGATCTCATCATTGGAGGTGTAACGAGATAAGAGCAAAACTCACAAGAAACAACTGTACATATAAAATCTAAGTTCCGAGACATATCGGTAGGATATGCAGACATTTTTGTAGTCCAACTGTTAAACATCTCCAGTGATAAGATCATTAGGTGATCGAAATGCGTATGAAGAGAGAACAAGAGCTTTATCAGCAAGAACTAAACTGCTTGTTTATCTCGTTTTCTTTAAACGACCTAAAGGAGAAGAAAAGAGGTACCTTATTATTTGTTACGGCCTTAAAATATTTCTTTACATCGTTCTGAAATTTTAATTTTTAACTTTCGCACTATTCCAGTGTATGCATAGATGTCGTTTGACTGTTGATATGTAACTGTCCGACATCAAAAACGTCTACAGAACTAACATCCTGTTGACATGTCTTGAAATTTAGATTTTATATGGATAGTTGTTTCTTTTGAGTCTTGCTTTCGATTTTTACAGCTTCATTGATGAGATTAGGTAATCGAAATGCGTATGGAGAGAGAGCCAGAGTTGAATTAGCAGGAAATATATTATTTATATATATTTTTCCTTTAAACGACGTGAAGGAGAAGAAAAGCGATATCCTATTAAATTAACGCAGAATTTGTGATAGCTCTAAACCAACTTAACAGTAATCAAAATAGAGGATATGCTGCATATAAGCTTTGTTAGTAAAAAGAATTAAAAAGAACTAATATATTTCTTTCAGATTTTTAGAGAACATACTTTTAATTTATATAAGAAATCTAATTTAAAAAACCCAATTATAAGGAATATTAAAAAATATTTTTTGTTCTAAAAAATTTGTTACTATTATTTAAATTAATATGACTTTAATTTATTATCAAAAATAATATCCATGAAGAAAAATTCATACTTACTAGAAGGACTTATTTCAATTAATTTTTTCTTGAGTTTAATAAATTTTTCTATACATATGATTATCTGAATTATTTGAAAATAGCATAATTAATTACTTTTATATGAATCAATAAATTTAATAAGAAATTAAGCTATCTTTTTCGGAAAATGTAAACTTTAAAAAAATAATCTTAAAGTCGTTATCTGCGCTCCCAAGAAAACTCCAGTATCAATTTTGCACAAAATCGAATATATTCAAAATTTCTAATGCAAATACCAGTTTTGAATGAAATTGTATCACACAACTATATAGTTTGCTATAGTAAATCCGTTATCACAAATTTTAAGAAATTAATTTCGGATTCGTAACCTAAGCCCTTACAACTCCCTCAATCCCGATAATAAAAGAACTAGGGACATGTAAATTTTATAGTCTGACATATTTTATCCTGCATATAGAGATAATTTAAAATCCATGTTATGCGTCACAAGAAACCCCTAAAATCAATTTGAAAAAAATCTGAAAAATGTAAAATACCTAGTCTCCTTTGTTGTATCTGCCATATTAAATTGTAAAAAATTAAATTCACATCGTAACTTACCGAAACCGAAAACCCCCTAATATCAATTTTGAAAAAATCTGAATAACGTAAAATTTTCAATACACCATATTGGATCCGCAATATTGAATTACAAAATAAAATTTTTGTAAAAAAATTGAACCAACTTCTAAAAGTGTGCTAAAAAGTGAAAAATAACTATAAATTTCTATATGAAATTGAAATTTTTGAAGTCAGCGCCAAACTGATACCTAACAAAATGGGATTTGCAAAAACGGATTACAAATTCTTCATTTGTAATTGCTTTCTTACCATAATTTTATATATTAATAGTTATTTGTTTCATTTGGCGTCGATTTCAAAAATTTCAATTTCATATAAAAATCTGTAATTATTTTTCACTTTTTAGCGCACTTAGAAGTCGGTTCAATTTTTTTATAAAAATTTTATTTTTCTATTTTTGGTTTTGAATTCATTATGATACCCATAAATTATTTGAAGTAAGTACTAATCGAGATTATTGTACCTCGCAATGATTCCAAGGTGGCAGGAAAGTACGCATTTTATCGAAAGTTGTAAATCAGCCTAAAATGGACCACTTAAATTTCTTTGATTCTTATAGTTTTCCAATTACCAATAAAATTGTATCAAACAAATATTTAGTCTGGCCACTTTCTTAAATTTCAAATTAATTTCAGATTGGTAATATTGGCCCCAAAACCTTCCAATATCCATATTTAAAGAACTTGAGACGTAAATTTCTTAGCCAGATATATTTTATACTGCATCTCGAGTTTGTATCCGCCCCAAGAACTCCTCAATATCAATTTTAAACAAAATTGGAAAATGTAGAATTTTCAGTTCCTCATATTGTACCTTATCAACTTAATAGTTGTAAAAAATTAACTTCGTATTCGTAATACACGACCTCGAAAACACCCTAATACCAAATCTGAAAAAAATGCGAATAAGGTAAAATTTTCAACTCACCATATTGGATTCGCCATATTGAATTTCAAAAAAATAATTTTAACATCTTAATCTAATCTAAATCTAAACCCTTCAAAGCCCCCTAGTGTCAATTTTGGATGAAATCTGGAAATTTAAAATTTCTAGACCGTCATATTTCATCTGAGATATTAGATTTTCTTAAAATAATTTTATATTCGCTATTTACATTCTCCAAATAAAAAAATATAAAATCTTTAGTTTGCCATATTGAATCCCGAAAAAATACTATTAAATTCATAATTTACACCCTCATGAACCCCCTATATTTTTTGGAAAAAATCAAAAAATGAAAAATTTTTACGACGCCATATTGAATCCGCCAGATTGAGTTTTTCAAAAACTATTTTAAATTCATAATTAACACTAACAAAAATCCCCCAATACTGATTTTAGACAAAATCGAGAGATGTAGAATCTTTAATCCGCCATCTTGGATCCGCCATATTTATTTTTTTAAAATAATGTCAGATTCGCAATGTACGATCCCAAAAACTACCCCATATCAATTTTGAAAAATATCGGATAAAATTAATTTTATCCGCCATATTGGATACGCCATATTGAATTTTTTTAAAATAATTTCAGATTCGTTATGTGCGACCCCAAAAACACCACCGTACTAATTTTGGAGAAAATCGGACAAAATTGATTTTTTGTTCGCCATATTGGATCCGCCATATTGAATTTTTTAAAAATATTTTGGATTCGTTATGTGCGACCCCAAAAACACCACCGTACTAATTTTGGAGAAAATCGGACAAAATTGATTTTTTGTTCGCCATATTGGATCCACCATATTGAATTTTTTTTAAATATTTTGGATTCATTATGTGCGACCCCAAAAACACCACCGTACTAATTTTGGAGAAAATCGGACAAAATTGATTTTTTGTTCGCCATATTGGATCCACCATACTGAATTTTTTAAAAATATTTTGGATTCGTTATGTGCAACCCCAAAAACTTCCTCATGCCAATTTTGGAGAAAATCGAACAAAACTGATTTTTTTCGTCCGCCATATTGGATCCGTCATATTGAATTTTTTCAAAATAATTTTAGATTTGTCATATGCGACCCCAAAAACTCCCGCAAACCAATTTTGGAGAAAATCGAACAAAATTGATTTTTTCGTCCGCCATATTGGATTCGCCATATTGAATTTTTTCAAAATAATTTTAGATTCTTCATGTGCGACCCCGAAAACTCTTCCGTACCAACTTTGGACAAAATCGGACAAAATTTATATTTGTGTCCGCCATAGTGAATCCGCCACATTGAATTTTTTAAAAATATTTTGGATTCGTTTCGTGTGATTCCAAAAACTCCCTCGTACCAATTTTGGAGAAAATTGAACAAAACTAATTTTTCGTCCGCCGTATTGAATTTTTTAAAAATATTTTGGAATCGTTATGTGCGACCCCAAAACTCCCCCATACCAATATTGGAGAAAATCGAACAAAACTGATTTTTTTGTCCGGCATATTGAAATTTTAAAAAATAATTTTAGATTTGTCATGTGCGACCCCGAAAACTCATCAGTACCAACTTTGAACAAAATCGGACAAAATTGATTTTTGTGTCCGCCATAGTGGATCCGCCATATTGAATTTTTTAAAAATATTTTGAATTCGTTATGTGCGACCCCAAAAACTCCCCCGTATCATATTTGGAAAAAATCGGACTAAATTGATTTTTTTGTCCGCCATATTGGATCCGCCATATTGAATTTTGTAAAAATATTTTGGATTCGCTATGTGCGACCCCAAAAATTCCCCCATACCAATTTTGGAGAAAATCGAACAAAACTGATTTTTTCGTCCGCCATGTTGGATCCGCCGTATTGAATTTTTTAAAAATATTTTGGTTTCGTTATTTGCGACCCCAAAAACTCCCCCATACCAATTTTGGAGAAATTCGAACAAAATTGATTTTTTCGTCCGCCATATTGGATCCGCCATATTGAATTTAAAAAAAATAATAATTTTGGATTTGTCATGTGCGACCCCGAAAACTCTTCCGTACCAACTTTGGACAAAATTGACTTTTGTGTTCGCCATAGTGGATCCGCCATATTGAATTTTTTAAAAATATTTTGGATTCGTTATGTGCGACCCCAAAAACTCCCCCGTCCCATATTTGGAGAAAATTGGACAAAATTGATTTTTTGTCCGCCATATTGGATACGCCATATTGAATTTTTTAAAAATAATTTCAGATTCGTTATGAGCGACCCTAAAAACACCACCGTACCAAATTTGGAGAAAATCAGACAAAATTGATATTTTGTTCGCCATATTGGATCCGCCATATTGAATTTTTTAAAAAAATTTTGGATTCGTTATGTGCGACCCCAAAAACTCCCCCGTACCATATTTGGAAAAAATCGAACAAAACCAATTTTTTTCGTCCGCCATATTGGATCCGTCATATTGAATTTTTTAAAAATAATTTAAATTTTTCATGAGCGACACTTAAAACTCCCGCATACCTATTTTGGAAAAAATCGGACAAAATTGATTTTTTCGTCCGCCATATTGGATTCGCCATATTGAATTTTTTCAAAATAACTTTAGATTCTTTATGTGCGACACCAAGAACTCCCCCATACCAATTTTGGAGAAAATCGAACAAAACTGATTTTTTTCGTCCGCCATATTGAATTTTAAAAAAATAATTTTAGATTTGTCATGTGCGACTCCGAAAACTCTTCCGTACCAACTTTGGACAAAATTGAACAAAATTGATTTTTGTGTCCGCCATAGTGGATCCGCCATATTGAATTTTTTAAAAATATTTTGGATTCGTTATGTGCGACCCCAAAAACTCCCCCGTCCCATATTTGGAGAAAATGGGACAAAATTGATTTTTTGTCCGCCATATTGGATCCGCCGTATTGATTTTTTTAAAAATATTTTGGATTCGTTATGTGCGACCCCAAAAACTCCCCCATGCCAATTTTGGAGAAAATCGAACAAAACTGATTTTTTTCGTCCGTCATATTGGATCCGTCATATTGAATTTTTTCAAAATAATTTTAGATTCTTTATGTGCGACACCAATAACTCCCCCATTCCAATTTTGGAGAAAATCGAACAAAATTGATTTTTTTCGTCCACCATATTGGATTCGCCATATTGAATTTTTTAAAAATAATTTCAGATTCGTTGTGCGACCCCAAAAATTCCCCCGAACCAATTTTGGAGAAAATCAGACAAAATTGATTTTTTGTTCGCCATATTGGATCCGCCGTACTGAATTTTTTCAAAATAATTTTAGATTCTTTATGTGCGATACCATAAACTCCCCCATATCAATTTTGGAGAAAATTTTAAAAAATTGATTTTTTTATCCGCCATATTGAATATTTTAAAAATAATTTTAGATTCGTCATGTGCGACCCCGAAAACTCCCCCATACCAACGTTTAATAATATTAATACATAATAATATATCATGTAATTAGTTACAAGAAAACAAATTGTTACTTATATATTCTGATATGAATGAAAAACTTATTTTTTACTATTGCGCAGCATGAAATAACTATACTAAACGAACTACGCAGAAAGATATTCTAAATAGTCTGAAAATAATATAATATCGCCATTGTTGCCAGATTGGGAATGCTTTAGAGATGATAAATTCATGTTTAGGAATCTTAAGAGGACGCTTACCAATCGAATTGATGAAAGTAAAAAAAGTTTGACGTATTCAGATTAATATACGTGAAGCGACAATTGCGCCTCTACTGGCAAACTGGTTGTATTAGACATATACAAATTAATACGAAGAACGTCGGTTTAAATATTTTCTGGGCGTCCAACCTAATTTTTGGGAAATGTCTTTGGGTAATCCCAGGAACCTATTCCCGAAGTTTACATGGCGATACATCTCGGCGTCCTTATACGGACGCTTTGGTGAAGGCGGACGCTCGGGAAATATTAATTTGACAATGTATGGACGCCTAGTAGATAGTTGGATATATATATATATATATATATATATATATATGTTATGTCGGGTATTCTAACGGAGGTGATATGTAATCGGGCATCTCGTGTATGTGCCGAGTCCCTCTCAGGACTGTAAGGCAGCTGCCGTTTTGGTGAAATCTCATTCACCATTTTCAAAACTCAATGTAGGGTGTCTACGAACGAACAGTTCGCTCGTAGCCGCCGTACAGTCGTGTTATCCTACGTGAAAAAATTAGAGCTTTAAAATTTTATATTTCTGTAAAGAATGATGGTACGACAATTAATAAAAAAGCATTTGAATGACCTTTCCTAAATACTTCCAGATAGTGTTAAGGACGAGTGAAATTTGTACCTTTTTAAATGTTTAGTCGAGAAGAAAAAAAAAATTAAAATAATAGTTCTTTGATCTTTGCTAATTTTAACGCAATTTTTGTATGAAGGCTCGTGAGAAAATTCTCAGACAGTTTTTTAAGGCTTTCCGAGAGCTTCAAAATGTTTTTTTTTTAATTTTGTCTAAGTTCTCTCAATTTTTATCAAAAAAAAGATAACATTTTTTTGTAAGAAAATTATTTTTTTTATAAAAACTTTTTTTTATAAAAATTGCCAAAGTTATAGATATTTTTGTTAAGCGAAGCGCCTGAAATTGCAGGATCTGATTGAGTTTTTGAGACTCATCTTTTAGAACGTGGAAGCAAAACGTCATAAAAATTAAGGCCATAAAACTACCGGTTAAATGCAATATAGAATCAAAAAATATTCGTGACTGAATAGTATACACGCTCAGTCGTACGTATTTTCCAAATGTTATTTGTACTAAGAGTCTAAATAACCTTCGATGACCTGTATCTAAAAATGATCTAAAAAGGTATTAGTTTATGTAAATATAAATAGTTATTTTTGTATAAATAATGAATATTATTTCAGTTAGTAGTATCGCGTTGATCGAATTGATCACTTCTTCAAGGTATATGATCATATAGAATTGCTATTTATAGTGGTATAATATAAATAAGTTTATGAAGGTCATCAAAGCTTTTTTGTATAAATATCATTTGGGAATTATGTACGTATACGTAATAAAACTTGAACCATTCAATTATAAATAAAGCATAATGAAATAAGATAATAAGCATACATTTTTTTTTGATTGAATATTGAATTTAGTCGATAGTTATGGGGGGGTCACAATTTTCCACGGCATATTATTTCTACGTCTCGAAGGTAAGTGTCAAATGTCTTGAATCAGATCGTTCGGTTCCATGCGCATCTCTGTAGAAAAAATTTATAACTTTTGCAATTTTCGAATGCACCCAAAGAGTATCAAAATGTGCAAAGTTATTATGCTTTTTTAGATTTTTAAAATATAAATTTGTTTATCAATCAACCGTCAATCTGTTTACAAATAATTTATTTTTGTTAATTTTCTTGATACAAATTATAAAGAAGTTTTATTCGAAATATAACTCTATAAAATATATAAATTTCTGAATTTCTCTCCGTTTTACTTTTCATATATTCGAAAATGAAGAAACTTGTATTGTTTATGCTCTAAAATTCACAAAATGCATCAAAAGTGCTAAAATCTTGGATTTCTACATTATTTTGGTATCGCTATCGAGGCTTTAAATCTGAGGCAAAATTTCATGTTCGAACAAATATTTTCCATGGATCAGTTTAAAATCAGGTAATAACTCAAAAACTAAGGGCGTTTGAGAAAAATATTAGGTAGAAATGTTAAAAAGTTATAGGAATTAAAACAAGACATCTCAAACTTATTAAGTGAACCTTGGAGTTGTTTCAAAGAATATATATATATATATATATATATATATATATATATATATATATATATATATATATATATATATGCACTGGTGTTTTTCCGGTTTTCAATCCGTTCGTCAATAGAAAAATCCTCACGATGTTTCACCAACATCTCAGTTGCACATTCCACCATCAGTGAAAACCTAGGATACAACATATATATATATATATATATATATATATATATATATATATATATATATAAATATATATATAAATATATATATATGAACAATCAAAACTTTTATTTAGAAAAATATACGATGTGAACATGGTGATTAACGTTGGAATCGGCAAGAGAAATACTATTGTAGTATCTCGAAAATAAACAAAGTTTTATCTTAAAATCGATTCTTTTGTCGGGTTTTTCTTAAAGTTTACAAGAAACTGTGTTCATGGGCTGTTTTCTGGAGAAAATAAAAATATGTGTATTGAGTACAAGATGTGTAAAAAAGTTATTCATCTTAATTTGGTTATTGTTACTTTTGTATTTTAAGGTGATAGGTTATAGGTAATAATTAAACTTGCGACTTTCAAATTACAAATTATAGTAAACGGTGAATAAAAAACATAAGAAGGTTATATAAGGCTTTTTCTTGAACTTAATGGAAAAATTTATTACTTATTTGATTAACAACAATAGTAAAAACTACAGAAAATTAGAAAAACAGTAATAAAGCTATACTAAAAAATTAATCTAAATAAAAGTAATGTTTTTTAAAATGTCTTGTGAGTTAGTTCAAGAAGTAGTTCTTAAATATTAAATGTTTCCTTATAAAATTCATTTTCTAGGAATCCTCACAGCAAAAAATTCAGCAGTCTTAGATCCAGTAAGCGTGACGGTCACCTTACCAGTCTACCTACCTAATTGTCTAATAGGAACATTGTGTTTAAATATTTCCTTACTCTTAGTGTATTACGAGCTCCATCTAGAGAATAAATGTTAGGTTGTTCTAGCCATGGTTCATCATCCTATATATTATCTAATGTATTAAGAAAGCGTTATCGAAAGTGTAAAAAATAATAGGGGCGCTTTTGAATTTCTACACAGCCAGAATATTTTCGAAGTAACGTACCTTGTTATTTAGAAGAAATTATGTTTTTTTGTTGAATCTTTTTTTTTCTGTAATTTTTACCATTGCTCCTAATCAAATAAGGTTAACCATTAAGTTTGAATATAACCTTGTTTTGTTTTTGTACAGATAATTAAAATATCAGATTCATCACCTAAGAATATATAGGGTGTTCCCTTTACCAAGTTAGGATAAATAACTTGGTAACCACATCCCGAATTAAAATTGTATGGCCATTAGATTATGCTTGAAAAGTAATAAACAAAATATATATCTTTTTAAATAAGAAAGTTATACAGCATTTTAAAAATTGTCAATTTTTGGCTTTCAACCTTTATCTTCACAACAAAGGAAAATTTTCTTTTTCTATTTGATACATTTTTACTTTCTCCATAAGTTCTTCATCAGTTTTTTTTTTATATTTTTTGTGTTTTCAATTTTTTTTGCTGTAATACCATAGATATGTAAGCAGGTAAGCTGTAGAGATCCCAACATTTTCGTGCTTATAATACATGTTTATTAACATTTAAATAGCTACTAAAAAGACAGATAAATCATTAAAATGTTTAACAGTTGGTAGGACATCATCTTTGGTAAATATTTCTAAATAGTGGAATTCTCATACTTATAGATTCACATTACTTTACATCTGTTCATGATAAGTTTTACAAAATTTGCATCACACAAATCGACTAGATTGTTTAAGTGTTTTCAAAGAGTTAAATAGTCCTTTAATGAGTTCACAGCATCGTATAAAAAACATTCACAATAAAAATAAAACAGGGCCAAGGTGAGAACCCTAATGAACATCGGATGTAACAGTTATCTCTCGAAACATCACTTTACCAACTCTTATGCCCTGACTACAACTTGTTACGGGTAATTTATAGCAAATCTGTTAATTTTAGAGGCTGGAAAAAAGATCTTTATAGAGGTTTTAAAAAAGAAAATATAATAAAATTATTAACGATTTTATTTATAATATTCATTTGAATGATTAAAAGTCAAGTCTTCTTCAAGATACTAACACAAATTTGCCAATGGACATAATGATTTTATCATTCGCATGTAAAAACCAGACAATATCTTAACAATAATGCAGAGAGCTAGCATTCATATAAATTGTGATTCATGTAAGAATGTTGATGATAATATTACCAAAGGATGTATGGCATACCTCTAAGCCAAATTTGAATGCGAGTACTGAGTATAAGGATTTTTTAGGACTTACAGTTAAAAGTGTACTGAGGTGAGACTAAAGTTATGGGGTTAATAAAAAGCTGTTAGCTCTCATGCAAGAAGTAGGTCGGGTAATAACTTTAAATACAACAGAATTCCTATGAGTTAATATTTTCTGTACAAAATATTCATAGTTTATTTTTCCTGAGAACACTAAAATTGTTTTTAGTTAGGATTTTAAACATCTGAAGCTATTTAAGAAAGTCCTCTAGCTCTTTTGATATCGCTCCGCTCCGCTACTCTGAAAATTGTCGTAATCATTATCAAAGTAAGATATTTTATACCCTTTTACTGCCTTTCACGAAAATTGAACGAAATTACATTTTCTTATTCGACTTTGCATTGGAAACATATATAATTAAAAACTACTTATCTTTTCAAGAAATGAAATTTTTATAAAAAATTGAGCCGACTTCTAAAAAAGCGTTAAACAGCGAGAAATAACAATTTAAATTTTTACATTAAATTGAAATTTTTGAAGTCAGGGCCAAATTAATACCTAACAAGATGTGATTCACATAAAAAATTCAGAAATACTTTATTTGCAATTGCTCTCTTACCGTAGCTTATATGTATTTCGTGTTAGTAGTTATTTGTTTCATTTAGTAATAATTTGGCACCGATTTCAAAAATTTTAATTTCAGTTAAAAATTTATATTGTTATTTTTCGCTTTATAGCGGTTCAATTTTTGTATACGAAATTTATTTTTCGTTTTTTTAGGAGTCGGTTCAATTTTTTTATAAAAAAATTTTTCACCTCTATTTTTGGTTTGAATTCGTTATAATATCCATCAATTATTTGAATTAAGTAATAAGGGAGATTATTATAACACACAATGATTCCAAAGTCGCAAAAATAACCCATTTTATTCAAACTTTTAAACTACACAAATGAACAATTATAAATTCTTTGATTCTGAGAATTCTCCAAATACTAATTTTAAATGGAATGATATCAAAAAAATCTTTAGTTTATTATAGTTCTGCTAATTTGAATTTTAAATTAATTTTAGATTAGCAATACATGCCCCCAAAACTTCTCAGTATCAATATTTAAAGAACTTTAGACGTAAATTTTTTAGTCCGACATATCTTACCTTGCATATTGAGAACCCCCCAAATGTCAATTTTGGACAATATCGCAAAAATGTAATATATTTAGTTCGCCTTATTGTATCCACCATAGTCATTTAAAAAATTAACTTTATATTCGTAACCTACGACCCCGAAAACCCCCTAAAACCAAATTTAAAAAATGTTGATTAAAGTTGATTAAAAAAATCAACCTATTAATCTAATCTAAATATCTACATCCTTACAAGACCTTCTAGTACCATTTTTGGACAAAATTCGGAAATTAACATTTTTAGTCCATTATATTGCTGACTTATTAAATGTTCTTAAAATAATTTTAAATTTGCTATTTACAACCCAAAAAATGACCCAAAATTTAAAAATGTAAAATTTTTAGTCTGCCATATTAAATTTGTCATATTGATTCTCTTAAAAATAATTTCAGATTCGTAATCTACACCTTTAAGGACCCCCCTATACTAATTTTGGAGAAAATCGGGAGATATAAAGTTTTTAATTCACCATATTAGATTCGCCTTATTGTTTTTTTGAAAAATAATTTTTGATTCATCGAAAACTCTCCATACCAATTTTAGAAGAAATCGGAAAAAAATAATATTTTGTCTGCCATATTGAATTTCATGTACGACACCGAAAATTTCCCCATCCCAATTTTGGAGAAAATCGGACAAAATAATTTTTTTTTGTCTGCTTTTAAAAATATTTTCAGATTAGTCATGTGTGATCCCAATTTTGGAAAAAAAACGGACAAAATTAATTTTTTATGGCTACTTTTTTGCGACCTTAGAAACTCAATTCAAAATTAAAAATCCGAAAAAAATATTTTTATAACAAAATTTAACTAACTTCTAAAAAAGCGCTAAAAAGTAAAAAAAAACAATATTTGAAGTCGGCGCCAAATTATTACTAAATGAAGCAAATAATTACTAACCCGAGATACATGCAAGCTACGGTAAGAAAGCAATTACAAATAAAGTATTTCTGAATCTTTTTTTGTGAATCACATTTTTTGTCATATATTGCTCTGGCGCCGACTTCAAAAATTTGAAATTCATATAAAAATTTATATTAGTATTTTTCGCTTTCTAGCGTTTTTTAGAATCGATTCAATTTTTTTATAAAAATTCTATTTTTGTTTTTTAAAAAATCACGCAGCTCCACAAAAAAAATTGAAAAAACTACCTCTGGGACCTGATCATATCTACCATATGTTTTTGGAGACGCTGAATCCGAATTCGAACCTCATTATGTCAGGATTTCTCATAATCTCGAAAAAATACGCCTAAAAACCCATTGACCATTCAACCCTTATTAACCCATGAATCCAAAACCTTGAAACCTCATAACTCCAAAATTCCATTACTCGGTAAGAAAGAGACTTATGCGCTTAAACCCATAATCTTCAATAACCCCATAACCTTATCGCTCCACAACCCCTTAACCCCATAGCCCCATAACCTCAAAACTCAGTAAAGAATAGACTTATGTACGAACTCTCATGAGTGTAAACTTCGTATATCATTGTCGTACTACTTATTCATGTGTTTGCAATCCCGGGTATCTCTACCTGGTGGGCAACGGAGTTATTCCATGGTCCAGCAGATACCCTGGATAACAGCGCTCATGCTACCATAGAAAACGAAGATGTAGTGGAAATGGATACAAATGACTAAGTCCTCACTAAAAATGATAGGGAGATGGAATCTGACAGATCGAGTACGACCGAAGAGGGTGGGAGATCAAAAAATCAATGCCATAACTCTTCAGTCAAGAAGAATTAAGTGATCTAGGGAGAGAGTTGGGATTATCAAAAGAGGCTCATGAACTCCTGGCCTTTAGATTGAAAGAAAGAAATCTCCTCGAAAAATCTGCAAAAATAACTATGTATAGAAATATGGAGGAAGCATTCACACCTCCCTTTACTCACGACAAAGTCATCAATTTAATGTATGCAACGGTATAGCCGGGCTTACGAACGCTATACAAGATGGTTTCTACAAGGCAGAAGACTGGCGTAAGATCATACTTCTGTAGAACATTAATGTTTTAGGCCCCATCCGAATTGCACACTCAAAGTTCTCAAGGAAACGTATGAAAACGTAAAGATCATTTTTCAGAAAATAAACTATTCTAAACTCCTTTGGAGTATATGTGGGGATCTTAAAATTATAAGTATTATTCTGGGAATTCAGAGTGGGGATATTGTATTTCCCTGTTTTCTTCGTGTTTTTAGTAGTAGGGATCGTAAAAAACTACTATTCTAAGAAAGAATGACCTGAATGAGTGTCATTACAACCTGGGTCTTCAAACGTTATCAAATTATCACTCATAGATCAAACAAATATATTGATACTGAACCTTCACTTAATCTAAAACTTGACTTGATGAAACAGTTTGAGAAAGTTTTGGACAAAGAAGGTCATTGTTTTGAATACATAGGGACTAAAATGCCAAAACTAAGTGAAATAAAGTTAGAAGCAGGAATTTTCGATGGTTCACAGACCCGAGTATTCTTCAATGATGCTAAAATTTCACAGCTCACATGACAGAGAAAGAGAACGCTGCGTGAATAAGTTTACTCGAGGTAGACCAATTTTTTTTGGATAATAAGAAGAGCTCAAAATATAAAGAACTGATAAGTGATGGGAAGGACTCCTCAACTTAAGGGGACAGTTAAATACCTGGGAGTAATTCTGGACTCACGACTGAGCTAGAATGATCATATTGAGGCTCGAACCAAAAAAGCCATATGTGATTTCTGGGCTTGTAAACGAGCCTTTGGGTGTATATGGGGACTGACACCTAAAGTGCTATTTTGGATATACACTATGGTGATCCGCCCCATGATAACGTACGCCGCTATTGTATGGTGGCGTAGTACAACAAAGCGCAAACATATTTTTCAACTTGACAAAGTTCAGAGAATGGCTTGTGTGGGAATATTGAGTGCGATGAGGACTGCTCCCACCAGGGCTCTGGAAGTTCTGGTGAACCTGACTCCTCTTCACTTATACATAGAGAACGAGGCCCTGAGGACTGTTTATCGTCTCAGTTGTCTGGGACATCTTGGAATTGAAACAGGCGGTGACTCAGGGTCTGGGAGAGCATGGTGGAGGGGTGTCCATCACTCCCCATGCGGACAGACTATATGACGCCGTTTTTAAAACCCAACCTCTCCCTGGAGATTCTTAGGCCAAGTAGAGAGGATTGGGAGGGAGGACAAACTCTTCCGAAAAATGGATCCTGGTGGTATACTGATGGATCTCGATAAGATGAAAGAGCTGGAGCCGGAGTATTCGGCAAGACCACAGGAGTCAGAGAGTACTACGCTCTCGGACAATGTGCGACAATTTTCACAGCGGAAATTTATGCTATTCTGCAGTGTGCCCATCTCTGTGCGAGGAACATAGACCGAAATAGAGGAATAAATATATGCTGAGACAGTAAGACTGCGATATTGGCACTGAAGTCAGTTGTCGTAACATCGCGACTGGTGTCTGAGTGCAAGGATGTACTAAATGGTATGATAAGGAATGGCTGCACAATCAGACTCGTATGGGTCCCGGGTCACTCGGGCATACGCAGGAATGAGGAAGCAGACCGTCTGGCAAAGTTGGGTTCGGCGATCGAACCGTATGGACCCCAACCAATATTACCTATTCCAATTGCTATTGGCAAAAGGGAATTGAAATCGTTGCTGGAAGGCAAATTTATTGAATCATGGAGGGGAGCTCCTGGAATGAGGTGTGCTAAGGAACATATAACGGGGCTTGGCGCACGGCGTACTAAGGAGCTTCTCTTCTTGGGAAGGAAAGAGCTGCGAATTGTGGTGAAATTGTTGATAGGACATTGTCACCTTCGGGGCCATATTCATAGAATCGGTGTCGAGGGCGACCCGACGTGCAGATGGTATTTGGAGGAGGATGAAACTGTTGACCATGTTCTCAGAGGGTGCTCAGCACTCAACGGACTGAGACAGAGATATTTCGGAGATATAGTTCTGTTACCGGAAGCAGTTAGGCAAATTCAAATAACGAGGTTGCTTGGATTCGCAAAAGCGATCGGCCTCGAATAACCTGCAGATATGGTGGTATGTAAAGGGCCCAATGGAGGCCTAGGCATCGATGATCTAGTATCATCACCCCTTTTTCATTCATTCATTCATTCATTCATTCTGATAAGTGCTATGGTGAAAAACTATAACACATTGTGTTGCAATATGAGTATAAGGCTACATTTCTTAGACTAACATATTGATTACTTTTCATGAAAACTCGGTGGTTATAGCGAGGAACACGAAGAAAAGTGTGATGGGATTAAATAGACCCCGGATTCGGATTCAGCGAACCCGAAAACATACGGTAGACATAGGGGCAATTTTTTCGATTTTTGTATAGAGCTGTTATCCTTATCTAGCTGCGTTATTAAACGGAAAACTTAAAACCATGGTAAATAGATAAAAATTTATTTTAAATAAAAAAATATTATAAATTAGAGAATTATTTCTTTGGTAGTTGTTGATAAGAAGTCGGACGACGTTTTATTTTGTCAATCAACGCAACAACAGAAAAAAATGCTTTATATGCCAGTGATTAACATTATTGATAATCACGCTATTTTGATTAAACCCATTGCAAAAATTCTTTTCCCCATTAGACTCTGATCTGGTACGGTGATAGTGATTTTTAACAAAGTTTGGGTAACTTTGGAAATTGTCGAAAAATTCCGGTACATAATTTAGTTCGTCAATATATGATGTAGTTATACCATTAATTTTGGGTATCTCCAATAAGAATCGAAATTTTGACAATAACTTTAATAGTAAATTGAAGAGACGAGTGGAATAAGGTGTTTTGTTAAAGCATGTTTCCTGTAAACGGAAAATACAAAACTTAAAAAAATAAATGAAATTTTGTAATTACTATGTACAGTGTAAAACAAATTAATGAAAATAATCTTTCAAAAGTAAACATTTTGATTTTATTCACTAAGTAAAAATAACGGCGTGAAAGTAAATTTTAGATCCCCAGAAACACTGACAATATAATCTTAAATAGTTAGTTCAGGTTAGATACGCGATATTATCATCCTGTTATTATCTTTTTTTATAATAAGTACTTCTCTCTCTTTTCCACTTCGACGTAATATAAATTGGTTGAAACTTTCAACTATTCAACTCATTACAAATTCTGAAATTATATAGTTGTATCTTACAACTTGAGATATAATTCGCAAACCGCATATCTTGTAAACTTAATCAAACTTCATCCAATAAGACTTGAACTGGGCAACTTCGATACTCTAGTTTTCGATATTGAATGATAATTTCGCCATTGGGTTTAATAAATTGAGATTGGTTAGATGGAAAATATTGCAATTTCTGATAAAATATGGGTTATTTAAATATTTTTACCTTTATTTACTAATATTCAGTTTAAGAAAAAATTGTATAATCTAGTAAAAGTAATGATCTGAGTTACTTTACTGACATTTTCAAAAGTAAGGTTTGTAATGCGTATATTTTATAGCATCATGACACACACTGTGAAAAAATTCCTTCAGATTTCTTGGGTTTGTTTCGAAAAATTTCCATTATGAATTAGAATACTAGTCTCTATAGACGTTACATATACAGGGTATCCGGAAATTCTAATCTTATACTTAAGAAAACTTGAAAAATATTTCATATGAACATAAGTCAGCAAATGCATCAAAAGGATCTATGACCACTTAAAGGGGACCTTCAAATATGGATTTTTATTTAATATCTTGCGATTCCTTATTATTTTGACATTGCAAGCTATTTGATATTTTTCACTTCAAATTTACAGTCGTCAAGCCTACATTGATGTTTAGTTTAAACATAATTAAATCAAAGTTGATGTATTGATTTAATTAAATCAGATTTTCTCCAAAACTATTAGTGCCATGACTTTTACAAGAATATCTTCTTTATGTGAATAGTTTTATGGAATCATAATTTTTATGTAGAATTAAAAAAAGAATAGGGATAAATATATCAGACGGCCTCTCCCTCCTCCCCAGTAGGAACGCCCTTGACTAAATTTGCCGCTTACTAACATCAAAAAAGAACATTTATTGATGTTAGTTTGAATATTTAAAAACACATCGGTGCTTCAAACAATTCCAAAAATATTAAATGAAAACCCGTGTTTGAGCGCCACCTTTTTGCGAACTTATGTTCATATGAATTTTTTTTTCATGTTTTCATATGTAGAATCTCCCTTCGAAGTATACGAAAGAAATTTCCTGACACCCCGTTTAATACGCTAAATGTAATAAATTGTTTATTATGTATAACTGCCCATTATAATATGTAATTAATTACCACAATTGCCGATACATTTAATCATTTTTACCACAAATATAATTAAATAAAAGCTTTTAAACTGATTAAAGGACCCATTATTTTCATAATGGGAAATGTCTATAGGTCAACTCTATGGAACTTAGGATTCTGGTAATCCTTGATAAGTAGATCAAAAGTCTCAATTGGCGATAAGTCTTGAAAACTCTTGTTTTAAATATTTAGCCCTTTGAAGTTGGGCTATTTTTGCATTCTTCAGTATTGTAAAGGCACTGTAAATCTTTATATCACTGAAAATATCTAAAGGGTTAAGCTGTTATTTGTCGAAAAAGTAAGGGGTTTATTAGTGACCTTCGCGTTAACCTTGGAGGTTACCATGAAGATCCAGGTCAAGCAGTGTTATAGAGTCAAAAATCAAAAGAGAATTGAATGGAGACTTTCGCTTTGAACTAGTCACTTTGAAATAACCTCCAAGATGACCGTCAATTCGGATTTTTTTTGAGGTCTGTACTAGCGTAAAGCGTATGTCAGTATATTCGTATTAATACACGTATGTAATTCAGCATATCTATATTATACATGTATATATGCACGTAACAATCCACTTATTACCCCTTATCAAAGAAAGCATACCCGATTTTGGCGACAATCCATGAAACCCTTTGCGGAGGATGCATTCCATCTAAAGCATATCAGCGACCATTCTGGTCAAGTCGTCAAAACTTTTCAGTAATATCAATAGATTTGTATGTACGTATGCACAATAGGCATAGGTAGATAGAGAGAGCGTACACGTCCCAGACTCTTTTACATCTACTGCGCATGACGACGAAGTCTTGCTGCAGCAAATTGTACACGAATATTACCTTGAAGATTATTTCAATGTCACCGCTAAGGCCAAGGTTTCGATTGCCGATAAAAAATAACTTGATACTGGAATGACCTTTAACATGACTCTCAAGGTCAAAGCAAAGGTCTCAATTGAATCCTGCTTGTGAGTTTTGGTTATGTAAAATGAGAGTATTACTGATTACCAGCTGTTAATAGTTTAATCAGGGTTTGGATTCGTTTTGACTTCTCATCTTACCACAATTTATTACGTAGTTGATCGGAGATTTTATATATTCACCGATTAATTTGATAAATCTAATAAAATTTTACAGATTTTCATTACATTCACCATTTGGTTAAGGGGATTATAAATAAGTGGTTATCATTGCTCTAACATTTTCATCAGAAATAAATAATTTGAATTTTTAAATTGCTTAATGTAAAACAAAATTCTTTTAACATAAAACAATAATCAGTTTATATATAAAAAAAAAGTTTAGTCTTTTAAAGATATGTGATATATCCCAACAAGAATTTTTTTGTTGATTTAGCGTAAATATTTCTTTTATTTGGGGATTATTTATAATTTTATTCTTTAAGCAAGAAAACTATCTCTATTTTAATAAAAAATATTTTTTCTTAAATTGATATTTTATTTAATTTAAAAAGTTTTACTTTAGAATACTCGTCGCTTTAAATGGAGTAGATGCTGCAGGGTTCTTACAAAAAAGTCAAATTTTTAATATCTTGTAATAGTCCTCATTTCGATCAAGAGTTTTTCTTTTCACAAATCATTATATTTCGTACTTTCTATTTTAAGGATTGCCAAAAATACAATTGTCGTATAAAATTTCCAATCAGAATTTAACTTCTTGATCTTTTCTTGAAGGCTTTCAACAAACATAATAAATTATGGAAAAATGTAATTTTTGTTAAAGCAAAAACTAATAAAAACATGGCCACAGTGTGACGAGGATTCGCTTTTTCATAATAATTATATAGTGTATGTCCGTAAAAAAATCATTCGAATTAGTACTTTTTTTAAATTATAATTCGGATTCACATGATAAAATTAATTTATTAAAATTATCATAAATGACATTCTTTGAAATATTACCAAAAATCTTGCGAATATGTTAAATAGTTAACAGCATAATTTAGCAAATAAAATGACTAGGAGTCTATTCAACACTATGATTAGCAATGAACACTTTCTCTAATTACATTAAAAATTTGCAGGACCTTATCAGATAGTATATTTATTAACACTAGAACACTAAAGCAGTAACTAGAGTATTTTAATAAACTATTTGTCTATTCTTAAATTCAGACATCAGAAAATATATTAGTTAAATTAACAGTTTTCTGTTAAGCTTGATTGATGTTTAAAATCATAGGCTTCCAATTTTTTTCTTCTTGCGAATTTCTTCTAAAAACCGGAATAAATTGGCGAACCCATTTTACATATTGAATAACAGTTAATTCGGAAAAACTAACAGATAATTATTAACATTATTAAAATTAAAATGATAGCTTAATCTACAAAAAAGAATTAATACACAATGAATATTGGTATTGGGATATTTGTGTCTGTTTGGTGGATAAAGAAATTCAAAATTTGGTTCGATGTCTGAAAGTTTGAGTTTCGATCAGGTTCTGCATTTAACCTGTTTCTGTACCGTTCTTTCAGGTATGTGTATGTTGAAAATCCTTTCACCCATAGATATGTTGTACAAAATGGCCATAAAATTTTAATGGCTTATTTGGTCAGCACAGAACACTAATTTCTTACATTGAGCCAAACATCAATTAAATAGTGATCTTTAAAAACACTACTTAGGGAATTGTCAGATGGTAGGTAAATGAGCTTTTCTTTTTCTAGTAAAGTTAAAGAAGTATACGAAGTTATATCTCCTTGAAAAGGATTAAGTACCCAGTTGTTCGATCTAGATATATAGGTTTATAAGGAAAATAGTCCTTGAACGTTAATTGAAGTTGTTTGAGATGTTCAGTATTATTCCTTTTAATATTTGTACTAACTTGAATTTAATTTTCTAATAAAATAGTGCGGAGAAAACAAAAACACTCTTACTCATTCACGTGAAGATATTGAATTCAAAAGTTATACTTCTTTAGTATGGCTGCTATTCTATCATGCACAGTGAAAACGGTGACACGTGGGCCATGTAAAGGCAGATTTAAATAAATGTCGGCCAAATTTGCAACTTCTTGCAGCCAAAGAATACCAGATACACAAAGAAGAGAAATGAAATGGCTGGTCAAGAAGAACTATTTGAACTTCAGACTTCAATTCAAACAAGCGAGACAAAACTTTGCCACAAAAAATTCATCTAACTTCTGTATGACGCAATAAAGAAACGTGGAGGCTTCCAAAGTCCTAACGAAGCGCACGAAATAGACTAAAGTTTAGATTTTATAAAATTTACAATTGTTACAGGGCCTTTGAAAGTACTGGATAACTTTGCAGGAATGCACTTACATGCCAGTGCTTGTCTATGAATATAGCAATGAGTCCGATCATTATCCGCACCCCAAGGCCAGAAAATGTTCCAGTCATCGATTTTGCACCATTAGTGCACATAGCCAAACAAAAATACTAATTTTTTTTATTTTTTCAAAATAGTCATAAATCATATCAAAAATTACTGCACCTGTAAATAATATATCTTCTTGAATGGAATTCTTGAAAACATATCTTACATGGACAAGCAATACTGCAGCGCTTGCTACATTGGTCGACTCGTCTAGCTGAATAACGATATCATCCAATTTTATTCCTTGTAAAAGTTCACTTTCCTCATCATTTGTCGTATCATTAATTCTCCACGACACTGTGTTGTTTGATAAGTGAACCAGGTAAATTTTGTTTGCTGCTTTTTCTTCAAGTATACACTTCGTGATGTCTTGTAAGATCTTCAATATTTTTTTAATATAGGGAGGAATGCGTACGGTAGCTCAATATGTTAGAGGCTAGGTCTGTATCTCTTTTAGGGATAGTTGTACTCTGATTTGATTACTTAATAGGCGCCACCTGTTTTAATTTGTTTGAGAACTTACCCAGTGTATAAAAACAGGAAAACACAGAGGTTTCAGGAATGATATTAATTTACTATATTTCTGGTGCATAGCTCCATAATAAAACAAGTAATTAAAACAAAATAACTATTCCATTTTATTCTTCTAAAGTGAATGTATACACATAAAAAAGAATGGTATCTATGAGTTTACTTGATATCCTGTCTTAAGAAAAAGAAGGAAGGAAGGAAAGCTCTGAAACAAAGTTCATATCTTTAAAAGTAAAAGCAGGAGGACGAAATCTTACCTAATTGATGGACTTTTCCAAAAGAGAGAAGATATTCGTTAGTCATTCTTACCAACCTTATACTTAACCTGGAGCAATCTCACTTAGCTTCGAACTTATAAAAGTTAGAAGATAATAAATTAATTAACGCACCATGGAAATTTAAGAAGAAGAAAAATATGGTCAAAGCCTGAAGTTTCTAATTAAGATAATATTAAACTAAAAGAAATGTTACAAATCTCATACTGTAAACCCAACCATAAATTTTCAGACTCTGCATGCTGTGCCCGTATCAAAAGAATAGGATATACATACATCTACAACCAATGATAACTGAACTATTATTGAATACAACCTTATATATTTTAACAGTGACATGTAACATAAATAAATGGGATTTTATTAAAATTAAAATGTTTCATTCAGTTTTTACCTTCTATTTCAAACCAAATAAAAAACCAAATATAAACTACAACATTTTACAAACTTTGTTAAGAAGAAGAGTCATAAACTATAAGACCATAAAGAGTTGTGAATGAAAAACGAATTCAATGTTTCCAAACTTTAAATTACAGGACAAATAATTACCTTTTACTCAGGTAAAAATATACAAACTATGTCACATTAATAAGAAACAGTAGCAAACATGCAACGTTAGCACACGGTCCAAACAAGCTTGCTGCCACTGTATGTGCTTATTCAGATCTTGATATTCTGTAACTAACTCGAAATGATGCCTTGAAAGCCACTTTATTATCTTCGTTTAAATCTGTTGGGAAAAAAGAAACACAAGACTTTTTATTACCTGCCAACTTTCATTTAAAATATGTACTCAACAGGTTTATCCTTGTGATCCCGATGTCTTGTTTCAAGATGTCTACGACCAAAAGATGGTTTCAAGCTATTGTTGACCAGGATTTCATTACAGATTACACAAAGCCATTTAGGTTCGGACTCCCCCTAGGTAAAATAAAGATCAATTTGTAAATAGTCACTGTCATATTTTCGTTTTTTTCCGATTTTCTTACTCTGTTGGCTTATTTTTTTTTTGTCAGATTTGACAAAACTACCAGTTTTTAACCAACCATATATCAGGGATTTACGGAGCAATAATTATTTACTTTCAATTTCGACGAGCGCCCGTGCGGTTTCTAAAGTTTGCGTATTTATTTATACAATAAGAAATCGTTAAACTGGGTTACACTACTAATATTTATGTACACACTATGCATCAACTCGAGGTTCCTTAACGCATCATATAATTTAATTCGACTCTACTCTTCGTTATATGTGACTGCGGCGTTATATATTCGGAAAATGTTTTGGTTTGCAGAAGTAGAAGTTGCCGGCTCGTTCGAGAATGTGCTGACATCGCCGGCTGCGTAGCGACTCGTCCCGATGTTTAATTTAAAATTGCGCCATAACAATATTGTTCCGCGAACCCCCTTTGGAAAACGCTGTTTTAAACTAATTGCAAAAACAGTATTAACATTTCAAAAATAACGTTTGCTCATGTAATAACTATCACAAAAAAAAATTCACAATATCTTGTCGCAACTACAAAATTGATTTTGTTTATTTATGCCACGTAACGATCTCACTTTTAGTTTCCTTTGGTTTTCTAAAGGATAAGAAAATTAGTCTCCTAACATGCATACAAATGAATGAAAGATAAAATATCAAAAGCAACAACGATACACAACTACAAAAATTGAGAAACCTAAACAAGAGCCTATCTAATGCTATTAGAAAAGACATTAGAATATGCAAAACCAAAGAAATACAAAAGAAAGCAAAAGTTTTCTCTTTAGAATTACATGTTTGTATGCTTCGCAAACTTGCTGGCTTGCACTGATAAGACTGTAGACTCAGTTTAATACATTATTTATTTTGTTAATTAACGACAGACTGCCGTTTCAGTTAATACTAAACTAATGAATGAGACAATTATGAAAAATTTATGAATGAGTCAAATTTTATGACAATGCTTCCCGAGCTATTAAAGGTATACTATCTTTTTTACGATTGCGAATAGTTTTCCTAGGTTTCAAAATAGTTGGGAATGTTTCTCAGCAAAATGGTAAAATTATTAAGAGGATCATTAGAAATGTAATTTGACGTAAAACCTCGCTGATAAAAAACTTTTCCTTCATCCGGTCTAGAGTATCTTTATTCTTCAGTTATGTTTAATTAAGAGAAAATTCAATATATAGAAAAAAAATTAGGATTGTGTTTTTAAATAGTTGCTAATGTTATTTTGCTTACCATAATAAATATTTTTTAAATTATATTTTAAAGACACTATCTACTTTTTTTGAGTGGTTTTATGTATAACGATATCTAAAGGGAAACTTATCTTTAATGTAAATAACTTTTCCGTATCAACAAAAAATATCTTTTCCAACATACCAGAATTGCTACAAAAGTACACTGGCCCATCCTTTAAAAATCCATATATTGTAGTTTATTTAGCTGTGTTGTCTGCCTAATAACATACAGGAGAAATTCTTTCTCCTGTATCCATTTACACATATATTCCACTGCCTTAATGTGACTTGTATATATTCGATATTTCTGTGAGTCGGGCCGAAATGTATCGAGTCGATTTTTATTGTGGATCATCAATCTTTCTTCGACTTTGCCAGATCGTATCTGCCTTAATACTGAATATGAATATAAAGTATTTTTGGAGCTTCCAGGATTGAATGAGGCAATTCCAATTATGTTTTCGGGCCAAATATACATAATAACACTTTAAATATTGGCTTTCCGATCAAAACAAAATTGATAGGACGAAAATCTTGTGGTAACGAACGCTTATAAATATTAATCTGACAGTTTAGCTGATAAATTGTACCTATTATGTAAAAGGCAAAATTATTTTTGAGACATATTGTGCTGTGGGTATTATTTTTGTAAAATATCAACTGTAATTTGTTAGAATGTGCTTTAAATAGAATATTGAATATCACGTCTGGTTTCGTAGGGAATACACAACTAGATTCTTTATTATTACCAGTATATTTTTATATACGATCGTATTTGATATTGTTACAAAATTTTCTTTTTAATTATATTAATCAAGAGCCATTATGTGAAGGTATCTCTATGCTTCATCTCTAACTATTTAAAATAAGAACGGAAGAAAATCAGTTCATTAGAGAGAACGAGATACGGTAGTGTATAGTTTAAATTATTTGATTTTTGAGTTTTATCGTTTTATTGAGGTGGTATTTCTAACATGTGTTTGGTATTATTGTGTTGGTTGAAAAGTCCGCGTTCGAGTGTACTAAATTTTCTAACTTAATTTTGTAACTGTCGATCTAAAGATGAAAAATTATCCTGCCATTCTTATCTTATCAGTGATCTTAATTATATTTTTTTATTGGATTGGAAATTTCGTATTTACTTGCTGGTCAAATATTTTTTTGGATTATTGTTTGTTTATGTTTCAGATAGGTGAAATAGGGCTGGACTTCACATGATTTCGGATTGATAGAAAAGGCTTCCTCTTTGAGTTGCTTTTAAAAAATGGCAACCTCTTTTCAATGCCGCAAAAAAAACAGGAAATAACCTAACTGGCATTGCGTGAATATAAAAACGTTTTTCATATAAGCTGTTGGACAAGAAAAAACAAGGGTCACGTGGAAATTCGAGGCCAGAATAAATATATAGCAAGATTAAAAAGAAAATCTGCCACGTTCGCTGAAGAAGCTGTCGTCTCAAAAGAAAATAATATTAAGAAAATTGAGAGGCTAAATTTAGTAAATGAAGAACACAAAGAACAACTTAACACAATTACTAGTAAGATTTCTTGTGAAAAAGTGTCTCTAACTAACACTCCACTCAAACAAGGCAAGTCATCTTGACTCATATGAGGATCCAAACTGATTAAAAAAATAACAGCATTCAAACACAAACAGAAGATTGTTCTTGCAATAAGATACTTTTGGAAATTGGTTCTAAAACTAATTACTTGAGTAATCACATCCAATATTTGGAAAAGACTTATCCATGTGGAAAAACAAAGAAGACGAGTTAGAAATGGAGATAGAGGAGTCTACAAAACAACTGAGCGCCTGTGAATAGGAAAAAAATGAATTAGTGTGCATAATTAATAATCTGAAAACTTCTATCGAAATATTATCAGCAGATAACGAATTTTATAGTACGAAGTTAAAAGTGCTAAAATTAAGTGTATGTTACTTTCAAAATAACAGATTAACAGATTGGATATTAATAGTGTCAAAACTACCATTAAAACTAGCATTGAAAATGTTATATATATATATATATAAATATATAAATATATATATATATATATATATATATATATATATATATATATATATATATATATATATATATATTTATATATTATATATATAAATATATATATATATATATATATATATATATATATATATATATATATATATATATATATATATATATATATATATATATATGTTTATGCGGATTCCTCCATGTGAGATGCAATAGCAGTGGATATATCCACATTATGCCGTTGTAGTGCTGAAATCACATTCAGCAAACGTACAACTATATGCAGCTCCGCGTATGAATGAAGTAAAATGCGAACAGTAAATGCAAACTTCTCTCCATTATATCCTTTCTGGGTTAGAGGTTGCACAGTTAGAACATATTGTTATAAAACGCAATTTATTCTATTTCACCACCATCGAGATGATGGCCTACCTGTACCACCATACCGAGAAGAAAGTCAAAACTTACCCTCCCCGCCACAGTGATACGGCAGAGGTACATGTTTCGTCTCTACTAGACTCATCAGAGTACCGACATGCACCTGGCTGTGCAAAGAACAGATGGGAAGGAAGCATGCAAATATTGAACACGGCTTCTCCGACCTTGTGGACTGATGAAGAAAAATTTTTAACATACGCAATTTCAATTTTTGGAGTGTTTCAAATCCACATGCAGTAAGATTTCGGAATTTTCAAGAAACCTGTCAATTTTACGTATTTTGTACTATAATAAATGATAGAATAGTTAAAAGACCTTTTCATGAAGAAACCGTAAATGGTAATTCATTAATAATTCAAAAAAAAAAATTATGGCCCCATTTTCAAAATTATGTATTATATTTAAATATTCTTAAAGAATTATTTTATATTTATATTTACGCAATTTACCTTAACACAGGCAAATTTTTTACCAACACGATGTCACCCCACCACACAAAACTCTTCCAGTTACCAATTTCTTACAAGCAACATTTTATGACAAGTAGATTACCAACAATAGACCTTTTCTGTGGTCTCAACATTCTCCTGATTTGACTGTCTTAGATTATTTTATACGGGAAACGATGAAAAACCAGTTACAACCATGGAGTACTACTGTATGGCAAGGATAAGTTTATCTTCAGATTAAATGAGAGCGACCATCCATGACGAACTAACTCGAAGGTGTGAAAAATGTTTGGAAGTTCAAGATGAAAATTTTGAACATTATAAAAATAGGGAGTTTACATTTAAAAAAATTGACTTTCTACAATATTTTCAGGTTATTATTTAATGTTACTTTTTGATCACCCTCTATTTATTTATTATCAAAATATCAACATAGTACACTAAAGTAGATCCCCTTCTAGAAGAAAACGAACCCCAATTAAATAATGAAGGCTTTCATATAGGAGAAATTGATAGACTTAGATATAGGACAATATATATATATATATATATATATATATATATATATATATATATATATATATAAAATATGTCTATAATTTTATGTAGAATCTAATAATTAAATAACATATTATATATAAAATATGTCTATAATTTTGTGTAAAATCTAATAATTAAATAACATATGGGGTCTTCCATTTAAAATAAACAAGAAGGCATTAATTTCAGATAAAACCTAAACTTGAAAATATTTTAGCAGAATCTCCCATCGACTTTGGTAAATTGCCAAATTTTAAAAATGTTTTTTTTTCTATTTTCCGAGAAATTGATAGCGGCATTTCATCGTGGGACACCCTGTATATGGCAAAATGAAAAAAAAAAGGGAAAAAAATGCGGAAAAATGATATTTTTTCAAGCGAACAGTAAAGAAGTTTAAACCCACTAAATGTTATTAGCTTTCGGGCACAATAAATTTCACATTTCAACAAATAAATCCCTTAAAGAGCGGTCCCGATCGGTGAAACTAATTTTTACCTAATAATTTGTTAATCCAGCCTGATACGCGAACACTGCGTAATCAAGAAATGTTCATTAAATGTTTAATAATAATTTTATTAGGAAACCAATTTTTTTGCGTATATAAGATAGCGTGAACTTCAAAATTTCATTGGATTTTTTCAGAACTAACAATTAAGGAGACCTAGAAAATTTTTTGACCTTCACCCTTATTTTTAACTAATAAACAAATTGAATAACTTGATTATTATTGAACAAAATGTTATAGGAAAAATATAAGATGAAATTACACGATCTAAGTCGATTAGTAGTTTACGAGAAGTAATTTTTTAAAACCATGCTATGTTTATCGCAAAAAAATCCTAATACTGGGTGTATCTTAGGACATATACAAGTTTAATAAAATTTTGTTGAAGATGTCAAATCAAAGCTCTGCATGAAGTTTTTGCTCACTTAGAACCGGCCCTGGATTTTCGTTGTTTTTTTCTTAATAAGGTAAAACTAGTTAAGTTTGTAATAAAGGAGTTACTTCGTAAGAGGTTGTGTAATTATTTTCCTGCAAATAAATTTTAAAGTATTTTAAATCGTTTAAATCTTTTGGTCGTGCTCAAAATATGAGCCAGGTGCATTATTACTCTTGGGAGTATAAGTTTATGTTTCTCTTGTTTTAGCTTATACAAATAATCCCACAAAGCAATTTAACTAGTATTTTGCCAAGCAATATTCGAAGTCTATAAAAAAGCAATTTATATTTTAAAAGTTATCGAAATCTGTTGTTATTCCACGATAAATCCCCAATAAGCCTCAGGAAAGCAAGGGTAAGGTTATAATAAGCTTAGTCAAAAGCGAAACCTTTATAGGGGGTTTCGACTGCCGGCAGGATCAAAGGGCAATTTAGGAGCTGCTTGTTTTTTCGCCCGAGATGTTGCGGTAACATGTGTGTGCCAATATAAGCCACAAGAAAAACATAGCGCCCAAAATCCGAACAGAGGTGTATTAAAAAGAAAAAAAAGCAATGAATTATACTTAAAAAAGAAAGAAAATTACTTAAGGACATTTTTTAGTTTTCCTGATACAGAGCAAGGGAATAAAAAATACACGAATTTTTAGATACAATAGAGGATATTTGATAACCCCACCCACAAATTTTAGTTTATTTGTTGTATCTTGTGTGAAAAGTGCTTTTTTTCTTAAGAAAATATTTTTAAATTTTGTTTTGAACAAAATAATAAAAAATACTTACTTCTACACCTCTGGAAACACTAAATATTCTGTCTTGTTGCTTTTCTTATGTGAATTGTTTCTGGAGCTTCTCTAACAAAAGTCCAACAATAATCGGCAAGCATGGAAGCATTCCACTTTCCCTGGTGCCTTTTTTCCAGTGTTGATACATCCTGATGAAATTTTTGCCGTGCTCATCACTTATAGCTCCGCAGTTGTCAGGAAAAAAGTCCAGATGTGAGTGTAGGAAATGGTTCTTTAGGGACATATTGCAACCAATTTTTTGATACGATGACAGCATATTTTCAACAAGAGTAACGTCATTGTCAGCTTTTTATTCCGGAAGAAATTAGTGACCACGAGGCAAAAGTCATTCCAAGGATTTTTCAAATGTTTGTCTTTCAGAATATTTCAAATCTGTGGTCAAACAAAAATAGCATCTTTAATTTTTGCTTCACCTAGCCTTGGAAATTTCCGACGCAGGTACAAAAAAGCTGGCCCATCTGTATTCAGTGCCTTAACAAAGGTTTCATTAGGCCCAATTTGATATGCAGTGGTGGCAACAAAATCTTTTGGGGTTTATCAATGGTATGTACATTTTCACCTGGCTCTAATGATTGTCAAACAGACCAGTCTTTTCTCTTGTAGTGAAGTACCTTTACTCGACTGTCCCATTTACACAAAAAACAGCAAAACTTGGTATAGCCTAGCTGCAAGCCAAGTAAAAGTGCGATCAGATTTAAGTCGCCACAGATCTGCCATTGCTACTCATCGTATTATATACTTGTCAATAGGTACTTCATACTGTCGTATGGTTCTTTCATGGGAACTGCATATTCAACAGGAATAGACAGTAAAATATTTCCCATATGTAATAGTACTGCTTTTAAACTCAATGTTGAACTATCTATAAACAATCCCCATTCCTCCGGCTTGTAGTCTATATTTAAAGCTGCCAATAACCCGCTAATGTTATTGGAGAAAACCAGTTCTTTTGCATGTTAAAAAATAGTGCTAGGCTTTTATGGTGTTTATGAAAACTGAAACATCGTCTTCTATTAAGTTCCACTGCTCCAATCTTGATCCTGGTAACAGTACTTTACTTTTGAAGCTGTAAGTCTCCCACAAAATCGTATAATTTTGACTGAGTTATTTTGTGCGGTTGGCGGTATAACGTGCTGGGTGTAAAATCAGGATTTCTTGATGTTGATATATCGTTATTATCTGATTTGTAAGTAAGTATTTCTGGGGGTTCTGGAATAGGACGTTCGTTGCTATGAAGCACAGGTCTCATGGCAGATGGTTTATTTGGAAAGTTGATAACCGACTTTTTGTTCTTGGATATATCTGTACGTTGCCAAACACGATATATGATGCAGAAATACCATTCATTAACATGATTTGAAGGCTCTCTCTAGATCATAGGGGTAGCAAACAGTATAGATCGTTTTTTACTATTGAACTAGTTTCTCAGACTTGAAGCGTATACATTACAGCCGATATGTGGCGCGCACTGTTTGTTTTGATCCCCAATATTGCAACCGAAATAAAGCTGATATGCCTTTTTTATCAATGGGGTGATAGACCGCTTCTGAGATGCAAGAGTCACCTCACCACAAACAAAACAGTAGTGATCTAGATTGTTTACACACTTTCGAGACATTTTCAAACTCAACTGTTCAATTCGATTCATTAACATCGACTGTCTAACCTCTCCGCTTTGTAGCTGCTTATATACCCAAATATGGCTTTTATATTTTTAGAGAATGTTTGAGAATTTTCTATTCAATTCCATAATATTCGCAATAATAGCGTTTGCCATTTGTTTGTATACAGTGGCTGTTCAGTACAAAGCAGACATAAAAGTTGATTTACATTGTTTAAATGGATATCTCCCTTATTTTAAGCCCTGAGGGGTTGGAACTTCGTATATGGGGTCATCCCTGAAGATTCCCCATGTGGTGTTGCCAAGTTGCGCAAAATTTTCTTAATTTGGGGAAAACGTGTATTTGACGACATTGCACCCCTCTATTGTTATAACAATAGAAATATACCATGTGCATTCTTGCTGTTACATTATTAATATATAGGGAGACATGACGTATGTCTAAGACTTGAAGTAACATTAAAAAGATAAGTTTAGTTTTGGTTTTAGCACACCAAAAATGGTAAAATTTATTCGATTTTATTTTAGATACATTTTGGCTGTTGTCCAGTGTAATTGATGATTCATAAAATAGCTATATGTTTGTACATTACAAAATTTAAAAATCTTAACTTTGAGCCAAATATGTCCTACTAACGTATTATTCATTAATGAGACAAAGGAAATCTGGTAATCAGACAGAGAGAGAGAGAGAGAGAGAAATCTGGTAATCACTCATTTTAAACAAAAAGTTATATTGCTGTTATATGCTAGAATGGTCTGTTTTTAAAATAATAGTAATTCTGATTTTCTATAAAGTAAATTGGTATATTTTTTGTGATGTACTATTTAAAGTATAGAACATATAAAATTAAATATTCAAATTCAAATTACACAGACCTATATATTTAGGGGTCCCGTATTCTTTTTTCATGACAAGGGTCACTCGTCAAGTAATTTGGTGTGTTAAATCCAAATTCTTTACTAAAATTTTCTAACATATCAAAATTTTGAGGTATCCTAAGCCTTAGGTTTTCAACAGGGGTTTTTCAAAGGAGCGGTAGCAGGAACAAGGACAATTATGGCGTGTTAAAGCTATTAAGGTGGGCAACGCTGTCTTGAAGAAATTAATAAAATATATTTTAAAATTTTCGTTCTCATTGTTGCCGCACAAGATTGTAAATTAAAATTTAGCATTTTAATTCGTTTTAGTTTTACCAATAACAAGTCTTGGCAAGTTTGAAAGTAAGGACAACTATCCTTCGATTCACACAATCTAGCATATTAAGACAATAATATGGAAACTGATAATAACTTATTAACACAGCGAGTGTGCCGGTATACAAGTCGATGCGTGGATGATTTAAATTAATAAAATGTAGCGATCTCCAGTTGATAACTAAATTAACTGAAGTCATTTTCTGAAGGTTGTAGAGAATGATGTTTCTTGCGAAGTACTAGATATCTGTTGGACTTCCATTGTCTCTGTTCTTGTTGAACATCAGGACATTTCGGCTAGTAGTTATTTCTAGCCATTTTTAAGTGAAACTGAAAAAATTCTTAGGCAAAAGTAAAAGTAAGTGCAGTAGATTGTGGCCGAGATGAATGCAGTCATTTATGCTGCATTAAGTTTTAATTTACAATTACTAAGAAGTGGTTTCCATACTTCTCCTATATCTAAAGACGGTTTACCAAAACAATTCGAATTCGATGTAGGATTCTAATTTCAGCCCATTTTATGTGATGTTCATGAGTCTAGGCATTTTGGCGGCACCAAATTTTTCTCTTTCTCCACGAAATGTATTCTGGTATTGTTTGATCCTTACTTCAAGGAATCTCTTTGTTTAGCCAACGTAGGGGTAGCCACATTCCCGTGGTATCTGATATATACAGTTTTTTGTGTCCTTTTGAGTTGTTGTTGATCCCAGTGAGTCGGTTTGTTAGAGAGTTATTTGAATTGAAAAAAACGTTGATATTATATTGTTTTCCTATTCTTCTAACTTTTTCAGAAATGCCCCTAACATAGGGGATGTTCAACACTGATTTTCGTTCCTCGTCAGTTGTCCATTTTGTTATATTTCTGTGTTGTTCTACTATCTTGCCAACCAGATTTATTGGGTATCGATTGGCTCTCAGGTCACTTTTAATGTGATCTATCTGTTTTATCAAGTTCTTGTTGCAGTTAAATAGAGTTAATGCTCTATCTACCAAGTTTCTTACAATTTCATATTTGGTACTGTTGAAGTGGTTGGATGAATAGTTTAGGTATTGTGCCGTGTGTATGGTTTTTCTCTATATTGAGGTTTGAATTTATTTGCCGTTTGTTTCAACCAAAACATCTTAGTGAGTGTAATGGTTGAGCTAATATTGGGGAGATGAGAAAAGAAGGTTTAAAGTTTTTCATCGTTTTCATTCCAAATAATGAAGGTGTCGTCTACATATCTAAGCTATAATTTTAATTTTCTATTTGCGGATTGAATTGCAAAGGTCTCGAATTATTCCATAAAAATGTTTGCGACCACCGATGAGAGTGAAGATCCGATTAGTGGTTCATCTTTCTGGATGAAAGGTTTTTCCTTTTCTTGAAAGTAGGAATTAGTCAAAAAACATTCCAGCAAGTCCATGATGGCGTGTGGTGGTAGACATGTTCTTTCTGCTAAGGTTCTATGTTAAAGACAGTCCAGAAAAAGTTAGATGAATAGGAAAACCCACAACTCAAAAGGATGAACTGGGTGTATCAGACACCATGTGAATGTAACAACACTCATGGATATCACATAAAATGGTCTGAAGCCAGAATCCTATCATATCAAGCTTTTTTTGCATGGTTCTATAGACAAGACGAGAGAAATAACAAGTTGGATACAAATTGGTGATGAATTAATAGCTGACAGTGAAAGACATATTTAAAACGGTTCTTCATCATAAGAATGCATTAGACTTCATCAGGAAAATTTCTTTGTGCAATAATTTAGTGCAAAGAAAAATAGATGAGATGACTAAAAACATTGAAAAGTCAGTATGTGAGGCAAATTTTCCATTTAACTTGATCGGTCAACTCTACCGACTAACGAAACTCTATTCTTATTATATGTAAGGTTCATAAAAGAAGAAAAAGTTTGTAAAGAATAGTTAATCTTCAAAAATTTGGAAAACAATGGGGAAATCGATATTTAATGCTATAAATATATCTTTTTTCAAGAGAAAAAAAAGCAAATGTACTTATATATACATTGTAATATTCAATAAGCAGTTAGTTGCGAAAAATCTGAATGAACAACTGCGTACGTCATTCTCTTACCTTAAGATAAGAAGCAATTCATGGAGTGACAGATTATTTAACCATGTTGTGAAAATGTTTTAGCTGCTGCTGCTTCACATAGAAGTTCGCTGGCTTTCTAAAAGTATTGCCCAGTACTAGATTTATTTGAAAACAAAGCTGAAAAACTACGCGACAACTTGATTACATTACAAACATGACATCGTTTATTTGTGTCAAATGTTTAATGAAGTAAATTTACGTTTGCAAAGTGATGAGCTGAATCTAATAAAACAAAAAGTTATAGTTGCTTTTGTGGGGAACTTTTTCTGTTCAAGCGGAATTTGGATATACAGGTGAATATATCCCCTCTTTGACATTATTTGCCGTGTCTGCTAAATGGAAAAATATACTTACTGCCAACATTTCAACATTCTTCATGCTGATTTCATGGAGAGATTCTACACATGAATTTATCAAGTTGGGGTTTAGGTCCTTTCTTAAATGCAGATAAAGCATAATCATCAAATTTAGAAGAAGAAGAACTGGTAGAACTTACAACGAACAAAAAACAGAGTAAAATTCAGAAATGAATATCAAAAGATTTTGCTTCAAAAATTAATACCAAGACTCTACCCTGGATTGTAGGAAATGGTTCAAAAATTTTTGATTTCATTTTCCTCATCATATTTGACTAAGCATGGGTTCAGTGGGATCGCCAATTTACTTTCTAAAAAACGAACGAGATTACAAGTCATTGACTACAGCGATTTACGACTGTTGCCATAATTGGAACCTGATATTAACAAATTGTTTAAAGTCCACCAGCCCCAATCATCTGATACATTTTTTTTATTACTTATAGTGGGTACAATATATTTGAAGTTGGGTATATAAATACATTTGTATTAGAGAAACTTTTTTAATTCTGAACCAACTGAAGAAACCTTATACAATAAGGACAGACGTGCTCTGTTCTAATACAGTTAGAGGTAAAGTACTATCTCAGATTGCAAAGAAATACCTGGAAAGGATGATACCATTTGGAACTTTTTGCTGTACTAGCGAGAACTAATGAGTTCGAAACCGATCTGCAGATGGCGGTACGCTGCTATGGGAGAGGTTTCTACCCTTTTCTGTTACTTCTTCACAATCTGAGATAGTATTTTGCCTCTAAGGCTGGTATTACACCATCAAGAGCCTTTGGCAAAGGTTTTTTTTACAAAATTATTTATGTAAGAGTGGATGAATATTCTTTTAAATTTGTTCAAAACTGAAAAGTGATAAATGATAAGAGCTATAAAAATTATTTACATAAGAATGAATGAAGATTCTTGTAAATTTGTGTCAATTTGTGTCCTTCTTTTCGAGCTCGTAATCTGCGAAATAGTTATTATATGATGATGTAATTTTTAATTAATTACTATTGAAAACTGCAGGAATTTAGATATTTTTAACAGACGTCTAAAAGAAGGAGGTTCTTAATTCGACCGATATGTATTTTCTTTATGTCTCGTATGTACATTGATTACTTTGAAACGGTTGCATCGATTTGGGTGAAATTTTTTACGTTATATTCAGGAAGTTGGTACTATAGTTACATATTATTTTGGATGAAATTGGTGCAGTAAAAATTCCAAGATGGCGCTGATAATATGACGGTCAAAAAAAAAATTTTGTCCTGTTTTCTCCAAAATTGGTATGGGAGAGATTTAGGGGTCGCACATAAATAATTTAATATTTTTTTTTAATTAAATATGTCGGGTCCAATATGGAAGACAAAAAATTAATTTTGTCCGATTTTGTCAAAAATTAGTAAAAGGTTAAGTTAAAATTGTTTTCAGAATCAGATTCAATATGGTGGATTAAGAATTTTACGTTTATCGATTTTGTTCTAAATTAATAAAAAAGTTAGTTTTTATGAGTGTAGATTCAGAGGTTAAAATTATTTTTTTAAAATTCAATATGTCGGATCCAATATAATGTTGTGAAAATTTTATTAATTACTTTTGTCTTTCACAATTTTGAACGAGAGACCTCGTTCCTATTCTATCATACCTTGAATTGAAGTAGGAGAAGCTAGAGATTATTATAGCCTCACGGTACTTTGCAAGAAACGGGCCTGTACCACCGCCAAAATTGTAATGATTGGTGGAGTACTGCCAGGAAAAGAAACTGCAACTACTAAAGGACACTAATCAAAGAGGTGAGCAACTTTTAGAATCCATTTTTATATATAATCTTACCATAAACAATTTAAGAAATACCCCTACATTTGTAACAAAGGTAATGGAAGAAGTGCTAGATATTACAATAAGAACACCAGACTTAACAAACCTAGTAGGAGACTGGAGGGCATTGAATGAACCTTCTCTTTCAGATCATAAAATAATCACATTCAGTTTAGAAACCGATCCTCCTGAGCCAGTCCTCAGAAGGAATCCCAGGAAAACAGATAAGGAAAAATACAACACTAATCTGAAAGCAAACTTAACACGCAATAAGACTAAAGAACCCGCTAAACACCATCTGGAGTTGGAAAATGACTTAAAAGTAGTAAATGAGACAATACTTGTAGCTTATGAATCGAGCTGCCGCTTATAAACAAGCAAAAGCTGTGGGGATGCACCTTGGTGGAATGACCATCTGTCAGAGCTAAGATCCGAAACGCGAAAACTTTTTAATAAGGCTAAGCGTGACGGAGGATTTTGACAGAGCTACAACAAGGAAATTAGGAAAGTTAAAAGAAACAGCTTCATGAAGTTCTGTGAAGACATTCAATCTACACCTGCTGCAGCTAGACTATACAAAATCATGCGAAGGGTAGGGCCGACACAGCAAAAGCATTCAGAAAGCCAGACGGTAACTGCATGGAGAGCGAAGAAGAAAAGGAATTTACTTTTACTCAACATTTACTTTTCGAGGAGCAAGCCTAGCATCGCAAATGATGTAATAGAACATCACGAAAGACCCACCAGAGAAGCTATAGCAATGGTCAAGCACATATGCAGCGGCGGTCGTTTAAAACGAGCAATGAACATCTTCCTACCATTTAAAACCCCAGGGGTGGAAGGAATAATCCCGGCCCTGCTCCAACAAGGGCATGAAGAGATTTTACCTCACATGCTACGCATTAGTCAAAGTAGCCTGGAAATGAGCTATATACCAGAAATATGGAGAAAGGTCAGAGTCACCTTCATTCCGAAAGCGAGGAGACGGACACCACACACCCTAAATACCTACGATCCATCAATCTCGCACCGTTTATTTCAAAAACGATAGAGAAAGTAGTGGATAATTATATCAGAACAGAAAGTGTTGAACAGGCGCCACTGCACCTTAATCAACATGAGTATCAAGCGGGTAGTTCTACGGAAACCGCACTGATACAATTAATAGATGAGATTCAAGAGGCACGGAACAGTAAGGAAACTGTAATATGTACCTTTCTTGATATAGAAGGGGCTTTTGACAACACTCCACATGAGGCAGTCAAAAAAGGACTTGATGATAGGGGAATGAACAAAACGACATCAAATTGATAGCAGAGTCGAGATAGGACAGAATACTATCGCCCTCTATACCACTAGATGACGCCCTTGGGGGCGGGGTAGCCTCTTCACTTATGGGGAGTATAATTGTAGATCGATTCTTCTGTGATCTGACTAACCTTGCCATATCTTATCAAGGCTATGCCGATGACGTGGTTGTGACCGCAAGAGGCAAATTCGAGAATACCTTCTGTGACATAGTTCAAAGAGGGCTTGAACACATTACGGAATCGTGCCAGATGATGGGACTGAATATCAACCCCCACCAAAACTACCTTAGTAGCCTACACAGAAACCTCAATCTGAAACTATCAAAATGGATAGGTCAGAGGTTAAATATCTGCGACTGGCTTAAAATAATAAACTTCTCTGGAACAAACACGAAAAAGAAGTAATTAACAAAAGCCTTGATGTTCTGTAGAAATTTTGCAGGAAAAAGCTGGGGCATAAACTCAAAAATTCTGCAGTGGATGTACTCTGTAGTTGTGAGACCAATTGTCACATATGGGAGAGCGCTCGGGAGCAAAAGAACCAGTCTGGCTAATACGAGAGCTAACCTCTCGAAAGTTCAAAGACTGGCCTGTGCGTATATAACCGGGGCAATGAAAACCTGCCCAACAGCAGCCATGGAAATAATCGTAAACCATACACCTCTACATATACTTGTGAAAAGTGTGGCGAAGAGGATAATTTATAGGATGAAGAGAGATAAAATGATAAAACGAAGGCCCAATCTCTCATTCAGCAATAAACAAATCTGGGATATGCCTCAAGATGAGATAAAAAAGAAATTCAACTTTGTGAAAAACTTCAGCACAAAGATAAGTCGCAAAAGCGAATGGAACAGAAACATCATTGAAAAATTCAACAAGAAATCAATTAAATGGTATACATATGGTTTCAAAACAACTACGACCAGAAGAGATTAGGCTTGTGCACTAAGTAAAAATCAACTCAGACTTTTGCCACCTGAAGGGACGTCTCAAGAAACTCAGATTGGCAGAAGGAGAAAAGTGCAGATTTTGTGTGGAGGAGGACGAAACCTCTATTCATATCTTTTTAGAGTGCAGCGCTCTAGAAAACGGTTCTTGGGAGCACACAAATAGAAGAAGGGGAACTACCCACTTTGAAGCCGTCCAACATTCTAAGGTTCCTGAAGGAAATAGGACTAGAGGACCTGGAAATAGTAGGGGGCCACAATAGATCTATAATGTCGCAATGTACAGACTCCAATTTTACGCACATACATACATACATACAAGTACATAACTATAATCTTAAGTACATTATGAAATTTACGGGAGGCCTAAATTTTTGTGATGCTCTGCCAAAATAGGATTCTACTTGCCTGGAGCTCCATTTATGCTGACGTACCTCCCATTTTTTCTGGCTGACTGAACCCCTTGCAGGTCACAGTCGACCCTTGCGGGACCATATGAATCACTTTGGGAATATAGAGAATATTCCAAAAGATTGTTAATAAATATATTTATACTTTCAAATTCATTTAAGATCTGTACAAAGGCTGCTGCAACTCTCACAATATGTGTACGTCCTTAAAATAAATTTGTAAATAAATATTGATTTAGTAAACAGTGTTCACAATAATTTCTGCTCATTTAATTAACCAAAACATATTTTATTTTAGCGTTGTGTGGTAAATTACTAAAAATAATACAAACTCCACTCCAGCATTACTTTGAAACTCATTTATTATCAGCCTTAATAATTCAGGTTCTAAATTGCCGCGAAAGTAATTGGACGTATATCATTCTAAGCAATGTTATTTTTGCTCAGTTGCTGCAATGTTTTAAAAGCTTATGTTCGGGTCGTATTTTATCTTTTTAGACTTTTTATTATAATCAATATTTTTGACGGATTTATCAAAAGTACTATTGAATATCTTTATGTGTATGAAAGATACGAATATACTGAGTTTATTGTTTTAAAAATTATACCGATTGAAAAATGCTATCTTATATCGGTCATGAAAGTGGACAAGTTTTTCAATAGGGTAGCAAAGGGCTACAGTGAACCTCGTATTAATGGCTCGTCGGTCATATTTTCTGTTACGGTTTTTTGCCCAAATACACTACTTATTATTACAATTTTACAATGTCGTTATTTAGACTTATAATTATAATTTTTCTAAATAACTAGTTAACCCTAAATATGCATCATATATTTTTTAAATACATGACATAACTTCCCGTAGGTGATTAATTTACTTCTAGAAAATAAAGTGTAGAGAATAGCTTATAAAAAGTAGAAAAATGTAGAGTACCTCGCAAAAAGTAGAAAAATATAAGTTTTGTTGTCTAATCCACTGCATAGCAATATATTTAAATTAACGTAAAAAATAACCACAATACACACTAAAACAATATTGAAATACTGTTAAATTATATTCTAAAATAGAACTTAGTGAAATGTGGCAGAGCATAATATATTATTAAGAAGGGTTGTTGACTAAGTTGGACAAAATCTTTAACAAAAATTAAGTAATATTATATTGGTACTTCTCTAATAATATTATTATCAGCTTTATTTGTCATATTACATGCACAGTACTAGAATGAATACATTTAATTTGCAAAATAACTACATCTAGGGGAGAGTGGTAGTGGCGGGTAATGGCGGACAGGCCAGTATAACTATGTTAGAAAAAGATAGCAGATATTTTAACCTCCACAATCGCGAGTCGCGCCCTAATGCAGAGTCGAACAGTGAATGGTGAGGTGAGGTCGCGTTCGCCGTACAAGGTAAGTTAAGTCGATTATTTTTCAACATTTTCATCTTCTTTTTTAGTAAAATTGAATACATGTATATTATTTCAAGCTAAACATAGGATTCACGATTTTTTAAAGTGAACTAACGTCTAATTAAGCAACGTTTGTAAGTAATCGCCAGGTGCATTACGATATTCTAACCTCAAATAAATATATAGTTTTTCATTTTTTTGTGAGTCGGGTAATGGCGGACGATTTGTGTGGGGTAATCACAGACATCCGTAATTACCCCTATATGGGTTATTATAGGACGAATACCCAGTTATATAGACTTTTTATAAACCTACTCAAATAATTTTTTATAAACTTACCTAAACCTTTTATATTTCAGATGCCTCGAAATTACCAAAGAAAGACGGAGACCAAATACAAATTAGAAGATTTACAAAAAGCTATTCAGGACGTCAAGAACAAAAAACTTTCATTAGGAAAAGCAGCTATCGTTTACTCTATACCAAAAAGTACTATACACGACCATCTTAATAAAGAAATTATAAAGACCCCAAAAAGTGGAAGAAAGGCTGTATTTTCTGAAGATCAAGAAAAAGAATTAGAAGAACCCATTTTAAAATGCAGTAAACTATTTTATGGCTTAACTATAGAGCATAATTTTGACCAAACATCACAAATGGCGGGAAAGGACTGGCTTTATGGATTTCGGAAAAGGAATCCCAACATTTGTCTCCGCAAACCTGAATCCACTTCTATTAATAGAATTACAGCGTTTAATGAAACAGAAGTGAGAATCTTTTTCGAAAACTTGGAAGCCTCACAAAGGAAATATCAGTTTGATGCCAATCGCATTTACAATGTTGATGAGACCGGCATTTCTAACGCCCAAAAAAATTCTAGACTTCTAGCTCAGAGAGGCCAGAAACAAGTCGGCATGGCTACAAGTGGTGAACAAGGCACAACAACAACAATTGTTTGTGCATTCAGTGCTTCAGGAAAGTATGTCCCTCTATTTTTTATTTTCAAGAGGAAGCGAATGAATGCTCATCTATTGCATGGAGGCAATGCTGATATGGTTGTAGCCGTGAGCGATTCGGGTTGGATTAATGAAAACCTATTCATAGATTGGTTACATCATTTTATCTCTTACGCTAAACCAACTGTTGAAGAACCTATTCTTCTTATTTTAGACAACCATTAAAGTCATATTAGCCTAGCTTGCTACCTGCTTTGTCGCCAGAATGGAATAATACTGTTATCTCTTCCACCACATACGTCACATCGTATGCAACCGCTGGACTTAACTTATTTTGGACCGCTCAAAAGTGCATACAACAGAGAATGTGACTTATACATGGCTTCAAATATAGGCCGAAAAATTACACAGTATGAAGTTGTCGAGCTTTTTACTTAAGCTTTCAATCGAATCAGCAATATAGAAAAAGCTGCAAATTGTTTTCGGGCAGCTGGCATTTGGCCATTAGATACAACAAAATTTGACGAACATTTCTTTGATTCGACATCATCTGATGTGCAGACAGCATCGACATCAAATATGCAAAGAGCAGTAACACCTGATGTCCAGATAGCACCGACACTATCTGTGCAAGGAGCAGTAACACCTGATACCCAGATTGCACCGACAGTATCTATGCAGAGAGCAGTGTCACCTAATGCACAAGTAGTTCCATTATCAGTTGTGCAGCAGCGATCAGTAACACCTTTACCTGTGTTGGACAAATCAATTCCACTTCAAGATGTTGTTAATGTTCCCCACTGCTACAACAGAAAAGTAGATAATGTTCCAGAAAGAAACATTCAATTATAATCACTAGTACTCCTATGAAAGACGCTTTAGAAGAAAAAGAACAAAGGAAGAAAAATAAAGAAGAGGCAAAAGAAAATGATAAGTCTGTACGAACCACTGAAAGAAAGAAAGGTATGAAGAATCTTGTTGATGAAGGGTATTATTGTCTTATTTGTAATGAAAAGTATGAAGAACCAATCACAGAAGTTTAGATAATGTGCATCAAATGTAAATTATGAGCCCACGAAAATTGCACGAGTGGTGCAAGCACATCAAGGGGATTTATTTGTGATTTCTGTGCCAATTAGATTATGTCCGTGATTACCCCATACACCATCCGTAATTACCCCCCAAGCTGTGGGATAATCCCGGACACCAGAGGTTTTGTTTTTTCTTGAAATTTGATTTTATTTTTGAAAATTTATCTAAGTTGATTATGAGAACATAAGAATGATTAGTTTAAGTAAATATTAAGCAATAAATAAGCCTTGTAACTTCATTTGGTTCTATTGTATTTAAGTTCTCTCTTAAGTGTTCGGAATTACCCCACCTTCCCCTCATGAAATTTAAAAACCACGTCAATATGCCATTGTTGCGTTACATCACAGATCGTAATAAGTATTTTTTTTCCAAAATGGAAGGAAAATGAGCAATCGACGAGGTAACAGCTTTTACTGAAAATTCACAAAAAAATTTTAACTGTTGTGTATTTTGCTACAAGTACCAAAATTTAAAGGTGGGGATCGGAAAATACGACATGTGTAAAAGTGAAAAAATTCACATTCATGTTCTACCACCCAAAAATAGGGAGTACACAATAAAAATTGTAAAATTCCGTGTTTCCCGTCTTCCCAGATAATTTCTGATTATTAGTTTGTCAAATTATTTGTTCTCAGTTACTTCTTCTTCGTCTTCTTCTATTTCTTTTTTAGTCGATGCTTGTCCGCTCCTGGACATATTACTCATTTAATCAGTTCTACCTTTCTCTATTTAGACCTATACGTGACCACTGTTTTCTTGTTATGACTTTGGTATCGTATTATGACTTAGTAAATAATAACTATTTAATTTCTATTTTACGCTTTTTTTTATAAATTTAATTTTTCAATTTTTTTTTGGTATTGGCATCGGCTGATCAGCCATAAACCAGTAACATTGCAAGATCCAGTTAACTCATGTTCTAATGGTTGAAATATTTTTATAAATCTAAGTCAATTTAGGTACTTAATAGACACATGTTTCGTGCCACTGTGGTCTGCCAGGGAGTCTTTTCATTAAGCAAACAAGAAAGACCACTAAAAAAGGATATAGGTAGCAAGTTAAAAGTAAGAATATGCAACGATAGTTTTAAATTTAGCTTATGTAGGTAAAACATAATTGTATTAAATATTTTTATATTTTGTAACAGTAGTAAACTAAGGATAAAGGAACTCTCAATTTTACAATCATTTATCGAAATTTCAAAGAGTTAATATATTTCGTCGTGATATTTTCTGCACTGAAGTATTTTGTGATCCACATCACATCTAACATGACAGACAATGCAGTTTTCTAATGGTAGTATATTAATTTTACGTAAATTTTCAGGATAACAAGAATAGTCAAATTTCATATGACATTTTGAAACTATTATATCTTTGTGCAGTATTATTGGTATATGTTCACTTATCAAAGAATATCTTGTAGATGTGTTCTTACAATGGTTGAACAATTCACATTTTAATTTTTCGTTGACATTAAAATTCAATGTTTAAATAAATTAGTGAATGTTAGTTTTTTCACGATGTAAGCGAATTCAAGTACTATCTGTAGCCAAAGTACGATTTTGTTACCTTTAAGTCCCATACAGGTTTTTATCCACCTAAGAGCGACATGTTTAGTGCGTAAAATACATCTTCTTAATACTTTTCTAATACTCCAAATAAATAGATTAGTTTTATAGTTCCAAGATTAATTTTTTTACAAGACTTTAAGGACAGGCATCGAATCAGACAAAAGTAACAAAATCTTGATATTCACTTTCTAGAACAGCATTCCATCCTTTAGATATAACTATAGATTCACTGGTAAAAATGCTACATTCTTCAGTTATTTTATATTTAAATTCATGGTTGATACGGAATTCTTCCAGCTATATTTGGAAATGATCTTTGAATAGGTAATAATCTGTGTTTTATATAGAGTTTACTTCGTTTCGGAGCTCTTAGTTTGAATTGATATATACGTCACAATACATTCAGTAAGAATTACAAATTCCCAATACCATGCGGTAATAATAATTATTCAAGGACGCTGTTGTGGAAAAATATGGGAAAACCAAATTGGCAGCTGATTGGGAAACACCACAAAAATTAAGAAACTTCACGCTTGCTATTACCCGCAGTAAAAACGGAAAATATTTTTTAACTTATTTCAGTAATAATAGTAAATAAATGTGAAAGATTAAAGATCTCTTAAAATCTAAAAATAATAAAGAAATGTATTTAAATATATAAGCCTTAAATTGAGAAAAATTTCAATTGGTATTCTAAAACATTCTAGTCCATAGAATTTGATTACTTTCCCGAATATTGGAATACTGCAGTTCAAATTTTGTTCACTTGATAACTCTGAACGAGTTAAGATGGACGGGATGTTTGCGTGCAGAATTTTCTTTTTACCAAACAGCTTGGTACCTGCCCCTAAGGGTCTATTTTACCAAAGTCACTTCCTTGAAGTGGTATTGTTGTACCCCTAAGTGAGACTTGTCAACATTTAAATGATGTAAACGTTTATCAGTTAAACATCCTCAACGAAGTCACTACATTGTCCTCTAATGAGAAAAAATTATACACATTTGTTGAACCTGAACTTTATTCTAACAGCTCACGTGAATCCTTGTATCACCCTTAAGGCTTTCTGAAAATCACTTTCTCTAGAGGGAGAGGGTTCTTCTTTAAGGGAGTCTCTTTTAAGAATCCTACGTCCATTTTAACTTTCGCTTTTCTCCATTAAAAAAAATAGTTATCTACACCAATATTAGCTAATCTATACAGCACACTGTACGATTTGGCATCACAAATATTCTAAGCAAGGGCAAGATGAACCTTACACAAGGTTGTTGCAAAGGCTTTGCGGTAATTAATTCAGCCTATCGGTAAAAATCGCTTGTAATGGGTGGTTATGTGAGTTATGAACTATTTTTGTCAACAACTTGCAAAACTTTCTTAAATCTCCAGGAATGTTCTGCTGGTCATTAAATGAAGAATTAAAATTGTGAGCTAAATGTTGATGAATACTTTAAGAGCCTTTTTAACATTCTAAGGTCTGATGCCATAACGTCTCAGTTTTACGCAGAATGATCCAAATTGTGCTAGGGCTGGATTATTTTGATCCAGCGGTTTTTGCTTCCTATAGATTAACTTCCGAAAATTCTTCACTTGATCCAGTGCACGCGAATTTCAACCCGAGGTAAAGGCGGCCACAAAATCGAGAAAATTTCTCCAGGAAAACTTCGTTTCAATGTAAACACTTTGCTCGCCTCGCTAAACATTACTCAGTTGTCATAGGCATTCATAACCTGTCTGTGTATGTCTGATTGATAATAAATAAAACAGCAATATTTGGTGTGTGACGATTCCGCTTCAAGTCAGCAGAAATTTGTTTATTAATTGACGTGTAATCTAGTACACGTTGAATTTACGCTATGGTGGCTTGTTGAGCGGATTGTCGTTTCCACCTTCTGTACTTGCTCTCATAAGAAATTGCATTTCTCCAAGATCCTCGAAAAATGAATTGGAGGAATTTCATGCAGAATAAGATTGATTCGCTAAATGTCAGCAAGGTCAGAGTGGGTTCTAGCGAGCTGAACCTTTACTCTTGATAGTTTCTGTGGATAAGTAAAATGATGCTGGCCGTCTATCTTTCGTTGCTGTTGGTCTGGAATTTGTAGAATTTCTGACACAGGCCTACTTCTTATATATAGTCTTCAATGGAGAAAGATACAAAGTCTCGCAAGTTCTGCATCACTGATGATGAATGAAGGCCAAGTACGTCTGTCGACGTAGATTATGACCTTCGTAGTAGAGCAAAAGGTCGTAATTCCACTTAAAACGTATTTGTTCGTCTCAACGAGTAATCTATCCGGTTCTGGGACCTTACCATCTTGCTCTTGAGCCCCATCGGAATGAAATCAAATATGGAGGCCCCTTTCTTGTCTAACTGGTAGATTTTTAGAATTGGAAGGTGCTAGAAATAGTTACCGCCCCGCTTCCTGGCTGCTATTGAGGAAGAAAATAGAGGGACTCCATGAGGCACAGTATGAATGTTCAAAGTTGGCAGTCCTTCAGTACGGTTTACATAGCAAGAAAATGACTGAATAATAATCAACTTTTAACAGTAAATTTAACAATTTATGGTATATTTTGGTCTTCAAACACTCACATAAAATGAATAGTTTATTTGAATTAAATTTATTCTAAGAATCTAATTTATAAGAAAAATTAAAATGAGTTGAAATTCCCAAATCACATTTGCAGTCGGCAGAATTTTATACAGAATATAAAATATATTTTGCGGAGTTGGAAAGCCAATTCCAATTATTTTTAATAAGCTCAAATATATTTTCCCTTTGAGGTTTTTCACTTTTTGATAAAATAGAGAAAAACTAATTAACCTACCAATATAAATAAAAAGGAGATTTTTAAAAAATTTTATTGTTAGCCATCTAATCAATGAACATATTCTGTTATCAGTACCATAGTCTGATGAAATAGTAACGAACACGTTTCCTGATTTCCTAGTTAAACCTCTAGTGTTTTTTACGGATTGTTAGGAGCATACCAAATTGAATAGTCTGTGAAAATTATTTGTAGATTTTCACTAGTATTAATTTTTTTAATATGATTGTTACAATGGGAATGTTTTTTGTTGGTCTTGACGCATTTTGCAACTCACCATTTATATTTTATATTTCTATTTCAAAACAGATTTCTTTTATCAAATTTCAGCTCCTTAATAAAGTGTGACACGGCGAAATTCGTCTAGACATGGACCTGTCGAAAGAAAAACTTTCTATTTTTTCAAAACTTTTGTTTTTTGCGCTACCTACAGCAACTGCTATAACTATTACTTGGCAGAAAATGTCCATTGATATTCATTACTTTAATACGATATATGTTTTTTTGTGTTCAAAAATTCAAGAGAACATGCTGAACTATCATACTTATATATCATGCTTATGCCGCTATATGAGAAACTAACTGAAAAACCTATATATTGGTAGGGATAAACGTGCTTTGTTCTAGTTAGAGCCACAAGCACTCCCTCGGATCCCAAAGAACTACACGATAAAGATGGAAACTGCTACCTGCACATTATTCTCGAGCTCATTCATTCTGGTCAATATAGCCACAAGAAAAGTAAATCCTTTAAACAACTTATATCGAACTAAATAAAAAGTTCAATGTAAAGGGCGCCATCTTCTGACACTCAAGAAAATCTAGACAGAGAAATGTAATACGAAATCTGTATATCAATAGTAAATGATGAATCGATATACTTGCAGCTAGTATATATAAATTCGTAAATATGTAGGAGAAACCAAGTGGAAAAGTCCATGGCAGATTGTGTTATGTTCTAGTTAGGAATGAAACGTACTACCTCAGATTGTAAGAACTTACCAGAAAAAGACAGAAATCTTTCCTATTGGCAGTGTACCACCACCTGTAGCCTGATTTCGAACTCTTGAGTTCCAGTCAGCACAGGGAAGGCTAGTAAATTTAACCACAAGAAAACTAAATACTCAAACTAAAGTCCAGTACAAGCAGCCCCATGTCCTGGCATTTCAGCCAATCTGAATAGAGAAATCTCTTATAATATTTATATATTAATAATGAATAATATTAGCTGCAATTATAATGCTTCATGATTCGCTACTAGCAGTGTGTTTGTAATGGACTTTTTATTTACTTCAATATAGTTCAATATAAAACGATTAAAGGATTCACTTTTCTTGTCATTAGGTAAGCCTGCTTACCTTACATTGATGAGAATCCATGAGTGCGAAATTGGTATGCAGGTGGCAAAACACTACCAATCAAAAGGTTTTTACCTTTTTCTGGTAGTTACATGCAATTTGAGGTAGTGTATTTGATTGCTAACTAGGACTGTCATTAAATAGGGCCTTTTTCAGCTGATTGTTCTATATATTAATATATTTAAAATTAAGTTGTAATTTAGTACAATTTTTCAACTTAGTGGCTACTAATTAATGTAACTAAAGCAATTTCATGAAATTTAGAATTCTAAGCTTTTATAAATCAAAGAAAAATAAAAAAAATCATAGTAAATAAAAACCCTATATTCAACTGAAGTGAGAAATAAATATGTAATTCATGTTCAAAATTATTTATTTGGAAAATAAATCACCAAAATTAAACGAATCTTTAACCGTTAAATCATAATATAAGGATTGACATAAATGGCTGAAAATATAAAACAAACAAAAACAAATTAAAATGTTAGGCCAAACAAAGTAAAATGATACAATTTAAACACATAAATTAATAAATGTCAATCTTCATTTTAAATATTCCTGGTTTCTTTTTTCTTTTTGTTGGATTTTATTAACTTTTTGCGACGCAAACCATATTTTTAGGTATTAAGGGAGGAAAACAAAATATTTTTTAGGGAAATAATTATGTTCCAAAAGGCTACGAGATTTAAACTTCTGTATTTTATTTTTGTGTTTCTGTAAATTTTTCTTTTTATTATTATATCGAGAATAATTTGACAAAATAATTCGGGTTATATTTTAATAAATATTCTACAAGGTATTCAATTTCGTAATATAAAATCAGACTATAGTCAATTTTGCACATTACTTTTTTTACAAAGGGGAGGCAAGACGAGTAATCTACAGACTTTATCACGGAGCTATTAATATGCTCCAGGAACGTGGGTTGTCACAGAACACAGGCATGCTTCACCAGAGAGTTACTTTCCATTAAGAGAAAAGAACTACAAATCGAAGTAGGTCTGCAGACAAGACATTTTAACTTACGGGACCATAAGTTTGACAAACTGAGAAGGAAGCATTCTGGAGATGTCATATAAACGAAAAAGACCAGCAAGTTCAGGTAATCAGGCTAAGGCGATGGGCATCGAATGACTTGCTATCATAGTAGAACGTACGAGGGTTGATTTTTATATTTTATCCCTAACCTACTTTTTTATTGTATATTAAAGTCTCTTTACTGCATTACACACTAAACATGCTAAAGTAGTTGTTTGCTCGTTAGGACAAACGTGTTAACTAATTCATCAAAGTTTGAGCAATATTTTGGGCGACTATGCTGTTTCTTACGACACATTGTCGTAAAAGGATGGTACTGACTGATTTCTAATAATAGATGAAATATGAAAGCATTCAGCGACCCTGAAACTAAAAGTAACAATATAGAATGGAAATATAGTGGTTCTCCAATTTTCTAAAAATCCAAAATGCATGCGTCAGTTGGAAGGTTTTGGCATTCATTTATTGTATGATCCAGGGGTCATTTTTGTTGAAAAGACACAGAATTACAGGAGCTTATTATGCTCAACTCATATTAAAATTGCGGGACGAAATCATAGACAAGTCCAGAGAAAATTTAACACACGGTGTTTGTCTGCATCAGAATGACGCGCATGACACATCTTATTTTGTCATGATTGCTTTAACGTAAGGGGGATTGAAATTACTTCAATACCGCCTTATTTACCCAATCTGATTTTCAGTATTGCCTGTTTCCAAAATTATAAGAAAATATCCATGGCAAAAAGTTTTCATTCCATGAAGTTTGAGGAAGTTGGACCACCATTTGGAAAAGTATTTAGAGACTGGAAAAATACTCACAGATTTTGTACAGTTTTTTTAAAAACGTCAGGAGCGAAACATTTGCCAGTAAAGCCTAAGTATAGATATCAACGATCACTACTCTTTATTCATTCATTTATATTACTTTTTTGGAGAAATTTTTGATTTATGATTACTTTGGGAATATTTTCTGGCGAAGGGAGCAGGACTCACAATAAAGCTAAACCACTGAATGTTGGTTGGCTAACTGATGATTCCAAATACTAGTACAGTTATATAGAGGAAAAATCCGTATTTTAAGATCTTCCGCTTGAAAAACCAGTTTTACAGTCACCGTAAAGTAAGCTCAAAGACTGGCCTGTGCATGTATAACGGGGCAATGAAAACCTGCCCAACTGCCGCCATGGAAGTAATCACCTCTACATATACTTGTTAAGAGTATGGCGAAAAGGACAATTTATAGGATGACGAGAGATGGGTTCATAAAACGAAAGTCCAATATCTTATCAAGAAATCTCCAACTCTGTGAAAAACCTTAGTTGCAAAAGCAAATGGGACAGAAATACCATTGCAAAACTCAACAAAAAATCGACTATATGGTAAACAGACGATTCCAGAACAACGGAGGGAACTGGAATAGGGTTGTATGAATCCGGCACCAGATACTACGAAAGCTTGGATAAGTCACCAAGTATTTTCCAGGCAGAAATACATTCCATTAGGAAATGTATTCAATTCAACAAAGAAAAAAATTATCACAGCCAAGACATTATCATCATGTCGGATAGTCAAGTAACCATCAGTACGCTGAGTTTTCAAGTTATCAGCTCCAAGATGGTCTGGGAATGCCTAGAGGAATGAAATGATTTGAGTAATAATAATAAAGTTCCGTCTTTGGGTATTGGGATAGAGGGAAATGAAATATTAGACAGGCTCGCGAGGAAAGGAGCTGAGATACCATTTCTGGGGCCATAGCCTCTCTGTGGAATCAGTATGCTGGAAGAACTAAAAGTAGAAGAAGAAAACAGGAGATCCAATAATTTGACGGAACTGCAAGGATTGAGACAAATGAAGATACTTCTTGGGAACTGCGACCAGAAGAGATTCAAAGAATGCATAAGCCTAAGTAAAAAACAACAGAGAACAGGGGTCCTGACGGGCTATTGTTACCTGAAGGGACACATCAAGAAAATCGGACTGGTAGAAGGAGAAGAGTGCAGATTCTGTAAGGAGGAGGACGAATCCTCTATTCATATCCTTTCAGAGTGCAGCGCTTTAAAAAACTCTAGGATACAGTTCTTGGGAACACAACAAATCGAAGAAGGGAAGCTACCCACCTTGAAGCAATCCAACAACCAAAGGTTCCTAAGGAAAATAGAACTGAAAGGACCTGCTCTAGCTGATAAGGTATTTCTTACGACTTGGTAGCGGTAGGGGGGCACAATAAATGTACCAGGTCGCAGTGTACAGACCCCAATTCTAAGTACAAGTAAGTTAAGATGCGAATTAAAGTGGTAAGAACGTTTGGTGGCGACGCGGTAATCAAGCCGTGCTTATTAAAGGAAGGTGGCTATGCAGTAATAAGTATGTTTTAGTGATTCCACCTGCCACTTGATTACTGTATCGCTGCCACATCACTTGCATGCCTGTAATAGCGAAGTGGCCGCTTAAAACTTGCGAGGCCAAATGAAAGTAACAACATTGGTTAGGACATCAAGTTACATTGGTCTGGAAGATAGAAAAGTTTATAGACAGGGTCTTAAAGACAAATTTACTGATATTTCTATCAAATAGTCAATTTTATGAAAATAATGGTTTTGTTTGGTCAGTAGTTATTCTTTACAATACAAAATTAATAGCCAAAAAAAATCTCAGCAATTAATAGGAGTTAATAATACGGAATTTATTTAATCTATTTGGCTCAAAATGAGAATCTGGTATATTTAACGTAATTAAATATTTTTATGCTCTTGCAGATAACAAAGAAATCATACAACGGTATCTGATTAGCTTAAATGTACAAAAGCGCTGCTTCTCCATTTGAAAATCCAATTTAATCCAATTGAAGGACTTTTACCCCAAGACAATTGAAAAGTAAAAATAATAAAGAAAAGGAAATACAGGAAGGCGGTGGCGATGGCGGCGAGATAACTTCTCACACAAGTTATTGTGGGGTAGGCCCAAAGGAATGAAGAGATTGGGCCCTGTGACCCCGATTCGCCCTCCACCCGCGGGCACAAAGAATCGATAAGTGACGCAAAAGTGCAGGAGCGTAATAAAAAACAATTTTATGTAACAATGACGTGTTTCTGTTTTTATTAACACGCACTGCCTATTTTTTCTACTCATAGCTAACGTTTGGTTTTATGTAATTTTAACCAAGCTATGCTTATTGTGACAAATTATATCCAATAAAATATTAAAGTAGCAAATATTTTTCTCTGAACACAAATAACTTTAATGTTAAGAAAATGTTTGTGCTTGTTTACACTGTAGCGTACTTATTAAAAAGCTAATGTCAGAAATAATCACAAATCATTATTTATATTTCACGGAATCTGCAGTGGGTTATTTATTGAACATTTTTGAAATAATGATAAAAATACAATTCTCGCTTTTTAATGTTCCAAGTTTTGATTAGAATATTGCTCTACATTCAATATGTTTCGCCTGTTTTAGACTCAAGAGTACTCGAACTATATTAAAGTTAATAAAATGTTTATAAAAAAATTGAACTGACTTCTAAAAAAGCAATAAAAAGCGAAACATAAAAATATAAAATTTTAAATGAAATTAAAAGTTTTGAAGTAGCCTCCAAATTAATACTTAATAAAACGTGATACTAGAGTTTGTCTGTTCTCGTTGTTTCACTTAGAAATAATAAAGGTTTCATTTAGAAGTAATTTGATGCCGACTTTAAAAATTTCAATTTCATATAAAAATATATATTGTTATTTTTCGCTTTATAGCGGTTCAATTTTTTTTTTATTTCGTTTTTCGATTTTAATTTTTGAATTTGTTTTAATTAATATACCCCATAATGATTCGAAGGTCGAAAAATGGTAATTATTTTATGCAAAGTTATACAAAACACTAAAATAAACAACTAAAAATTCTTTCATTCTTAGAAATCCCCAGATAATAGTAATATTTAGTCTTTCATGGTAAATCCACTATGTTGAATTTTAAATTAATTTTGGATTAGTAATATACGCTCCCAAAACCGCTCAATACCGATATTTAAAGAACTTGAGACATAGATTTTTTACTCCGATATGTTTTGTCCTGCATATTCAGTTTATATAAGTCCCAAAAAACCTTCAATATCAATTTTGGACAAAATTGAAAAAATGTAAAGTTTTTAGTCCCCATATTGTATCTGTCATATTAAGCTAAAAAAATTATTTTAGATTCGTAACTTACGACCCTAAAAACCCTCTAATACCAAATATCGTAATGTATGAATAACGTAAAATATTCAACCCAAAATATTGGATACGCCACATTGTATTTCAAAAAAATAATTTTAACCTAGGAATCTACACCCACTAAAACCCCCTTTTCTAACTTCTTTAGACCGCCATATTGAATCTTACACATTAAGTTTTCTTTAAATAATTTTAATTCACTATTTACACCCTCAAAAAGAACCAAGTTCTAATTTTGAATAAAATCAAAATATGTAAAAGTTTTTAGTCCGCCGTATTGGGTTTGCTTTATTGAATTATATAAAAATACTTTTAAATTCGTAATTTACACCCTCAAGAAAGCCCCTAAACCAATTTTGAAGAAAATCGAAACTAATAAAATTTTTAGGACGCCATATTGAATCCGCCAAATAGAATTTTTCAAAAATAATTTTAAATTCGTAATTAGCACATCCAAAAATCCGCTATATCGATTTTCGACAAAATCCAGGCATGTAAAATATTTAACCCTCTATATTGGATCCGCATATTATTTTTTTTTTGTAATTTGAGATTGATTATGTGCTACGCTGAAAACTCTCCCACACCAGTTTTGGAGAAAATCGGGCATAATCAATTTTTTTATTCACCATATTGGATCCCCCTTATCGTTTTTTTTTAAATAATTTCAGATTCGTTATGTGTAACCCCGAAAATTCCCCGATACCTCTTTTGGAGAAAATCGGACAAAATAATTTTTTTGTCCGCCATATTATCAGCGCCATCTTGGATTTTACTGCACCAATTTCATCCAAAATGATATAGGACTATCGAAGTAATTTCGTGAATATAACGTACAAAAATTCATTCAGTTCGATATCGCCGTTCCGGAGTAATCGATTTTACATACATAAAAAATACGTAGCGGTGGAACTGAAAATCTCCTTCTTTTAGAAATCGGTTAAAAAGTGTTTGACAAAATCTACCTAGTTTTATGGCTTGTAAAAACTTTTTGTTATTAGGGTTTATTGAAATATCCAGCTGTTTTTAAGTATTTGTCTATTATGGTATCGCTATTTGCGTTTATAACTGTGTTTTGGAGATTCTTTAATTTCTCATTGTTCGAATAAGTTTAGTTTTTTACTTTTTATTTCGACATGCAGGAATTAGATATCACATAAATCAATAAAATGATTATTGTTAATGTAATAAGTTGACATGATATTTAATTTACAAGCATAATTTGTTGATTTAAAATCGTTGTTTTTTAATGCATTTACTTTATAAAATTCCCGTCATAGTATTTTTTGTTTCTTTTTTAGGAAACTATCTTTTCAGTTTTCTTTACTTTTTGGATTCCGTTTTCGGCAGTTATTTGCTAAAACTTTCTCTATTTGATGTAAATGTACCTAATCTATGTATTGAGGCATATATATATATATATATATATATATATATATATATATATATATATATATATATATATATATATATATATATATGTTAAAATCTAAGTAATTATTTAGCTCTTAAATATTTATATCTAGAAAATGTATTTCATTGTTTTTACCTTTCTCCATAGTGAATTGAATTTTATGATTAATCGAGTTTAAATAATTTAGACATTGATTTAAATTTCTTTTTGTACCATTTCAAATACAAAAAACATCATTTACGTATCCTTGTTCCATAAAGAGCATTTTTTAAGAGGTTATTATTGAAATTAAAAATGTTTATTTCAAAATTTGTAATAAAGATTTCTGGGAGTAATGAAAAGATTGGAGAACTCTAGAGAGAAGAGATAATGTTGTGTTATGCACACAGCCAACAGTCTTTGTTTCGTTTTTATTGTTAATGTTAACATTTAATAGATAATCTCCTAAAAAATAAACAGAAAAAATACTGGAACAGGGGTTCTATAGTCTAAGTATATTAAAAGACAATAAGTACCAAAGTCTGTAATAAATTAAACAGTTTAGGGTGTAAAGCAATACTGCTAAAATTTACAAATTAGACAGATCAGGGGTATATAACATAAATTGCAAGGATTTCCCAGCAGTATACATAGCTTAAAATTGGAGAAAAATTGACATTAGATTAAAAGATAAAAATCCATAATTAATAATGAAAAATACACAGGTATGTCAACCTATTGCAGTGACAACAATTACTTTATTGATTTAAATAATATCCAACTCCTCCATGCCGAAATAAAAAGTAAAAACTAAACTTACTCTAACAACTATAGATTAAAAAATCTCTGAAAGGCAATTCAGTTATAAATACTAATAAGTTATTAGGTATAAGTTACTAACAGATTGTACACCGAAGAAATCAAGAAAAGAACATTTATTGTTGTGTATTTGAGTGTATATTTTTGAATTATCGGCCAAGCGTTTTCGGTCTTACTTAGATCATCTTTAGGGCTCAGACCCTTGAAACAAGAGAATATAGTCAGTAAATAAACTTTCTCGGTACTCACCAACCACACTCGCTCGTCAAAGGGCATACCTCAACCTTGCCATTTGGAGAACAGTCTCCAACCCCAGCGCAGCTTCAACACAGTACAAATCAAGAACACAGTTGAAACGTCAATCTCAAATTAAATACTAATGACCAACAAAAGTTTCAAGATACTGCAATTATAGCCTTACAAACAGCCATAAATTCTAATAGTAGACAGTTCGTTACAAACAATAAAACTAGGTGGAACGTGTCAAACGAAATACTTTTTAACACAAGTATAGTTCAAGTACTCTTGAGAAAGCCCTAAAAAGGGGAACATATATAGAGCAATCGAGTTTTTAATCAGTATTTAGAAATTCTATTTTCTTTCTCTAAAAATAAATTTTAATTTAAAATTTTCATATTTTGAATAATGAAGAATAATTTTACCATGAAAACTAAAGCTTTTAGGAAAACCTTTTATCTCACATATTTGTTCTAGAACTACGTAAAGAATTTCTTAACGTTTGATCAAAGTATAACCAAAATAAAAAAAAACTAGAGTAACAAAAATTCATTCATAGGGTCGCAAAGTTTTCTATGACCTCGATCAGGGTAGGGATAAATAGATTTTAAACTGATTTCTGATATACTATAGACCTGGGTTCCTTGTTAGATAAGATATATTAGACTAGATGATATTAACATACCATTTTTACTTATTGAAAACAAATGTATATTTAGTAGTTTTTGAAACCATTTCGTTAATTATATTGCATTAAAACTCTTAAATGGGCCTACTGTAGAGGTTAGGTTGTTAAAGCTTTATTTGTCATATTCCCTTCTATACTGTTATTTTCTTCGATCATACCCTAGATTTAAACAACAATAGATTTGTTTGAAGGCTGTTTATGGTCGGTGGGGGAAACGCTTTTTTGATGTTTAACAGACATAAACATATTTACTTATCTTGTCTTTCAGTTTAGTTGTTTGTCGTGACTTTTTTCGATGTTTTTAAGTGTTAGAAATTACTATAAAAGCGAAGTTTACAATTAATATTAACAAAAAGAGGATTTAAAAACTTATTTTTTCGGTAAATATTGTTAGATATTGTTTACATATTGAAAATAACAATAATAATAATTTAGGCAACCATATATTCATACTTTGTTTTCAGAATTGACGTACCGATGATACTCGTTTAAATAATGCAATTAGAAAAGGATAACATAAAATCGGTATGTCTGTACCAAGAAATTAAATATCTACTGTTTATCAACACTTTTTCAAATATAAATAAAAATATTATTACGTTATTCAGCGTTCAAACAACCGGGCCCTAGTTCTGAAGTTATGCTACTTCTACAGGGGTATGTTCGAAGGTTATTTTATACATGCAATTATTGTTTGAAGTTCTTGTGTAATGGAGGATGTTTACCATATTAAATTTCTTGCTTTAAGCTGAAACAATAATTGCACAATATACAAGTAAGATTTGTAATATTTCCAAAGCGAAAGAAAAGTTATTTCTATCATTTTAGTAAAAAACGGATAAATATTATAGTATTAAAGAAGAAAAATGTTAAAAAAAGGATTGACAACCTTACCTTGAAAGCAGGTATATTTTACAAAGAAATATCTCAAAAACTAAACTTGTCTATGGATTTTCGTTTTAATTTCCATAATCTATGCCCCAAAATTTTGTTAAAAACTTTAATGGGATATACTAATATTGCGTTCGCTATATTTCCTAATTTGCAATGCTAAGCGATCAAAAGTATAAAACACGCAATTTGGTTACCATAAAAAGCTTTAATCTATCGTCCTGGCTTTCGTTCCAACACTAAACTATTTCGCTAGGGAATTGGGGTTAGACCTTTTAGAGCTTACCGAAAACTTCACCTAGTGTAAAGCCAAGTGAACTTAGTGCTTATCTTAGTTCCATTCTGGTTTGGTAACGTATTTAGTCAATAAAATATACTTTTAAAAACTTAAAAATAGCCAAATCAAATTTATTAGATTATAATAAATATGAATACTATTCACTTGATATTAATGAATCCTAGGATAATTTTTGTTCAATGTTAATTAATTTGTTCAAAATTTTTATTTATAATAACAGATTAGGTTTTTTACTGATAACTTGAACATTCACGATGAATAGAATATTTTAACAAAGATACGACCATACAGATACCAAATTGACGTATTGCTTTAAATTAATGTAACTATATTTTTTCTATTAGCATGGTAGTATGGAATATTTTCATAAAAATATAGGTTTATATTCGTACAATGTTAAAATATTTGTAAATAAACTTTTTTAAAAAATATTTTATTAACTTTCATCACATTATTTTAAACTGTTGTTAATAATGCCTAAATTTTTAAATAATGTAAATCAGTGGTGACTAGCGATTATTAAGACACTTAGTATTAATATATATATATATATATATATATATATATATATATATGTATATATATATATATATATATATATATATATATATATATATATATATATATATATGTAAAACAATGTCTTTATCTGTAATCATGGTAAGACGAAATTTAGCTGTATTTTATGTTTATTTAACTAAACATAGATAAGCTAAAAACACAATTTTCATTAAAAATTTGACAGCAAGACCTTGTTTTTCAACTTTTAAATCAAGCAATGAAAGTTCTGATTTTAGCCTAAATTGTCATCTAAAGAGCGTACACTATAAGAGTAAAAACACATTTTTACTTAGGAAAATATTTATTAACTGAATTATTATGTAATACTTCGGTAAGTTCAAAACAGATAACTACAACTAAATCTGAATTATTTTTTTTTAATTACAAAGTGCAAATAAAACAAACACGAATACCGGAATAAAAACTAATGTCACTATTGTCAGATTTTCAAATAAAGAAAGGGAAAAAGTATTAGGAAAAGTTTCAGGTAAAAAATAAGTGAAAAAGTGTGTTTAGAAACAGTTAAGTAGCGTCATGGCACTGTTCCACTACCTTACGAGCGGCCATTGATTTAAATATCTCAAGCCTAAAAATCGCTACGAATCACTAGTATTTCGTAAATATATTATTAATTTACAAATATTTCCACAAATAGCTAACGATTGGACAGAAAGACTTTCAAAATTTTCAAAATAGATCCATTTAAATTATTTTTTCATATATCTAGATGTCAGTTTAAATATTGAAAAATGGCATAAACAAAAGTGCTAGAATTACCCTATTTTAGAGTCAATCACATGAAACTTCAAAATAGATACATATTTTTTTAAATTAAATTGTTAAATAAAATCTTTCGTATATTTCAACCGTCTATAGATCAGTTTTTATTGACCCCAAATATACAATGTTACATAGAGTCATCTTTTATGAAGAACGATAATACTGACGATAAAGGATAAAGGAATATATACCGCAAACTATTTTTTTTATCCAATAATATTGAATATCATATCAAATCAAATAGAATTTTAATAATCTGGAAAAATACAACAAAATAGGCAACTTTGAAAACCTATGGTAAAGTAATTGACATATTTTTGTTCCAAGATATGAATACTTGTGTATGAAAGATATATTATTTTATTCCACACGACTTAATTTTTTTTGTAATAAATACAAGTGAAAAATATTAAAATTGTTTTAATAATCGCGGCTTTAATGATATGAAATGGTACAAAAATATGAAACATATATTTAGGAGAAAAAATCCAATTATTTTATAGATTACAGAAAACTAAATTGAATATTCTGTTGTAGTTCAGTGTTCTATAAAATGATTTAAGTACCGTTGAACAGAGCAATACCCAGAATAGTGTAAAAATAATTAAAAATTTTTTCAGTTTTACATAAACCTAACCATTTCAAATTAACTCAAATAACAAGACACATAGATATCTATAAAACCTTTTGAATTATTAAAATTTAACAAAAAAATATCCATATATTTATCTTCTTATTTGAAAAGATTTCTATGTTTTAAACTAAAATTTACTATTGATTTACATCCAGACTTCTGCATCAAAACATTTCTTGCGAATTTGAAACGCTGCCACCAACGAAAAGAAACACCACTCTGTATTGATTTCTTCTTGACGTAGTTACCACCTTTTCATGTTTAACTTTAGATGGCGCCACTAGTAGTGTTTGTTTCGATATTTTGCAAATTGTAATTAGCAGTTTATTGCATAAAAATATTATTTTTTAAAAATTGTTGCTATACTAAAATAGTGTTATTTTCCTGCTTTTTATTACAGTAAACAATTCAAAACCTATTGTATTGACGTAGTTTTCAAAATAATTATCTCACGGATAGAGTTAACTAGTCCAGAAGAGATTGGTTTAAAACAGGGAGAGATAATTTAAAATGGATTAATTTTAAATCTATTCATAAGCGGTATATTTATAGAACTTCTTTTTGCTCGACATAAAATTTCTACGGAAATTAACAAATTGGATGCTCACTGAATATTCATGGATGACCCCTCACCTCGAATTAATCTTAATAATTGGTTAAAGAGGGCTTTAGAATAATTTAATTTACTTGTTTTAAAAAAGTAATATATGTTTTGGATTATAAAGTTAATTTTCAATGATTTGAATTATCATTATTCCGATAACCGCTGTTATTTTTTATTGATTGAAGTTCTATGATTTTAAACTCCCTTTTTTAAAAATGTTTTTATTAACTTACGATATTTAAAACATAATATAAGCAAACATTTTAGAATACAATTTAGCGGCTTTTTATCAGTCATTGAGGAAAAGTTTAATGGATAAAGTATTATTTATTCATTATATTAATTAAAGGAAAATACCATTATTTTGACCATACTTAAAACAAATTTATGTACTACTCTTCTTGGGAGTTTGTCGTAATAAAACCAGACTAAAAACGAGCAATAAATTTAGGTTAAATCCCGCAACGCTTTAAGTTTAAAACTCTGATTTAGCACTTTGGTGTGTGTACACGTCGTAGGAAATATTATTCACACTTGATACAAAGCTTCTAGAAATTTCAGTTTCTATGTTTTCTGTATTCTGTCAATATTGAATGATAAATCATCTTTCTTTTGCATAAAATTGCTGATTTTAGTGACTTCCAAACTGAGTCTACCTCACTTTTTATATAGTCTTGTTAGTGTTGAATTTATTGTTTAAAATATTCTATTAAAACATTAAAAATTTTCAAGTCGTCGATAATACAGCAAGAATGCTAATAATGTATTCGAATTAGATATCGGGGTAAGTGTAGTGGAAAGAAGTTCTACTTACTGGATAAATCCGTCCAGATAGCAATGATAATTTACCTATGTGCTATTTTGAAATCGTGAGCTCAAAGCGTGAAAAATTATTAACAGAAACAATGTAAAAAATATTTCATTTTCTTACATTTTTTTATTATATCACCGAAGTATCAATGCCAGAACAAAATATTTCAAGAGAACAAATATTGATTACGATGTACTTTATTGTTGTTTTACTCCACTAAATGGAAGAATTGAATATTGAGACTTTGTATATGGATTTTAACAATGGGAACAGAGAGAGTCTATATCCTTCCAAAATTTATTTGCAGTATATAAAAAAATAAATCAGTTATCAAACTAGCCAGTTTTATTACTTTTAAATAATTTATCAATTTCTCTGAAACTATGAATTTAAACATTTTAAGAGAGTTCATAAGCAGTGGACCTCACATATATATTTAAAAATGTATCGAAGAAATTCTTCTCCTTACCAATAATGAGAGCCGTTAAAAAATAAAGTCAAGGATGGTTTTAGCAGTATGTGGCCTATACCACCTAGATGTTCTAAATTGAACAATTTCCCGAACATAACAAATGAATATATAAGTAAATTCGCTATTATGTAATATATTTATTTGATTATGTATACAAAGAATTTCTTCAATGATTGCTTTTCCTGCACAAAAATAAATAGAGATTTAAATACCTCTAAAATTGCTAAAAGAAAGGGCAGTTTGTTTTACAGCATTATTTAATTATATAAAGATGTAAAATAGTTCTTTTGACACTTTTGTATAAAAATTATCAACTTTAAGAAGTTCAAATTAAATCAAGAATTAAATATAAAACATGCGGATACCCTAAACTAATAGATAGTTCTATTGGTGGAACGGACGTGAGATAGGTGCAAACTGGAATTTGCAGGGTGGTTAGAAAATTTGGTGATGCTTTTAAGAAGTAATTATCTTTATTTACGTTTTGAAATTCATTAGTGATGGTACGTTCTGAATGCTGATTGAATAAGTAAAGTTCTACGTGCCTAACCGTTTCAAATAAAAAGGTTTTGATTTTTAACTATTTATCTTCAGGAAAGGTTAAAGTTAAGGGGATAATCAATTTTTTTCCCTATTAGAAAGGGTGACCTTCATAGTGTTCGGTTTAAACAATATAAATAGCAGTTCTACGTGATTTTTATTCTTTTCTTTTTTTTTTCGAATATGACAAATATTCGGTTTTATTTATAGGTTTGTAGAAGAACTATTAAATAATATATTAGAAATAAATTGTGGGCAAAATTACTACATGTTACCAAAATAATCCGTTGCAGAAATTAATGAGCAAATTACGTCACAGTAATGTAAGAGATAATTTATTCGCCAGGAAAGTTTCTTTAGATCTGTGCTATCCCGATTTTAGAAATATGCAAATTTGTATTGTAAAATGAAAAAATATGTGCAAGAGGTAGGGGCTAAAGACATTTTTTAGCTGAGTGGCAAACAATTTTGTTTGAGCACATTTAATCTCACATTTTAACAAATAAATCCATTAAGAAATTTTTCCGATCGATAAAGTAGTTTTACACGATAATTTGTTAATCCAATTCTGCACGGGAATACTGTGCAGTCAACAACTGTTCAATAAATGTTTAATAATAATTCTATTAGGCTGCTATTACGAATATAAGACTGCTTAAACTTCCAAATCGGATTGGATTTTTTTAGGTCAAACAATTGGGAAAGTCTAGGTAAGTTTTTGACAATCCACATTTTTTTGTTTATAAATAAATTGAATTACTTTCAAATTGAAAATGAAATGTTATAAAATAAATATGAGATGTAAGTATTTAAAATGATGCTTCGTGAAAAAAAAAAGATTCGTCTTGATTCGATTAATAGTTGACGAAATAAACCGCTCCAAAATCAAGCTGTGTGTGTTGCAAAAAAATTTCAACTACCTGTCTCTTAGAAAGTATAAAAACGGCGCTTTGAGGATAGAAAAGTCGTTCTCCTCGATTGATGGCATATCGGTTTTAAAATTATCATTAAAATCGGTTAGATACTGGTCGAGATAATGAACTTTTTATAGCGCGGCACGATTTTGAACTTTCAATTTATGTTTTGGCTTGACCACTACTGCCTGCTGAGACTTACTCCCTACACTCAAGCTTCAAAATCGCTTTGGATTTTTTCAGATGCAATAATTAGGAAAGCCTAGAGAATTAGATGAAAACCTAAACTGAAATTAAATGTTCAAAATCGAGCTGCGCTGTAAAAAGTTTATTATCTCTGCTTCTATATAACCAGTTCGGTTAAACAATTTTTTTAAACCAATATTATGTCAATAAAAAAATGATTTATTAATACTCAAATGTACAGTATATTTCCTGAGATACACGTAATGAATTTTTTTGCAACAAATATAGCTTGATTTTAAAATATTATATTTCATATACTGTTAATCGTATATGAATGAATCTTTCATTAAACGAAGCGTGCATATGATGCCATTTCGTTATAATCGCAGAGTTATTCAATTTGTTTATAAACAGAAAAAAGGATGATGTTCAAAAATCAGTAAAGTTTCCTAATTGTTTGATTTTAAAAAATATTATTATGAAGCTTAAGTCGTCTTATAAACGTAAAAAAATTGGCACTTTACTGATATTATTATTAAGCATTTATCGAACATTTGTAGTGTTCGCACGTCGAGGTGAATTAACTAATTATTGTAAAAAAAACAATTTGACCAATAGAGACCATTCTTTAAAAGATTTATTTGTTGAAATGCGATATTCAATGTGTCCAAATATCGAAAACATTGTTTGGATTTAAAATTCTTTGCCGCGCATTAAAAAAAATCTCTGTTTTCTACTTCGTTTGCCCGTTTTATCATTTTTGCATATTTCGAAAATTGAGATAACAGCGATCGCAAGAATATTCTTCGATGAATAAATTATGTATTTAAAATTTTGCCTAGGAATGACATATATATATATATATATATATATATATATATATATATATATATATATATATATATATATATATATATATATAAAATGGGAAAGGGGCAAAAACAGTTTTTTTTTACATTTTTTTTCAGTTAATAATTTTCCGCATTTCGAACTCATCTTTTTACACTTGCGTATACATAAATTACACTACTTTATAGCCAATTTGCAGCTGTAACGTAAAAGGCAGTCTTTGGTTAATTTTTGGTCTCTAAATGCAAATGATGGTAACAATTTCCCAACACGTAAGGATTTTAGTTATGATGATTTTTTCAGCAAAAATGAATGAGTATTTTAATTATATTATTTTAAAAAGTAATTTGTGATATAGCGGAGCACGACGTTTTCCACAAGCTAGAGAAATTGTGCATAATCTAGCAATACCACGTGGGGTGTCTAGATGACAAGTCAGCTACGAAGTCTCAGCCCCTTAGGGCTTAAAATAACGAAAGAGTCATTTAATCCATATAATTCCAAATTTCACCTTGTCCCATAGCCGAATCTACTTATAGATGGCCCCTGTATACGAGAAGTACGCCGTCGCTATTAGACCTTAGACCTTAGACCAGAAATACGGAATGGTTATAACAGCAGCTAGCCGGCAGTCGTATCATCAGTATTGGTTTAGTACGAGTAGATAGAAGCGAAGCGTGAAAAATAAGCCATTAGTAAGAGCCTTGTATTAGTGTTATCTTTGCGTTGAATAAAGTTAGTTGACGCCTACAAGCCTAGTATCACATTTCTAAACCGACGTACGCGACAGTACAAAAATATCTAAAGTACAGAAATGTGGCTGTGTTAACACCGCGGATAGCTTTTGCTACATGTGGAGTCAGTTCGGGACCTCCACTTGTCCAAAGAGCATGGTGAAGTATTAGGGTCTAGATTAAAACACTGAAATTTACTAGCCGCTGAAACCAAAGTTACAATATTTAAGAACCGTAACCAGAAGTTATCTGCGTTTTTTACCCTGCAGGATAAAACATGTGTTTATATATTCTTTTAAAATAAGTTTAAAAGCAGTTTTGCTCTAGAATGGCAACAAAAGACCCTCTATTGCTCTTGAACATGTAGTGACATGAAGGAAACATATGAACGTTTGTCATTTATTCTAAATGCGATAAACTATGATAAGTATAAGTGGCAAATATGTGGTCACCTAAAAGTCATAGGACCATAACTAGGGCTTCAGGGTGGATTTACGAAGTAGTGGTGTTTTCTTTGTCTTTGGGACAGTAGAACAACATAGAGCCATTACCAAGTAAAAGAATGGATTCCGAGAGATCAATATATTCCAGGTCAAGCTGACGTAAAGAATATACCTCTTGTTGATCCCAAAAAAATACTGTTACCTCCATTACACATTATCCCGGGATTGCAAATTTCGTTAAAGCATTAAATAAAGAAGGAGGTGCGTTAAAATACCTTAAACAAATTTTTCTTAAACTAAGTGATGCTAAGCTTAAGAAAGGAATATTTGTTGGACTGAAATTAGAAAAATACTAAGGGATCAACAGTTTGATCAAAAATTAAGTGATGTTGAATTAGTTGCGTGGAGTTCTATTAAAACAATTGTTTCGGAGTTTTTAGAAAAAAAAAGTAAAAACTACGAAAAACTTGTAAAAGAACTACTTGAAAGGTACTGTAAAATATACTTCTTGCACTCCCATTTAAATTTTTTCCCAGAAAAATTGGTTGCGGTTAGTGACGAGCAAGCAGAAAGGCTCCAACAAAACATATTAACAATAGAGCAACGCAATCAAGGCAGATGGGATCCAGCAATGATGGAGGATTATTGTTGGTTTCTTGTTAGAGTAAGCCACCAGGAATATAAACGGAAGTCAACATTTCCAAAAAAAGTTAAGTGCAAAAACTTACTATAAATATATTTTCGTGTGTATTTTTGTAAATAAATCCTGTTATCTTTAAAATATCTTGTTTTTTTATTGTTTTAAACTCATGTGTAAATATTGTATAAAAATGTTTGTTTTAAATAAAAATAACTGATTTATTCTATAACTTGCCTGGGACATCTTGGAATTGAAACAGGCGGTGACTCAGGTGTCTGGGAAAGCGTGGTGGAGAGGTGTCCATCACTCCCCATGCGGACAGACTACATGACGCCGTTTTTAAAACCCAACCTCTCCCTGGAGATACTTATGCCAAGTAGAGAGGATTGGGAATCTTCCGAAAAATGGCTTCTGGTGGTATACTGATGGATCTCGACAAAATGAAAGAGCTGGAGCCGGAGTATTCGGCAAGACCACATGAGTCAGAGAGTACTACGCTCTCGGACAATGTGCGACAATTTTCACAGCGGAAATTTAATGCTATTCTGCAGTGTGCCCATCTCTGTGAGAGGGACATAGACAGGAATAGAGTAATAAATATATGCTCAGACAATAAGGCTGCGATATTGACACTGAAGTCAAGTATCGTAACTTCGCGACTGGTGTCTGAGTGCAAGGATGTACTAAATGGTATGAAGGGTGCACAGTCAGACTCGTATGGGTCCCGGGTCATTCAGGCATACGCGGGAATGAGGAAGCAGACCGTCTGGAAAAGTTGGATTCGGCGATCGAAACGTATGGACCCCAACCAATATTACCTGTTCCAATTGCTATTGGCAAAAGGGAATTGAAATCGTTGCTGGAAAGCAAATTTATTGAATCATGGAGGGGAGCTCCTGGAATGAAGTGTGCTAAGGAACATATAACGGGGCCTAGCGCACGGCGTACTAAGGAGCTTCTCTCCTTGGGAAGGAAAGAGCTGTGAATTGTGGTGGGATTGTTGACAGGACATTGTCACCTTCGAGGCCATCTTCATAGAATTGGTGTCGAGGGCGACCCGACATGCAGATGGTGTTTGGAGGAGGATGAAACTGTTGACGATGTTCTCAGAGGGTGACCAGGACTCAACGGACTGAGACAGAGATATTTCGGAGATATAGTTTTGTTACCGGAAGCAGTTAGGCAAGTTAAAATAACGAGGCGCAAAGGCGATCGGCCTCGAATAACCTGCAGATATGGTGGGATGTAAAGAGCCCATTGGAGGCCTAGGCATTGATAATCTAGTATCACCACCTCTTTTTCATTCATTCATTCATTCATTATTCTATAACTCAAAATTTATACATGGTGGAAAATGTTCGTTGTTGAATTCGCAATCAGGATGCTTTAAACTCCTACGGACAGCCATTATAACGTCAATCGCATTTTTTTTTGTATTTGTTGATTAGTGTTATCATTTCTGTCATCTTTTCGGGGCGATTCATCTAGAAAATAAATATACCTTTCGCTACACCAAATCGACGTTATTTTTGGACCTAATTCGACTAGAATATAAATGATACATATAACTTGCATGAAAGAGTATAGCGGCAGTTGAGAATGGGATAGTTATCCTTCCTTCCTAGAAGGACGTACTAAAAATTGATGTTTGGATAAATGTCTACATTTCTATATTAGTTTGGACAATTATCTATTCTTTCAGGAAATCGCTAGACAAAAAGCAGGAAAAACTGTGATTCTGAGCTACATTATTACATGTGTACGGTATACAGTAATCTATCTTCACTTGAAATCAATTATTCGATAGTTACATAGTTAAAGTAATAACTTCTTCATTGTACAGTCGGCGCTATGAATTCGGTAACAGAAATATTTTGTATTATTTTTTACTTAAAAAATACGGTTAGTCCAGATAAGTATAAGCTTAGTTTTCCTGATTTAATTTGAATCAATAAGCAAATACTATTGATAATAAAAATTTACAACGGATTTCAAAAATATGTCATATTTCACAATTTCACTAGCTATAGGAATGAAACAGTGAATTTTGGAACCAAACGATTTGTATATTTATATGTTGTTTTTTATTTTCTGCTTAAAATGTGAATCTATTTAATTAGAGATTGCCAAGCAAGAGCCATCGTCAAAATAACGATCTGGCACCCATGTTGGTTGATTAGTAATACTATTACCCCATGATTTCAAGAAAATACGAATTATGAGAAAAATTTTAGTAAAATTTGTGAACACTTCCGAAAGAAATAATTTGCAAATATACAGGATGACCTTGAACACGTATCAAACCTAACTTTGACGAATTCAAAAATTAAAAGCAGTAAATTATTTATGTGGTAAATATTTTTAAATGCTTTTCTAACTGAAACTAGTTAATTTTAAAACTAATTGATATTTTTCAATTCATTTGAACTCAGGTTCTTCAATAGGCAGGAAATTGGGTCTACAAAATCGTTAAAAACTTTTTTCGGTAGACTTACATTTTATTGAGAGTTATTCTTCGAACACAGGCATATAAAATGCAAATGCCTTGTGAAATAAATCAAAATTTTCCGATACAAAAACGGATGGCGAGCCATGTATCGTCTCGGAGAGGCAAAACTTTCCGGCCCGAACAAAACGGAAACACCTGCTGTGAGTCGTAAAAATCAACTTAGAAATGTATATTCTAAACGAGTTCACTAAATTTAAATATTGTTATTTTCTTATGTTTATTTTCCTAGTCACTTATTCGTAAGTTGAGTGCAGTAATTTATTAGCTGGGAACTGTATACATTGTCCTGATAAGCTAAAACTATATTCGTCAAAAATTACTGTTCTTTATGATCCCATTTCGTTTTAAAAAATATCTGGGGAAATTAAATAACAAATTTAGACTTAGTGGCAGGTTATTATGGCTTGGCCACAACGGCGTAGGCGTGGATTCACTTTAGTGGTTTTCACGGCTGATCATTGAAGTAAAACTGGCGCCAGGTGCGGTTAGTACTTGAACGGGTAACCGATTGGGAAAACCCACTTTAAATTGTAAGTCTAGTTTCCAAATGGTCTCCGTTACCTACGTAATTTTAATCCAAAACTAGCAAACAAACAACAACAAAGCCCATACCTAGCTGTGACCCTGACGCCGCACCTTGCGTTACACATAAGTGACCATGTCAGTACACTGTGTAGCCTTGATCTGTGCCCCTGTCTAATCGGCTTCATTATGTCGTTTTCGAAACTAGTCATAGGTCTCCTTAATAATAAATAATTTAATATGACGAATTTCATCACCCCTACAAAGATCTGAGAAAAGATCTTCCAAGGTTTGCAGAATGAGGAGTATGGATAAAATTTAATTATATCTTGAAGAACATTTAAGGCAGATTAAACAAAGAAACCGGAAAGTAATGTGCGAGGGTCAACAAATACTAAGCTCGAATCAACATTACCACACTTATGTTTATTCTAGTGAGCCCTTCTGTCAAAACGAGCCAGATTTTAATCAAACGGGAATATTTTTGTAGAAATAACTCAGTCATTCTACATTACTTAATGTTAATTAAAAATCAAGATGCTTGAAAAAATCACAAGAAAAAAGAAATTAATCAACTTGGACTTGCCTTACTCACACTTGTGGATTTAGCTGACATAGACAGCCGCAGAAATATCATTGTATGATGCCACCTATACTAGAATAGTCAGGCTTCTCATTAAATTACAGATATAGTTTTAAAGTTTTTGCTGGTAGGTTTTTATTCAATATTAGATGAGGACTTCTGAACAATTTCAAAATTCAACTCGGGGATTATTTATTTAAAATGAAACTACTCACATCTCAAGATAAAACAAACAAAAGAAATAACAATCACAAAAAATAACCCAAAAATGACTTTCGCTGTGACTTGGCCAAACAATATTAAAATGAGTGAAATTTCACAAATACGAGAGAGACTTTGTTTAATCGAGCGAGGTGTGGTAACGCTGTTCCGAATATTTAGCGCGAAGTTATGGTAAAAAGAATTCATATCTATAGACGTAAGAAAAAATAATATTACTTAATATAAACTGCTGATCCTATAAAGTTGGATCACGCGTTTTCGAAGAGTAGTATCTGTCTTTCCAATGTTGGTGCTATGCACAATACTCCAAACGTCATTCGATACCCGTTTCACCTAACCGCCATTAGAAAGAAAGGTATTATTCCTTCAAAACGCTCTCTTTTTAAGCGTGAGACAAGTTTCTTCTATAGAATCCTCAGTCTATATTAAGTAATTTTAATTTCTTTATGTTCATATAAACGAATAATCTTTATTTATGGTACCAAGTTAGGTGCACAGTTTGGGGGGGGGGGATTGGGGGGTGCATCGATGTGGCAGCCAGTGATGCCAGGACTAGTGACATTTTATCAGGTCTAGTGATTTTTTGTTTTATCTGGTGACTGGTGAAAAACTTTTTCTAAGATGTGGATTTATGGTGATCTTTTATTATGTCTCCAGGTTATAAATGTAAATTAAATATATTTCAAATTCAATTCATCCTGGAAATGCTATGAAAAGTATAAGTCCTGGATTCAAATAAAGAACAAAAGAAATATTTACTTTAAATATAAAGTGTGTGACAAAGATTTTATTGGGCGCCGCACCAAAAAAGAAACATAATCCTGTAAAACACATTTAGAAAATTAATACCTTAAAAAAACAGTCAAGTTTTATAAAAAAAATCTTCTACTCAGATTCTTAATGATAAAATTTTAAAAGAAAATTAATTAAGAATTGCCAGCTTTATTGTTGAACATAATGTGCCAATTATTGTATTCACTCATCTTAGAGAGCAATATTCGCTTCTGGAATGACTTCTAACCAAATCTTAAAAATTCCATCTAATAGAACCAAATGTACTGCACTAATCAACAATGCCACGGCAAAATGAGTTTTTAATGTTTTCTAGAAAAAATTAAAACTGATAAATTTTCTTTATTAGTCGATGAATCGCCAGACAATTCAACCGTTAAAAACCTAGCTATGATTATACGTTTTAATGATAATTTTAAAAATAAGAGTGAATGCACTGTATTAATTCGAATAACTGACGCATGCGCCGAAAGTCTGTATAATTTAATTGTTAATTTTTTTAATGAATATGGTATATTGTACAAAAAAAAATATGGTTGATTTCGCGGCAGATGGTACTAATAGCATAATGGGGCGCAAAAATTCACTAAACATGTTTCTTTTAAGGGATATTTCAAACATATTTATAATGAAATGCATTTGCCATTCGTTGACATTGTGCGCCTCATATGCCTGTTAAACGCCATAGAAACATTGGTTCGCGATAGATTTCAAAAGTTTTTTCTTAATATAACTTTTACATCCATCCTAGACTAGGAGATTACCTTGATGTATTAGAAATTATGGAACAATACGAAGCTCTAAAAATTTTTAGAAGTGAAGCCTTCGACAAATCATCTTTTGGAGCTACTGCAATCAATCTAACCAATCCCACTACAGAATTGTATTTGGACTTCTCAAGATAGGTGTAATTTTAATGATTTGAATTTAGAATTTCAGCGGAGTATCCAAAAATTTATCATTTATATTTAAAAATTGCAGCTGCATATAAAAAATTACCTAATCGAAATCTTTCAAACGAGCTTTCTCTTAAGAAAATGTTTATGAGACCTAAAGTAGCTTTGGTATTCGAGAAGAATGTTTAAGTGATAATCAGAAATACTTCAGGGTGAAATGCTTGGAGTTTTAGGTGGAACCTGCTCACCAACTGTTCACAAAGTTCTCTTTTAATACCAGTGAAATAGAAATTTCAATCTCACTTCGTCTTTTAAACTTTTTAAATATCTCCAGAATAGAAAGTATTGCTAATGTAGCCAAACATTTTTTAGATATAGTTACCGATTTAATAAACTAAATCGAGAAGCTGACAACTTTTGGAAAGAAGTCTGCCCATTCAAAATGGGTGATGAGTCCGAAATGTTCCCTGAGCTGTCCAAATTAGTAAAACTTTTACGTATTCTGCCACATAGAAGTGCACGAGTTGAACGAGTTTATAGTGTAATAAATTTGAATTAAATTAAACTTAGAAATAAAGTTATATTAAGTGGCATATTACATAATAAAAGGCTTATAACATCAAACAGTTGTTATGACTTTAATATTACAAAGAAATGATATTAAAACATAAAAATGGATAAATAATATCTCCAAAGCCCTATTTAATACTTATATTTTATATGAACTTAGAAACAAAATGATTACCAAAAATGTTACGAACCAAAAACTAAAAAACTTGTGAAACTAAACAGTTATAGTCCTTATATTTTCAGAAAACAAAATGTTAAAATCTAAGTTATATTGATGGCCACGGCAGGTCAGGGTTGGGAAGCCCTTACACTGCAGCCTTCAGACGAATTGTGTTGCCTGCTGTATCGGTTCTAGGCGAACAGGCTGGTTACTTTGATTAGGTTTAGCAGCTCGCTAGTTTATCTTTTGGGTATAAACCTTCTGGCTGGATTGACCTCTGAAGGTACCTCTAGTAGGCCAAAGCTTCGCACGCGAAGGTGATGTATGAGGCCGTCTCATCCTCTTCATCTCATAGTTTACATAGTGGTTTTTCATTGTATGTAGATGTTTTTTGAAGCTACAGGGGCCAGTTATAAGTCCTGTCACCAGCCTGATTTGTTGTCTGCTTAGAGGCAGAATTTCACGGCTGAGTTTTCCAGATGGTTTGCTCAGCAATGTCTGTGGCTCGCTATGTGGTTCCAGTGGGTCTGGTGTTATTTATTTGTCAACCAGGATAGCCACTCACTAATAGCAACCTTTATAATTCCAAATACTAGCTCTGGTCCAATAAATGAGGTAGCAGACCCCTATCTTGTCACCTTTTTCATTGCCCAGGACACTCTTGTGGCCTGGTATCTACGCAAGAGTGACGCTTTTGTATTTTGCTAGGCTTTGAAAACAGTCCTAGACCTGATTTGATGTAATCGGATAGTACGCTAGAGCCTTCAGCGTTGCCTGACTGTCAGAGAAGATGAGGACAGTCTTGTTCCTGTAATCATTTCTCAAATTCTTCCAAAGATAGACATCGGTGGCGTGAATTTCTACCTGAAATACTATGGTATGCTGTTCCAGTCTGGGTGTATCCCCTGTATTCCGGTAGCAGACGAAGTTTCCTGGCTGACTCACTGTTCGGGTATGCCCCGTCTTCCAGTCAAGCTGAATAGTGTAGGATCTGTCAAAGTTGTAAGTTCTTGGCATGGTGTCACTGCTCATTTCTAATAATAAGTTCGTTACCATGTGTATGGTTTTTGTTCACCATACAACCCATCCATAGGTTATCATGGGTCTTGTGCAGTCAGTACACAAAGTGCAACTTTAATCTCCACGTCTTGCCCAATGCCCCTTTTGCTGTCATGTCGGATATTTTTCCTTTAGAGTGCAGGTGTGAGTTCCAGGAAAGCTTTTCGTCCAGGGTTACAACTAGATATTTAGTTAGCTCATGTGCAGTTGTGTATTGAAGAGAGTTGGTAATTTTATTTCAACTAAGTTTGTTTTTTGGTAAAAGGTGTGAGTGTGGTTTTTCCAAGATTTACTTTATAGTGTTCCTTAGTACATCATTTCTCCACTATAGTCAGAGTCCCTTGCACTAGCACCGATTATATATTGCCATGTTTACTCATAATGTGTATGACTACATCATCAGTATACCCCTGGGTGTAATAGCCTCGGTCGTTAAGATTTACTAAGAGCTCGCCACCCACCAGATCCCCTAAAAGTGGAGATAGTCCCCTCCCTGCGGGCAGCCCTTGGCTATCGACATCTCCAGTGTTTCCTCCAATAGTTTAAACTGTGCTCATCTGCCCTGAAACATGTTCTGTATTTACATGCACAGAGTGTCTACAAAGCCATGTCTTTGGACAGACGTTGTCACGGAGGTGAAGGAGGTGTGATCAAATGCTCCTTCGATATCAAGGCAAGCTGTCAGTGTTATTTCCTTGTTATCCTTAGTAGACTCCATTCTTCTTACCAGGTGATGACTTACATGATTTTCCTGATTGGTAGGCATATTGATTTGGGTTTAGTGGCCTTTCTTTAAGAGAAGTTTCCCGTATATGCCTTTCGAACAGTTTCTCTTTCAGCTTCAGCAGAAAAGATGACAGATTAATTGGCCTGAACTACTTCGCCTGAGAGTCGTGTTTTCTAGGTTTGGTATGACAATAATTTTGAACCTTTTCCAGGCTGAGGGCAAGTAACACGTGGCTTAGAACTTTGACGAGCACCGGGGGTGATGATTCCTTTCCCCTGTTTTAAAAGCATGGGAATGGCCTCATTAGGTCACGGTGCCTTGTAACTTTCAAACGATTTTACAGCCCACAGTATCTTGTGGATTATTACTTGGTTTGCCCTTTCCCAGTCTCTTTTTGATGCCCTTCTGGTCAGGGTTAGGAGATTGGTTTTATCATCTATTATGGCGTCAGGGATGATGTCGGCGTCTATGAGATGAGTCGGAAGAAGTATTTCCCCGCCAGTCTCCGTAAAGATCCCATCTCATTTTCCTAGTGTCTCTATAGGGTCTAGGGGATTTTTAGCCAAAATCTTGTAGAAGCGCAAATCCGTCTCTTCACATTTACCATCTCCATGCAGATGTATCTATAGTCCGAGAAGGACGGTTCCGGCGAGATGCTCTATTTCCTTATCTGAGAGCTAATATGAGAAGTCGTCAGGGTTATGTCAATTATCTCAATGCGCATTTTAGCAACAAAAATGGTTTCTTTCCACTTTATATTGCCTAGGTATATATTATGGGACTGGGAACTTCATCTAAAGGTTGTGTAAAAAATTAAAAAAAAATCGTTTTCTTCGTTGTGCTTTATTTTATGTATATTTACAATTATTTTTAACATAAAAGCGAAGTAAGATAAATGCTCCACCATTTTGTCAAGAAATATAAATTCTCGAGAAGAATCTATAAATCATCGAATTAACCTCTAATTACCATTATTAAAATATTTAACGGTGAAATATATTTATTCTTCAATTTTTTGAGCTTATTTCAAGTTTTCAACAAATTTTTAAAGATCTGGTGATTTTTTTTTCAAATTTGGTGAATATTTTATTTTCACCTGGCAGTGCGCATTAACGACATTGCGATGCACCGGTGTGAAAATCTACTTACTCTTGCCGATATGATGTCAGATCGTATTTTCAAATGCCCAAAACAACATAAAAATAAAACTTATATTTTGTTTATTGAATTGTATTTTATGATTATTACATCGGCATCGATAAGATTATTATTAAATGGCATCCTTCTAATCATCTGAAAAGGATTATAAGCCTTTGTGAGTGACCTTGATAAATTGGAAGAGTTTGTATAATTTCTTATATCTGGCAGTTTCACAACGGAAACATAGGTTGCTGACTCCTTGGTGGAATAAACAAGATGGTAAATTAAATTGTATGCTGCCATGCGTCGTTAGGTCAAAAGAGGTAACAAATCGTCGGGCAAAAAGTTTAAAATCGAATGAAATTTCTATCCTCTTATTAGCAGACGTATACAAGTTGATGAAGGAAGCCAAAGATAACAGAATCGGTGTAAACTAAACAGTAGTAAGAACAATAGTTTTGATTTTCTCCGGATAGGAACCGGTCTCTGGGCAAAAAAAATGTGTTGACAATGGAAATTGACGATATGAAATGTCGGTAAAAATCATATTGATTGTAATCCCATTTCTAAAGGAATTCAATTTTTACAAAAAAAAAATCAGCAGTAATATAAAAACCCAATGAAGTAATAGTTTTCAGGAATATTTTTTTTTTAATTTCCAGATAAACTCTTTTTAAAAAATATGTTTACAATTATAAATATTTTTTAAGGCCAATTAACTAAAAACATTCTGTCTCGTCCCATACAGTGCTAATTAAAGTGTACGTCCGGGTGATATCTTTTTAATCAGTTGCTGTCAACTGAATGCATTAATTACAGAAGTTAATTGACAAGAAATAATTATGTCCAGTACATGAGCCACCATTATTAGCTTGATTAATTATATAGGGACATGTTTGCATCTGAATAAACTATCAACCGTGATTTAATATATCTTTTGTTACAATACAGGGTATTTTATGGGATTAAAATTAAGGCAGCAACCAAAACGTATATTTTTTGGAGCAAGTTTATTAGGGTAATAATTATTAATTTAAAAAATAGCTGAAAGTAAACAAAAATGATTTTCTGTCACTTTTTTTCAGTTTTAGGAGAGTATATAGAAAGATAGAAAGAAAAATGTAATTGTTAGATTGTTAGAATGTACGGGTAATATTAGGAATATATATATATATATATATATATATATATATATATATATATATATATATATATATATATATATATATATATATATATATCAACCAGAGCAGCGTCCAGACCTTCCAGCAATCAGGGTTTTACTTTGTGTAGTCACGGCATATTTTTTTAAAATAAAGTAGTTCATTTAACGACGGAAAATCAGTGCCCTCCAAATGGACTTAAATTGAAATTTATAATTAAATTGCACTAAAAATAATACAATAGGGTTTTATTTAATTTTTGCTGTGTTTGTATTGCAGTATTATTTTTGTTTTCTAAACATTGGCTACTCATATCATACTTACAAATATTATATAGTTAGATGACCAATTACAGATCCGTGTAGAGACAAAGCCCTCATACAACGAGGTATCTTATTGGTACAATGCTCTTCACCGATCATTTTTGCCACACTTTTTTGATACGTTACTTACCTTGACTTGAATGATGTGACGTTCCCAACAGATCATTGTTATTCACCTTAGTGCCGCACAAACTTAACTTCAGTAGTGTAGCCACTACAGAGATTCAATTCCACCTTCTTAGTCATTATCAGATGTACGACCTTCGTAGTCAATATCAGGTTCGAAGTATAAAAGTTTATGATTATCGGACCTTCAGGCAATATTATGGTATCCCTGGTTTCATACGTGTGTGCAAAATCTGAGTTTAATCGGGTAATGTAAAATGAGTCAAAAAATATTTGACCCTTGTTCTTAGTTAAAGAGGAGTACAGGTACATAAAATTGTTTAATAAAAACTTGTAAAATGCATCATCTAGAACACATGGCATCTTGCAAGGTGCATATTCACATATATCACAATTCACTGTATATAATGATCACAACTAATAAAATAATGGATATTTTTTAATTTAAATCATTGACACTAAAAAGATCTTGCTTACTTTGCCTTTATTTGTTTAATTGTTTTAGATCTTTTGCCAGGGCTCCTTCTTCTTGGCTACACCCCAATTTTCTAGCCTGTAATAAGTTTTATAATATAATAAATTACCATCCAACGTTGCTAAATGTTTTAACCGTCAATTCCTTAACAAATTTTCACAGATGATTTGCAATAATTTGTTCGCGAAAAATAAAAAATATGGGTAATGTCAACATGCTGTACATCAAAAATCAAGACCATTTTTATTTTTTAGGGTGGAAATATATAATTTCTTAACAAAAAAATATATAATCACAACCTAACATTATTTGTATACAAGGTATTTCATAATTGCGTACTAATAGTGAGAGTGCAAATTCTTGAATGAATTTAAGGAAAAAGGTTTATTTTTGTTAGTTTTCTTTTAGAAAGGATTTTTCCTCTATAGGTTTGAGATAACTTTTTAAGTTTTAATATGATTGTTTTTTTAGTAAAAGAATTTTTTCTATCCCTGTCACTGGAATCTGATGTCCCTGAATATTTTTCATATAAAATGCCACTGCTTTATTCCAAGATAAATATTATTTTCAATATTGCAGTTTATTTGAAATTAAAATTTCTACTTGGAGTTTTTTTATTTTAACGATCGATTTTCAAGGAATATCCAGTGTTGATGTATCGCATAAGAACTTTTAAAGACTTGTTATGAATGTTCCAGAATGCTTATGAAGTGTTTCGAAATGCTTTTTATTTATTTATTATTAAATTAAGTGGACATTTTTAATAGGAAATAAAGCGCTACTAAAAAAATAAAATTTAGTTTGAAAAAAGCATTTTTTGGGTAAAAATGCTTAAGAGCATATTAGCACGAACGTCATTGGTTACAAAAAAAGTTATGCGTTGTTAGAATATACCAAAATTTTGCTGCGATCTTGGCTATATCAAGAGAAAATAGATTTAGAAATAAAAATTGAACACACTGCGTCCCAAAAGTAAAAGTTTGCGAGCTCATATTAATATGATTTTTTTTCCTAGCATTATCATGGATAAGTAAAGAGAAAAGTCTTTAACTAATTAAATAGGAAGTGGAAAATAGAAAGAAATAATGAAGGGTAGAAATAGGAAGCAACCACAACTTGATAAAACTGGACAAGATAAAAGAAAAGAGAGGAAAAAGGAAGAAGGAGACAGAATATAAACTTATAAACTAAAAGAATTAAAATGCCATAAATATTTAATAAAAAAATTGAATTTCTGGGCGGAAATGGAATTGAAAAGAAATGGATAAATTCCAAAAAACAGCTTATTAAACGCAAAAACGGAATGCTGTGCAGATGCAAGAAAAACAAACAAGCATATAAAAAGAACAGAATGGTGGACCGCAAAAATAAAACCTAAAACGAAAAAGAAAGAAATCAGAAAAAGGTGAAGTTGGAAGTCACGAAAGCAAAGCATACGAGGGCGGTCCGATAAGTAATTAACCTACATAAGAAAAACCGAAATTTTGGAAAAGTGGCGATTTATTTCTCAACATAGTCTCCTTTTAGCTCGATACACTTGACCCAGCGATGCTCTAACTTCTTTAACCCGTCTGATAAATACGTTTTCTGGAGGTCTGCAAAGTAGACCTCCGTAGCGGCGATAACTTCCTCATTCGACTCAAATTTCTGCCCGGCGAGTGACTTTTTCAAGTTTGGAAACAAAAAGAAGTCGCACGGGGCCAAATCTGGAGAATACGGTGGATGGGGCAGCAGTTCGTAGCCCAATTCGACCAATTTGGCCGTGGCGACGGCAGAGGTGTGAGCCGGTGCGTTATCATGGTGGAGGAGCAATTTTTTTTTCGCCAAATAGAGCCGTTTTTTCTGCAATTCGGCGTTGAATCGGCCCAATAATTCGGCATAGTAGAGTTCTGTGATCGTTTTGCCCTTCTCCAGGTAGTCGATGTATATCACACGGTGTAAATCCAAGAAAATGGTGGCAATCACCTTTTCAGCCGATAGGACAGTCTTCGCCTTCTTCAGAGCACGTTCGCCGGGTGAAGTCCACTGTTTCGACTGTTCCTTGGTCTCTGGTCTGTACCAGTGGATCCATGTTTCGTCAACGGTCACGAAACGACGCAGAAACTCCTTCAGATTGCGCTTAAGCAGCATTAAACACTGCTCTGAAGTGGTCTCACAATTGTGCTTGGTGTCCGGAGTGAGCAAACGCGGCACCCATCGCACCGACAGCTTTCTCATGCCCAAAATTTTATGCAAGATATGATCCACGCGGTCTTTTGAGATGCCTACTGTCTTAGCTATCTCGTGCACCTTCAATCGGTGGTCTGCCAATACGAGATCGTGGATTTTTGTCACGCTATCCTCCGTGGTAGCCGTTTTCGGGGCACCTGGGCGTGGCTCATCAAAAACCGACGTGCTACCACGTTGAAACTCGTTAAACCAATTTTTGACGGTCGCCATCGAAGGAGAAGAGTCACCGTACACCGCATCCAAGCGCTCTCTCATTTCGTTGCGCGATTTCCCTTCCAAAAACAAGGGTCAAATCACTGAGCGATATTGATCTTTTTCCGTTTTTCTTAAATCCGCCGACACGCCCGCTTCCACACGTAGTCAAAACAAAACTGCGAGTCCGATTCTGCTGAAATTTTGACAGTAGCCGTCTACGAGAATGTACTACACGATAGTAAATTTCTCTTGCGATAGTGGCGCCATCGAGCGGTGAGGCTAAGTACTTATCGGACCGATCTCGTAAGTCATGGCTCAAATTTTATAGAGAAAAAGGAACAAAAACTACAGAGAAAATTATTTTATGCTACACCCAAACAACTAAGACGAAAGAAGAAATATATTATAATTAACATAAAAGATAAAGGGGGATACATAATAACAGAGGGAAAGAAAATAACGGACAGATGACAAAAACAATTTAAAAATTGACAGATATAGACACGGAGAGGGAGGAAAAGGGGGATAAGAAAAGGGTGTTAAAGAATATAAGACTAATACAGAAAGAAAAAGTAATAGAGACAATAAGAAAGATAAAATTGGGAATGGCATCTGGAAGAGACAACATAACACTCGAAATGATGAAGTATATGGAAAAAAAGGAATAAAACAACTAAATAAATTAATGAGATTATACAAGACGCAAAAATTTCGGAGAAATGAAATTTGGAAATAAAGCGTGCCCGGAGAAATATTTGTAAGCATAATTAAAAAAAAATAGGAAAATTAACTGAGGATAGTATAGAAGGTACTCAATGTGGGTTGAGGAAGAAACGAAACACGTGAATTTTAATTTTTGCGATAAGACAAGTGAACGACAAACTTATATATAAGTAAAAAGTGCTTGTTTTATTGACTAAGAAATGGCTTTTGATCAACCAAGAAGAGAAGATCCATGGAAAGCTTCGAAACAATTGAAATAATAGAAGAGCTGTATACGAAAAACGCAACATAACAATAATCAGTAAAGAAGAGTCTAAAGAATTATCATTACGTTTTTCGATAACATTAGACGAAGCCATAAAAAAAGCCAATAAATAGATTAATAATGGGATGTAGGTCAATGAAACAGACCTATTCAAGTGAAATGAGGTTTGCAGATGATATGGCAATAATAGCCAAAACAGCTGAAGATCTATAAGGGACTTTAGAAATTTTAGACAAAGAAATCACAAAGATAAATATGATAATAAACATCGAAAAGACCAAAACAATGATAATTACAGGAGAAAAATAAATACATTACGTTAAAATACAAATTGCAGCAGCGATGGAAAAATAGACCAAGAAATAAATAAGAGAATGGAAATAGTATGAAGAATGTTCTATGATGACAATAATGTTTCTAGGAGAATAGAAAATCCTTAAACAGATCAAGACGGAAATAGTAGTAAAAGTGGTAAGATCAACAATAATGTACAGTAGTGGGTAATGGCAGAAAACCCTAAAACACGTACTGGATATGAAAATTTTAAGAAGATTAAAAAAAAATTAACAGTGGTAAAATAAGAAATGAGATATACTGGAAGAACTTGGAGATCAAACAAACAATGAAAAAATGGGATGTGTGGTCATATGATTAAGGAGAGACCGGCAAAAAAAGTGTACAAAATGGGAGTAGTAGTAAAAAATGAGAAAGGGATACAAGAAGAAAATGGAACGACGATGTTCAGCAAGCAGGAAAAAGGAAAGGGATGGAGTGGGGCCCAGGATAAGAACCAATGGAAGGAAGGATGCGGGAGATTAGAAACTTTACTCCACTCGAGCCTTACACTGAAAGGTAGAAAGGCATGGGATTAAGTAAGTACGTAAATTATTTTGGTTTGTGGGCGTGAACTTAACGTAATGTTCAAGTGGGTTTTATTTATTTTACCGGTATTATTGAGCTTTTTGTGAGTAATTACCATCGACGCCTTCAAGAAGTTATTAGAAAACCCCAAAAAGTTATTTCAAATCAATCTTTAAGAATACGGAAAAACAGACATACTTGGATATGTTTATTTGGCGAACTATTCACTTGGTTTATAACAATAATCTTGTAATAATGTATTGAAAAATATTGTAACAGTAATTTCATTTTCCAATGTTCTTTAATTATTTTAAAACCTCATTAAATTATACTGAATCAAATAAAAAGTGTTTTAGGTGACAGATTTCTTGAGCCTGTTGCCAAGTTAACGAAAGCTCGAACCTATAATTAGTTGTGATTACTTTATTATCTCGGAATTTCAGGTCTGTATGATAAAACGTGCTTATTAATAAAATATTCAGAATACTTCGTCAACTTAATTAACATGTTGCTTTTATAAATTTCTGATCAACTTTCTTGTTTTACAAATAATCAATTAGCAAAAACATAATAATGAAATATCCAATACTTGAAATATGTAGACTCATTGTTAGTGTTACTACCAGATTGAATGTATTTTTATTGTGTCCTAGTGGATATTCCAAGCCTGTCAAAGTTGTACTTTATTTTTATTAGGAACAACTTACGATATAGGTCACCAGGGGCGGATCCAGCCTCTCTCTTTGGGCGGGGGGGCGGTGATTTCACAAAAGTACAGTATGGCAAGAAAAACAAGTTGTCAACGGGGGGGGGGGGATGCAAGCAGCATACTCATTCCTAATATAAAAGGCAGAATGGGTTCTATTTTCCTGAACTCAAAGCTTTTGGGAGGGGGGAAGCGATCGCAAGCATACAGACTCCTATACTCTATTCAAGAACTAGAGAGAATAATAAAACTGTTACTGAAACATCTAACGTACCTGCTACAGTGCCGCAGGTAACTGAGAACTGCCGTAAATCTAATTATATTTCATTATATTTAAATATATTTTATAAATTTACTGCAACATAGAATTTCCGATTGTTTAATTTAATTTCTGTCAGTGAGCAAAGTACAACTTACAGTTTTTTTTTAGTGATTTATCTTGTTTGTGCTTGTTTTTATATATTATTTGAGATTAGTGAGATACCCAAAAGATATGGCTTTCACCTCTATATTTATTCCAAAATCGTTAAACCAGGGCATTTTTTCCTCAACGAAAAACTCTATATCTAGATAATAATGTTAAAAACTCTGTTGAGATATATTCCAACATGACAGGAGTTAGAAAATCTACTATGTACCGAATACTGAAGGAGAAAAAAACGACTGGAATTGTTTGTATTCCCAAGCCACATTCGATCAATGGCAAAGAAAAACCTCGTTGGAAGAAGAAGAAATGAAAACTGCAATTAAAGAGGTTGTATATACATTTTATTATGAGAAGCAGATCCCAACCATCCACAAAATTCTAACTAAAATCATTGAAGATCGCGATTTACCTGGAATTAAAAGAACTGATCTCTGGAAATTGCTCAGAGAACTTAATTTTTGCTGGGAAACACCAGATAGAAAATCTGTTCTTATAAATCGTCCGGAAACTGTCCGTTGGAGACGTAAATATCTCTCTCAAGTAAAAGGTAGAGTTGCTAGAAATAACACAATTAATAAAATTAGTAATTTAACTAAACTTTTGAAAGATTTTTTGAATAAAGTTACTGCGGAAAATTGGGAACAATCCCTATAATAAAAGAATAAAACAAAATGTGAGAACTCGATCTCATAATCGGTGAGATAGAAGAACCAATTATAATTAATTTTAGCGAAGATAGTTTCACTGACTTTGATTAGTAATTAGATACGTAATGTTTACTAGTGTAAACACAATTTATTATTTAAATTTTTGTTTTTGTTGTATTTTATTTTTTAATGTTGTTTATATGTTTTTTTATTTTTTTATATATTTTTATTTTAGTGTGTCCCACTCTTTAATTTTATATATATTTAATTCTAATTAGCCGTAAGTTTTTTATTATTTTATTATTGTGTTTGTGTCTTTTTCTTAAGCGTGTAGAATTAACATGTTTATCTTATTTTTTTGGTGCTATCGTATTTCCATATATAAAAGTAAATTAAATTAAGATATCAGTACAATAGAAATAATAATAAGTAGGTCTAATTTTAATTATAACATAAAAAAAGTAATTACATTTGAATCCCTTTTTAGTGTTTAATTGTAATTCTGCAGATGGTTTAAGAAATAAATAAACTGAAACGTCAAATACCCTAAAAATGTTTTTAATTAATAATAAAATGACCGATAGCCCCAAATTATTTTATTATTATATGGACGAATTTATTTTTTTATATATGTTTAACTTTTTGTATTTTTGACAATGGAAATTTTGTAAGTATTTAATCTATAACTTAAAACTTTTTGAGAGAATAATCCTATGTTTTAGTCTATTATTATAGACCGGTATTTTTGATTATAAAATTTCTAACCCATTCCTATGAAAAATATATGTGTCTAATAAATTTTGCTAAAAACACCGGACTAAAGAACAAAAAGGGTATATTTTGACATTACTAAAAACATAGATCGATGAAAATTCATACGGTCCATGGCTTACAGAATGGCGGCCAAAAAATGGTCACTTTTTTCAGTTTTTGTAGTTTATCTTGAAAAATAAGGGTTGTATGAAAAAATGTTTCAAACAAAAGTCATAGATAATTGAAAAATCTATCGATTGATATAGGTGGCGCTACTAGAAAATGATAGATATTTTTGACCCAAAAAAGTGTGTTTAATCCGAAATTTGTGAGTTGAATAGTTTCCGAGAAAATCGAGCTCAAAGTTGAAAATTCGATGTCGATTATTATCCTTCTCAATAAAGACACAACAACCGGTTGACAGCAATTTATTTGAAATGACGTATATTTTTAAGATATATTTTCAAATTTTTTTTCTATTAGATTTAGATATATCATTTCCGATCTCTGGAAAAAAATTTGTTTTACGATAAAATTTATCTTTTAAAAAAAAAAAAAAAAAATTCGCAAAGTTGCGGTTTATAAATATTAAGGGCTGAAATTTACAGAAGACATTATTGAATACTTGTAGTTTATCAAGAAATTTTTCGGTTTCACGAAAAACATCCCTGTAAGATCTATGGACCTCTAAAAACTACCCACAAAATCTATCCGACGGAATTTAAATAGCGCGGGTTGCTATGTTGCAAGGCGCAGATGTCTTCCACTCCTGGCAGTATCCGGTTCGGAGCCGGCATTCTGGTAACACCTGTCTTTTCGGAGTAGTATGCTTTGGAGTTAATTTGATATAACGTTTTGACATACTAGAAAGAAAAAATATTATAGTGTTTGTACATTTGTAAAAGCACTATTGCAAACATTTTTTGCATTTAAAAGCGTTTTAGTGAAAGTTCACGCAGATTTTAACTTTAAAAAAGTATTTGAACACGTGGTGGATCATTGAATGTGACATATAAATCATTACGAAATAGTGTATATCTTTATACAAAGATAAGAAAAATTGTAAAATATTATCTTATAAAATTATTACATAGAACTTGTTAATAAGCTTTTTTTAAATTGTTCATTTAATTACATTTATTACAAAATTATTGTAGAATTGCATACAGATATGTATAATATATTAATGTATTTATTGATTTCTTGATATATATATATATATATATATATATATATATATATGTATATATATATATATATATATATATATATATATATATATATATATATATATATATATATATATATATATATATATGTATATATATATATATATATATATATATATATATATATATATATATATATATATATATATATATGGGAAAGGCAAACATAAATTGATTAAACTTTTATCAAGCAGTTCTGATTTACATAGAGCAGCTCATACTTATTAGAAGATTGCTGAAATAGATGACCATGTAAAAAGCGGATGTACATTAATAAACGCAATATATGAAAATAAAAAAAATGATGTTAGTTTAAATGAATTGCGTTTTTTAATGTATAATAAATATTGTTTAAAGTCAGGGTCTTTTAAATTGAAATCTTTGCCCCCAACGATAGCTGTAGCAAAAGAACATCGTGTTTATTTGCAAGTGCAGCATTGGTTAGGAAAAACTAAAGTAGCTACAGATTGGGGTTGGGAAAAGACTGATTATGGTTTGCGGCCGCTGTATACAAATAACACAATTATTCCCGAGAAACTGACTAATTTTTTCTCGTGTTCATTTACAACGGGATGTGTTAATAATAAATGCACATGTAAAAGTCAAGGTCTAAAATGTACTGATTTATGTGAGAATTGCGATGGTCAGTGTGAGAATTGTTCCGAAATCATTACTCTCGAAGATATTGTTCAAGAGAATGATGATAATGAGGCTGAAGCTGATGTTATTAATGAAATAAATGATGTATACGAGAATGATATGAATGTTAACGACGAAAATAATGAAATGTAAGGACGGCTGAACCATACTAATGTATATTTTTTATATTTTGTATTATTATATTATATATGTACACTTTATGTTCAAACTTTTTTTGTAATAAAATGATGTATTGCTAATGAAATCAGAAATAACTTTTTATTAATAATAAAATCTAAATTTTACCATTTTACCATATACTTTACTTCAAAATGTTATTAGTCGCACAAAGCGATATGTGTGAGTAGTCTGTAGCTGAGCGGCACGCCTGCAGCATAGTAACCCGCTGACTAGCTGTACCCGCGCTATTTGAATACCGTCGGATAGATTCTGTGGGTAGTTTTCAGAGGTCCATAGATCTTACAAGGATGTTTTTCGTGAAACCGAAAAATTTCTCGATAAACTACAAGTATTCAATAATGTCTTTTGTAAATTTCAACCCTTAATATTTATAAACCGCGACGTTGCGAATTTTTTAAAAAAAGGTAAATTTTATCGTAAAACAATTTTTTTTCCAGAGATCGGAAATGATATATCTAAATCTAATAGACGTATTAGAATAATCATAAGTACACTGACGAAAAAGTTATTGCATTTTATCGAGTGCAAAAAACGTCACTTCAAACAAATTGCTGTCAACCTGGTTGCTGTATCTTTATTAGGAAGGATAATAATCGACATCGAATTTTCAACTTTGAGCTTGATTTTCTCGGAAACTATTCAACTCACAAATTTCGGATTAAACACCCTTTTTTGGGTCAAAAATATCTATCATTTCCTAGAAGTCTGAAGTGATAGTTGATTAATAAATATCATTTAATTATAAATTTAAAAATATGGAATTTTCCAAGAAAAAAGATTATATTTCGATAACTAGTGACGTCACCTATAACTTTTATTATATTAATCGATAGATTTTTTAATTATCAATAAATTTTGTTTGAAATATTTTTTTGCATACAACTCTTATTTTTCAAGATAAACTGGAAAAAGTGACCGTTTTTTGCCCGCCATTTTGTAAGCCATGGATCGTATGAATTTCCATCGAAGTATGTTTTTAGTAATGCGAAAATATATCCTTTTCAGCAACAAAATCGCTAGTTACATTTTTTTCTCAAAACAGCTCTTTTTGAGCCTAATTTCCATGGATCATACTATACAACTTTAAACTTGTTCGTTCTTAAAGAGGCTAAGAACACAATTTTTTTCAATTTCAATTAATAAAATTTTAATCTTAAGTCAATGTCCAGTAGGTCGATTAAGGTGACTAGGGATAAAACGTCGAGGCTGTGGTTCTCTTCATGAAGATATGTAATTTGGCTACTTTTACTTTCGATAAATAGAAGACCATCACAGCTTTCTGGCAGTCAGAATAATGTCACCTTAGAGCTACTGAATACTCTAAATGGAAACTGGATTCTTGGCTTTTACTTTAAAATAATACACCGACACATCGAGAGGGTGGAACTATGGATTATCTAATGAAGATAGAAGTCAAATTACCAAGTCATCCTCTCGATGGTCCAAACTTGGACCATGTGATGCAACTAAAGGGTCCAAGTTTTTCAAGCTATGTTGACTTTGTTAGTACATTTGTGCAAGTCTTTCTGGAAAGACATTTTAAGGAAAAATAAATAAGCTCTAAATAATAAAAAAATTTATGTAGTAGCAAATTAAAAAATAATCCGGGGAGAAGATATATTTATATTCATTCATTTATATTAAATTATCTAATGTACTATTCAGTAACATAATATCTAAATCAAATAATCCATATTATACCTTTAAACCGGTGCCAGAACAATAAGACTATGAAAACAACTGGACCAAATTATCACATGGGATTTCACTAATGCCTGCAATGAAAGGACAAAGACTCGTCTGGGGATATTATAATACCTTTCATGCCTTTCACGTTCTCCACTTTATATGTTCTCCGGATGATTATACTAAAATTCTATATTGAGAGAATTATGAAGTTTTAAATTGTGGATTTTGGAAGATAATTGAAATTTTACATGGGAGAAAACTCGTTTTTATTAATTTGTGAGCGGATATTAAATAATTTGTAAAATGAAAACGAAAAATTAGTAATTTATAATTCATGTATAAAATAAAAATAGGATACAATTATATATATTGTTTTAATTATTTTTATATAAAAGATTCTTAAATTTTGTAGTATGAGAAGTATTTGCCGTCAGTTGGAATCAATTTATTAAACTTGCTTTGTCTAGATTGTTTACAGCATTTATTTCTAATCGTTATTAATATAAGACATCTACAGCTTATGTAGTAGGTACGTACGCTGACAGTGATAGTTCAGCTTCCTTGTACTTTCAGTGACTTGAGATTCAAAAATAAGTGTTGTTAAATATTCATTTCAACATTATACCTAAAGTCCATAATTCCTGTAAGTGACTGATCGTTCTCATATAGGGTGTCTCGGATTGTGCACCGTCAAGGGAAGCAATTCCTGTGGCGTGAGCATTTCAGAAAATAATATATAATGAAATTTCGTGGGAATATCAAAATATTTTTTTAAGTTAAATTTCTTTCCTCGCATTTTTATCAACCTTTAGAATTTTTTTCCTGGAGGGAAACCATGCATGAGCACCTTCGCAAAGTGTGAAAGGTAGTGTCGGATTCTTACGACTGAACCCCCCCCCCCCTGACTGAAGGACCTACCCATTTTCCTTGGTCTGCTGTTAGCTATAGCTGCTGGCAGTCCAAGGTTATACAGTAAGGATTCCTTTGTTCTTCAGCTACTCCAGGTGTCGGTTGCACCCATTGCGTCATGTTCTTCCTACATTTTGCTTATAATGTTGGGTTGCCATTTTAAGATATTTTATATACACTTTAGGTGTACTTAAGTTATATTATGCATATTAATCGAAAGTTTATTGCTCACCTGCTCCTCTAAGTGACCTCCAGTACATTTCCCTTCTGATTTGTTTATTTCGGACCAATCGGGGTGCGTCTAGTGTCATCCCCAAGAGTGTGATATAAGTAATGTATTCACTTAACTAACAATGATTTATCGGCAGAATTGCTATCAAGAGGCATATCTGAATCTGAGGACTTCTCAGCGTCAGGGGTGATAATTAATTGTTTAATCACTACCTCAACGTGAATGTTCAAGTCCCACATTCTTTGCTTGGAACATGATCGGCACATTTCTTTCAATCATTGGCCGTCGTGTTAGTAATTGCCTCGCCCAATAATATTTTGACATCTGTTAATTTGTTTTTCCGTGCCACTTCACTCTTTATTTGCGTCCATACCAATTCGATTGGAGTTAGTCACAATGATATGGAAGCAATCTCAACACTGTTATATTTTTTTATTTACCCTCATCTAGCAACCGCACTTTAAGCATTGTTTCGTCAAATTCAATGTTTTATGAGAGGAGCTATTGACATATCTCCGTCTTTTTAGACGCAGAAATCGGAATTTTTTCAAGGCGTCGACTATTATACGAGGCATTGTCCATTACAGTTACAGAATCGGGGAGGTCTCTATCGAAGAAAACCACCGCTAAGAAAACGTCGGCGCTCATACATTAATGTTCAGATCTTAGCATACCTTCCAAACTATGTACCCTTCGTTGAGCCATGTGTCGTTAGTGTAATACAATTTTTTCGTTTTTCCTGAAACTTCCGAATTTTTTCCAAATATTTTCGCCGCCATAAAACAATTTCATTCTTCTCAATTAGTGAGCTTTTTCGATTCCGTTTAAGATATCTTTTCTTTTAAAATTCGTTTCAAAACTCCTAATAAAATTTTAGGAAAAGATGTGTCGTCTTAATTTATTAAATGTTGGTATTTCATTTTGGAAAAGAAACCATGGACTTTGTGACGAATGGCATATTTTGTGTCATTGTCCAACATTTTTTTTTCCCTTCCCTTGCCTGCTTTGCTTTCTTTTGGTCGTTTTCTTTATAATGACCATTTAAAAACCTGAACATCGTGGGCGAAGAAATTTTCGTTAAAGCGCCACTTATTTTTGAAGCATCCAAAGTGGATACTTTAGGGTTTCATTTCCAAATACCATGGTAAATATTTTTAATCATTATTCGTTTTCTAACATCAATTGACTATTTTTTACATATAGTAGTAAATGTTGTTCGGCATCACCGTGCTATTTTAAATGCGATCAGCTGATTGCTATTTAAGGCTCAAGAAATATGACGGCAATGCATATTAAGCTTTTAGTCTCTGCTCTATCAACAGAGTAGCAAAGTTTTAGATCATTTTTAATGGCTCGAAATGTTTATTCCGCCGCTTTGGTGACCGATATTAAAGGAGTCACTCACAGAAATTACGAACTTTAGGAATAGGTTTATATCTGATTTCATTTTATATCTGCCGCTTCTAATTCTTTTCCTCTTTTTTCAATTATATTAATTATGTTACATTATTGCTTCAAACTAGTTATACAGCGTTGATTGTCCCAGGTGTATTCTATAGTGACTAATTTCAAAAACTAGAATAAGAAGGTATGAGCTGTCCTGATCTAAGATATATTTTTTCGCTTTAGTAGCTGACTGAAAATTAAACATTGTATTTTCAATTAAATTAAAATTAAGTGTATAAGTAATAAAAAAAAATTGACCAGTAATAAAAAATGATTGTGTTTAATGATTTTTCTTGGTCTCTTTAGTTTTGAAAAAATAAAACAGTGAGTTAAAAAAAAACGTTTTTGAGACTAATTACTAATTATTATAAGTGTGGATGAAAAATGAATCAAATATTAATAAATATAAAATTTTTGCACAAATTGTAATTAAATACATTTAATTTTAGTTGAAACTTATTAGACACACAGTGTACTTTGTCACAATTTACATGCGTTTGAAATGAAACTCATAGATGCTTCACCAACACTCTCATTTGATATACTCAGTGCTTACTGATTCCAGATCGATTGAGGAAATTTTGCGTCTAGCGTATCCTTATAAGCATTCATAGTACGCGTTTACTGGTTGGTATTGATGTTTGCTCCGCCCCTTTTCAAGAGCCGCTGTTCTAGTCATGTCGGTACAATGGTACCGCTTGAGAAGAGTTTTCCGAGTAGTGCATTGTTTCTGTTGTTCATAGTGCCATTATATTCAATATTTTAGAGAATTACCTATTCTTTTGTGCAATTAGTAGATTGTAAAGATACTATCTATTGTGCGTTTTTTGGTATATAGAAGTATAGCAGTCTGTTTGTTTTTGGGCATGTAAAACTGAAAAAATAATGAAAAATCGTGCCAAACAAGGGAATCAACATTCATCAAGAAAATAGTCTACAAAAAAGTTCTCCGAAAGAGAACCTTAAAAATCTTAGCACAGCTGAACAATAAAATGCCTAAACAATAATGAAAAGATAGTAATATCATATAATAGCAAATAAAGGCAATGCAACCGTCATCAAAGATATTGAATATTATACCGAAAAAATGAAAGATATCCTAAAATATCCTGCCTACAAGACTGTGTCCAGGAATTCTACCACATATTTTGATAAAACGACTAAGACTAAAATCACAGACTCACCTTTCGAATTTTATGTCAAATGAAAACGAAAATTCTACATGGAAAACTCAAAACAGGTCATAATAATTCAACGCTCCGAAGACTTGAAAAAGATGACATTTTAGCAAGCTTGGACTAAAAATTCCTATATCCTAGAACGTCAATAGATGACGCACTGGACCAGATAGCCCAAAGAGAATGCTTCCCAACTTACCTTAGGAACGTCACCCTAAGAGCATCTAACTATTAATTGACGGCCAGATATAAAGACAGTTGAACCAAATTCCTTAAACTCAAATTCTAGTGTCGCTACGGAGATGATGCATTTGTGATATGGCCCTATAGGAAACAACAGCTCAACTTTTTCATTGATTTCCATAATTCTATGTTTGAATATACAGTTCATTTTCTAATTTGAAGAAATCAACTACCTCCCGTGCTTAGACGTCCTGGTAACAAAGACTGCAACATACAATATATCGAAAACAAACTCTGACCAAAAGAAATTTTCCACAACTAATTTTCTACCTGTAAAACTTTTCTCAAGAGAGTCAAAATTGATGTCAAAAAGGGAACAAAGCCAGCATCTGCCTGTAGATACGCCCTATGACTACGTTTGAAAGCATGCTGCACTCAAAAATTCTTCAGTTGATCTTGAACAGGAAGCTCAGAAGACGTTTCTTCGAAATTACAAATGAAATAAAATATTATTCTTCAGTGTTCTTCAATAAAAATAAAATTAATAATAACAGTTAAATTAGTAGTTTATTTGGTAAAAAAATATAAGAAAAAAAAGGTAACATAGGTGTAAGCAAGTAGGTTTCGAATTAGCATTTTTGTTTAGTGAATATATATTTGTTAATATCTAAATTGACAACGATAATTCTGGAGAGCTCTTGAAACAGAAATAACTACAGAACAGCAGTAATAACAAGACTCAATAATAAAAAACTTTTTGAAACTAAAAGAATTTATATAATCATTTACAGTTGTTGGCGACATTGACAATTTAGTCTAGCATTTAGGATAGCAGAAACTATCGACAGTAATAATAATAAGACCCAGTACTGAATTTAAAGTTATATTTATGATCTTTGTAATTCTTTAGTTTATTAAATTAACTTTATCAATATCGAAATTTTCAATGAAACTTTTTAAAACTTAAAAATTGATGTAAACCTTTAAATTCGTTGGAGCCATTGATTATTCTGTCTAGCCTTTCGGACATTAATAGCTAAGGATGGTAATAATAATAAGAATGAATAATGAATTTAAAACTAGATTTACGATTTTCATAATTCTTAGGTTCATGAAATGAGTTTTATCTAATATAAAAATTATAAAATAATATTTTTAAAATTTAATTTGGTCGTTAATAATTATGACAAGTTCTATCAACTAAGAACAGTATAATTTTCTGTAAACTAACTATAGCAAAAGGCTTGATAAAATATAAAATGTTCGAAATACTCGACATGAAATTCTATGAAGTTAAATTTCTTCCGTAGGCCTTCTGCAAAAAATATTGTAATAACGATATTACCATTTAACCAATAAAATGGGAAGTCTAGCAGAATTTTGCAGAATCTACAAGACTATAACTGAGGAACCTATTTTTATTAAATTAAGGTTTTATTTTTTATGACAAAAAGCTTATTATTTAGATCTAAAATTCCGTTCATGTTTTAGGATCTTAAATCAAAGACCAAATCGGATAAACGAAAGGAAAAAAGGGGGAGATATTTGACAAAGGAATTTAGCAAAAAAGGTATTTCTTGCAGATTATTTTAAAAGTAAAATTTCCACTCACCTTACGCTTCTGCTTTTCCCCTAAGCCTAAAATATTCTCGAAATATCCTTAAAATATCTTCTTAAATTCCAAGGGTTTCTGTTAAGCGGCCATTGGGACTTCTATTCTTTTTTTCCTGAAATAAGAAACGAGTTATTTTAAATTATTCAGTGTAGTTGGAATGTTGTTAAAGCATTTAAATTACGTTATTTTCAAGAGAAACGTTATCTCTAAGAAAAAAATCGAACTGATAAGAAAGGAAAGCTCTCAATACTGTATAAATGAATTTAATGATTTCATTGTCTTCCTTATTGCTAATTTCTGCTTTTTGATTAAAAAGTATTTCGAGACGTCTTCCAATAAATAGTGTTTGGTAAAGATAAGTAAATATTTTTATTTTAAAATCAGCATCTAATGAATATAATTTTTCATACAAATACGTCAATAAAAAATAGAAACACATTTCATAATTTTTCAAATTATGAAAAATAAACACTGTTGTTCATAGTCTAATATATTATGTTACAAACGATATTTTTAAAAAATGATTGATGTTACCAGAAACTAAATAAACAAAATTTACAGTCTAGAAACACCAAAATTGGATTCATAAAATTGTATTGTAATTTTTTATACTTGTTAAAGAAAAAAATATATAAAATATTTTATTGCTTACGTACGTTATTTTATTCGGAATATTTCTTCTGTGCCGGCAAATGTATTTTATTTCAAATATGTAGCCCAATTCTTTTTTCGTATATATTTTTTAAGGAGTATAAAAATAAATTCTTGGATTTATAGTCCTGTACTTGATAATCGAAAAATAAATTTGTTTTTTTTTTTATGGAGAAAGGTGAGCATCACAAAATTTTTAAAGACTTGTGTTAGTCATGTTCTATAAGTTATTTTATTTACCTGCCCATCTTAGTTCGTAATTTTTATATATAGTTTATCATATTAAACTGTGATCGCATCTGACCATTTTCGACAAGATGAATTATTTAAACTGGTATGTTAGACAAACCTTGCTTATGACTCTCTAGTGTTCTAAATGATTTTATCTTAGCAAATTATGATGATGACTTATTTTCTGTTCCCTTCATTATTAACGTGATATTAGATTAATTACTTTCTATGCTTATCCCGTCTATAACTGTAGATGTTAAAATCTAAATTGACGCAGTAGAAAATAATGCTAATAAAATTCAGGCTCAACTACGTTCAGTGCTAACTAGGAAGCTGTAAACAGTACCGCAGATTCTAATACTCGTTCACTAAGTCCGAATCCAATCGTTCTCATAGTGTCTTTTAGAATTTTCTTAGTTATAATTACTAAATTTTGTTCGTCTACCTGATAATAATAAAATCTTTAAAGATTTGAATTACCGGAAAAAGTTGGAAATGTACTTTGAGTAATGTGTGCTAGAAGTGCGCGACCCAATGTCTCATCCTTATGAGGTTTACTGTCTTTTTTTAGTACTACTACAGAACGTTTTCCCAGGAAAACGTATTCTTTTTAGAATGGTCTGTCAACTAGTTCATCCTTCAACGATTTGAAACAATACTACTCGAACACACTCAGCTCCTATAGCAGCCCAAGAATTTTTTTGTATTATGCGTAATATATAGTACGCAATAAAAGTTAAGAAATAGCTTCTAGGTCCATTAGCTTATGACTCGAACAAGATAACTCATTGTTACTGTACCATACTTTGCTTATAATCTTTTCAATTTTTATAATCTCTATATGTATATATAAACAAAATACATACCGGAAAATTGGGGATAAAATATGAAACAACAAATCTAAATTGGTAGGGACGATGATCGATCTCTAAAATTAATCCAATTTTTATATGTCTGGGTCTAGTGATTTAAAAAATCTAGTGTTATAAGGCAAATTTGTATAGTTTAAAGATAATGTTAAATATTCTTTTATGTACAAGTAAAATATTTTGTTTTATTATTGAAAAAATATAATTATTACTAATTAGGTCACAAATATTGGGCTAACAATCTCAAATAGACGAATAAATCATAAAAGTTGGAGCCATATAAACTCTAGAGGCGGTTACACAGAACTTTCGTAGTATTAGGCAATAAATCTGGTCTGGAGCAGACGAATAATAATAATGTAGATTTGGTATTTAACATTTATATTATTCTACTCCTCTAGTTGATTTCGATCGTGTCCAATTCTATATAGTGCATCTCGGAAATAAATTATTCTAAATTAGATATAGAGGAAACGTGAAAACTGGTATATATTTCATTATAAACGAAAATTGACTCTCAAAATTTTGAGTTATTCTATCCTAAAAGTAACGAATTGGCTATTTTTGAGTACATCTGGACTTGAGAATTTAAAAAACAATGGTTATAGAGCATGTTGGTAAGCAAATTTGACTTTTTGATGAACAGATCTGCGGAACTCATTCATAAAATCTTGGAATGGGCCTACGCTTATAGCCTGAATATAGAGGGTGTCCGAAAAAAGTGGGAAATCTTCCGAATCTGAAAAAAACACGTGAAAGGAATAATACAATTTTACATAAACTTTTTTCGTATAGTCCTCATCTTCGGAGATATGAGCTCACAAAGAACTACAATGGAATCAAGTTTTTTACACATAATTATGTAACCACCAGGTATATTTCAATTTTTTTTAATATCACGTATACCAGGTAAGACCGTTCAAACAAAAGAAAGTGTTGTAAATTACTCACAGCTGCAGGAACAGACTAGTTGTGATACTCCTGACCCCTTTTTTTACGCTGAATGATAAGAACTTTGGACAACGTTTTTTACATATCTTTAACTATTGACTAAAAATTAAGAGTCACCTCTTGAGTTAAAAACGTCTAATTCTGTAAATAGCAGTTCGACCTAGGTTCGTAAAAAATGTGCGTTTTATTTTATCAGAACCAAAAACAAAAGTATTGGTGTTGCAAACGTTGCTAGGTACGAAAGAAATAAATATCTTGCATTTTAAAACTTGTCAACTTTTATATCGCTGACACATTGATTCTTTACTTGGATATTAATTTACTGATTTTTTGATTTCGTGGTGAAATTATGAAATAATTCGAAATATGGAATACACGTTTATTAAGTATGCAGATATGCATCTGATGTATGGTCTTGCATCTAGCAATGCTTTGGAAGCCAGAGGTTATATCACGAGAGACATCTTAATCGTACTTTTCCGGATCAGAAAACATTTCAAAGAGTTGACCGACATGTAAGGGAGAATGGTAAGCGATTTTATTTAATAAGGTAATATTATTAAATTTCTTCATCATTTTAGGAAATTTTGGGAAAAGAATTACTAACGCTGGTCAGGAAAGAACAGTACGTACATCGCAATTAGAGAAAAATATTTTCATGATGTAAATGCCACTCCTTCAACGAGCACTCGAAAATTATCAGCGCAGTTTAATACGTCGAAAAAAAATAGTACATGAACTTTTTTTGAGAACAGCTGTTATATCCATATCATTTGAACTGATTCCTGAAAATTTTCTCCGTAGAATGCAGTTTGCAATCTCGCTATTGGATCAGCAACGAAATATTGCAAATTTCATTAGAACTATTCTGTTCACGGATGAAGCAGGGGTTACCAAAAATGGTATCATAAATTAACACAACTCACATGTATGGGCTGATGAAAATTCTCATGCAACTATGGTTTCGCATCATCAACATCAGTTCCAATCAATTAATGTCTGAGTAGGAATCATTGGCAATTTTTTGATCGAACCATTCATACCTTCGGCATGACTGAATGGAGAACTTTATATAGAGTTCCTCTGGAACGTATTTCACTACCTCATTTCAGCGTTGCTGTGTGAGAGTACCTGAATAAAGCCTATCCAAACCATTGGATAGGTAGAGGAGGACCTATTGCCTAGCCTCCTGGATATCCCGACGGAACTCCGATGGATTTCTACCTGTGGGGACACCTTAAAACCTTAGTATATTCGACTCCGGTAGATAGTAGAGTAGTAATTCTACGGAGAATCACGGTTCATTGTGATGAAATAAGGAACAAAGCTGAGTTAATATGGCGTGTACAGCAGTCCTCAATTCGTCGTGCCCGCGAGTGTATCAGACTTCATGGAGCCCATGTTGAACCTTCATACGAAGTTTTTAATTAAGAAGTTAGTTTATTTTTTTACTGAAATTTAGGTTACAGGAGAAAATTCCCCTTTTTCCATACTCAACCCGACAGAAGTTAGGGGACTAACAGTGTAAATAAAACATGAATGAAGAGTACTTAAAGATCCAAAAGCGCTCGATCGAAAGATACCGATCTCATATAATCCAATCTCTAGACTGTAATAAAAATTTTTATCTAAAAATGACAATAAAATGTAAAGAAACTGTACATTTCAAATGTTCTCGCAAAAACGAAATTTGGAAATGTAAAGTCGTACGGAATATAAACAGAGATAATACTCATTTATCTCGCTCTGTCTTTATCTAAGCGATAGCCAAACAAACTGACAGTTCTGATTCCATAGGTATACTGTTATTTATGGCTAGATCCAAATTCTCTTTATATTGTGACACTCTCTAAGCATGGCCTTAGTTTGACGAATTGGGACTGGGTAGACGTTACTCGGTGGGGGAGCCAGTAAGCAGGTGTTGATCTGATGGTATCAGAATATGATTGAAAAATAATACAAATATGCAGCCCATAACACCCGCTAAGACGTCACTGAAAACTTTAAAACCGGATTCACTAACATAGTTTAAATTTAGAATCGCACAGCAGAGGGCTTCAACTGACAAGAATAACAGTAAATCAAGCTAGTTTTAAACCCTAAAAATACAAGCATAAAAAATTATTTTCTTTTATTACTGAACCGGCTAAAATGGAGAGCTTCATTTATTTGCGGGATACAACTATTTCTTTGATATATTTCAAATATTTATCGCAACGTTCTTATCCCTAATATCCCTATATAAGCTGACGATACTATCTAATTTGCGTTTGAAATATCAGAAAACCTTTTTCTTTAGCCTATATTCAGAAAAAATAATTAAAACTAATTCATTAGAACTATTATTCTGGTTTGATATATTGGAGCATTAATTGTGGCTCCGAGTTTTTTTTTATCAAAATAATTGCTGCCTAAAAAATACCCCGAAAAGTACACAAATAGTTCAGAAAGAGTTTGTAAATATAAAAATGAAATTGAGAAAAGTGGATATAAAATATACATCTAAGAAAACCACCTTTCAATTAGTCTCTAAATATTTAATTTTAAGAAAATATTAATTTCTTTAGTGCCCATTTAAAACATTTTGATAACACATTGATAATAAAGAAATGGTTAATTATCAGAAGCATTTTAAAAATGTTGTTGCAAGTATCCTATTTTTCATTTCATTTAAAAGGTCTGATAATTAGCTGAATTGTTCCTAACATTGATAGCAAATCAACAAAAAAAAACGATTAACGTTGGTCCTTATTTTCCAGCGCCCCATAAAATGACGATGCAAAAAATCGTTCTAATTCTCAATGGTTAAGAAGAAGAAAACTGATAGAAAATGTAATTTAAATGAATTTCTTTTACAGTTTTATTTCTTAATCACTTTGACCCACTTTACACCACAGCATACTGTCCCCTCATAGCTTTACCCATAATACTGATACTTAAAATCTCCCCTTTGGCCTAATGCTGACAATTTTCCTAATTCCGACATGACTTTGCAGTTGCAAACGTCGAAAAGTTTTACTGGCACCATTAACTTCAATTCTAAAATCACTTTTCACTCGAACGTCTTTCGCTTTATCTGGTTTGACCAGGCGTCATCACTTTCCTTTAGGCTGCTTCTTTAATTTAATTATACATACTATGGGGTATAATTTTAGGAAAAAAAACGTATATTTAACAAATATTCAAAAGTTGTTCTAATAAGATGTTACAAAATTAAGGTTTCTCTCTATATAATTAACATAATAATTTATATTGTTAACAATAAACTTTCTTGGATAATTTTGTAGCTAATAATTATTTAATTAAAACATTGTTTTTGTACCCCTTATTAGTAAAATTTTTACTTAAATTTCGATAAATTTAGTGACCTAAGCACTGAAAGTTAAAAATAACCTAAAATCTTATATTATTAGAGTATGTGGTATTGTGACTGTCACTACGTAATTTGAATAGCATCTTTCGTAAAAAGGCGGTAAGTAGTCAGATCTGTTCAAATAAGCATCAATATAATGTTGTTTTTTTTTGAAAACACAATCTTATTGTAGATCCACAACCGATATAATTTGATTGAAAAATTACAAATTAGTAATGCTTTGCGGGTAGCGGGTAGATACTCATCTATAATCCCAATAGGTGACAGATCTACTTGAAGGATGCGCCCCTGCCTTACGCGAGCCTTGGTTCAATTTTACTCCCTAGCACCCATAGAGAACCCATTGTCACACCTTCAATTCCTTATCCGAACCCAAACATTCCCCTTTCCAATATCCCAGACCAACACTCGCCAACCCGCTCGGCAAGCGTGGCGTTTTAAGATGCCAAAACCTCTCAACATGAAGAAATTGAGTTTCAACACGAGATTACCCCAGGTGAGTAGAGTAAACCACTTAGAATCTCACACTGAGCAATCAGTCAGCGTCATGGATTCTGGGGGAGGCAAATACTCGACTGAAAATACAGAAAGAAAACTCAACCTATCTTACTTCCATATAGCCACATACAACACACGAACTATGAGGACCCAAGAACACCTTGACGAACTAGAACACGAACTAGCCAATGTCAAATGGGATATACTAGGACTTTGCAAAACTCGCTTGCCAGGAGAGAAATGCACGACCTTAAAATCCGGTCATACCCTATTTCAGAAGAACTCAGACGAAAACAGCCATATAGGTGGGGTAGCACTTCTGATAAATAAAAGATTTCCCTACGAAATAACAAAATACTGCGCAGTGTCTAACAGAGTCATATACATTATAATAACTTTAAACAAAAGATACAGCCTACAGATCATGCACGGATATGCACCGACGGCAAACTCAAAAGACGAAGAAGCTGAAACCTTCTATGAAGATTTGGTAACGGCAAGAAGAAAAGAGAAAACACAATTCGTAATAATTACAGGAGATTTTAATGCAAAAATCGGAAAGAAAGAGCAGGGAGACACACTATATTGGCAACTTCGGGCTGGGTGATAGGAACGAGAGAGGGGAAATGTTATACAACTACCTGATCAACGAAAACCTATTTTGCCTCAATACCTTTTATAAAAAATCCAAACAACGTAAGTGGATCTGGACCAACCCAGACAAAATAACTAAAAACGAAATAGACTATATTCTCTCTAATAGGAAAAACATATGTACCGATGTGACAACACTGAATAAGTTTTATACCGGAAGCGACCACAGATTAGTACGAGCGAAGATCAAGATACACATGAGAACAGAACGCAACAAGCTCATCAAACAAGAACGTTACCCAACTACGGAAACCCTCACACAAGAACAAATCAACTATCAAAATGAATTAGAAAAAAGACTAATACTAATAGAGACAATAAAGCAAATGCAAAGAAACGAACTAGTCACGAAAATAAAAGAAACCATAAACACATCGGTTAAAAAGTCTGCTCAAAATCAAAAATAATAAAGACCTCCAAACTACAACCAAATACCTTGAGACTTCTCAAAGAAAGACGAGAAAGGACAGATCGAACAACAGACAGTTTTAAAACTCTAAACAAAGAAGTGAAAAAAGAAATTAGAAAAGACTATAGAAATTATACCAATAAACTAATAAAAGACACAATAAGTGAAAACTGCAACATGAAAGTACTAAAAACAAAAAACTCAAGAGGCAAAACAAGAATAATAAAAATAAAAAACGCGAAAAACGTGACCGTTCAGGACGAAAAGGAAATAAGCAGAGCCATAGAAGAATTCTACACCAAGTTGTACTCGCCACATGCACAACAAGAGCAACAATGAACAAAAAGAACCATACTCAACATAGGCTCAGAGGAAATTCCAGAAGTAACAAACTCAGAGATAAGAATAGCACTAAATAAATTAAAGAACAATAAATGTGCAGGAGCAGACAAAATTACAGTAGAGATGCTGAAAATTGGCGGCAGAAAAATAGAACAAATATTGAAGATTCTATTTAATAAAATAATTGAAGAGGGAAAGATTCCACAAGATTGTTTTAACTCCGAAGTAATCTTAATATTAAAAAAGGGGACAATACAAATATTGAAAACTACCGACCAATATCCCTACTATCACACACCTACAAGTTGTTAACCAAAATCATAACCAACCGCATAACAAACTCGATTTTTACCAACCTGTCGAATAAGCTGGATTCAAAAAACACTTTCGCACCACAGATCACCTACACACCATAAGAATACTAATTGAGAAGTGCATCGAATATAACGTACCGCTCCATATGGCTTTTGTAGATTTCCAGAAGGTATTCGACTCGGTCGAAATATGGGCAGCATTACAATCCTTAAAAAAACGCAAGGGGACACTATCTCGCCAAAACTGTTCACCCTAGTCCTAGAGGACATTTTTAAGGAACTTAAATGGGACATTAAAGGTATAAACATCGACAGAATATACTTGAATCATCTCAGATTTGCTGATGACATAATCTTAATAGCAAATAATCTCCAAGAATTGAACGAAATGCTACAACAGCTAAATAACTTATCCACATCTGTAAGCCTTAAAATGAACTACAACAAAACAAAAATAATGAGCCACGAACAGGCAAATATAACAATACAGAACCAGAGGATAGAAAACATCGAACAGTATGTATACCTGGGTCATGACATCAGACTAGGGAAATCAAACCAGGATGCTGAAATCAAAAGAAGAACACAGCTGACATGGGCCGCTTTCGGTAAACTTGCATACATCCTGAAAAATAATTCAATTCCCATAAATCTAAAAAGAAAAGTATACGACACATGCATATTATACCGGTGTGTACGTATGGATTAGAGACCATATCCCTCACCAAAAAGTCCGCTAAAAAATTAGTAAACAGTCCATAGAGCGATGGAAAGAAACATTCTTGGAACATCATTAAGAGGCAGGATTAGAAACACCGAGATAAGACGCAGAACGAAAGTCAAAGACATCGTGAAGGAGGTTGCAAAGATGTAGTGGCGATGGGCTAGTCACATAGCCCGATATGAAGACAACAGATGGACACGAAGAATCCTAGAATGGATACCGAGGGAGACAACAAGAAGCACGGGAAGACCTCAAAAAAGATGGGTAGACGACATAAGGACAGTGGTGGACAAACAGTGGATGAAATTGGCGAAGAATAGAGAAAGATGGAAACAATTGAGAGAGACCTACATCCAGGAGTGGAGAGGTTGACAAAGAGAGCGAGAGAGAATGCTTTAGGCTGATAATACCACAAGACGTGAAATTTATACATTGAATTAGAATAGTCATTTTTTGTACACTTTAGGTCGTTGAATTCACCTAAAAGTGTAAAAAACGCGATTTTGGCCTATATTTGAGGTTATGTATTATCGCGACATTTTTTTTCTCAAAAAAATTATATATATAGCATTTTAAATTATGTCTTACTCTTTCAAATGCCGCTGAGTTTGCTCAAATTTCTTTCTTTTTGTCAAATTGCATCAATCAATTTTTCAAGTTTTAAAACCTTCACCTTCCGTGACCGATAAGGTTTTAAGAGACAATTCTGATAAACCATGGATGTTTTAGGGCTACCAAAACATCGCTTAATTCAAATTTGTTATTAGTTCTGCAAAATGGATTTGTTTAAATAAATACAAAACAAAATGAATTTTACAAAAATAAATACATTGAAAGGGGTCATTATCGTTATTACGATATATTTTGTTATAAATAACGTATCAAATAACAAATTTTGCAATTTAAATATAAACTCTTTAACGATATGCATTTGTAGACTTTGTATTTGTTGATTATGGCTTTTTGACTTCTGGATATACATGGTTTCTAATGATCATTTGAGGGCTTCTTAAATTGCAAAATTAATTGTTTATGATTTTATTTACAATAAAAAAATTTATTGTACAAAACATCCATGTTTTACCAGAATTATCGTTTAAAGGCTTATCGGTCACGAAAGGTGAAGGTTTCCAAAACTTGAAAAATTCATTTTCAAAATTATAGATCTCGAAGAAAAAGAAAGATATTTGTACAAACTCAACGGCATTTGAAAAAGTAAAGCTAATACTTTAAGATGCTATGTATAATCTTAAATATATGCCAAAATCGCGTTCTTGGCACTTTTAAGTTAGGATATTTTAAAAACCTGATATGATGGAGCAATTTTGAAGACGGACTCAAATTCAGCGATCCAAAATCTACAAGAAATGACTATTTTTATTCATTGTACAAATTTCATGTCATACTGTGTAATCCATTGGATTTGAATTCATGCCAGTAATTAGAATAGGTAGAGTTGATTAGGGTCCGTAAGGGTCGAGCGTGAATTCTATTTCTACCAAACTTCCTCATTTCTGTGTATACTCGAGTGACCTGGCACCCCCACGAATCTTATCGTGCAGTTATTTGTAGTCAGACTATTCAGAATATCCTTATACTCAGAAACCAATCGTGAAGTTACGACACTGGACTTCAGTGCCAATATTGCATATGTTTATTGTCTTCTTTCTCTTTATGAATAGAATTATATAAATTTCTGTTTGAAAGAACGTTGTATACCGTTCGAAAGAGTAGAACCCCTACATTTGCAACAAAAGTAAGGGAAGCATTATTTAATATACCACTATGCACACCAAGCTTAACAGACCTAGTAGAAAACTACAAGGTATTGAATGAACCTTCTCTTTAAAATCACAGAATAATCGCATTCAGTTTAGAAACTGATCCTCCTGAGCCAGTCCTCAGAAGGAATCCTAGGAAAACAGATTGGAAAAACTACAGCACTAATATGAAAACAAACTTAGCACATATTCAGACCAGAGGACACGCAAAGTACTATCTGGAGATGGAAAATCACCCGAAAGGAGTATACGAGGCAATATTTGTAGCCTACGAATCGAGCTGCCAATTACAAACAAGCATAAGTTTTATGGATGCATTTTGGTGAAAAGATCATCTGTCAGAGCTAGGTTCCGAAACGCGTTAACTCTTTAATAGAGCTAAGGGTAATACAACGTATTATAATTTCCACTATGTTGCCTTAACCATGACAATTGTTATCAAAACTTACCAAGAATTTCATCAAATGGTATTTAGATGGCTCCAAAACAACGGAGGGAAGTGAAATAGGAATGTGTAGACCCGTCACCAGACACTATCAATTCTTGGGTAATTTACCAAGCATTTTCCTGGCAGAAATACATGCCATTAGGAAATGTATTCACTTTAGCAAAGAAAAAAACTATCACGGACAGGAGGTTATCATCATGTCGGATAGTCAAGAAGCCACCAGTGCGATAAGTTGTCAAGTAATCAGCTCCAAGACGGCCTGGAAATGCCTAGAGGAATTAAATGAATTGAATAAGAATAATTAGGTCGCCTTAATGAGGGTACCGAGACAAATCAGGGTAGAAGGAAATGAAATAGAAGACAGACTCGCGAGAAAAGGGCTGAGACATCATTTCTGGGCCCCGAGTATTTCTGTGGAATTAGTAGCAGTGTAATGCTGGAAGAACTAGAAAGAGAGGAAGAAAGCAGGGGATCCAATTATTGGATTGGAAACATATGGTCCAACAAATTTCGAGGACTTTTTGAAATAAAATCATTAAATTTCTCTAATCTAAAATTGTTTTTTCTCCGGGTGTTATAATTATGATTATCATTATTTGTTTTAAATCGCAATAATTTTAATAAATATATGTTCGTAACCGTTAATATTTTTTATGCTTGAAATATACTTCTGCAGGAGTTTCGATATATCAAGTTAAATATCGTTCTTGGATGATTTCATAGCACCCCTGCTTAAGAGAACTAGATATAACGCACATAAACAATTGTTTGTCGCAGAATCATTGAATGAAACCGAACTTTAAATAATCAACATTGCCTACATCTTCTTTTAGATTCGTCCATATTTAGTAGTAGTTGTGAACAAAATAGATTAAAAAAGTCAGTACGGATTTAAGTGGTTGATTATAATATCAAATGACATGTACCTCAGGTTAATGTACCTACTTATCTCCAGACTCGTAAAGAAGGTAATGTTGATTTACTTTAACTTGCATATTAAGTTTTTTTTTGAAAATATTTGGTTATCACTTTTCTTTTGAAAATTCAGAAAACGAATAAACACTGTTTGCTTCTGACACTCGTATCAATAATCGACGAATTAAACTAGTCAGTGCAAGTCTACATCTCCTTTCTTGAATCTCTGGTTCAATTCTAGATATGTTTGCTATAGCACGTTGCTAGCAAATGCGCAAGTTTCTATAAGTTACAAGTAGTGTGACCACAAAGCGAATAGTTACTTATTTGCACAATATTAAAATATAAATAGTTGATTTTTCTGTCTACTCTAAGTATTATAAGAGTATATAGGTGCATTATGACATTTACGGAACGCCTAAAATTTATTGATGATCTGCATAAATAGGATTCCACGTTCGTGGCGCCTCATTTACATCTTATACCCCCACAGGTCACGGTCGACCCCTGGAGGCTCATATGGACAACTTTAGCAATCACACCTAGTTGGAATTAGCTGATCACCTGTACCACTCGTCACAGGACTATCGTGAGAAGACGTCATATCTCTAGATGGTTCAAATTTAAAAGATTAAATGAAGTGAATAATGTAATGCAAGTAATGGTCCATCAGAAACTTATCTTAAAGTTTTCCCCTAAATTTGAATAGTATTAAAGAAAATACAATTTTAGTTAATATTTTATTTGTGATAATTCTAATACTATTTTAGAGTAAATAATGGCAGTAGCAAATTTTAATAACTCTTTTATTTAAGCAAAGATGTATTTTGTAGCTTATCTGTAACAATTAAGCCTTTCTGAAGTTATGTTTGTATTTTATGCACTTTTTGGTGACTCAACTAATTGGAACTTCTACTTAGGTAGATTTAAGTGGTTCTTCTTGGCTTTTGCAGTAAGTTTATTGATATCTCTTATCAAAATTGTCCCGATAACTGAGTGAGTTGACTCAGACACTGGTGTTTTTCTCGGAATGGGAATTAACAGCTAACAATAAACTTAAACCACTCATAAACTATTTGGATTATATAAAATGGTTGAGAGTGATATAGAGTAGTTTAAAAAAATATAGAGAAAAGTTCTTAGAATGAAAACTACAAAGCAGGTGAGAAAAATAGCAGACATATGCGTATAGCGTTGAATTAGCTCCCTTTGTTAGTAGGTTCTTCTTTTGTGAAGTGGCAAATTTTCTTTAAAAATTTTAGTAAATTGAAATTATAATAATCAGAAAATTAAAAAAATATATATCAAGGGTTTCCAGTTAACTGTAAAGTTTTTAACTAAGTGGTGGGCGAGTCATAATTAATTTGTATAATATGATTATATGAGTTTTTCTAAGTAATAAATTCTGGTAATTAACCGTCACTTTAAAAAAAATATGTCGAAACTTTTAAGCACGTGGATGACCATAAAGTAAAAAAGAATAAATTAAAAGGAACTTCTAAGGTGGCCAATATTCCCAAATAGGCAAATAAATCACAAAAGTTGTTACAGCCATTTAAGCTCGGGCGTCGTTTATTCCAGAACTTTCAAAGTATTAATAAATCTAGGATTTGTCTCGAAACGACGCGACGAATGAAATTAATGTAGGTCTGCTCTTTAACATTTATATTAGTATCAGAAGGAGATCCCGTCTGGCCCATTTTGGGTTTTAGCCATTTTATGAGCTAAATCGATTTCTATATTTATGCTTTATATTTTGGTTATTTATGGAGTAATTAACTCACAAGGTTTCTTAGTAACTGTACTAAATATTAATTTAATGATTTTTATGTGAAAACAGGACGGTAAATTATAATTAAGACTATAGCAATTGGGTCTAAAAAGTATTCTATTTTTATTTCATAATTGTAACCAATCTCTACAGATGTAAAATGCAGGGTTGGACATTAAATATTGTTATGAAATAACAAATTTTGGTATTAAAAATAATAGAGAGTGTACTAAATTTCAAACATTCAGCCAGATTTTCAAAGAAGATTTAAGATTTAAACCCGATCTAGTTGCCATGAAATTTTAATCTTCTAGTCGGTCAGTTTTGTTTTGCTTATGATATTGTCACAATTTATATTACATATCTCAACAAATAAAAGCTTATATAGGAATATTAAGAATAAGAACATTGCTATAAAATCTTGAAATATGTAAGAGAAATAGTTATATCCTGAAAATAAATAAAGTTCTGCATTTTTGCCGGTTCAATAGTAAACCAAAATAATTTCTTTATACTAGTATTTTTAGGGTTTAAGACTTGCTTGACTTATTGTTGCTCTTATCAGTTTAAGTCCTCTGGTATCAGTTTAGGATGGTTTTAAATTTAAATCATGTTAGTGAATTCGGCTATCAATGTTTTAAACACGTGTAACATATTTTCAGAAAATTTTTTTATATTTTTTTAAAAACTTTTTATCTACACTGACTTGAATATCGGAAAATAAAAAATGGCAGTTTGTTAATTACTAAAAGTATATTCAAAACGTAAAAAAATAACTAAACACGAAAAACAGTTTAGAGCTTATATATATTACTTTTGCTGGTTTCAAAAAATTCTATATTTCTTATTACTCGAATATCCTTTTCTGGGAGATCGAGATTCGTTTTTGTGTTCTTTGGAGATGAATGTATGAATTTTTTCGCTTGTCTGAGACCAAGTGTCTTATTCTATTTCAATTTTATCTGATTTTCTTTCGGGTATAGAAAAGGAGTTTTTGCTCCTTCTTCTCCGAGGCTACCGCTTTCTCGTTCCCCTTGATTTCCTAAAGTCCTGGCACTAACATCTGGGTTACACTTTTCTTTCTTGCCAATAGCTTCAGAGCTTGCCTGTGGTCCCAAGTTAATTTATACTCATAGGTATTTGACTTAAGAGTATTTAGCGCTGCTTGACTATTTGACAATATGTATATTTTGGCCTTCTTAGTGTTCCTATGGAAACACTCGTCACCGCAGATTGTTTATTTCGGTTATCAACAAATAGCTTACGGCTGCCTATATATATATATATATATATATATATATATATATATATATATATATATATATATATATATATATATATATATATGAAGTATGCGAACAGTAAATGCAAACTCCTCTCCATCATATCCTTTCTGTGTTAGAGGGTACACAGTTAGAATAAATTGTTATAGAACGAAATTTATCCCATTCCACCACCATCGAGATGATGGTCTACCTGTACCACCATACCGAGAAGAAAGTCAAAACTTACCCTCCCCGCCACAGTGATACGGCAGAGGTACATGTTTCGTCTCTACTTGATTCATCAGGGTACCGACATGCATCTGGCTGTGCAAAGGACAGATCGGAAGCATGCAAATACTGAACGCGGCTTCGTCAACCTCCCACCGGATGGCGTATATATGTTTATGCAGCTTTCATGGATTCCTCCGTGTGAGATACATTAGCAGTGGATATATCCACATTATGCTGTTGTAGTACTGAAATCACATTCAGCAAACGTACAACTATATGTAGCTTCGTACAGTACTACAACGGCATAATGTGGATATATCAACTCCTATTACATCTTACACGGAGGAATCCGTGAAAGCCGCATAAATATATATACGCCATCCGACGGGAGGTCGGCGAAGCCGCGTTCAGCATTAGCATGCTTCCATCCGATCTGTCCTTTGTACAGCCAGGTGCATGTCGGTACCCTGATGAGTCTAGTAGAGACGAAACATGTATCTCTGCCATATCACTGTGGCAGGGAGAGTAAGTTTTGACTTTCTTCTCGGTATGGTGGTACAGGTAGGCCATCATCTCGATGGTGGTGGAATAGGATAAATTTCGTTCTATAACAATTTATTCTAACTGTGCAACCTCTAACACAGAAAGGATATGATGGAGAGGAGTTTGCATTTACTGTTCGCATTTTACTCTTTATTAATTTAATTTAAAGCTTTGTATTATTTATGAAAAGAATGAGAAAATAAAGGTTACTAGTACAGAAAATGATCGAAATAAAATAAAGCAAGCTGTAAGTGTCTTGACGTATATTATAAATTGAAAGTCTTGAAAGACCAAAGTAAGTATTTTCGATAGTTACAGTTCATTGCAAATATGTATGTACTTCGTGGCAGGCGTAGTTTTTACATATTTTGCCTCCGACGTCCAATTCGATTGCACTACATATTCTGAGGGCATTTTACGTCGTATTTGGCCTGATACATTGTTTGACACTATATATGAATATATTAGACACAACTTTATTTGGCTTCGTCCTAGTAGTCGATCTTCTAATTCAAGAAAATAATTAATACTCTGATTCCCCCGGCAGATAAATTAATAGTGGCTTGTACTAATTGTTCAGTTTGCAGTACGAAAGCATGTCAATGCAAACGCTGGGGCATACCTTGCTGCAAATTTTGTTCGTGCCTGAAAAACCAACATATAATAATACCACACAATCTAAAATAAATATTTATTTTACTCTACGTAATGCCTCTTACACCATTGATAACCAAAATTCCGTAAATTTCATTATTTAATAATTAGCATCGACTGTATACAAATTTAAAATGATCATCATTCAATTAATGCATACAGAATACGACAATGGTGTTAGTAGAACTAATTTAAAAAATTGACATTTTTCTATTTAATAACAATCGAATTATTGAATAAAAAAGATTGCTTAGGTTCCATCTAATGTAATGCGGAAAACTTATATTGAAGGCTTATTTCGGTTATGATGTATGTATGTATCCGCGATTGGTCGCGCGAGGCGCCTGCGAGTAGGCTACTCTCCGCGCGCCACACGGGACGGCCTATGCATGTAAGCGGCCGAAAGATTAAGACGTAACTTTTTCGTACGGAATTTGATTGTAGCTTGTAGATGCTGATTCAAGCTGTCAAGAAAATTGATAAACGTTTATTTAGTGAAAAGTTATTAGCATTCAAAAATTGAAAAAATCACATTTTTTAATTGTTTAACATCAATTATCTAGGAAAATAAGCATCGTACATAAAAGTTAGTTAGAGCCTTTTTTGATTAAAATCATTCAAAGAATATTAGCAAATAGCTGGTTTTACAAAAATTACATTTTTAAAGGTTTAAACAATTATTTGTTTAAAACAATATTATGTCCACCCAGATGAACTTCCACCTTAAAAATTATTGTTCAGGAACTCAAAATATACAAAAAAAAGTTGGGTGAATTCATATACATTATAGGGGCCACTACAGACCCCCTGACCCATACACTAGTTGGTTTCGGTATGGATTTTGTAGAAATTGTAATCAGAATGTCCAATAAAATTTCCAGATTTAAGGCTTTCAGTTTGGAACAGCTTGACGGCATTTGTTGCTGTCGCCATCATCACAGCTATATGCAGTATCGGGAGGTTCAACATTGTTTCTATTACTGTGGTGGAACATGATGGCATGGCCTCCTATACAAACTAACCTCTAAATATTCTGTTGTTCTTTTGAGCTGTTACTTGTTTTATTTTGGACCACCATACTAAGGAGGCATATGTGACCATCGGTTTGATGATCATTTTATATGACCATAAGATGATTTTCGGCCTCAAATCCCAGGATTTCCTAAAAATTTTACGGCATGTCAAACTTGTCCTTATTGCATTTTGTAGAATTTTTTCCATACGGCTCTTCCAGGTCAATTTCTGGTTTATTATTACTCCCAGATATTTGACTTCTTTGGAGAAGCTCAGTGTTGTTCTATTTAATGTTGGAGCGTTGATGTCTAGTATTTGTCCCCCTGTAAGTGGCAAGGGGACTGTTGTTATGATTAACGTATAGTATTTCTTTGTACACCAGTTGTTAATTTGGTTTAAGGCAGTTTGTATAAGGCTTGTGACAGTTATTTCATTCGTGCCTCTGATAATGACAACTAGGTCATCAGCATACCCTTGCGTTGTGAATTCTGAGTCGTTCAGTTGATTTAGTGGACTGTCCACTACCATGCACCACAGTAAAGGTAATAAATCTCCCCCTCCTCCGTTCTCCTAATAGCTTTATTCTTTTCTTTATAATTTTTTCGGTAATACTATGAGTATTTATGACAAAACCCCATATTTTATTCTTTATTATTACATTTTGAAGGGAAATTAAGAAAAAAACAATAACGATAAAATTCCTTGGATAGGCGAAATGATAAACTGGATCTGGTAATGTTGCTTCATATCTGCGATGTTTTTCGGGGTTGTTGTTGGTTATAGATTTGTCAATAATTTTTTTCTTTATATTAATACTCACCATCATATATTTCCCTAAAAAAAGACAATAAAATATTTTAAACAAGATAGTATCATTTTTCTTACCCGTATTGTTAGAATTGTTAACACATAGTTTATTTAAATATAAGTTTAAAATATTTAAATAACTATTATGTAAAGTCCATAAATAAATTTAAGATCAAAAAACATCTAAGTCCGAGAAAAGCATATAATAACATGACGATTTCATGACCGCTGGGTGATGACGGCACAAATCAGCGTTGTGTCTTTGTACTCTAAATTTTACCAGAATAGGAAGTATGTTGAGCAATAAAAAGAAAATATTCCTTTAAATGCAGAATAAAATATTGCAGCAGACATGGCTTTAGATTCTTCGGCGTTTTCCTAAAATGTATCTCAAGAGAAGAGCATCAGAAATTGCATTAGCAAGTCATATTTAGAAATAATTTTATGAGACAATAAATTTAAACCATACAAAAGAGAAGTTATCTATAAGCTAGAATGAAATGACGATACACAAAAACTTGCATTTTGGTTATGCGTTAAAGAAAATAATTTAGAGAACAGACGTTTTTTTAAATGATATTGTTTTTGTTTTCGATGACGCTACCTAACCTAAGAATAGTTACCAGTCAAAATATGGTTACTGATAGAATGGAAACCCACACTACTTTAGATAAGTTAAAATATGGTGTGGTGTAAGGTATAAAGGTTATTTCTTTCAGGATAATATTATCGACAAAATTATTCGAAAATGTTAGCTATAATTGGTTTTTGGATTATTGAGATAAATTGTCTTTCCTGACTAGACAATCTATCTCAATCTTTCAAAAAGATGGTCATTTGGCATTTTCTGTGACCTTAAATAAAAAGTTTATGCTGTACTATTAGAACCTAGTATAAGTATTTTGACATTTCAAATTTGAGGTGTACTATCGGAAGAAATACATAATGCTTACAAAGCGTTTATTGTGAAAGTTCAGATGCAAAGGGATCAGTTGAGAGACTTTGAAATAATTGTTATATGAATATTGTTAGTCTACTTTTAGTAATACATTTCCATATTTTAAAAACACTCATTTTTAGACATAACTTTTTTCCCTAAACAACTTTTACAAGTAACCATTCTTTGTATAAATAAAAATTAGAGAACCTTTTTCTTAGCAGAATATGTTTAATTTCAGAAGAATGGGTACAACGTCTGTAGCGAAGTTACTGAATTTTGGGCATGAGTATGATTGCGGGGGTTTATTTTATTTATTGTACAACCTAAAAATGTAATTTTTACGGGAAAAGAATAGTTGAAGGTTTCACATTACCGGTATCCAATTAGTTAACGGGCCATACCGGGAAATAAGATTTTCTGGAGACTTTCCGAGCGTCCGTATATGGTAATACCGCGCCATACATCGCAGTAATGTATGCGCGATTCTCTCATGCTGTCACTCGCCGGCATAGTGGGAGTCTGGAAGCACTATTTAAGGCCGAGCTAGCCATTAATTAGCTGATGCTCTGCGATGCAATAGGTGCAACGACACTTGGAGCGGAAACACCAATGTGTGATGACCGGAGGTTTACAAGGCTATGGCCTGCAAACAAAAGGGATACTGCGCTTCTGTAGGCTATTGCTTCACCATAGTCAACCGAGGTAGATCGTGGGGACCTTCAGTCCAGGGGGGGGGGTTTAGCCGGTAAGAATGCGTCATTACCTTCACACTTCATGTTGGTGTCTATGCAAGATTTCCCCTCCTCGAAATAAAAAAAAATCGCTGACAACCAAGAAGACCAGAGGCTGGAGTAACACAGGGGACCGAACTGTTTCTGCACCTCTAAAATATATTTACTCACGATATTCTCATGACAAGGAATACACCTGAGATTGATTTAGTCAGCGTTTTCTGGAAGATAACAATCAATGCCGAGAAAAGTGCTGCGCTTTTCCTGACGAAGAGAAGGAGACCACCGGGCGAGATGGTAGATATTAATTGCGTAGACGTCAGCCAAATATCTTGGAATAATAATCGACGAAGGACTGTGTTGGGAAAAGCACATCTCTACCGCAGTCAAGAAGTTTAAAACAGCGAGAGGACAACTATACCCATTGCTAAATAGAAATAGCAAAATGAGTTTGAAAAATAAGCTGACGATTATTAAAACAGTGCTAAGGCCTGTGCTAAACTACGCATCAGTTGCGTGGGGCTATGCAGATCAAAATATTAGAAGCTCAGGAAAGTATAGTACTGAGAATGGTCTTAAATGCCCGTGGTTCATCAGGAACCAACAAATAAGAAGGGAAGTGAGATGAACCCCTCTAAGAGAAGTCCTTAGACAAATGGCTACAAAAGTCTTTCAGAAAGCAGAGACACATGACAATCCACTGGTCAGTCGGACAGTGGATTGTAACGCCGAAGTAGATGGTAGGAAACATAAAAGACCTAGACACTAGCTCTAGGAATGAAGTTCCAGAGGAAACTCTGAAGAAAGAAGAGAGAAGGAAGAAGAGAGAGGAAATACGAAAAAAGGAAGAAGATAGGAACGATCGAGACGCGGAACCCGACGGAGCAATCCTAAAGAGCAGCATTAGGAATACTAGGAAGCGCAAACACCTAGGATGATATATTATAAACAAGGTAAGAGCGATGAGATATTTGGAATACATCGGTTAGGAGATATCAACCTTACATTGTATGTAAAATGTAAAAGAGTGAGATGCAATGGATGCACCGGCACCTGGAGCGGAAATACTAATGTTGTGATGATTAGAGGTTTGTAACGACTACGGTCCGGAGACCGAAGGACACTCACTGCGTAATTCTGCTGATTGCAGCTTCACTGCAGTTAACCGAAGTAGATTCGTGGTAACCTTAAGTCTAGGGGGTTTTTAGACGGTAGGAATCCGGCACTCTTTCACACTTTGTGTCGATGTCCTATGCAAGATTTTCCCTCCTTAAAAAAAGTAATTAACTGAGAACTGCACATTCTCCACTCGGCGTATGAGTCCAACTGGACCGCCAAGGTCACCTGCCGGGCCGCGCCTTTTCAGTCTAGCAATGTAGGTGAGGTAAGGCTAGTGCATATATGGTGTTAATATCATGCACTGCTTTCCTCCTTATTTCCTATCGCTGACTATCTAACTTTTCTTACCATAATTGGTCGACATTGTCGAGGACCTTTATAAGTAGAGGAAACGTCGTTCCATCCCACCTATACACAAATGTATTTTATGCCGTTAGTATTGTATTGTTTCCGTAATGATCAGGAACGTGTTTTACGGTCAGGTGCCCACCGCTGTATCTGGAGTTACCATCCTGATGCTATCACCGCCGTACAAAGAGCCGCCGTGTACAAAAGACATCGTCTAGCGCCGATCGATGCTGGGATATGTACGTATCGTCGCCGGTCAAATTTTTAGTACAAGCCGCCGGGAACAGCATCGGAGATTTTAAGCACGAGGCGTCATGAATAGCATCGTGAATGATACCGTCTACCATATTGCTATCACTCGATTAGTACGAGAATCCGTTAACAGCGCATATACATACTGTTGCCCTCCATTCCGTATGTTTGGATTTGTTAGTATTGTTTTAGATTGTAAGTTAGTTTTAGGCCCTATTTGTAAAAGTGTGAAATACAGGATACAGAATGTTTTAAAACTGTTTTGTTTCATTACATAGTTCCCTTTTTTCACATTTCAGATAATAATTGGCAGCCAGCAGCCAGTATTAATAAGCGCAACTGACCCTTGGCTTGCCGTTTCTCCGGTGTAACCAGCTGCCCGGTGCTAAGTATAACCGGGTGGATGTCTTGACTACTATACAGTCGAACCCTTGACCAGTTCAGAAGATATCTCGACCGTGGCGAATACGGACAGGGAATAGTATTGAGTATGATATCCTTACGCTGAGCGTTTGACCGATGACTGTCTGCAGGATTCACCTACTGATGTTCCGTTGCCATAACAAAAACGCATATGTAGATTACTACGATAAATGAAAAATGCGTTACACCAATGACAAACTAATACTAGTGTTGCTACACACAAATAAGTTTCACAAATTGAGGGAGAAAAACATTTATGATAAGATGTTGCATTGTGTTTGCTTAAGTACCACATTGAAAAATGTTTTTTTTTTTTGGAACATCTATACTTTTTTTACATAATGAACTTCAACTAAATTTATTTAAAATCAGTTTAATTAATGAATAACATTCTTTATGAATCCCGCATATTTATTTTAAATTTTTAAATTATCAGTTAAAAAATAACAGCAGTGATTTATCTATAGTGAAATCAATCAAATTAAGCTATTTCTAGGTTCACAAAAGGAGAAAAAGGAACAATTAGACCTCTAAAAAATAATCTTATTGCTTGCGAAACAGAATATCGAATCGTCAAAGTAAACAATCTTGACATAACAATGGATAAAAAAACATCTGGTCAAGACAGATAAGTAGAATTCATTTCCGTTCGAAGGGATCAGTATCTTATAAAGAGCTTTTTTTTGCTAGTAAGTATTTTTGTTGATTAAGTATTTATTTAGCAAATATTTTTTATGCGATATTTTAATAGAAACTAAAATATATATACAGTGTTTAAAAAGTCCAGGTATAGCCGAATATAAAGGATTTAGAAAAAAAATTCAGATATAAAAGTTGTTGAATTTTTCTTTGACCATTGTCTTATGATCTTTGCTTTAATTTTGCTCTTGACCATTCCCTCAAAAGTCATTTTGATATCAAATTGTTTTTTTTTTTAATACAAATCCTCAATTTTAGTTGAAGAAGTGAATTGTGGAAAAATTAGCGATTCCAATCTTACGTATTGCTTATTTTAATTACTTGTTGAAGTTTGAATACAGGATCGGAAGAAAAAGAAACTGTAAATACAAAAGATGTACGAAATTATTCACATTCACAGTTTTTCCCAAATCTCTTAGTTTCTGAATTATTCAGCCGACCACATATTCTTTAGACCGCAAAGTGTCTTTGATCTTCAAATGATTTCCAGATGTAATCAAAACATGTAAGGACATTACATCGTTTGATGCACAATTCTTGTCTACTTTTTATTTCTCATTCTTTAAAAAAAAGCAGTAAACATCAAACTGACCTTGTATTTGAAAATGAACGTAAAAGTTAAGGTTACAAGGATATGTCAGGGATAAGTCAAACAATATGAAATTTTTTTCTAACCCCTTAGTTTCATAAATATTATTAGTTATCCTATAAGAAACATAAATGTAAAAATATTTAGTAAGTTCATTTCTATTAGTTACTTGGGCCGTTTAATATTAATGTTTAACACTCTTGCCAAAATACTGGGCGTCTTCTTTATGCATTTTCCCAAATGTTGTATCGCTTTTTTGATGTTTTTTGTTCATTCCGAAATCTTCTCCTTTGACTAGTTTAGCTGCTTTTAGTATCCCATTTCATTCTTTAAGAAGATTTTTTCTCAAAGTGTGTTCTCTTAAATGTTTCGTATTGCTTATATTTATATCGAAAGCATAATTTAAATGGTTTCTACGATGTCTTGTTTCTTCACAGATCTATTAACATCCTGTAAATTTTCATTTTACATTGAATATTTACATATTTGTTTTCCATATAACATATATTTAGGAAGCAAAAAACAGTTTTTTCATAGAAACTGCTTATAGCTTAATTTTTTTTAGGATAAACTTCAAAGAAGAATAAACTTTTCAGATCTAAACTGAGCCTCGAATATATGATCATATCTATGTCTTGGAGGAGAGAGAGACTTATTGAGTCTTTAATGGGACATTCTATAAATCTCTATTTTGTACGTCTATATTAAATAATAACCTTAATAATAATAATGCGGTGCTGTGCGGGAACGTCAACCAATGCTGACTCATGCGAGAAGATCAGACACAGAGTACCCACACATACAAGTATCGCTATAGAGAATAATGGATCAATACAGAGTTATTCTCCGAAATAAACTCAAACCAAAAACACGACCTAATAACATAAAAATGACAATGGAAGGAAAGATTTGAGACAATGCCGAAAATAATTAACAAGTCGTTAAACCTGAGCCACAGCCAGAACTCGTGGTTGAAGAACAACCAAAAAACGACAGCACTATATCAGCACGAGAGCCAACAATTCCACGAGCTCTACCCGCCGAAGATGCGAGAAAAACTGAACTAGCGCGCACTCAAATAGGACGACCAAGATAGCTAATGAAATAAACTGTGCCCATGAATGAGTTAATTAAGCGCATTTTTTACAGAGTTACTCATTTAGGGCAAGAGATGATTGCCTATAGATAACAACAACACGCTGAATTCTGCAGGAAATTCCCACACTTACAAGTGTTGCATCAGAATATAGTAGAACAATACAGGGTTATTCTCGGAAATAATCTAATCCCAGAATCGTAACTTAACATCATAAAAATCTAGAGATCAGTGGCACTAATGATAAAAATGCGCAACTCGCTAACCTAAGTCACAGCTAGAATCCAAGGTCGAAGAATAACCAAACAAAGACATTCTAGAGGACACGCTGAACTCTACCAGAAACTGTTCACTGAAATGTGTAAGCCAATACTGGAATATGAAAGAATAAACTCATTATGTAGATCACCATAAACAAGAAAGTGTAGTCAGTTTAGGTTTCAGAAGCACACATCCACGAATATGCTGATCTACTGCGCCGCAACTGAAGTATCTAGAACTATTGAGATTAGGATCACCATGAAGCAGCGAAAAAATTACCTAAGCTCCCAACCTAGCATTCCGCAATGAGAGAAAAGACTTGATAAAAAAGGTCGAAAATTTTCGGAAAAACATAAGGCAGGTGATAGGGTACACTGGAAATGTTAGAATAAGAAAATAGCAAGTACAAGAAATATTGAATCGGTTGCAGTATCACTCGCAATATAATCAAATAAACAGCATTGCCGAATAATTCCTGGATAAAGTAAAACAAAAGCTTTCCTTGACTGCAACAGCAACACTACCTGGAACAATAAAGAACATCAAGTCTGCCAAGATTACTGTCAGATGCAATTCGAGTCCTTCAAAATCGAGCAATTACTAGCATCATCAAGAGGCTTCAAAATTGGAAATTTCTGGGTCTTGACTGTGTTCAGAACTACTAGCTTAAAAAAATTTGGAGTATGCACAAAATACTCACTGTTATGATAAATGATGATTGGCTTGATCCACAGAAAATCTTCATGCTTCTTACAGAAGGAGTCACTCATTTCTTGTCATAGGAGCAGCATAAAACACAATATTCAGCCAAATATCAGCCACCTGTACAAACTGATCGTATACTGCTTAATACAACGTATCCATGCACACTACGAGCAAAACAACATCATTGAAATTCAGCGAAAATAATGTGCCAGAGCTTGAATGAGTTACAAGGAGCAACTTATTATCGATTCGGTCATCTGCAATTAAGCCTACGTCAAATCAAGGATCATTTTCGCCGTCTACGTGGACTATCAAAAAGTTTTCAAATCAGTGGGACATAGCTGGCTGGCAGCTATACTAACTATATATATATATATATATATATATATATATATATATATATATATATATATATATATATATATATATATATATATGTAATTGAAGGTTTTCGGGCATCCCGTGTATGTGCTGAGTCCCTCTCAGGACTGTAAGGCAGCTGACGTTTCGGTGAAATCTCATTCACCATTTTCAAAGCTCACTGTATGGCGTCTACGAGCGAACACGGGATGCCCGAAAACCTTCGATTACACATCACACCCGTGAGAATATCCTATATAACATATATATATATATATATATATATATATATATATATATATATATATATATATATATATATATATATATATATATATATGTCCTTTTTAGGACACCTCATGTCAATTTGGAAAACTGGGACCCATATGCAAATACCTTCCGGCAACAACATCGGAGCGGACACAATCCTAAGATGAAAGGATATATTTCAGGGAGGTTCATTAAACCCAATATGGTTTCTTCTCGCCATGAACCCACTATCATGCTGCTTAAATTGCACTAGATGAAGCAATTGTGAAGAGGTAGTATGTCTAAATCATCTTCTGTATATGGAACAAATGCTCAAAATTGTGAAGGAGTTCTCTGGGGATATAGGAATGCTGTTCGGCCTTGACAAATGCCACATTTTAAACACAACTAGAAAAAAGACACAAGAGGGATATTTGAAATGCAGAACGGTCAAACCATTGAGGCAATTGAGGCAGAATGGAGCTATATATACTTGGGCATGAATAGGCACCAAGAATTGCCCAACGAACTATGAAGACCGACTTAACCAACGAGTTCATAGGATAGGTGAGACAGGTACTGCGAACAAACATAAACAGTAAAAATGTAGTTACAGCCTACACCTACGCGAGTTCTGCACTTAATTACTCTTTGGGAATTGTGAAATGGAGTAAGACGGACATAGAAAGTCTGTAGAGTAAAATCAGAACACTTCTTACAACGGCACACAAACATCATCACTACTACCAAGATACCAAGGAGAAAGAGAATTGGTAGATGTTCGTAAGAAATTGGACCGTCACCTAACAAACCTACGCTCATATTTTCACACGCTAGCAGAGTCTTCTTTGTTGCACCGGGAAATATGCGAGGCAAACGATTCAACACCATTGCGGTTGAGGAACCCTGAACTGACTTGTCATCATCAACTAGACTAAGAGAACCTAAAAGCCTGGCTACATAAGCCGGACAATATTCGAATGAGGTTAGCCAGGGCCATGTAAATAAATTTCGAATTACTAGTTGACGTCAGGGCAAATGTTTCCTGAAATTGAAGGCTTCCTACGAGCTATTGAAGGTCAGATCATCCCAATAAAAAAAACTATCTGAATCACATAATCAGAGACCTTTCGACCATGAACGACCAATGCCGATATGAATATCGAAAATCAAAGACAATCCAGCACATAGCAGGGGGATGACAAGCATTTGCTGCATCGGAGTACCTGTAGAGACGCGATTCAGCCCCGAAGATTATCCATGAAGAGTTGGCAGAGAAATTTAAACTGACGCTGATACAGAAAGTACTTTACTATGAATACAGCCCGGAATTCATACTGGAGAACTGTGCATACAGATTATGCAGTTGCACATAGCATGCCGGATCTCATTTTAGGGTATAAAACATCAAGTGTTGGCAGGGAAATTTAAACTGACGCTGATACAGAAAGTACTTTACTATGAATACAGCCCGGAATTCATACTGGAGAACTGTGCATAAAGATTATGCAGTTGCACATAGCATGCCAGATCTCATTTTAAGATATAAAACATCCAAGCGAACAACTTGGAGGTACAAATATGCAAACAGGCATAGTACCGAAGAGTCGTCTGCTTAATATTAAGGGATTCGACCTTACCGAACCTGTATATGGCTAAGTAAAAGGTAGTACCACTTAGAACTGCTCGAAGTGTCCAAAATATATGAAAAATGTTGAGCACCGTACCATCACCTAGGGCCGGCAACATCGAAAGTGCCCTCAAAGAGCTCCATTTTTTGATATTCGAGTATATATTAGACGATTGAATGCTCCCCAAAAGGGAGCACGAGAACTGTTTGGTTAAGTGTATAGAAATAGTAATAATAATAATTATTATTAAATAGAAAGATTTATTTGAATAAAATGCATATTTCAGTCACAAGAACTTCATGAAAAAAAGGATTTAATTATTATGCTTTTTATAACAACAAATAGTACGTTTGATTTACAAAAGAATAGTTAATCTCTAAAATTATTAGATAACATTATAACTAACTTTAGGATAAAAATTACTAGACAATAAGGAAAATATTTCTTCACAAACCACCCGTATATAAAGGAACACACTCAAAATAAGATTAATTTCTAGCAACTACAACATAAAAACAGTTTTCAGGAAATATACACTGAACTCATTTAATAAGAAGAAAGACTAAAAGTATCGATACGAAAGAATGTCTTAACAAATTTTCATGTGAGTGTGGTGAAAAATATATTAGAGAGACCGGGAGTTCAGTAGAAGTTAGAATTAAGGATTATACAACTAATAAAGGATCCTAATATTGCAGAATAAGTAACTTAATAAACTTAAGCAATAATAGAATCTTAAGTATATTAGTTAAAATGCCTAAATATTTGGCAACTATTACTTTGCAACATAGTCATTGAGGTGTGTAGAGATATTTTATTGAATAAAGTATATTTTAGGAAAAAAAATATTTTATTTGTTTTACGTATGTTCTGTCTACGTTCATTAAAATCGCTGCACTACAAAATAATAAATATATGAACGTGCTCTTGATGCTCTTTGGCAGTTAGTTCCCCGCCCGTGCTAGACCATTAGGAAGAAACGTGACTGTGGAGATATCAGAAATTTTAGGTGTAAATTACATCGAGGTCTGATAATGCGCTGTAAGCCCTTATCTCAAAATGGAACACTAATACGAATTAACGACAGCACTCGTAAGCAGTAAAAATAATACTTTATATTTATTTATATATATATATATATATATATATATATATATATAAATATATATATATATATATATATATATATATATATATATATATATATATATTTAAAGTTAATTCAAGCTTTCGAAAATCTTTATTATCATTTTCATCTTCAGGGAGACTACAAAAATGACAAAAAAAGGGAAATTAGTGAGATAAATTTTCCCTAATAGTATTGATAACTTACATCTTTATTTGAGGATGTTCACTAAGATGTTAAATGGTTTTATGACAAAGTACGTTGGTAAAAGAGACTAAAAAACTATGGTCACAGACCAATTCGCAACAAATTATTACATCAAATTGATTTTAAAATTTAAATTAAAATAAAAAATTTTTTATAACAGGAGGGACCATTTTGTTCCTTCCCAAGTCACATGTAACTGTAAATGAATTTGAAAATTATGAGGTTAGGAAATTTAGCTGTCAGTAGGGCTGCCAACCTTATCCAATTAATATTAAGTGTAGTTCAGATGAACTGCATTTAACGTTAACTATATAGTAAATGGCCAGTCATGCTGAAGTTATTAGGATAGACAAATGAAAATTATTTTTCCCTTCCAAAAATATGAAAAAAATTTACTGAAAAAAATTACTTTTATATTAGGAATCAGCAGGGCTGTCCACAATTAACGCATTTTGTTAGGTTGAGATTGCAATTAAAGGTAATTATGCAATGTTTGGTCAGCCATACTGATTTATTAAATCGTTAATATCTAAGGAAAACTATGATCATTATTGTTAGTAATATTTGTAGAGCTAGATAAAGAGTCATCCAAAAATAAAAGATAAAAATAAATTTCACTCAAATGTTTAATATCAGTTTTTTTTATTTAAACTAATCGGTTCTTGTAAGATAAAGGCCATCTCTAAGAAAATCTTTTATTTTTGGATAACTCTTTATCTAGCTCTACAAATATTACTAACAATAATGATCATAGTTTTCCTTAGATATTAACGATTTAATAAATCAGTATGGCTAACCAAACATTGCATAATTACCTTTAATTGCAATCTCAACCTAACAAAATGCATTAATAGTGGACAGTAAACTTTTTTCATATTTTTGGAAGGGAAAAATAATTTTCATTTGTCTATCCTAATAACTTCAGCATGACTGGCCATTTACTGTATTGTTAACCTTAAACGCAGTTTATCCGAACTAAACTTAATATTAATTGGATAAGGTTGGCAGCCCTACTGACAGCTGACAAATTTCCTAACCACATAATTTTCAAATTCATTTTACAGTTACATGTGACTCGGGAAGGAACAAAATGGTTCCTCTTGTTATAAAAATTTTTTTATTTTAATTTAAACTTTAAAATCAATTTGATGTAATAATTTGTTGTGAATTGGTCTGTGACCGTAGTTTTTTAGTCTCTTTTACCAATGTACTTTGTCATAAAACCATTTAACATCTTAGTGAACATCCTCAAATAAAAATGTAAGTTATCAATACTATTAGAGAAAATTTATCTCACTAATTTCCTTTTTTTTGTAATTTTTGTAGTCTCCCTGAAGATGAAAATGATAATAAAGATTTTCGGAAGCTTGGATTAACTTTAAAGAGCACTCTTTCACTTGCTGCAACGACTACCTTTTCGATATATATATATATATATATATATATATATATATATATATATATATATATATATATATATATATATATATATATGTATATATATATATATATATATATATATATATATATATATATATATATATATGTATATATTATATTTTCCAGATTCTTGAACCATAAATTGTAGCTTTTTTTCTTTATTTTGTCTTTTCTTGGGTTTAAGTTCTTCATTTAACAAAAAATTTTAACAGTTGACATTTTGCCCTTTATTTAAGGCATTTTCAAAATTTTTGGTTTATTTTCCTTGCTTGACATTTTGTTTATTAATTAATAATGAAATTCAACCTTTACATCGTCTATTTAGGTACTTCTAAGCCTAAGGTTTATAGGTACTAGTTTAACATCCGTTTTGATAAACTGAACACTGAAAATGGGTGAAAAAAGACAGAAAGGAGGTAAACTCAAAAAGTGAAGAAAAATCCTGGAAAAAAAGAACGTTTAATATTAACTATTAAAATTAAAATAAATAGGCAAATGAATTTGTTAATCAACCGTCGTTAAATAGACAAGAAATAAAAATTAATTATTAAGTTACTTCTTTTTTTTTTAATCTATAATCTAAACTTTCTGCGTATTGAAAAAACAAAAATATTGAAGGTAATTATAAAGTTTGAGGAAGTAGCTTAAGAGCCGAAATAATTTTAAGATATTATAAGAAAATTAAATATTAATCAATATCTAATTAGTAATAATTAAACAAATAATTAATTTAAACTAATACACTACGTAAAACTGTTGAACTCAACACAGTTAAAAGTAAAAATATATAAACATGTAATAAAAGTCCAGTCCGGCTATGGATGAACTCCAATATTTTGTTTAATTTAACACTAAACGAAATATTTATTTCACCAAATAATCAACTACTCAACTAAATTAATTATCCCTAATTGGAACTAATAATAAAAATAAAATACGTAAGAATTAGCATTTGAGATTACTGGTTACTATAAACTTCTAGTTTTACCGACATGAAAGATTATTAAAGAAATTAGCTTCAATATGGAAAAATTAAACGAAAGTTTAATGGTGTTCCAAAGCAAAAATAATAAATCAAAATATAATCACCACATTTACTATAATATTCTAGGGAGGCTAGGGTACACATTATAGCATTAACTATTTATTGAAATAAAAATAAATATATTTCTTGCTGAGAATCTCTTGAATTTTAACCTAATTAGGTGAGTCTCAAGGGCCTATTTATTGTAATATACCAGAAATAATTCAGACGGGAATCAAATTGAAAATATGCCAGCCACCAGACATATCACGATCCTATATTATGTTGTTTTCATCAATTTTAAATCCAGATGGATCCAAAAGATTGAACACAATTCAAATATATATTAGAATATAAAGAATAAGTCAATTTTTCGATAAATATAGTAAATTTTAAATTAAATAACTAGGGCTACTCCCAAAATTAACCTTTACTAATATAAAAAGAACAATTATGACGTTACCCCAGTAAGGGCAATAAAATACTAGGAAAATAAAAGAAAAATTGATTAATATCCCTTAAAAAGAAAGAAATAGCCTTAAAACTCAATATATAACTTAATAATCGACTAATTCAATTAAATTTGGAACCCTAAGGGAAAATAATGAGACTTAAAACAACATACTGTGGCCAGATTCAAATTGTTATTAAATTCACTCGTTAATTTTGAGTTCTAACTTTAATACATCAAAAATCTATAAAAGATTGCTATAGTAAACTGTTTATCCAGAGTTATTAAATCGAGTTAAAGAAATAAAATGTGTAAATCTACTAAAATTCCCTTCTATAGGCTTATTCCGGTAAAAAAATAAATAAAGCGCAGACAGGTAAAATATAAACTAACTAAGCTCAATTACTGGAATAATTTTACCTATTTTTCACTCAAAAATGCAAACGTGTGGTTCAAATAAATTGAGATGAAAAATTTACAGCTGCATTAGTTATTTGAAAAGAAAAAGTGAGAGTCCAGACAAATGGCCATCGCTTTATATCAAAGATCTATGCTTGACCACAATGCTTCTTCTTTCACGCGTGTCCCAAATTTAAAAGAGATAACAGCTCAAAAAATAAACCTATTCAAATTCCTGAGTAACAACAGTCGGTAGAAATAAATTAGTTAAATAAGTAATCAATAACATTTTCGCCTAACCCATTAGTTATTTTTAAATTAAAGAAATACATTTCCCACTGGCTATTATCGACGCAGACCAAGCAATGAATAAGTTTCTCAAATTTCTCCCTCTCAAAAATTATCGATTTCCCAAAAGCTTGGGGGCCCTGTAGATTAGATGGCGCCCCGAACCGATGACGGCAAGGCACGTTACTAAACGAAAAGGACAACTTAAAAAGTTTATAACGTCAGTTATAACATCAAGAATTCAGTGACAAAGGTGAAAATTAAATTAAAACATGGAGAAAATTAAGCTACACCTGCAAAATCAACTTCCGTCAAATTCGGTAGTGACAGTGACGCGGAAAATATGAAAAATGTTGTGGACTGTATTTTGAATTGGGTAGAAAAAAGAAAATGAAAAACTTGCACAAATCGCTTACCTTTCCGTACGGTCAATAGGGCACAATCTTGATCCTGAGAGTACCCTCTTGCTGGTGTTCGCAAGGCTACTCAATTCACCTAATTTCTTCCCGCACTTTAAGGTTCGCAGAAACTGTCTCTAAAATTAATTGCTTATTTTGCCACGATGCCGACCGGAAGAACGATACCGTACTCGACCCTACTTAGAGCGTGAGTTCATTGTATATGACCAATTCGCTTGGATTGGCTATGCGACTTGTGCGCAGCAAAAAAGTTAAGAAAAAATATAACAAGAAAATATATTGAAAATAAGAGTGTTTATGATAAAGGAGACATAAATTGAAGTGTAATTTTAGAGTACATTATTATGTCACATGGTCCCTAATTGGAATAATTAAATAATTCATTGCCCACAAAATAAAATAACATAGATTCCTGAACAGACAGAAAACCTAAATAAAAAGAGAACAATACAACAAACAAAGCAATATCTATGGAAATTATCAAAGGAATTTGAAACAATTATACGAGAGGATGAGAGGAAGAATTACCCTCGACTAATGGGAAAGAAAACCGAGAATTATCTAGAAAAAGGTAACCGTACATAACTACCCACAATCAAAATGCATGTTAAGCAAAACAACATAAATAGGGGTCAAACAGTGATAATTAAATGTCATATAAATTTGTTACTATGTAGTATAAGAATGTAGTCAGAATTCAGGAAAATAAAATAACGGAACTGGTAAAGAAATTGGCAAAGAAGTAGAATGATATGCTGTTAGTTATTCAAAGAATTTATGAGAGATACTTAAAGAAAAGAATATTGTGTTTAAGCACAACTTAAGAGTTTGCCAAAAAAGATAAAATTAATTGAATTAGCCAGAGTAAACTTAAATTAAACTTTGAACAGTGACATTTTAAATTAACTCAAGAAAATCATTAGGCGGTCAGTATATGACACTAATAATAATTCCTTGTTTACTGAATTCTAATTTGAATCAAATATGTTCAAGACAGTCTGAGCACTCTAAAAACATAACTGAACATTTTTTATATTTCTGTATGTACCACAGAATGTCATCTCATCTATCTTATCAGTCCTGTATAATAAAATTAGAATTATCTATTATTTATTACTTGATCACTGACATTCTGAGACTCTCATTCACCCACCACGCTATAGCCAGAGTATAAGATATGATATATAAGTAAATCAAAATTATTTAATATAGATCTTGCATTGACATAAGCGCACATGAATATTAAAAAGAATATTAAATAAAGAAATAAGCGAGACTAAGGATAAAAAAAAGAGAAAAAAATATAATACTTTTGTTTTAACCAAAAAGGGGAACAAGAAAATCTATGCGTCTGCATGCTTAACAACAATCAAATTAACTTTAAAGAAAGGTCACAAATTTAAACAAAATAAACAGTTTTGCTTTACCTTCTAATTAAACTGCTGGTATATAAAAAAATATATACGGTATATGTATATGTAAATAAAAAAGCTGCATATCTATATATAGCAAATAAATACAAAATATAGCCTATATAAATATATTCATCCAGACGATTTTAAAGTTGATTCAATAAAAATGTCCTCTTGAATTCAAAGATGATTCTTAGGAGATGGGTACCTATAATTTTGTCAATTTAGTGACTCATTTAATGAAATATAGCAGGACAGTTTTGACAATTTTGACATCAATACAAATATCGTGGATAGTTTTACAGAATTAATGTACATAAGTTATTTTGATTGGGCTATATTTGTATTCCTTGAGCCCGTTTGATACACCATTAAAATATTTTATTTCTCCTTTTTTTCCAACCACTTTTCCAGATCCTACAAATTTTACTAATCATTCATCATGCTATTCGCTGTCAATCTTGATGCACTGCGTTAAAAAGCTCGAAAATGTCTTGCTTCTTCTCCATAGTCATCCATTATTCTGATCTATTTGATCAATCTCACTTATAGTTATTTCTTAATTTTAAATATCTGATAGCTCTGATAAGTCACACTTTGACATATGGCAAAATACTAAATAATCACTGTAGTGACAAAGATCCATTTATTGAACCATCCATTGTACTAATATTCGCATGATTGAATGAATGAATAAAAGTAATAATACTAGATATTCGATGCTTAGGCCTCGTTGAGCCTTTTACATCTCACAATGGCTGAGAGTTATTTGAGGCAGATCGCCTTTGCGAATAGCCTCGTTAACGGAACTTGTTTGACTGCTTTAGGTGATAAATAATATTGTATCTGCTAAATATCACTGCCTTAGTCCGTTGAGTACTAGGCAGTCTCTGAGGGCATAATAAACACTTTCATCTTCCTTCATGATTCGCAGCTCTTTCTTTTACAGGGAGAGATGTCCTCTAGTAACTCGAGCATAATGTCCGGTTATATGTTCCTTAGCACACTTTATTTCAGAGGTCTGATTGGGCAGCCATTTTTTGTCAGACTATCCAGTATGTCCTTGCATTTAGACATAAATCTTGAACCTGCGATACTAGACTTCAATACCAATATTACAGCTCCACTGTCTAAGTATATCTGTATTGTCTTTTTTCTATTTATAACCCTCTCCTAGAGAGAACCATATTCCAGAATAGCATAAATTTCAGCCTATAAGATAATATAAACCATATTGTCCCTGGAAATAAAACTCTTCTACTTGCATTCTCCTATTCTCCTATGAAATACTCCAGCTCTTCCATCTTGTCGAAATCCATCCGTAAACTACCAGGATCCATTTCTTGGAAGAGTTTGTTCGTATTCCTCATCTTCTCTGCTTGGCAAAAGTTTGTTTACGGAATGTTAGGTTTCAAAACTGGCGCTATGTAATATGATCTGCTTGCATTGGGAGTACTGGGCATCTCTTTACGACGTCTCTCCAGCTACACTGGTAGCTACCAGCTCCAGATCCAAGCTGCCCTAGGCAACTGATAAGATAAAATAAACTTCAAGTTCCTTATATGTAAGTAGAGAGCAGGCTGGTTTACGAATACCTCCACTGACCTAGTAGAACAGTCCTCATATCATTCATTATTTCCACACAAGCAATTCTTTGAACTTTGTCGAGTTGAAGACCGTGTAAGGGATGAAAAGAACTGTGTATTATTACTCCATTCTTGGTTTCTCGATCCATCAACCTTTCCAATGTCTTAAATAAGAGTCTGATCAGTCTGACAGGATGAAATGATTTAGGGTGTGTGTAATATGTTCTTCCAACCTTGGGAATAAAGACTGATTTTCTCTTCCTCTACGTTATCGGCATATACTCTACCAAATAATATAGCAGAGTACCTTAAAAATACAATAATAAAAGTATGAATACATTATCGTCAATATTTTTAAAGCAGTTAAATTTAGGGTTAGGGTAATCTTCATGAAGAATGTTAAAGAATTTTTGGGTTTCAATTTAAAAAATTAAGACAAAAAGACATTTCTCCATCAAAAATTAAAAAAAAATTGTCGTGTTCGAGCGTTTTAGCGAATTAATTTTTTATTGTAAAAACATTTAGGGTTTTCCACACTGTTTGCTCATACTGTATAACACTCAGAAGATTAAAAAAAAATCTAAAAGTCTTTGCTCGTCGCTTCGAATGTGATAAATAGCCAGTTGGTGTCAAAATTGATCGAACACAGATACTCGTAAAACATTAATAAGTTTTCCATATTATTTGCACTAGTAATAATACTCATAATACAAATTGAGAAAAATGACACATCTATAGTGGTTCAAACCGATATCTTCCAAGAAGGATCGTTGAGAATTTATTATCCAAATTATTGAAAAAGTCTGTATAAAATCCATCAGGACTATTTAATAATGTGTGTAGTAATGTTACAAAGCTTTAATAATTTAGAAATTCAGAAAGACATTCCGGTTGGCTGCGCCCGGCCTAAAGCTCCAACATACTTTTCGTAGTAGAATTAGTTTTTCCGCCAAGTGTAGTGGAGTTCCAGCATATATTATTTGTTGGCAATACTTTTTGATCAAAATTGTTCTTATGACAAGACAATGCGATTAGATACGGTTAGATGATTTCTCTTATAAAAACCTTTGATGGATTTACTGAATATGGCAAACCGAAAAGATTGAAAAATATTTTATTAAGTCATGTGTAGAAATCGAAAGAAAAATCTTATAGTGTTTTCCACAAAAAGCGAGATCAGAAATTGTTTTGTTAATATTGGATGACCTAAAAATATTGCGTATATAAGTTTCTTATTGTATCGAGTAAGAAAAGCCTTACAATATTCAGTGACCGGCAAGAATGTTGCACTACCTGTGAAGATTGCTATATAAGAGGAATTATGGTAGTATATATTTTATATAGTCTGCAATCAAAATAAAATGAATGACAAATTTAGAGTAAAAACAAAAAAGGTTGTGTTTCACTAAATGTGACATTCGAATTATGTACGTGTGATTTACCAGTTTTTGCAGTTTTCTAACACAGCGTAATTGCTGGACGATTAAAAAGAAAAAAGGAAAGAGTTTTGATAATTCGTTTTTCCTGCTCCCTTATTTTATTATTTTCCTAATTCTTCTAATAACGCTTTTTATAACTCTTCTTCTTCGTTTAAGTTATCTGCCAAGGAAGTCCCGTTCTTCCTTGATTGAATTAAGTATAGTGAAAATGCTGGTCACATAAATCAGTGGTTCGGTACTGTTTCGATAGGTAGTGCTAATATGTGGAACAAAATATGAGATAATTAGAAGTATGTAAAACAACAATTCCCTTAGTCGCGATAAGAAGAATTTAACTGTTTATTGTGTATATCTTACCAAGCATAGACAATCTAAAAACCTTCAAATATTTCGAGAGTCTTTATTTTGTGCCATATACAGGGTTATCCACCATATACCGCACGGAATATTGCGGTCAAAATACATGACTTTCAAAAAGTGATACTTTTGGGGTATATGGGGTAAGTATAGTTACTTTTTAAAATTATTTTTATATTATACAGGGTGTCTCAAAAGCTCTGAAAGTACCAAGTTGTGTTTTTTTTAGTGGAACCTCCTATATAATATTGCATTTTTGGATTCTCCGATCAAAATAAGTACCTATTTTAATAAGGTTTATAGTACCTAAACCTTAAGGGTTTTTAAATAATTTGAATTTTGACAAAATATAACTTAATTTTCATGTTTCAAATACTTAAGAAGTATTTCAGTTATGTACTCGAAATTTACAGTAAAGTGTAACAATAAATCATATTTTATATCCGAATTATAATAAACATGCTATATTATACAGAGGGTCCAAAAATTTAAACTAACCAAATAAGAACCTTAAGTGGATATAACTTGATTAATTTAAATAGATCGCTATACTTTTTAACTTACCAGAAAATGTACGTTTTAAATACCTATCGAATGGTATAAGGGTGTTCTATAGCTAAGTTTTCACGTTTTCACAGAATACGCTAAATAATTATTTTCTGCGCCATTTTATCTTATTTGAATGGATGTTCTAATGTATCTATTTGCCTATGACATTTAGAAACATCAGTTTAGTTTGTAAAGCTTGTTGTTATAATCGCGTTATTATTTTTTGTAACTCTAAAACTTCAATTATTGAACTGAATTATTTGAATATTGTTGTGTTATTGCTTTGTCAAAATGAAAATTTATTCAGAAGGAAGAGCGTATAGATATGATTTTTATTCTTGGAGAATGTCATCAAAATTGTTTGTTGGCTTCTCGAGTCTATGATCAAAGGTTTCCTGTAAGAAACCATCCTAAACAAGCCGTTTTTGTGAGACTATTAAACCAGTTTCGGGAGAGTGGAAGTATCAATTATAAAAAACCTGTTATAAGAAAACCTGTCACTGAGAATGAAAAAAATGTTTTTACTGTACTTGGTTCAGTAATCGAAAATCCCAATATTAGTCAGAATCATATATCCAAAAATATTAACCAAGCAAGTGATTCAAGGATTCTTAACAAATACCGATTTCATCCTTATAAAATCCTTTGTCAAGAGCTTGACAGAAATGATTTTGACAACCGAACTGAATTCTGCTTGTGGGTGTTAGATAAAGTGACAGAAAAACACTTTCTTGATAATATATTGTTTAGTGATGAATGTACTTTTCATAACAATGGTACCGAGAATAGACACAAATTCCATTACTATTCTGATTCAAATCCACATGAATACAAGAGTTATGAGAAACCAGAATAGGTGGTCGGTTACTGTATGAGAAGGAATACTGGGTCTATACTTAATTGGACCCTACTTTTTTGAAGGACCTTTAAATAGTTTGATGTTTCACGATTTTCCTTTACACCAACTTCCAGTGTTATTAGATGTCCTTTTATATATTAGAATAACTATGTGGCTTCAACTGGATAGCGCTTCGTCTCATGATCATCGCGAGGTTCGGTAATTTTTAAATGTCAACTTTCGAAACAGGTGGATTGGGAGAGACGGATTTCAAAATTGGCCGCAGAGATCTCTTGACTTAACTCCACCAGATTCCTTTTGATGGGGATACATAAAAGGAATTGTTTACAATGCGTCCCCGATAACACCACAAAATATGAAAATACCCATAAGAGACGCTTTTCAAACTGTAACCCCGCAAATGTGGTTCAGAGCTAGCAGTGGTTTAGAAAAAAGATATGTAAGTGTTTGGAAATGGATGGTCGACATTTCGGACATCTACTATAAATATTTTGCTTCTGTTTTGTGCTATCGTCAATATGTAGTAAATTATTAGTGTTATAGCCTGTTCGACGACCTTAAATCTCGTTCTGAGTTTCTGAATATTTGCATAGATATTCCTGATCATAATTCTCATAGTTGCAAATTATCTGTCATTTCCAAATGCGATAGGCAACGAGATACATTAGAACATCTATTCAAAAAACACAAAATAATGCAGAAAGCAATTATTTTTCGTATTCTGTGAAAACGCGAAGACAGCTTTAGAAAATCCTTATTTCAGCCGATAGATATTTAAATGGTTCATTTTCTGGTAAATTAAAAAGTATAGCTATTTAAACTAATCAAGTTATAACCACTTAAAGTTCTAAATTGATTAGTTTTAATTTTTGGACACCTGGTATAATATAGCAAGTTTATTATAATTAGTATATAAAACATGATTTATTGTTACACTTCACTGTAAATTTCGAGTACATAACTGAAATACTTCTTAAGTATTTGAAACATGAAAATTAGGTTAGATTTTCTCAAAATTCAAATTATTTAAAAACCCTTAAGGTTTAGGTACTATAAACCTTATTAAAATAGGCACTTATTCTGATCGGAGAATCTAGGAATGAAATAATATACAGAGGGTTTTATTTAAAAAAGACAACTTTGATACTTTCAGAGCTTTTGGGACACCCTGTATAACATAAAAATAATTTTAAAAAGTAACTATATTAGACCCTATATCTCTTAAAAGTAAAACTTTTTGAAAGCGACGTATTTTGGTCGCAATATTCCATGCCGTATAGGATGAATAACCCTAACCCTGTGTGTCTCGGGTAGGATATTCATCATATAACATTCAAGTGATGTTCTTAACCAACGCCGGTTCAAACTACTACAAATCTCCCTCTATAAACAACTGTTCTGACGATATTGTATTGTGCATATTTTCCTTCTTGTCGTCCACACACTTTTATTCTTCAATCATCTAGTTTTAGGTAAAATCTGGATTATTCAGTAAAAAGTACCACAATTCTAATCTTTAACTCACTCTTGATGATTTCGAATTAACGCCAGTCTAGCTACCTGATATCTTGTGGTGAGCAGCAGCTCTCTAGCAGGTATGAAAGAGTTTATGTTAGCACATACAATCACTTGCCGAACTAGCTGAATCTCATTTCTTACTACAAAAACTGTAAAAGTGCGATTTCTCAAAGTATAACTGCCCTTAAGGCAAATCAGCTCTGTGAGTTGTCCTTCGTTTAGGATCTTGGCCACGTATTTAAAATCAAATAAGGATTTTAAAGTAATCGACTTGTTAGCCAAGTATTTTAACATATAGACTTCACTCAACTATTTAGTATATGTAATATATATATTTATATACCTTTTGTGTTTTGGTTTGATAACCTAAAATATATTGACAAAATTCAATTCTGCAAACTACACGGCTCGGTTCGAACTCTATCAATGTATAATTATAGTACCCAATTTTCTATTCACATATTTATCAATTGTTATATACGCTTGTAGTCGTCAAGTTTAAAATAAGGCTATACCACATTATTTAAGAAAAAAAAACGCGGTAAAAAAGATATTTTCTTGTCATATAATATTTCGCAGGATTTAATTAGAATATTTTTCATTTTCATATGCTCGTATTTAGTAAATTTTAATAACAAGAAGGGGGCTTTGGATTCTCCAAGAGGAGTATTTAATTTCAAAATAAATTTGATGTTAGCACAGTGCTCGTAGAAGAAATTTACTTTTATTGAGAAAATGACGTTATAAAGTATGCAAGTGATTTTACATGAAAAAATGAGTCTTTTACATTGTAATTAAAAAAAAACGTTGTAATTGATAAACTTGGAAACACTATTCAGGAGCTAAGAAAATACGTTACCACATTATTTAAGAAAAAAAAACGTGGTAAAAAAGATATTTTCTTATCATATAATATTTCGCAGGATTTGATTAGAATATTTTTCATTTTCATATGCTCGTATTTAGCAAAATTTTAATGACAAGAAGGGGACTTTGGATTCTCCAAAAGGAGTATTTAATTTCAAAATAAATTTGATGTTAGCACCGTGCTCGTAGAAGAAATTTACTTTAATTGAGAAAATGACGTTATAAAGTATGCAAGTGATTTTATATGGAAAAATGAGTCTTTTACATTGTAATTAAAAAAAAACGTTGTAATTGATAAACTTGGATCCCTGGAAACACAATTCAGGAGCTAAGAAAATACGTTACGAGACAAATCGGTGGTAGATAACTGAGGACGTTCTTCATAAGTTACAATTAAACTTAGGTTAATCATTTGTTAAATTCTGGTAATTTAAACCATCATATCCCTTTTTTGGTTTTTATCTTTTCTAACAATATTCAAAGCGTATCTTAGAGAATTTTTGGGGAATTTAAAAAGAACCGTGTTTTCTTCAGTTATCGATATGCATTAGCAGCAAACATAGAAAGAAAAATATTTTATTTATGATAATTTCACATACAGAACATAAAATACGAATAGAACGTAAGCAACAAAGTTGGGTTTAAAGCCTATAGAAATTTGGTTTTGGCAGGAATCCCTTTTCTCATATCTGGTTAAAATGAAATAATTTGTGGCATTATAATTTAAACATTTTTCTCACTGTAATAGCGGGTCGCAAGGCAAGCAAAACTATCCAAATTTATATTTGTTACAGTTTTCTTGGTTAGTATTTACATAAGCTTCTGCCTGTTGATTTGCTCTAGGCAGACTAAAATTTAAGTTTAACAAAGGTTTTTTGTTAAAAAAGAGTTTGTAATAAGGTGGTCATAAATATCGCCGAGATTATTCGTATCAGTTCCGAAATTCATGGTATTGAGAGCTTTTTTATATGAATCATTTCTTTTATGGAACATTTGTGGTAATTTCTTTCTTTGTCTATTATTTCAACACTATTAAAATCACGATTATGTTGATTTTTAATTGCATGCTTTGCTAGTACTGTATTATTATTTGTTAAATACTGTTTTGTTTGACCAACATGTATAGACGTGATTACAATCTATGCAGTTAATTTTGTAAATGACATTTGTTGGCTCTTCTTTGAGTATATCTGGTTTTAATTTAGTGAAAAGATCTTAAATGGATTTTCAGCAAACAGAAGATTATTGATTAAAATTTTTTTGATTGGATGAGCAATTTTAGGTATATATGGTAGGGCAACATACTATTTCGTGACTGATGAATTGCTGCTTTGCAGTTTACTGTTATAGTTTCTATATATCCTATTTTTTATTATCGGTTCCAAAACATTTTTGGGGTACTTGTTGGGGTCTAGATTGTGGACGAAAGAATTTTATTGCTCTATCTGCTAAAGCGGTAACAACATATACCGATTCTATGCTATCCTTTCCTAACTGCATTAATTAAACTAGTATAATATGCTAATTGATATGTCTATTCTAAAATAAAGTAAAAGTATGAATTTGTGGTTACCTAAATTATTATTATTAATATCCAAATAGCATCTAACAATATTTACCTATAAAAATGTATTTTCGAATCCTCTTTTTGTTCGCTTTAGTTCTAAACTTCGCATATTCAGTAATTCCTAACACTTAAAAGTACTAAAGAAAGTCATGAAAAGGACAAAAACTGAAAACAAAATTGAATAAAAATGTTTATGTATGTCAAACATCAAAAAGCCTCTCCCCGCCGACCATAAACAGCTTTCAAACCAATATATTGTTGTCTAAATCTACCGGTATGATCGAAGACATAAAAATTGACTAAAATGTGGTTTTCGGACTTGCATTGTTTTTATTTTTACGACATTTCGGTTAGGTTGTATCTCTAATCGTTATCAAGTATAAACTGAATGTTTTGTCTTAAGATTACGAGCTTATATAGGGACTGTGTCCATTGAAGCGCAAAGTTTTGCTTCACTGTACACACCTCAATCATTTGATGTTACAAATCATACAATCTTTAGAAGGTAAGACAAATACATATGTTAAAAACTCCACACATTTCGTGAACATTATTAGTAGCATCAATCTAGAGCCAGACGACAGACTAATAAGTTTTGATGTGGAAAGTCTATATAGTAATGTACCATTAGGGGAATTAATAGACATAATCAAAACTAGACTTTCAAATGATACTACAGCTCGAACCACGTCACCACTGGATGGGGTAATGGATCTTTTGGAGTGTTGCCTGCGTAGTGCTTACTTTCAAGTAAAGGACAGGTTCTACGCTCAGGACGACGAGCTTCCAATGGGTTCTTCACTCTCTCCAGTCGTCGCCAATATATATATATATATATATATATATATATATATATATATATATATATATATATATATATATATAATATATATATATATATATATGGAATGGTTCGAAACTCATGCCATAGAAACGGCAATAGTAAACCCGAAAGTCTGGTTGAGATATGTCGATAATACCTTCATCGTATGGAAGGGCAATGATCAAGAACTTAATGATTTCTTGAAACATCTAAATAACATTCGACCTACAATTAAGTTTACCATGGAAAAAGACGTAAATGATCAATTGCCTTTCCTAAATGTCATGGTGAATCGCTCAAATGAAACTATTAAAACTTCAGTATACAGAAAGCCAACACATACTGGACTATCTTAATCATAGTTTCAATCATTTTGTTGTAATAAAACGGGGAATTACACGCAACCTCTATAATCGCGCTATATCTATATGCAATAATGCCGATTCATTGGAAAAAGAGGTAGCGAATATTAAATCCGATTTACAACAGAATGGTTATCTTTTTAAACTAATTCACGATGTTATCAATAACTTTAGCACAACGAACACTGGGCAGCAAGAAACACATTCCTTCTTCACAATTCCGTACATTAAGGGAACTTCGGAGAAAATAAGATGAATTGCCAGTAGTTATAATATAAAAACAGCCTTTAAATCAGGAAATACACTTAGAGCTCACTTAACAAAAACAAAACCAAAAAGTACCGATAAGAAAGGATGTGTCTACAAAGTTCCATTGAGTGTGGTGAAATGTATATTGGAGAACCACAAGAAGTTAGAATTAAGGAACATACACAAAAAAGGGAAACGTCGAGATCAGGTATTTCAGAACACGCCTAGGGTAAACAACACCTTATAAAATGGTCTGAGGCTGCGGCAATATATATGGAACCCAACATGAAAAAAAGAAAATTTATAGAAGTAGCTTACATTAAAAACAATAATGGAATCTTTAGTAAACCGAGTGTTGAGATACCTAATCTTTGGCAACCACAACTTATATATACCCGTAGTCTTAAGACAAAACATTCAGTTTATACTTGATAATGACTAGAGATAGAACCTAATCGAAACGTCGTAAAAATAAATAAAAATAAAGACAATTCAAGTCCGACAACCACATTTTAGTCAATCTTCATCATTGTCTACAACCTTCAAACGAACGAAGACATATAGTTTTAAAAAATAACTTATCATTTTCTTAAAAAAATATTTTTAACTTTTTAATTAACAGCAGTTGAAACTATCGTTAAGATGGCAACAGAAAGATAAAAATTCATGATTTTATAGGCTTTTCTTTTTACTCGCCATAAAACTAAAATCTTTTCGGTTAAATTTAAAATTAATCCTTCTTAAAAAGTTTTCAAACTATAGAAAAGAGATTAAACTTGTAGACATGATAACCTCTTATAACCTCAAATACTTTTAAACTCCATTTTAAATGTAAAATCCTTGCAGCGAACTAGAGAACTATCTTAATGGGTTGATGGAAACTGGTTACGTTGTATAAATGTCGATTATTTTTGTAATAAAAGAATATAGTTTGGTAGTTTAACAAAGTCAAATATTGCTTAAGTTCACTATAAAAGCGTAGTCACAATATGTATATTTTCAGAAAATAGAGAGAGTTATTTTTTCTTTAAATATTTTTCAATTTTTAAGAATTTTCACTGTGTATTTCATGATATTTTAAATTACTTTGAATTTAGATTGTTTGATGTTTGAAATAAAAAAAAAAATTAGCATAATATTCCTCACTTGTTGTTTCAAAACGACGCAGCCAAGTTTGATCATTTTTTAAAAATTTAGAAACTTTTATTTAAATTCCATTAATGGTGATCAACTTGACTTTAGGAGTCTTTCTTTTCACACAGCGTGTTAAAAAAAATAATACAGTAATTGAATGTTTTCAAATACTGTGAATTTTATTCAAAATTTTGTTTTTCATTTTTAATAGCATATTTTGGAAGACATGTAAATATTTGAAGACTTTTTTATTGGTTTTTAAGTTTAAGTTTTTTTTTCAGAAAATATGTAATTTAAAAAAGGTATACTTTTGGGCTATTTCATTAGTGAATTTCAATTTGAGGCCACAGTTCCTCTCTATTTCGGATATATGTATACATGGAGGTAATTGCTAAAAAAACTCTTGATAAAATATTTATAAAAAAAAATTGAACCTACTTCTAAAAACCGTAAAATAATAATATAAATTTTCATATGGAATTGAAATTTTTGAAGTCGGTGCCAAATTAATACCTGACAAAATATGTGATTCACATAAAAAGATTGAAAAATACTTTATTTTTAATTACTTGCTTGTCTTAGCTTGTATATATCTCGTATTAGCAGTTATTTATTTCACTTAATTAAAATTTGGCACTACTCGAAAATTTCAATTTCAAATAAAAATATATTTTGTTATTTTTCGGTTTTTTAGAAGACGATTAAGTTTTTTTATAAATTTTTATTCATCGATTTTCAGTTTTGAATTGAGTAGAGTTTTTAAAATAACAAAAAAGTATCCATTTTATCCAAAGTTGTAGAACACATTAAATTGAACATCCAAATTATATCAAGCAAATCTTTAGTCTGGTGTAGTAAATCAGCTATCTTGAATTCTGAGAAGCCAGTACTAATATTGAAGGACCTTGAGACATTAATATTTTTTAATTCGACAAGAAGTCATACAAATTAACAAAGTAACAAACACAAGAGAAAGATATAAAACTCTTATCAATCAAGAAAAGCATTTCCCGTATGTGAAGAAAAAGATAATAAAAAATAATTAGGCATATACGTTCTGAGTATTCTCAGAGTATTCCTGCAGAATTAAAAAAAGGATTCGTAAAGAGATTAAGGAAAGGACAAAATTATGACCGAAATTATAAAATACAGAGCTGAATCTGTTATTGCACAATTTCAAAGACTATATAGCAGGTGTTTAACCGAGTTTGGAAACTGTCTCGTTCAATGTCATTATAGTTTTTAAAAAAGGGCACAGTGGGCGATTCAAAGAGACAAAATCGTAACAATTGATGTCAGGGGTGAGGATTTTCACCAGGTTTCAATTCTATTGGAAATTAGAAACGAAAGAGAGAAATTAATTTCCCTCTTGGATTTGTTATCCAGTAAGAAGATGAGATAGGAAAACCAAAAGAGATAATAGGAAACGGACTTCACAGTCAAATTTTTTATCAATAAAGGAGCTTAGAACCAAGTTTTCGACAAAGTTCCAAAATATTCTACTTTGAAATTACAAGAGATTCCGAAAAACGGAGTCCACCATGGAATTTTGTACCAAGAAAGAAGTTTAGAAACGAGTTTTTGGGAATATTCTAGAAGTTTTTATGGTAAATATTAGACAGCAAACACTCTAAATAGAGCAAATAAGTAAAACATTGACTGATATTATGATACGTATGGAACAACGTCGCCTTCAAGATAAACAAGAAGAAGAAAAACGCCGTCAAAAAGAAGAGCGATGTCGTGTTAAAAGTTAAAATAAACTTTGCAAATGGATGCAAGAGGTCATCATACAAGAACAGTAAAAATTCGATCAAATTGTACAAGGGAAAATGCAAAAATTTAGGAAAAAGATAGGCGAATTGCGAAAAGAAATAGGGGAAGTACGCCAAAAAGTAAATAGTATAGAATCAACTGTGCCACAAGATATAGGTGAAATTTTGACAAGACGTAGGAGAAGTGCGACAAGACACAGGGGAAGTGCGAATATTATAGATGCTAAAATGAAGTCAAAAAAATAGAGAAGCATGGCCCTTCTGATAAAGTAATAACCACCAGACAAAACACCAAATCCCCAACTTGGACGGTCATACATTTTGAATAATATATAAATGGCAATTTGAAGCTGTCGCTAGAGCAAATAACTCGAAATACGAAGAAATGGCTACTGCCTCATTAATTGAACTTCGTGGCCCAGCACTGGAGTTATTGCAAACCATTGCCACAATCCAACAAAAAAAACTATGAAATCCTTAATGCTGCACTGGAAAGAAGATTTGAATAGTAACATCGGCGCCAATTATATCAGTAACAGCTAAAGTCAAGACACCAGAGAAATGGAGAAAGTTTGCAAGAATATGAAACCGATGTCCGACGTCTTGGTCATCTGGCTTCCCAGGAACTGCAGAAGAATTTCGAGAAGAGCTTACGGTACAGCATTTTATTGATGGATTCAGAGCCCAGGAGATACAGGGTATATTGCGTTTAAGCAAGTTTAATTATTGTAGTGAAGCGTTGGACAGGACTTTGGAAATAGGAGCCGCTTATAATGTGTCAAGACCAAAAATAAAAGCCATTACCATATTGGAAAATGGAGATTCCCCGATCCAAGCAATGGAGACAATGATTTCTGAAATCCTCAAGAAACTAAACACAATAAATGATACTTCACGAAACCATAAAGAACTAAACACTATAAATAATACTTCACATTATAAAGGAAACCAGATAGAGTGTTACAGATGTGGACGAACTACATGAAAAGGGATTGTAGGGTGCAATTAAGGTCTAGTTCACCATCCAGAGAACCCATAGAAAAGAACCAGGAAAAACTATAACAGTCCAATTCTAAAATTAAACGTAGAATAAGTTCACGTTATAGCAGAAATCATATAGAGTACTGCAGATGTGGACGAATTGGACACATGAGAAAGGACCGTCGGGTGGAATTAAGAAGGTACATAAAGTGCTACAGATGTGGACTAACTGGACACATGAGATGGGATTGTCTGATGCAATTAATGCAGAGACCGCACAGAGGAGAACCAAGAAAAACTGCAACAGTACAAGTTTAATATCAAATATAGGCCAGGAAAACTGCATAACAATGGATATACCTTATCAAGAAGACCATGTAAGGAAGAATACAAGAACTGCAGCAAGATAGAACAGAGAGAAGGGATTCCTATACGGAGAGTCAGTTTTGACGTTGATCCAGACTGGAATACAGCTCAGATGAGAAAGACCAACTTCAACTTAAAGAAAATGTCAATGCTACACCTATTACCATAACTGTTGATACTGGTGCTGCAGCATTTCTGATAAAGTCAAGTGTTGTTAATAAATTTAGAATCATAGCTTGTCCAGAAAAGTAATGTTAAGAACTGATTGGAGAAAAGGAAGCGGAGCTTCAACTTGGAAGGCTAAATTAAAACACTTGGTGTTGGTTTCCGACATAGAAGATAAGTTTATACTGGGAATAGACCTGATTCGCCAATATGGATTTTCTTTCGACAACAAGCTTAATATTCTAAAGTTTGGCACTAAAGAATTTATTCCGTCCCAGAACCGTGACAGCGAATCCATCAAAAGCATTGTCGAACAAATAAACAAAATAAGAAGAATCACGGAGAAAATCATTTATGGAAGACTGGACGAGATTTCTGGAAGCAAAGTCGGATTAGTTCAACATTTTAACAAATACCTGGTACCGAAGGCATTAGACAATTCATATGACATCAAGACAAACTCGGTAGGGTTCCAGCAAGGTGATAGAGTTTGATTATGAAATCGACAGCGAAAAAAGGGCAAATCGCCTAAGTTGGTGCCAGTATGCTCCGAAAGGAATAAAGGACGTTGTTTATAGAATCCAATGAAACTCCAAGACCAAAATGAAAGGAGTACATTTCAACAGGTGGAAACCATACCACGGAAGTATCGAGGCTGATCGGAACGATCAGAATTAGGAGGGGGGGGGGCGGTGTTACGAAGGATTAAAATAACTTCTAAATACGCCCTTGTATTACAAATAATATTTAGATGTTATGAGTCATCTTTATTAGCATGCGCCGAGAGGAATATTATATCGATGAGTCATATTTCTAAATAGTTCTCAACTTTTATGCTAATATATTTTTTGTCATTTCTAGGAAGTTCTATAGATATATAAATTGGTATAGGATATGAGTTTTAATATAGTTGTATAATCGTATTTGAATTGTGAAGATATTAGGAAATGGTAATTAGATAGTTGTGATTTAGCTGTGACAAGAAGTAGTTAACATGGTATTGGAAATATTAGTGAAAAGTGTTGTGTTTTATTCTGCGTACCCAGTGAACGTTTTTAAAGAGATAAAATCGTAACAATACACATTCTTTAAGAAATTATTAAATAAGGAATAATAAACTGCTAGCTTCGAGAACACGATTATTTTAGCCGAGCTTATGGAACTGCGGATCATTTGCAGACAATGAAAATACTCACAGAAAAGTTCAAGAAAAAATAAAATAAAAGATAAGATTTTGGGTCACAATGGTGTTCTATGAAAAGGCTTTTGATTTAATAGAAATATGGGCAGTTTTTTGTATGATATAAATATGACCATCTTTCGTACAGTACTACCCTAACGACCAATATTATTTGACTTGTAACAACAAGCCAATTAGATTGATATAATAGATTGATAGAAGTCCATTAGTATTTACAGTATTTTTTAGACACAGAATAGCGAAGTAAGCAGATTTCAATTTAGACATGATTTATATGCTCGTTAAAGAATAGTTGAGGATCTACCAATGTACCAAAATATTTATCTTTACCAGAAGGCCTAATATTAAGCCTTTCCCCAAAATCATTATTAACTGGCTAACGATTAAATATATTCAAATAGATAGTTTTGCCAGTATTCGTATTAAGCCATTTCTTTTACATCACACTTTTATATCATAACAAATATTTGACTTATCAACACTAAAGTGGAACAAAACATATTGGAAGGTTGAAGGACAATCGATGGATACGAAAATTCGTAGATAAAGGAATGACAAAATTGGACCAAAATTTGGTCCAGAAATCACCTGATTATAAAAATTTCGAACCTTCTGAACTTATACGAACGACCATAGTATGGTTCTTTAATTTTTGATATGAACTTTCCTTGGGTTCCTAATTTAATAATAAAAACTTAGATCACACATTCCAGGCACTAAATTTGTACTGTCCAATTCATCACCAATTTTAAACACAGAGTTGTAAGCGCATATTAAAATCCATTTATAAATTAAATTTGCCCTCTATTTATGGTTTTCCTTCATTGTCTATAGCTGTATCGACATATATATCGAAACAATAAATACTCACGATAATTAATCTCGCCTAGACATTTCTTGCTGCCGAAATGGCATTTCCAATTTCCAAACGACGTCTAAAGTTAACCTGTTAACGACCCAACTTTGCAGCGACGACACAACCCCAACTATCCCTAATTACAGTATTGCCAGATTAAGAAACTACACTGGGAGAGTAGTTAAACTAGTTAAAAGTTTAATTTTAGCTTGAACTCAATCGGGGTCGATTTTAAGTTTTCCAACTTTTGACCGAACACGTTGAAAGAATCGCTAAGTCCCCATATTTACCCGAAATAAATACAGGGTGTTTAAGAAGTTTACGACTCTTTGTTAAATAATTGTTTCTTGATGTTTTCGAAACTTTTCTGTGGAAAAGAGAGCGATTTTCTGATATACAAAAACTTTTTAGAAACGTCTTTAATCAACCCTGTTTCCAGACCATTTGTATACTTATATTAGTTAATCTTTATAATGCGTTCTATTATTTTTTTCATGTGTTAACCAAAAAAGTCAGCCCTTTTTCTAGAAAGTTATGGAAGTCTAACTTTGCAAAAAATGTGCGTTTTATTTTATAGGCACTAAAAACTTGCTTGGTACGAAACAAATAAATATCCTGTATTTTAGAACTTGTCAACGTTCACATTGTTGACATATTGATTTTTTACTTGGATATTAATTTATTGATTTTCGGATTTCGTGGTGAAATTAATTGTGAAATAATTCGAAATATGAAATACACGTTTATTTAATATGGAGATATGAATCTGATGTATCGTCCTGCATCTTGCAATACTTTGGAAGCCAGGAGGTTATATAACGACAGATATCCTAATGGTACTCTTCCAGATCAGAAAACATTTGAACGAATTGACAAACGTCTAATGGAGAATGGTAGGCGATTCCATTTAATAAGGTAATATTGTTAAATTTCTTCATAATTTTAGGAAATTTTGGGAAAAGAAATACTAATGCTGGTCGGCGTAGAACAATACTGTTCTGGACGGTCGATCTTTGAATACACTCTATAATTTCAAAAGCTTTTTATTGTCAACTTCAATTCTGACACTTGTCAAACAATTCAAGTTACATCGATGAAGACTACGGATCTTTCTAGATGGATTTTCATATTACATGGTGTAATGAAAATAAGAAAAAGGAATAATCCGGCGATTTCTAGATCTTCTATTATACGCGTTCCATGTCGAAAATAAGGAAATGTAATTTCCTAAAAAGTTAAATACCGTCTTTCATCGACGCTTCATGAAGAACCAAGGTAAAATTAATCAAATAAATTATGAACTCGTCGAAAATAAACCTACAACCCGACAAACTAAAATCCGTTAGATTGCCCCCTTGCAAGTGGTTATCGTTCCGATCAACTTTCTTGATCTTGATAAGGGCCAATCTGTCAAGATGCTCGACTTTCATCTTCGCATGAGAGCTTTTCTGAATTCGGTACATCAGATAGTTTTCTCAGGTCACTACATTGTACGGACCTTCCGATGACATCTAAAGCTTTGATGAATGCACTTTGGTCCTTTTCGGATTCTAAAACCACACTTTTTTCACTAACTATGAATCCACTAGTATTGGCTATGAAGTTATAGCGAGTCTTCATCCTATCGCGTTCTATTTGTAGTCGTCGCTATACCTTCTCGATGATGACCTATAGGACTTTCTTTTTTGTAGTGTCTTTCGCGGCCGCGTTCCCTTTCAGCAAACCCTCTCGAGGATGACCTGTAGGACCTTCTTCCATACTCTCTTTCGCGGCTTCTCGAGGCAGAACGTTCTTTTTCTGTAGCCCCTTTCGCGGTTATGGTCCCTCTCGTCCCGTTCTCCACGATCGCCGCAAGTCCTACTCTCTCTTCCATAATGGTTCTTTCTTCTATCGCCTCCACCAGCAGTAATTTCTGGGCAATCTTGCCGCATTAGCCTTATGAAAATTTCCTCGTTAGTTTTGCCATAATCCTGGGAAACGTTGATTGATTCTACCTTGGTTCCTTGCGATCTGTTTGATGGGTTTGCCCATAACGCATCTCCAGAAAAGTAACAAAAAATTCTTAATCATTCCGTTTTTTTTTTTCGGGAATGTTACGTAGAACCTCCACAGCTTCACCTCGTAGTGCTGGAACAAGAGCACGTGCCTTCTCCGGTGAATACCAATTATTGCCGGTGGCGGCGGTTTTGAATTGACGGACCTAGGTAAGCCAAGATTCTTTGCCGTCGAAGGTAGGTGGTTTCATCAAGTAGTTGCAGGAATACCATCTACCTTTATTATACCTGTACTGGCTACCTTCTCGATTGGCAAATGTAATTGTTGCATCTGTTTCCGGATTTCCGTCACCTCATGTTTACCTCACCATGTACGTCTTCTCTAATCTGCGAATGTAATTATTGCATCTGTTCCTCCATTTCCGTCACCTCATATTATACTTCTTGTTCTATCATCATATCTTCTTGACTTTTTTAATGTCTTCTTTCAGTCCTTATTTCATATCTTCTTGACTTGTCTTAAGTTCTTGTCTCATGTCCTCCAAGCTTGCTTTTGGTTCTTGTTTTCTACTTTCATGATTTTTCTTAATGCCTCCTTCCAATTCTTGGTTCATGTTTTCTTAGTTTGTTTTCAGTGACATCAATTCTTGTTTCATATCATCTTGGCTTGTCTTTAATTCTTCTTTCATATCATCTTGGATGTCTTTAATTCTTGTTTCATATCATCTTGGCTTGTCTTTAGTGTCATCAATTCGTGTTTCATATCGGATTAATTTCGTCATATCTTCTTTCATGTCTTGTATCATCATCAGTATCTGATTTAAATAAGTTTGAAGTTGCTCTTCCATTTTTGCTTTCTGTTTACTCGTTTTCACTGGCATACAATTTCAATTCATTAATTCTAATTTTCGAGCCTGAACTTACCTCTTCTGGATTTGATCGCACCTCTGACACCAATTTGTTCCGGACGGCCAATCTTTGAACACACTCTATTATTTAAAAAGCTTTTTATTGTCAACTTTAATTGTGACACTTGTCAAACAATTCAAGTTATATCGACGGCAGCTCAAACTAAACTATCCACGAAAGCCGACCGGGACTCTTTATATATTTCTTTGCCAATAACAAAAGATTACGGATCTTTCTAGATGGATTCTCATACTCCATGGTTTAATAAAAATAAGAATAATGAATAATCCGGCGATTTCTAGATCTTCTATCAGACTCATTCCATGTCAAAAATAGCGAATTATAATTTTCTAAAAAGTTTCAGACCTTCTTTCATCGACGTCTCATAAGGAAATTAACAAAGGTAAAATTATTTAAATAAATTGTGAATTCGTAGAAAATAAACCTAAAATCCTACAAACTAAAATCCGTTACAATACGTAGGACACAATTTGAGGAAAATATTTTAAATGCTGCAGATGACACTCCTTCAATGAGCACTCGAAAATTATTAGAGCAGCTTAATACGTCGAAAACAATATGAAGCTCTTCAAGAACAGTTGTTGTATCCATATCATTTGAAAAAAGTGCTTGAACTAATTCCTGAAGATTTTCACCGTAGAATGCAGTTTGCAAACTGGCTAGTGCATCAACAATGAAATAATGTAAACTTAATTAGCACTATTCTCTTCATGGATGAAGCAGGGTTTACCAAAAATGGTATCATAAATTTACACAACTCACATGTATGGGCTGAATGATAATCATCATGCAACTATTGTTTCGTATTGTTAAAATCAGTTCCAATAAATTAATGTCTGGGCAGGATTCATCGGCAATTTTTTGATTTGACCATTCGTATGGCCGGCCCGACCGAATAGAGAACTTTATTTGAAGTTTCTCCAGAACGTTTTTCACGATTTAGTAGAGCACTTACCAATTAAAACCCGCCGAAACATGTACTACATGCACGATGGGGCACTATCTCATTTCAGCGTTGCTGTGCGGAAGCACCTGAATAACGTTTATTAAAACCGTTGGACAGGTAGAGGAGAACTTATTGCCTGGCCTCCTCGATCTCCCGACCTAACGCCGTTGGATTTTTACCTGTGATGATACCTTAGTGTATTCCACTCCGATCGATAGTAGATAGAAACTTCTACGGAGAATCACGTTTCATTGTGATCAAATAGGGAACAATATTGTGTTAATCTGTCGTCAATTCGTCTTGACCGTGAGTGTATCAAACTTCCCGAATCCTATGTTGAACCCTCTTACAAAGTTTTTAACTAGGCAGTTAGTTTAATTTTTTATTGAAACTATGGTGACAGGGGAAAATTACTCTTTTTCATATTTAGCCCAACAGAAGTTAGGGGACTAACAGTGTAAATAAACGTTTTTTCGAAAACGGGTCAGGATTAGCGATATGAATGAAGAGTACTTAATTTTTAGTCAATAATTCAAGGTATGTAAAAAGCGTTGTCCAAAGTTTTTATCATACAGGGCGTAAAAAAATGGGGTCATGATGGTCACATCGAGTCCGTCCCTGCAGCAGTGAGTATTTCTCAACACATTATTGGACTAAAAAATTGAAATATACCCGATAGTTCAATGATTATGTGTAAAAAACTTCATTCCATTGCAGCTCTTTGGGAGCCTATATCTCCGAGGAGGAGGCCTATACGAAAAAAGTTTACATGGACTTGTGGTATTCCAGCACGTGTTTTTTTCATATCCAGGAGATTTCCCACATTTTCCCGGACACCCTGTATATACATATATGATAAATAGTGTCCCATTTTGTGTTAGTCTACTTGTTTACACACTTCAAAAGTCGTCACTCAATCGAAAAATTTATTTTAATTGGCAAGAAACAGACTTAAATGATTAATTTTATTCCCAAATAAGTTCTTAGAGAGTTCTTGCTTGTTCTATTCTGGCTTTGAGTTCAGTATTCATTTTTTGTGTGTTATTCTTCAAAGGCGGTACAACTTGTTCTATATTCCTTCATTGTTATGTGGATTTGTAAATACCGCTTGAATCTAATAATACTCCATCAATATTGATCTGTCACATTTATTACTATTTCCTTGGATTAAAGATTAAAAATTAATGGTGAAAGTTAACACCTCCGTTGTACTCCTCTATGAAAATTAGTGCTGGTGCTTGACTTGAATCATCTCCGTCGGTAGTGCCCATGGCTGTATAAAAATATTTTTTAAATGGTTTAGTCTAAATATTTATCCACAACGACAAATATTTCCGCTACATGAAGCAATACAAACCCTTGTGGAGAAGATATGGGAATCTGAAGAACTTCCAAAAGAATGGAACGAAGGGATAATTATCCCAATACATAAAAAAGGAGACCGATCAGTATGTAAAAATTACAGGGGAATTATGTTACTAAACGTTGCCTACAAGGTGCTATCCAACATACTAAGAACCAGAATATCCCCTTACGCAGAAGAAAACCTCGGGGACTACCAATGTGGCTTCCGACCAAGAAGATCAACTGTTGACCAAATATTTACTATTAGGCAGCTTCTGGAAAAGAGTTGGGAATTTAACAAAGATGTACACCAGCTGTTCGTTGATTTCCGCCAAGCATATGATAGCATTGTAAGAGATAGTGTATGGATCGCCATGGAAAAGGTAGGCGTGCCAAAGAAGATTATTAATCTGACTAAAATATGTATAGAGAATGCAAGGGCGAAAGTCAGAATCGGTAAGCACACTACGGACATATTCTCTATTGCCAGTGGTTTAAAACAAGGCGATGGCTTATCGCCACTACTCTTCAACATAGTGTTAGATATGGCCATCAAAGAGGCTAACATAAAACTGGAAGTATTCTCAAACCAGGGCCCCGGAATGATCCTAGCATATGCAGACGACATCGATACCGTAGGAAATAGCACAACTAAAACAAAGGAAATGTTTATCAGAATGGAAAGGAAACAAAAAAAGTAGGACTCAACATCAACGAAGAGAAGACCAAATACATGCACGTAAACCGAAGAGCAGGTAGGGATAGAATAGGACAGAATATAACTATGGACACATACAATTTTGAATGTGTGAAAGAAATCCAATATCTAGGGGCCAATATAACACACGACAATGATGTGAGCAGTGAAATACGCACACGAATACAAAAAGGTTTTAAGTGCTTTTATGCATTGCAGGAGATACTAAAATCAAAGCTGCTGTCCAGATCAGCCAAAATCCGTATATATAGAACAGTTATTAGACCGGTAATAACATATGGCTCAGAAACCTGGACCATCACAAAACAGAACGAATTGTTATTAAGACGTTCCGAACGCAAGATATTAAGAAAAATATATGGGCCTAGAGTAGATGAAACAACGGGACAATACCGCATCCGAACAAATGAAGAATTAAAGAGCTTGTATGATCAGCCAGGCATCATTAACGAAATAAAAGCCCAAAGACTTAGGTGGGCAGGACATGTTCATAGGGCTCATGATGAACGTCTCATCAAACGAATATGGGAAGAGAACCCGACCGGAAAGAGACCCTTAGGTAGGCCCAGACTAAGATGGAGGGATAACATCGCAAAGGATTTGGATGTACTGGGAGTACGAGATTGGAGTAACGACATGATGGACCGAAGCAAATGGAGGCAGGTCGTGGATGCAGCAAGGACCCACGAAGGGTTGTAAAGCTACAGAGAGAGAGAGAGACAAATATTTGTTTCGGATTTTTTAACAAATAATAGTCAGAATATTGAAACAATCATCACAGTGATAAAGATCATAAATATTTCATTTAACTTGGCAGATAGTGTATGAATTATGTAACGAATTAATACTTTATACGCTTTAAAAATCCCATTAATCTTAATATATTTTTAATAAGCCGGCCAAAGACGTTATTATTTGCCTCTCACTTTTTACTTTAAATGCTAAATTAATGGTCACTTGATACTCAGTATAGTGGTTTTGGGAATTGTTGTGATTATTCTCCAAATGGACTACACATTTCTACTGCCCGTTAAGTGTAGACTTATTGTTAGTATTGTTAAAGGTGAATGTGTGATTACTATTGAAAAACTACTATTTTAAGATTTTTTTTTATTATATTATCCTAGTAATCGCTGAATAATGTGAGCTTTTCCTTCAGTTGCATCTGTTGGCAGCTAAAAAGTTGACTTCTGGTCATTTCTAAGACAGTTCTTAGTTTGCTTGTTACTACTCCCGTCACAATAGTTCAATCGGTATGAATTTGTTGATTTCCTATCACTATAACACCGTTGTTTTTTGCTGTTTGCTTCGGATTATGACTATGTCATCTTTCTGGCATTCCATATATTTTAGTTTTGCTATTTAATTCGGTTTTTAAGATCAGACATACTTGTTTTCTCTACTCTTTGTCATTTATTCTTTCATATGTTGGTGGTTTATTATTGCTACTTCTTCTATTGCTAGGTATATGAAGTATCTTTATCTTTAATCTAATTACCTCATTCTCTGCTACTATAACTCTTTTCTCCAGTTTTCCTCTCTTAGCATACTTATATAGTCCGAACTGCATAGAGATGTCGTCGTTAAATCTTTATAGATTGGCGTGGGTTCGCTTCTGTGACCAGACCTTTTCTCAGGTTATCACTGAGGTAAACCGACGCTGGGCGCTGTTAGTACTTCAATAAGTGATCACCTGGGAAAACTGCGCAACCGTGGTACGGAACCCTCATTAAACTGTAGCCAAATGGTCTACGTTTCCGACACGACTTTAATCAAAATTGTATACTTTACTTTTTCTTTTTACATTGGCTCCTTGCTGTTCAAAATCGGTTTAATTACTGCCATCAGATCATCCATGTATAATAAGTAATGACTTTCATGTCGCTAATTTTGTGGCCTACTCTCATCCTATTAACTTGAAAATAGTATAAGTGCAATGCAGAATAACAGTGGTGATAGAGCATCTCCTTGAAAGATATCTCTGTTTATTTGAAGGTAGGCTATTGACTATAACTTTTTTTAAAGAACAAATTAGTAACAGCATTTTTATGATTGAATACGTTCCTCTGGCACTGAAATATGATAAAATCATAAAGTCCATATGCATTTTCAATATATACATATATTTTTTGTAGAAAATTGAATTTTCTTTCGAAACGTGTTCTTTGGAGGTAAAAGAAATTATTTTTTCTGCAATATAAACGTAAACAAGAAAGGGAAAAAAATTCGTATTTTTTTAAAACTTTTGTCCAGAACTTTTTCTGAGTAGAAACAGATATAGACTTTGTTTCAGAGAAAAGAAAGCTGACATTTCACCCGTTAATATGGGTTTTTGAAAGCATTTTTTTGACCAAATTTGACTGAGAAATAGCCATTTAAAATTTACTACTTTTTTGCAATTTCTGTCGATTTTTCTTTTACATAATTTTCTTTGCATTTTTAACTTAAAAAATGTATATTTATGCAATTAGAGTTAATGTTATATTAATTTTATAATAATAAAACGTGGTTTTTAAATGTACAACAGAAATATTGAGTTTTGTGTTGAATCTAAAATCTTTTTAATATAATTAGTGTAGTAATATAAAATGAAAACAGAAGTTTCATGCTCAAGGTAATACAACTCTATTTATGTTATTTCTTCATTCCTTCAAACTATCATACATTATCAAGAGCAATATCTATCTCTTCTTTAACATCTTCTTCAATATTCGCTTCAGAGATGTCCTGATTAGCTGTATTTTCGCAGTAGACTCCTGTGCATTATTTACAGAAAATGGAGCATTCAATGCCTAATTTCGCGCAATCATAGTTTGCTTGACAACCTTGCAAACATTTACTTGCTATCGGTTCAAGCAAATACATGGTGCTGATGGGTGGGTTGCGGAAATCGGAATCAAATCATTTTTCCTTGATTTTCAACCCCATACAATAGCATTTAATTTTTGCTCTTTCAACTGTTGCATTTGGAAATAAGTTCGCAGGTCATGTAATCTTACAGCATCAGATCTTGGAGGTAGCTATGATAGTTTCAATGTCAAATTCTTGAACTTGATTTTAAATAAAACCAAACAACATTTAGCTAAAGACTTATCATTTGATTTCGCACCATATTGATTAGTTTTATGTATATTTTGTCTATTCTTTCGTAATACGACATAAATAAAACTATTAGAGTCTTTAAAATGCAGCGCTGGGAAATTACTAGTTGTAGAATAACGAGGTACTTTACTAGTAATTTCTTTATTATGGACTTTTACAACTTTAATTTAAAATCCAAACGAGCAATTACTGTTACAAGTAGTAATCTAAATACTTTTAAAACAATTAACCTGAAATAGTTAAAACTGAGTAGTTAACAAACTTTTTAACTACACCTTTTAGAAAAATTTGATATATGTATATGAATAATTTTTTAAAAAAATAGTTAATTAGATAGTTTATATAATGGCGTGGATACAATAAAATAGAGAATTTGCAACGTCTATGGTCGACTTTACTTTTAGTAGAGTCTTTAAATGCCGTAACCAGACTAGCGAGATCCGACGTAATGTAAATTGCATTTAGCGTCATTAATCATTCGTACGTAGCAATCTCGTTACTGCACTGGACTTGAATAATTCTGTTGCATCTATTGTCTATTGAGTGTTGAAAGCCTACCAGCTTAATTAGATACGCTTTGGCTTTTGAAGAATAATTCATCTTTAATGTTGTTAAATTTAGTTATAACGAAATTTAATGGCTAAATAACTTTTCTTATTTTTCCAAATTATATCTACATAACATATAGTTTTTCGTTCATTTGTACATATCTACAATTTATTAGTAACGATAAGTCTATCAACTGACAGAAGTTATAAGCAGTGTTGCCATTGATATGGTTCGTGTTTTCACGGGTTTCTAACTAAAGGTATGCTTCCGGCTTTACTGGACTTCCTATCTATAAAAATAAGGCTTTTTGATTAGGAAACCCCAAATGCTGTTGTGTGGTATGCAAGGAAATACAATAACAACTACCTATTTGAAATACCCTGCTGTCTGTCCTTCCGTAAATGGCATTAAGAAGAAAAAGCTACTCTCTCAAATGTATGGACACTGAAATTATTTTATTTTTTAATTCCTACCTCTATGGGGTATAGTACAGATATTTTTTTGACTGGTGATAGTTTCAAGTCCGGCGTCTAGTTTGCAATTTTAAGAAAGACCTGATGACACGTTACTAAAAAGATATTCTAAATAAGAAGTTGTTTCTTGTGAATTTTCCTCTCGGTTCTTTACAGCTCCACTGATGAGGTTATTAGGTAGTCGAAACGCGTAAATATAGAAAACCACAGTATAATTTGCATATATGCCCTGGTTTTAATACTATTTGATTCGTTAATATATATTATGTTTTTACATTATTGAGTGATACATTTTTTTAAAATAAAATGATCCCATATAGAGCTCTATGGGGTCCCCTTTCCATACTGTCGATTTTTAGATTATGTTAAGGTCCTCAGCATTTTCCATTAACTTCTGGACCATTCGAACGGTCTTTCCCATAGCCTTATACAGGTATTTACTAAGAACCAGTCACTTGATATTAAGTGGGAGACTTCATTACTATATCGGTTGTCGATAGAATTATGGGGATCGTCCGGATGCTATTTATTCCCCACTGTCTGCGTGTTTGTATACCAGGTCTCTGTGTTTGTCAATCTTCTCATTATGCTTATTATTTCTTAGATTATTTTTCTTAGGAACGACCATTTGGATGTTTTATCTACTAAAATGAGGTCTGGTCTATCTCTGTAACTGTATAGTCCGTAAACAAAGTCTGATCCCAGTACAGTTTGAACTAATTGTTCTTCAGTATGAGCTCTAGGTTGTATTCATACTCTACTGTATTCATACTCTACCTGCACCAGTTGATGAAAGATCTTGGCGACTGAATCATGCCTCTCCTTATACTTTCATGCGGCCTATGCATGGCATTATTCTGTTATGTGCTTTATTATATCTGATGTTCGACTTGTATATCAACATTGATTGAGGGGTCTCTCATTATGTGTTTCAGATAGTTTCGCGGTGGGACGACCTGATATTGGATAGCTAATAGAAAGCCGTCGATTTCAGGTAATATTTACCCTGAAGTCAATGAGTAGTTCGACGCTAACTTGTCGACTTTCTCATGGTTGATCTCATTGGGGTATCGTCCTTGAAGGGGCTTCTGTAGCAGGTTTAATAAATCTTCTCTTGGTCTAGTTGATGATGAGAAATCAGTCCAGGGTCCTTCAACCACAACGGTGTTGAATTGTCTGCCTCGCATATTGCCGAGTGTAGCACAGAAGAAAATTTTAAGGTGTTGTTATGTTGAGTGTCCTTCCCTAGATCAATCCGCCCATTTGTAGCCACCCGCTTCGGGTCAGATACTACATTATGGTATCCCTCTTAGTCTGGCTTATTACCTTTAATCTGTCCAGCATAAGCGACCCTAACAATAATGAAACTATGCCAGTATATCTCTCAAGATCATCGAAGCGCAAGCTCCACCGGTATGTCAACCCGGGAATTACTTTGACGATAATATATATATATATATATATATATATATATATATATATATATATATATATATATATATTAACAGAAAATAAATGGTTTCTATATATTCTTTCCTTTTTCTCTGCTTGAAAGGAGCATACATATAGGCAACTATTTAAACACGGCAGATAGCTTTATTTTATTTCTTATTAAAGTTTTGATTTTTAAAGCGACACAGGCGTTGTATGATCTAAGCTTGAGTTTCAATTAAATATAAGGTAATCATTTAAAAATGTTGTTAGTTTGGACCAGCACATCGCTGGTTTTGTTCTTATCATTTCTGACAATATTCAATTGCTTACCTTGACGGATTTTTAGAAAATTTAAGAAGAGCTATATTTTCGACATGCAGTCCTAACAGCGTTTTTAAGCAAAAATATTTTGCAAATGATTAGTCCACCTTAAAAATATAAAATACCAATAGAGAGCAATACTACAAAACGTACCCTGTAGTTAGGTTTAATTGGGATATCCGATAGAAATTTGCTATGGCGGGCAATGCTCCCCCATCCTATTTAGTTAAAGAAAACCAAAGCACTTTAATTGTTCTTGATCAAGATAGGTAACATTGAATAGCGATATCTTGCATTCACGCATGAGCGAAAACACCTTTTTTCTAATTTTCAATTTTTCCCACAGTAATATAGCGGGTCACCAGGTAAGCAAGGTCGCGAAATTTGTTTTTAGCTGGAACGTCTGTTGACGCATCTGTAAGAAGAAATAATTTGTGACTATGTATGCCCAAGCGGTAGGCAGGCACAAGGCTGCGATCCCAAGAAACGAACACGCTTGACAACTTTACCATCCTTCAAAAACATAGTAGCTATACAGAGTGTTTTTGCCAAACTTAGTATAGTTTTTTAGACTATTATTTAGAAAAGATTTTCAATTAAAAAATACTGCTTTTAAATGAGTTTAAAAACTATTTTCTTAACATCGAATGGCACTGCTTAACTATTTAAAAAAAAAAATATTACTATATTGTTACGAACTTTATAGCGTAGTACATTTCATAGTATTAGTTTATGTTCGTAGTTTGTAGGCTTTTAGGTATATTTTCTAATGTAATGAACTTTGTAGCGTTTTATATTTCATAGTATTAGTTTGTGTTTGTAGTTTGTAGGGTTTTAGGTATATTTTTTAACATGGAACGCCTATAATAGAAAGTCTAGAAATCGCCGGATTATTCCTGTTTCCTATTTTTATTACCCCATGTAGTATGGAAATCCTTTTAGAGAATTAGGGTATCGAACAAAAGGGTATATAAACGGTCCAGATCGGCTTTTTTGGTCAGTATAATTTGAGAGCTTGAAATTGTTTGACAAGTGTCAAAAGTAAGGTTGATAATAAAAATCTTTCGAAATAATAGTGTGTTCAATAATACAGTGTGTGTTCGAAGATCAGCTGTCCGGAACAATTTAATATTTTTTCAAAATTTTCATCACTGGTGCCTTCCCATCTTAAAGTATATTAGACCTCCTTCGCTCCACATCCACCAACACCAAACACCTAGTTAACGAAATTCGCAAAATATAATAGAAATCTAACTTAAAGCTTAGATTGTTGCCTGCTTTAAATTGCCTGTCCTTTTTTTCTTGTACTGTAGTAATACTCTCGAAAACCTTAAACAATTATTTTTAACCAGGGTACCGAACAACTGCTAACAGTTTTTCCTGTTGACCCTTTTTAAATGTTATTTCTTGTCATAAATTGAGGCGGGAGTAGGTTATAAAATTTTATTAGCACGTCCCAAAAATAGGATGACAGGGACGAGGGTAACAGGGTTACTGAGCTTACGCAATTTTATTTGTGTTAGTAATGCTGGGTGTTATCTTTTTGCAGTAAAATAAATAAATATATATATATATATATATATATATATATATATATATATATATATATATTATATTATCTGAAACTTTTTTTAAAGCACAAATTAACGTTTTTATATTATCTGAATGCTTTTGTTCAGTGTCGTTACAAAGACCGTTGTATGTCAGGGTCTAGAAAAACAAGGTAAAATTTTATTAACTTTAACGGTCTTTTCCATTTCCATAAAGAGTATTATCTAGAATTTAAGAAGAATTAAATCACTATCTTCGTTTGATTTCTAACACACACATCTATCTTTTGGATCTAATTCTACTATAAATGGTATTACTATTCAGTATTTGTAGAGTGTCATCTACTAATTTGGGTTTTTAGTATACAAATTCAGGATCCATATACTTTTCAGAAGATTTTCTTAAGTAAGAAATCAACTTTTCTGTAGTCCTCGATTTTGTTATGGCAAGAATATTTTAACTTCAATAAACAACAGGTAGAAAGCAAAACTATTAAGCTTATATGTACATATAAAATAACAATATTTTATTATTCCAAAAAGCCGCCACATTTTTGATTACTCCCTCAAAATTTATAGGTTGTTATTGTGTTAGGGAAGTGTGGGACGGCGGTAGAAATGAGGATAGATCACATATAGCAGATAATGGGAAGAAACTGATACAACTGTTACGGAACAGCCTCGAACAAAAGTAGTAAGGGGAAGTCTGCTGAAGAAAGAAAGACAGATTCACTATATCTATATCTATATCTATATATATATATATATATATATATATATATATATATATATATATATATATATATATATGAGGTAAAATGCGAACAGTAAATGCAAATTTCGTTTCAACCATATCCTTTCCGTGTTAGCGGTTGCACAGTTGGAACAAATTGCTTAGGGACACAATTTATCCTATTCCACCACCATTGAGATGATGGCCTACCTGTACCACCATACCGAGAAGAAAGTCAAAACTTATCCTCCCCGCCACAGTGATATGGCAGAGGTACATGTTTCGTCTCTACAAGACTCATCAGGGTACCGACATGCACCTGGCTGTGCAAAGGACAGATCGGAAGGAAGCATGAAAATACTAAACGCGGCTTCGCCGACCTCGCGTGCTTTGTACAGCCAGGTGCATGTCCTGATGAGTCTAGTAGAGACGAAAGATGTACCTCTGTCATATCACTGTGGCGGGGAGGGTAAGGTACAGGTAGGCCATCATCTCGATGATGGTGGAATAGAATAAATTGTGTCCCTTAGCAATTTGTTCCAACTGTGCAACCTCTAATACGGAAAGGGTATGGTTGGAACGAAGTTTGCATTTACTGTTCGCATTTTACTTCATTCTTATACGGAGCTGCATATAGTTGTACGTTTTGCTGAATGTGATTTCAGCACTACAACGGCATAATGTGGATATATCCACTGCTATTGCATCTCACACGGAGGAATCCGTGAAAACCGCATAACCATATGTATATATATATTAGGGTACATTTTGTAACACTGAATGTTGAAATACACATTACAAAATATTATGATTAAGACCTTAAGGATATTATATTTCTTAAAGGAAGAATAGAATATTTTGTTAACATAGTATTGTTTAGATTACTTTATTGATTCCCTTGATATCCCTATTTTTACCACTGTTGCCGGTTTTGGATTCCAGTAATGCAAAAGATTTATGTATTAGAAAAATTCATAAAATAAATTTATTTGAAACTTTGTATAATAGGATTTTTATTGTTACCCTAGTGTGTTAGTGCTTTAATTCAATTGTTGTATGGCTGATAGTTTATCATAACCTTAATTGAAAACATTTGTATAAGAAACAAAATTATTTTGAAAATAATTTTAACATGAATAGCCAATATGATAGAGTTTCTAGCTAATGTTTTCACATAAATATTGCAACAATGAAAAGGACCGCCATCTGAGTAGAAAGAAGAAATTTGTACTATTTTTCGTTTAATTTTAAAAAGTTAAAATTTGTTTAATTTCCGTAGTATTATATTGTTTATTATCACCAGGTATTAAATTGTGAGTTTTAGTCAACGTTATCAAAAATGTTCCATATAGCTCATATTCTGCGATATGTCATATTGTTAAATTATTTATTGGAGGTTTTATAAACATTTTTCTTTAGTTTTCTTTGTATCAAAAAAGGTATTTTTTAAAAGTTAGGATTAGTGTTTTGCACTAAAGAGAGAAAAAAAGATTATTTTCATTATATAATAAAACAAAGAAGTATTTGAACTCCAATGAATAAAAATGTTTAGGAAAAATTTTTACAAATTTCCCCCAATCGCAGAAGAATGGAGATACACGTATATAAACGATCATCGAATGGTCCCAATCATTCCCTCGAGCAAAATGTTTTAAACCGTCAGCATCGACAAAAAGAATTTTAAAGTACATAATCCCCCTATTGTTGACATAATATATGGCACAAGAAACACCGAAACATATTTATCTTCTCTTTGAAGCGCCTCTTTTACATTATATTTCGTTGACATTCTTTTATCATCGTTTTACTTTACATACGTTTATCCTATAGGCAGCAAGTTTGTAATATCCTTAACGAAAAAGTTTCTTTATTCCTTTTTTTCTGGTAACATGTTGAATACTATTATATTTACAGCGTTTTGAGTAACATAAAGTATAGTAGTCAAAGTTGGAAGCTCAACTTAATGTATAAGTTTTTATTTTTTCGATATTTTTGATATTTATATTTTTTGTTGGTATATGAGAGTAGCAAAGCACGAGTTACAAATGTCTTTTATAATAAGTTACATTATTATATTCCATAATACGTTCATTTTAATCAATAATATTAGTTATTATATAGTGATATTGCTTAACGATTCATGGTTATTCAGTTCTTGATAAAAATGTATCTATTTTAAAAAAAAGGTATATTTATGGACAACACTATAGACTTTTTTTGTTATTACTGTTGTCTAAAAATAATGTTATATTAGTTACCAAAACTTATATAGACGTTGATCTTATTCATCTAGTAGAAGTATATATTTACTTATTTTGAAAATATTAAAATTTTTATTTATATTAATGGCGTATACATATATATATATATATATATATATATATTTCGGAAGTTTATTATTTCCTTCTCCGGGGCTACAATTTTTTCATTACTTCTTCTTCTATATATTCCATAACTATTTGTGCTATTGTTGAGGAGATTGGTGAACCCATAGCACAACCATCTAATTGTTGGTACAGACTATCTTAAAACTGGAAATAATTATTATATTTGTAAAACATAACCCTCAAATGACTATTCTAAAACCTGATTAAAGTAACAAGACTGTAATTATGAATTTATTTGACTATGATAGAAAAATAAACGAACTACTTAGTGATACAAACGCTTATAAAAAACTTCACAGGAAAAAATCACTATATAAGGGCTTCTTTCACATTTAAACAATTCATTGATACAATACAAATACCAGCAAATTATAAATTAGTTTCAGTAGATATATTTTGTTTTGTATACAAATGACATCATTCCCAAAGTTTTAGAAAAAAATGGGATGATTTAAAAGGACACACGACATTGACACTCGATGAATTTATAGAATCTATAAAATTTACAATAAACACTAATTATTTTCTGTTTAAAACTGTACCAACATTTGGAAGGTTGTGCTTTGAGTTCACCAATCTCCTCAACAATAGTACAAGTAGTTATGGAATATATAGACGAAGTATTGAAAAAATTGGATTTTAATATAATATAAACGCTATGTGGATTACTGTTTGGCTGCTGAACCCGAAAACAAAGTAGATAGCTTATTACAATATTTTAATAATTTCCACCCAAAACTAAAATTTACATCTGAAATTGAAATGGAACGGAAAGTAATTTTTTTAGACCTAACTATACACAAAAATAAGACAGTCTAACAGTCTTCATAAAAAATGGTACACAAAAGATGCTTGGTTAGGCCGGTATTTAAATTTTAACTCTCAATATCCAAATAAACAAAAAAATAGTGTCATAATCGGTTTAGTTGATCGAGCTATAAAATTATCTTCACCAGAATTTCGCTCAGAAGTTCTAAAAAAAGTAGAAGAAACCTTAATAACTCCTTCTAAAAAAAAATAATTAAACAAACAACCTTTTTACAGTATAACACAAGCAAAAAAAAATAAAATTAACAATACCACAACACAAAACACTTTCATTGCATTACCATATATAAACCAATTATTATAAAAAATAAAATATATAACATAACATAACGGTATGCCACAGGGCGAACAATTTACTGGAATCACTTTATACGAAATTAAAAAGCAAAGTTAAGTACCCACCAAAAAAAGATCTAACGTAATATATGCAATTCCATGCCTAAACTGCCCTAAAAAATACATTGACATGACGACACAATATATTGAAAATAGAATTAATGGACACAAGTACTAAAAATGCATCGACATCCTTACATAAACATGAGCAAACAACTAAGTATGAATTCGATTTTAAAAACACCCACCTTTTGGATACTTTTATTATATAATTATCACAAACTGGTCATCAAAAAATGGTACAGATAAAAATGCTGTAAATGACAAACAAGATGTCCAAAACCTAAGTCAAATATACTATAATTTGATATTTTAATATGACATACTTCAAGAGACTATAATAAATATTAGAAATAATGTAATGATGCTTGGCACGATTTGGTATAAACTCATGCAAATCAAAGAACTTTATTAAAAAAAATGTTTTTTTCCTTTTTTTTGCTGGTATTAAAAGGTATCTATCCATATCAATTGCATTCCAAATTGTAATAATTGAATTTATTTTTTACATACTCATAAAGCTACTTTCAAGATATATACTATTTTAAAGCTTTCACTATTTTAACCTGTGTATCGTTTTGTTTTAATTTTGAGAGTGTAGTAAAATCTGTTTTATTTTTATTAATTTTAATTAACTTAAAAATATAAATGTAATAGACATGTAGGACAATTACTGTGATATATGTTCATTAAAAACAAAAAAATTCGTAATTTTGTATTCAAGATAAATATACCATAACTTTGAAGAAGCTCACTATGTAGAGCGAAACGTCAGAAAAATTGTTGTCTTTTGTTTTTCAAATGGAAAAACCTATACCAAAGAAAATATTACAGAAATATATATATATATATATATATATATATATATATATATATATATATATATATATATATAATATTTTAATTGGCACAAAAACAAAACGTAAAGAGCCGAACATTTCCGCTACCACTCTATTTTTACATAAAACTAGACTTTCAAATTAGGAATCCGCAGGTTGTCTCAAATTAGGAATTTTCCGTTAAAAAGTCATAATGAATTTTAAAGGTTAATGTATGTAACAAAAGTAAGAAAAGTTAAATAAAATGCATAAACCAACACTACACTTGCATATAATTATGCTAAAATTGTTTAAATAACCTTACTTTTTTTTTCTGTGTTGGTTTTTTAGAAACACCAATAAAACTTCGAAGGCCAATAATTAAAATCCGTGCTTTTGTTCGCTGTACCATTATGCGAGTGTAAATATCGATGTAGCGCAAGTGTAAATAGATTCTTTTTAAGAAGTTTCCGGCATTCCCGAAGGGTGGAAACACATACAACTGAAGCTAGGTAGTTATCTTAATTTAGTAATATCAAATATGGTGCTTTTCTCTATATCTGAACGAAGTCATTTAAAGAAATACAAATTTTTTAATCTTTTCTTGTCAACACAAAACTTCTACTTTCCATGCTGCGTGGAAGTAAAATTAAATACAAACGTTTTGAAACCATCGACAAATTGAACCTTAAAATCATATTTTCTCAAATTATTGTTTAGTTGACATTTCACGTTAAATATTAAAACTTATATTAATTTAAATAGGTCGCCTACTTGCAAAACAATCCATGCTAAAAATAAATAAATAAGTATAATAACACAAGAAACTAAACAAACAATTTGCTACAAAAGAAAAATGCCTCAATCATAAATAGTTCAAATTATGAGGTGGCTACCCGAGATTATTGTAACTGGTGCACAAAAAATCAATATATGTCTGCAGTGGTGTTACTACAATTAAATATTTTGACCAGTTTTTTTGTCAATTTTCACCAGTGTGAATTGACTCTTATTATTCAAGTTTTCAGCTTTGTCTAATCCTTTGGACTGTTGACATATTTTTAAAAATTAGATGAGATTTTTAGTTTTTAGTAAACAATCACCTCAGCCAATAAGTACAGCAGTGAAAAAGTGAGTTCTCTTCTATAATACTGATGAAAGTACATCTGGTTCAAAAGAAGCATAAAAATAACAAAGATAATATTTCAGGTAAAAACCATCTGCATTATCAGGAACTATAGACCTTTATATAATCTTTGATGGTACAAATTTTGTAAGAACCAAGGAAAATATGGGTGTGACAAAACCAATAAAAACATTAGGTGTCAAAAACGTATTTTTTTCGGAATTAATTTAGGTAATTTTTATATAATTCATTTTATGCTAACAAAATTTTTGTAGTCAACTCCATAGTAATGACTTTAGCAACTGACAGTACATATTTAAACGGGTATAGATAATGTAGTAAATAATACAAATATTATAATGCGAAAAATAATCTGACAGAAAATATTTCGAAGGCGATTTATTGCTATTTGAAATAATAAATAAACCTTCAATATTTATACGTCTCATAGGGCAGCAGGCGCGGAATCAAGGGGAGGGGGCGATCGTTCCCCCAAAAGCTTTGAGTTCAAAAAAATAGACCCGATTCTGCCTCTTATACTAGAAATATGTATGATGCTGGCATTCCTCCCTCCTCCAACCGATTGACAACTTTTTCTTGCAATCGCCCCCCCAAGAGCTTTGAGTTCAAGAAAATAGACCCTATTTCGCCTCATACAAGAAATGTGAATGCTGCTGTCATCTACTCCCCCCCCCCCCCGTCGACAACTTGTTTTTTCTTGCAATCGCCACCCCCAAGAGCTTTGAATTGATGTCTCAAAACGAAAACGTCAATACGGAAGATTATTAAAAAAAAACTCTAACACTCTTGTATTGTTTCTATATTTTGAATCAACGATTATTGTAAAGACAATTCATTATCAACACCCTACATTTTTCGTAATATAAGAGCAGCAAATTACCTACTAAAATTAATAATATGCTTTTCACTTGTCAGTTACTTGGCTGTCACACTCTAATTCATTCGCTCTTGATATTATCACAAAATGTGTATTAATATTGGACCTTCCACTTAATATAATTGGGGAAGACAATACAAAACCATGTAACTGATAATTAAGGAATTCCACACCGTCCTTAAGGTCCTTAAGCCCTTGTTTAGGGCGCTCTTGCCTCGTTAACTGTCTTATTTGTTAAGACGACGAAGACCTTTATTCAATTAATTGAATCTTCAGAAAGTCCTTTGAAAACTTAAAGTTAACAGAAGCAAAAACAGCTGTTTATTTAAAATTAAGAGTCGATTCGAATGTTTATTTAACGCTAATGAATTTAACGACTTAAGAAGACATATTCAGTAAAATAGGTTAAAATATAATTCGGCAGTGCTACGAAATTTAAATTATAATTTCCTTTCTTTGAGTTTGAAGAAATTTTGTCAGACTAAACTCAAAAGTAATACTTCTTAATTTTATCATGATTTTTTATTACATCAACTTTAATACAAAATTTTATATCTTTTAAGAATAGAGCTTAAGGGGGTTAACAACCACAAAGAAATTAATTTTTCGTATACTTCTCCCTCATCCTTTGATAAGTTTTTAATTTTATTTTTTGGGGATTTTATTTGTATCTTATTTAGGTAATGATCATATTATTTAATAAATAATGAAAAACTCAAAAAGCTTTATCAAATTGCTTTATTATATGTAAGTAACGGTACATAGAACTACAGTAGATCTCTTATGTATGATATGTGAAAACAGGGATATGTGCACTATGATCTCAAAAGATCTCATGAGTCCCCTTCTAAGTCATTGGGAACACTTTGCGGACTAAAGCGAGTCATTCAATCTTATTTCTCACAGGACAGCGCTTACTTCTGTGAAAGAAACATACTATTAAAAAACTGCCTAGAACAATTACCCCAAAAACAAAACCATACCTCCAGTGATATTCGATGACGGCAAAATATGAACCACTTGCTGTGTTTGCTCCAAGCTTAGTCACACCAAATTTTATTCCTCTGTAAACGCTCCGTTATAATTAGGCTTCTTCAGAATCCGTACCATACCACAAAATAGTGGCATCGTCAGCAAATAAGGTAAATTTGCCCCTCATGTCCAAATTAGCAAGATTGTTTATGTATATGAGAAATAGAATCGGGCCTAAGATAAAAGCCCTGCGGTATACCTGATGTAATACTCAATCCATCATGAGTGCAACAACCAAAAGTAACACTTGGTGTTCTGCCCTCCAAATAAGAGGCAAATCATTGATTCGTTAGACGCCTGAAGCCATAAGTCTCTAGTTTATCAAGCAGCACGGCACGGTTCACAAAATCGAAAGCTTTTGACAAATCGCAGTGAAATCTTTTTCATTAAGCCTTAAATATAACTACTCTAAAAACAAAAATATAACATAGCCAGTAGTATTTAAGACTACTAACTCTAAGACTGTTTATGTGTTATTCTCAAACTTAAGGTCTCAATGTAAGATCGTATCTAGGTTGAATTATGAAGAATACATTTCTCCCCTGCAAAAGTTATTGGGTGGTGATAAGATAGAGTTTTGGAAGTATGTGAAAAAGAAAAGGGTGGTTACACCCTTTCGGGTACAATGCCATATAATGATACAACTAGTGACTATCCAAATTCGATAGTGAACTTATTTGCCGATCATTTTTCATCTTCATATAGAGAAACGGGGTTTTGAGAATTTCAAATTTTGTATAACTTTGTGACACTTACAATCTCGAGTTCGGACCGGAAATAGGTTTTTCAGACCGGAAGTTCGTTTTTTAAATGGAACATACATATTTTTATAACGGAATCGGATTCTACGCAAGAAGATATGACACATTTGTTTTAAAAAATTTTTTTCGAAAACTTCTTTCTTGACGTCTAAATGATCTTTAAATTTATGTTCGCGTTCTGTTCAACAAAATCTCCTCTCTACTTGGCTTGTCGAATTTTCGGAAAAACAACTGTGATATCTAACAGTTCTGCGTTATCTCAAGAGACAATGTCATTTTGAGGAGTCAGAATCATATTTTTTTGCAAGCAAAATTTTCTAAGAACATAATAACTCGTTTAAAAATAGCAATAGTAGATAATCACATTTTTATAGTTAACTAGATTTATTAGCACACACTAATTAATCTTATAACAACAACATAAAGTAATAAGTACATTTTTCTGTCAACTATCTTTATTAGGAGATAAGGTTCTTTTTATAATAACGCAACAAAATAATAATCACACTTTTTTTTCAAACAAAACTTTTTAAAAACACAAAAACTTATTTCATAACAAAAATAGATTATTACCTTTTTACTGCAAACAAAATTTTTAACAACATAATAATTTATTTTATAGTAATAAAAATGATTAATTATATTTTTACCATCAGCAAGACTTTTTAGAACATAATAATTTATGTTATAATAATAAAACTAAATAATCACATTTTTATTATTAACAAGATGAAAGTATTTTCCATTTAAAGCGATAAAAACGTGATTATCTACTATTGCTATTTTAAAACAAGTTATTGTGTTCTTAGAAAATTTTGTTTGCAGTAAAAATATAGTTATGACTCCTCAAAATGAGTCGCTGTAGAAATTATATTAGCAAAGTACATAAGAGATTTCATGTAAACAGAAAGCGAAAATAAATTAAAGGTCATTTAAAGGTCACGAAAGACGTTATCGAAAAAAAAAATTCTGAACTCAAAGTTCTTGGGGGAGGGGGGCGATCGCAAGCAAATTGCGAGTTGTCGTCGGGGGGGAGGGAACACTAACAACATTCAAATTCCTAGGTAAGAGGCAAGGTCGCGTCTATTTTTCTGATTCAAAGCTCTTTGGGGGGGGGGGCGATTGCAAGCGAATGCGAGTTGTCGACGGGAGAGAGGGCGGAGATGCCAATAGCATTCATATTCCTAGTGTAAGAGGCAGAGTCAGGTCTATTTTCCTTACTTTGAAGCTTTTTGAGGGGGCGATCATCCTCCTCCCTTGGATCCGCCTCTAGATAAATAGGACTGAGCAGTCGCAATTGCACATATGATATTAGTGGTTAGAAGAGTTATTGATCAGTCGGTTTTCAGCCATATAGCAATATAAGAATGTTGCTTCTCCTGTGTAGGGGAGCGGTGCTCTATTAGAGGTGCGTTTTTTGAGAAATGATTTAAATCTTGTCCTATACAGCCTTTCCGATTTCTTTCATATAGTATGATATTTAAAAAATGATTTTGAGTGTTTTCTTCAGTTCTTGTGTCATACATTTTTGTGGTCAGCATATCTGAAAACATGTCAGCATGAAGCTGTACCAACAAGAGCCCTTATGATCTAAGATTCTCCTTCGTTTAGGCAAAGTATAGCTCCATCAGTACGTTGTGAACCTATGCAGATATCCAGAATCATAGTAGAACCGTCACGATGAGCTGTCTGGGTTGATAAATTGGGACTTATGGGACGCTCAGATACACACTATCAATAATAAATCCTGTATACCTATATTAATATTTTATTTAAAACGAACAAGCTTTTGTACTATAGCCAATAATTGTTAAATTTATTTGGGAAAAGTATATAGTTCTCAATCAACTACAAAATCATAATGCATGAGGACAGACGAACTCTATTCTAACACATTTTGAGACAAGGCACTATGTTAAATTGCAAGAACTCCTAGAAAATGGTAGAAAACTCACCTATGACAGTACACCTGTAGACTGGTTTTCAACTCATTGATCTTGTATTCACTATTGTTAGTAAATTATCTAAATTCAATCCTTCTACTCAAAGAAGTTGATTTAAACAGTTAATATTTAAACTTCCATATTAACTCACAATTTTCATATTTCTAATACAAAAGACAACAATACCTTATAATATAACTTCCGTTACTTAGCACTATTTTAGTGTTTTATTGAAGTTTGAACATAAGACTAATCGTTGAGTTTCCTCGATTGTTTACCAGTACCAAACTGAGTTTTTGGAACTGGCACTACGACCATTTAACCTCCGCAAAATGTTGAGCTACTGTAAGCACTGTGACGTTAGATGGCCAATAGTCGTTAAACCATTACAGCGCCAGTTTCAGCGATCCCAAAAACGTCTGACCCTAATTTTAAAGAAGGAAAAGTGGCAAAAACTAAATATTTCCGCGAAATTTCGTTTTCATTTTTCCAATTCACGTTCCTATTAATATAATAATAAATTATGATAATAAATGTTTGTTTAAATAATGTTTTAAACAAAACTACTCATTTTCGATTATATAAAGCATTACCAGTATCATACTTCTCAGAAAAGGTAAAAAATGGCATACCAAATCATTGTCATCAATACTATTGATGTTAATTTCCAAGGTTCTTATTAAGAATTTTGTTAATATGACTCCCAGGTTAGCAATTTGATTTGCAATTGAAACTGACAAAAAGAATTTGTCAATATCTCACTTAATAATAAGTCATTTACCTTTATTTCTTTATTTCTTCCCTGCTTTCGCAAGTGATCTCAAGATGATTATTGATTACCAGTCATGAAGCTGATCTTCATGTTCATTATCATAGTTTTATTCACAGCTGGTCGGTATAAACGGATCATACTTCCATACTACTGCCTCAGGTTTTTGAATAAAGATATTCTTTTGCTACCTGTACTGTCTTTACTGATAATTTTTCCTGGTATAATTAAATGTAGGAGCTCGTACTTTCAAAGATGTCCCATAATAATGTCTTCAAAGTATTGAAGTATCTATTTCTTTGTCTATATGGTTATTGAATTCGTTGTTATTTACTTTAGCCATCCAGCAAGTTATTAGTAATTTTCTACAAACCTTCATTTAAACTATTCAAACTTCTTTTTCAGAGCTCAGTCACGGTTTATGATTCAACTTCTAACAGTAAAAATGAGGAAGCGGAGAAGCAGAGCATTCTGAATTGAAAGTTTAAGTTCAGATTATGCTGCATAGAATGTTTCTCATTTTAATGACCATTGCTCGTGTGTGTTCAATGTGAATTTTAGTTTGAACACTTGGCTTCCAATTATTACACCCGCTCACAAAAAAAAAAGTGGTCTGATCTCGGTACCACACCATAGTATTTTCGTGTCTTTTGACAAGCTGAATTCGAATACGGAGTCCATTTGATCCCATCACCCACAGTTTTTCTGCAAATCACGAAAAATAGCTGAAAAAGCGGAAAATTACTTCATATTTTACCGTTTTAGAAATATATGTGGAAGCATTTAATGAATCAAGTGTCCCCTTCTCTTTTTGATGACAAAAGTAGTAAATCAAATTCATCTGCCCATCCATTCACCAACTCAGTTATCCACCCATTCATCCACCTATTCATCTCATCTACGCCACCACCCATCCACATACGCACCCATACAGACGTACACACACATATTAGAAAGTTGACTAAAAAACAGCGCCCTCTCTTTAAATAAAGCCTTCATCGCACAAAAAGATCCCAAATGAAACATTTTTTTAAGCATATTTGGGGCTCTACCAGCCATTTTAGGCGATAAGCTCAAATTTTATGGGCTTTATGGCATGAATGTCAAAATTTATAGGAATATGTCTTGATATGATAAAAAAAAATGTTAATTAATAAACTTTTTCTGATAAAAACAATGTATTCGAGATTTTCGAGGATTTTGAGCTTTTACAGCAATTTTAGATGATTTGCTCAAATTGTGTGAGCTCTATAAAAAAACAAACAATAACTTTCCAATGAGTACGTCAAAATGTATAGGAGTATATCCCAATCATGATAATTTTTTTTTCGAAGATTTTTTTCCAAAGTTTTCCTGATTTTCCGCTTTTTCAACTATTTTTTGTAATTTGCGGAAAAAATGTGGGTGATGAGATCAAACGGACTCCGTATTCGAATTCAGCGAGTCAAAATACAGGAAAATACTATCGTGGGGTACCGAGATCAGACCACTTTTTTTTCTGTGCCGGTGTTATTAATTGTCTTACCAGATTCAAAAGTTTATTGGCATATTGTTCCTTAGTATTGTCACACATACTACTACCTTTTTAATTCCTATGTCTTTCGATATAGCTCGACGGTTATAATTGTAATACTATTTAAGAATACTTCTTATTGACTTCATTCTTGTAAAACCTTTTTCGGTTTTAACTTAATAACAAATTTGTTCTTTTGTTTTATAACGCTATCAATAGTTTTCTAAAAAATACTTCTTTTATATATATAAAGTGACCATTTAAACAATAAGTTGAATCTATATTACTACAAAGTTCCCAATAAATAACAAAAAGTAATAAAGAAACTACACTGAAATGCGAAAACACGAGTTGTTTCGGAATGTTATACCCGTGTCACGTAAAAGTGTTACGTGTACGAATTTAAAAGTCCTACTTAAGCCGGGAACGGTTGACCCTAAAAAAGCTGTCGAACTGGAACAATAGACGGGACGTGAAATGGAAACCAGATTAATAAAAATAACTGACTTAACTCTTAAATTATAAGCTATTCTTATAACTACAGACGAGTTATTTATTGAACAATATAATACTTTTAAAACAACAGTTGAATCACATAAATAAAATGTTTATGATTGGTTAGTTGTCACCAAATTCCAGCGAATCAATCCCATCTGTATTTGGTACAGTAATATTCTTACATCTTGCACATTAATGCTACTGTATTTTATATAATCTCTGGATCCTTATTTTGAACGTATCTCTATGACGTGCAGCATCGAGCACATTAAACACCTGAAGATGAACGAAAATTTAAACGTGATTATTGTCGGAGTAGTTAAAAGCTTTAGAAATGTCATTAATTTTTTTTAAAAAGAACCAAGGCACTTTTGGAAAGAAGTCTTTTTGAAAAATTAAATATTTATTTTCTTACGTTGCCTATTGGATTTGTTTCAGGATTTCTTTTTCTCCATTTTTCTCCTACCAACTTGGCTACGGTCTACATTTCTTACAACATGTCATGCTGAGTCTACATATGTTAGCTGTGGTGTGAGGTTCCCCATCACCCAGGAGAAGGAAAGCTGTTACAGGATGCTGTTAGTCTAGACAGTTATCCAGAATTATCAAATAGCTTTCCTGTTTACCGGTCTGTAATGATAAATTATAATTTTTGAATCGTCTATGTATGTATATAAAATCCATATCACTTTTACCCCCCATCTGTGCAAAAATTGGGCCAACTTAAAAATATGACCAAGAGCTTAAACTCTGCGTCAAGCATATATTTTTGAATACAGCGTAGCATATCCACCAAATCAAAAGTGGTGGCCGTGTAGGGCGCCACATTGACAAAAAACGTGAGAAATCATTATAAATTTTGAAAGCATCTCTTTTTTAGCTCCTTAAGATTTCAGACACAAAAAAGAAGGGCAACGGTCTTGAATTCTATGGTGATTTTATATACATATATAGTGGCGTGCCAAAAAACGAAAGAGCTGCGAAAGGGGTGTCAATCCTTATCAGGAAAAAATACAGCAATAAAATTACCTCATGGGAAACAATTAACGGAGGAGTAGACACTGTAAATTTATTTTTGAAAGGGCATGAAATCGTAATAGTCGCCGCATATGGCCCAAATGATGATGCTACACAATTGACTAAGGATGCATTCTACGACCAACTAAACGAAACTCTCTCAAAAATAGGAAACCAAAGAGAAACAATAGTGATTGGCGACCTAAATGCTAGAGTAGGATCAAATACGAACAGTAATATAGTTGGAAGGTACGGTGAAAATACGCTTAACAACAACGGACAAAGGCTGATCGAGCTATGCATACGACATAAACAAAAAATCCTGAATGGATTCTTTCAACATAAAGATATCCACAAATATACTTGGCACCAAGAAATTAGACAACTGAAATCGATTATAGATTATATAATTGTTAAACAGGAATCCTCTCTGAAAGTTGAAGACACTAGGGTATACAGAGAAATAGAATGCGGATCTGACCACTTTTTCTTGGGTGCAAAGATACAAATTCCCTTTAAGACAAAAGACAATGAAATAGACAATACAAACACCTCAACAGTAGAACAAATATCTTACAATGTGGAAGTATTTCATGAACCTAGTACAAAATATCTATTTAAGACTCGATTAGATAACAAACTTCAAACTGAATTGCTTTCAGGGCACACTGATGAACTGTATGAACACATCGTATCCTCTCTACACTCAACTGAACCAGAAGCTCTAGGAATTAAGACGAAAGACATGAACAGACGAAACAACAATGTTACATGGAACAAGACACTGGAAGAACAGAAACAGATAAAACAAAAAGCTTTCAACAAATGGCTAAATTCAAAAGATCCACAAATTAAAAACATATACAAAAAATAACAATCCAAATTTAAAAACATGATTAACAAAAACAAAAACGACACATGTAGGAGGTACAAGATCATCAGAACCATGGAAATTAATAAAGACACTAAGATCAGACACCACAAACATAATTAACTTACAACCAATCCCAATCAAAAAGTGGGTAACCCATTATCAAACGCAGCTTACCGAAGACCGACAAGAGTACCTCGTTAACTCCCCAAGACGGTACAACGTACAAGGCCACTATATAGAGGTAACAAAGGAGATGGTATGTAGGGCTGTGGATTCATTGAAAAATAGGAGAGCAGCTGGACCGAAAGGAATACCTGCTGAACTGTTAAAGAACGGTACTGAAAAACTAACGTCCTTTCTTCAAGAACTATTTAACAGACTCCTTAATAATGATGACCCTATCCCAACTATATGGAAAGAAGTCTGGATAACACCAATCCACAAAAAAGGAAGACGCGACGAATGCTCAAACTATTTAGAAACATCGTAGAAACAGAATATAGCCCCCAAGAAATTGAAGAACAAGCAGGGTTTAGAGCTGGCCGATCGTGCGTGGATCATATATTTAGTTTAACCCAACTTAATGAAAAGAAGGTGACAAAAAATAGAGAGGTTCATCTACTTTTTGTTGACCTTACAAAAGCATATGATACGGTGCCGATCCAAAAATTATGGAACGTGATTAAGAAGTCTCCAATCAACAATACAGCGATCCAAGCCATCAAACAGCTATACGACCAACCATTATCCAGAATTAATATCGGCAATAACTTATCAGAAAATTTTCATGTGACCAAAGGCCTTCGCCAGGGATGTTGTCTATCACCAACTCTCTTTAAAATCTACCCGAATGAAGCTTTAAAGAATTGGAGAAGATCATGCAGTGGGATGGGAATAAAATTAAATAATGACACCCATTTATATACGCTTCATTTTGCAGATGACCAAGTGGTAGTGACCCGAGATAAAGAAGACCTCGAATTTATGACGAGGAAACTATTTAAAGAATACGCAGAGTGGGGATTAACTGTCAACTAAATATATGTATATCGGTGGATAAGAAACAGATTTGGAAGTGGATGACAATATCATAGTAAAATCTTGTTCTGATTATACCTACCTTGGAACAAAGATCAGTCAAAGCGGATGAACTGAAGAAGAAATATTGGAGCGAATAAATAAAGAGAAAAAAGCTATCGGATGCCTAAACCCACTATTATGGTCAACAAACATCTCCAAGGAAATAAAATATATTTTATACAATGCAATATTTAAAAGCGTTGTATTGTATGGATGTGAAACATGGCAGATAAATAAAACTTTAGAACGTAAACTACTGGTTCTTGAAATGGACTTTTCGCGAAGATCTGCCAGAAAGTCAAGGATCGAACGGATAACCAACGAGAGAATTAGAGAAATTATGGGCGTAAAGAAAATTATTCTCGATGAAATCGAACAAGGTCAGCTGGTATGGTATGGACATGTTGAGAGAATGGCGGACGAACGTCTACCAAAGCAAAGCCTAAAATGGACACCAAATGAAAAAAAAGAGGAAGACCAAAATTTACCTGGATTAAGGGTATTAACCGAGCCATGTCCGAAAGAAACTTACTTCCAGGGGATTGGGAAGACCGAAAACAATGGAGACTGGGAACTGGAAGGCGTAGAACGCTATGAAACCGGATATATATATATATATATATATATATATATATATATATATATATATATATATATATATATATATATATATAAGATTTCAATTTATCTACGTTTTGTATTGCTTTTAACTCTTTCGGGCATATATTCACGAATCTGAAGACAGAAATCAAAAATTTCCAAATATGGCGGATGCTTAAATTTTTTTATCATATTTTTCGTGATAAACTTGTTACTTACGGGTTTTCGGGGTCGTTAATCATGAATCTGAAGTCAATTGAAAATTTTCACATCCAAGATGGTGGATCAAATATGATGAACCCTTTTTCTGACAAAAATATAAGAAAAAATGGGTTCGCCATGTTTGATCCACCGTCTTGGATTTGGAAATTTTTAATTTCTGACTTCAAATTTGTAACCACCGACGTCGAAAACCCGCATGAAACAACGTTGGCATTTAAAATAGGGTAATAAAAAATGTAAGCAAAAAAGGATCCGCCATATTTAATCTGCCATTTTGGATTTGAAAATTTTTAATTATGATCTCGGATTTTTAATCAGGGCTGGGATTCTATAAAAGTAAAGGGAAAGAGAATGTCACAATGCAATATCTTGTATCTTTATCGAGTTTATAGTAACGCAAAGTATGTCACTATATTGAAAGTGATAAGAAAAGGGAATGTCAAAAATATGCTTACAGAATCGGACCTCAGGCATCTCAAAACCTCCGAGTAACGAACGATATGGTAATAAACGTAAGGTAAAATGGGTATGCCATATTTGAAAATTTTCGATATCTGATTGCGGATTCATGATCAGCGATCCTAAAAATCCTCGAATAACGAACGATATGGTAATAAAAAAATGTATACAAAAATTGATTCGCCATATTTGATCCACCGTCTTGGATTTGAGAATTTTCAATTTCTCACTTCACATTCGTGATCAGTGATCCCAAAAATATGGCAATAAAAAGTTTATAATGATTTCTAACGTATTTGCTAATATGGCGCCATACATGCCGCCATTTGTGATTTGATCCATACGCCACGTTGTATTGAAGCGAAGATTTTAAGATGTTGGTCATATTTACAAGTTGTTCCAATTTTTGGATAGATGAGGGGTTAAAGTGATGTGGATTGTCCCATATATAAATATATATTTATTTATTTAATTAATTATTTATTTATTAGTAACTTTAATTAGAACAAAAGAAAACCATTTATGCCAGAGACAATTATTGTATCCTCGCAGGTGTTTTTCTTTTAACCAACTAAATCTTGAAGGAGTGAGAGATTTACGATTGTTAAATTATTTTTAATAAACAACCTATAATTAATTTAATTATTATATATAATTAATTTTATTCTTCTTAGTTTTAATTAGTCTTTAAAATGGGTAGGTCAATAAAATAATGTTAGACGAATACATGCATTACCTTATCTTATTTATAAGGGGTGTCTTATAAACTAGTGGGTAATAATTACTAAGGCAATTCGCCAGCTCATCCCATGGCCCGGTGCCAGAGCCAGAGCCACCCTCCTGGATAGGTTATACAAGACTCCGATTTGTGAACACCCGAAAACCCACAACTTATACAGAAAGTTGTCACCTGTGTGACTAGCACTGGTCAATGCATGAGCTGAATGTAGAGGCAATCGTACGTTACGAATATATTATTCTTTATCAATGTGCAGAGATTCGATTATTAGAAAAAAATACCCCTTTCGCCAAAAAGCACGCAAGCACACATAATCTTTCCCCTTTGCATAATAGGACTCTTCCTATAATGAGTTCTCCCCCTAATCAGTCTGGACTTTCGCTTTTATCCCCAAATCGTCAACTTCGCTTTTTCTTATTTGCTGCAAGCGCACACCGGCAAACGTGTTATCAATGACCAAAACGAAAGTTTATGAAGAACGTTTAAAACTGGATAAAGAGAATAATAAATTTTTTGAGTTAAGATTTAAAAAATCCATGTCCTTAAAAGAAGCGCAGAAATGCCATAAAGTTCACCAATCAAACTCTTTTGTGCAGTTTTTTCAGTTTTTAGCCTCCTTGTCTGAACCTACTCTGGAATTCATTTAAAAATATATACCTTCTTATTTTCTATTTATTATACTTGTTTCTCAGTGTAACAGTTGCGGATGGGGCATTTTTACGCAACTCGGCTCTGATAATAAATACAAAGGGCCTCGAAATGAGCCTTATTATCCTAGTTTGCCATACCCCCATCACCTTTCAAAATTGTTTCGGCACGCCAAATTAAGCCCCGATCAAATTTAAATTTACAAGCTAAAATATTGCCTAATTTCCAAAGTAAAGCCTTTCGCTCCATTATTGTCAGGGGGAGCAAAACGATATCGACTATTCTCATTTAGGCCCCTTAATTTTGATCTTTATTAAGTCCGTAACCGTTTGAACACGACTTGGATCTGAACCTAATGGCGGGAGGAATGCGTTGTTTCCGATAAATAGGTCTTGCCGGTAATTTCCGTCTAAATGTCGACTTTGAATGTGGCAATGGCTTGGGCCGCCAATTTACTTTTGGTTTTAAAGTTACTTCTGCAGTTATTCAAGCGAATTAAATTAACTTTTTTTTTAACACAAAATATCTGCAAATACACAGGGGTTGATTCTTACACTGTATTTTGGTCAGTTAAGAATCAGAACTGTACATCTTCTTATTCTTCCATAATAGCCTTCAATCTCTATACACCACAGCAAAAAATTTTTGTGATGGATATTTTTTCTCAGTTTTGGAAATAATCTATTCCTTGAGAGCCAAGTCGAGTGAATAAGGTGTTGAAATAATTCAAGCTCCATCAGAATTCGCTTTACAAGAAGAAGAGACGCTCATTAAACTCTCTCGCGACAACAGCCTTAAAACAAAATTTGCTTCTTCCGATTTGCTGGAGTTTTGGATAACCGTTAAAAATGAATATCCAACTCTAAGTTTTAAAATTACAAACATTCTTATTCCTTTTGCAGCATCCTATTTATGCGAAACCACGGCAGCTGTAATAAAGAGCAAATGTAGCTTAAAGATCAACATGGGGCAAGAAATGAGAGTGACAGTCAAGCCTTATCCCTCGTTTTGAAAAAACGTGTTGAGATGACCAAGCTCACCTGTCTCATTGAATTTTTTTACCCTATTTTTCTTTAATAATAATATATTATTGTGTATGAGTTCAAAATATACCAATATATGAACCTCAGATTATCGTTGCTTCCATTCTGTGCTTGGTCATTAGTGTCAATGAACAGTCGTGTTCAATGAGGTGATATGGTTTGCTACTACGTAGTAGGCAAGTTGTAAAACATACACCCTGTACGACACTTTGTTGAATACGACTATATACCTATTTCGACAAGGGCGCCGTAACAAAATACTAAACCTGTGTGCTCCGTTAGCTAAAAAAGTTTGGGAACCCCTGGCTTAGATTTTCTGTCTAACTATGCATACATAATAATTTATTTATGCAAGACCTAACTGCATTTGCGGCGCCTCTTTTTACTCTTCACGGCGCCCCAGGATGCCATGGCGCACACTTTAGGAACCCCTGCTCTAAACTTTGCAATGATATGCAGTAAATTATTGTATTAATATATTTTACAAGAAAAACGTTAAAATGTTTAAATTCCTTCCTGCTTACAACAATAAAAAATATAGAAAATTAAAACGAATCATTTCAGAGGAGAAGTAATAAGATTTAAAATCCTTTGTTTAAATTATTTGGGAAAGTTGTCACACATGCTGCGCACAAACATTAAACACTATTTTTGTTTTCTAGTTTTTTACGTCTGATCCTGACTAATTATTGATTTTTGCGGACTAACTATTAAAAATTTGCGTTGGATCAATTTCGCGTTTGTGTTTAACCAAAAACCGTAATTTAGAATTTAAAATGGAATTTAAGACATGTGCATGATAGCCTGATAAAACTTTCTAGGTGTTGTGCTTGCTCAGACATTTAAAAAATCTATTTTTATCTGTTCTTAATTTATTTCAACAGACAAAATTTAGTTGACCAATTATTAGTGACAAGGAGATCGAAAATATTTATTATCATTCATCTAACTGTAGTTGGAGGTGCTAAAATGTTTTAAAAGTCATAAAAAAAAATTTAAAATTAAATTTACAAAGTTCTATCAATCTGACCAATTAGTGAGATTAAGTGACCAATTATATTGCATTTTTTAGTTCATTTAAGATGAGTTACCATGTTCGAACAGTTCAATAATTCGAATTGCTAATTAAAACAAATTAAAATAAAATGAAGGTAAAGACAGTCATGTCAACAAATAAAAGAAAACTAAAATTTCTGTGCGATAGTTGTCTTAAACTTAAGAGCAATGTATATTTATAAGCGATGCTATCCTGACTAACTGGATGACATATCAACGTACAGCTCAAACTACTAAACATAGAATTACAAACTTTTAGGAAAAGGTTGGCAACATCATTTAGGCACCCATTAAAAAGGAATTTTTCAAAATTTGCTTTTTAAAAGGGTAAAAAGGGGTAAATTGTCATTTGATAAATTTACCAATATCTCTTGATCAAATAGAAATATGGACTTGATTTTATTGAGATTATTTTTAAAAAATTCAATATGGCGGACCCAATATAGCAATATTAATATTGTCCGATTTTCTCCAAAACCGGTATAAGGAAGTTTTCGGGATCCCAAATAATGAATCTGAAATTATTTTTAAAAAATTCAATATGGCGGTTCTAATATGGCAGACAAAAAAAAAAGAATTAAAATTTTCTCCAAAATTCGTAAGCGAAAGTTTTCGGGGCCGCACATAACGAATCTGAAATTATTTTTAAAAAATTCGGTATATAGGACTAATATGGCGAAAAAAATTTTTTTTTCCGATGTAGAAATTGTCGGGGTCGCCCATAACGAATCTGAAATTATTTAAAAAAATTAAATATGGCGGATCTAATATGGCAGGTTAAACATTTTACATGTCTCGATTTTGTTCAAAATTTTTACAAGCGGTAATTACGAATCCAATATGCCGTCCTAAAATTTACACATATTTCGATTTTCTCCAAAATTGATATAGGGGCATTTCTGAGGATGTAAATTACGAATTTAAAGTTATTTTTAAAATATTCGATATGGTGAATCCAATATGGCGGATTAAAAGATTTACATTTTTCGGTTTTATTCAAAATTAGTACTGGGTATAAATAGCGGTTAAAAAATTATTTTAAGTAAATTTAAAGTGTCAAGTTCAACATAACGGTCTAAAAATGTTACATTTCCGGATTTTGTCCAAGGTTGGATTTTTGTGGGTGTACATTCAGATTAGATTAATAGGTTAAAATTATTTTTTTCGGATTCAATATGGCGGATCCAATATAGTGGGTTGAAAATGTTTATTCATATCTTTTCAATTTTGTTATTAGAGGGTTTTCGGGGTCGTATGTTACGAATCTGAAGTTATTTTTTAAATTAATATAACAGTTAAAATATGGAGGACTAAAAATTTTATTTTTCCGATTTTATTCAAAATTAATATTGTAGGTTTTTTTGGGACGTATACAAACTTAATATGCCAGATAAAATATGTCGGACTAAAAAATTTCCGTCTCAAGTTCTTTGAATATCGGTATTGGAAGATTTTGGAGGCCTATATTACAAATATTAAATTAATTTAAAATTCAAGATAGTGGATTTATTATGCCAGACCAAATATTTGTTTGATACAATTTCATTCAAAATTGGTATTTGGAGATTTCTCAGAATCAAAAAATTTTGTGTACTACTTTGGATAAAATGGGTACATTTTCCGACCTTGAAATCATTGCTAGATACACTAATCGCGCTTAGTACTTAGTTCAAATAATTTACGGGTTCCATAAAAAATTTAAAACTAAAAATAAAAAAAGAAAATTTTTATAAAAAAAAATTGGACCGACTTCTAAAAAAGAGCAAAAATGGGCAAAAATAACAATATAAAGTTTATATGAAATTGAAATTTTTAAGTCGAAGCCAAATTATTTCTAAATGAAACAACTACTAACATGAGATATATATATATCGACTTCAAATGTTTTAATTTCATATGACAATTTATATTGTTATTTTTCGCTCTTCTGCGTTATTTTAGAAGTCGGTCTAATTTTTCTTTTAATTTGATAAGCTCCACATATTATGCAGACGATATCTAAAAACTAATTTCTTCATTTTTTTGAAATCTCTTTTAAAGCTGAAAAGGGTTAAAATGTGTTTTTACTAGTTTGCGGCAATTTGCAAAAATATTATAAAATTGGACTTTATTTTATCGGGGGGAGGGGGGAGGGGGGGTCACAATCTAAACCGCTTTGTGTAATCTGGAATAAAATCCTGGCCAACAGCACTTAAATCATCTCTTCTTCGTAAATATCTTCAAACAAGACATTCGGATCACAATGAAAACCTTTTGAGTATTTTAAAAGAAAACTGGCAGATAATAGAAGTACAATGTTTCTTCTTTTCCAGCTGATTTAAACGAAGGTAGCAAAATGGCTCTTGAGGCATCATTTTGAGTTAATTACAGAAGTGTAAGATCTGTATAAGCACATACAGCGGCAGAAAATTTGATTGGACCTTATGTTAAATACATCACAAAGTGAATGCTAGGAGAAAAAGAGGCAAATAAAATTTACCTTGTTTTGGCAAATGATGTGGAGGGTGAACTTTGAAATGGATAAAATTGATTATTTTCATATTCAGCTTGACGAGTTGACCGATGTTGCAAACGCTTCAGTATTGCTTGTCAATGTTAGATATATTTTTAGGAATTCCAATCAAGAAAATATATTATTTGCAAAACCACTGAAAACCTTTACGTCAGAGGCAACAAATTTCGATATAATCCGTGAAAGTTTAAAAAAAAAAATTAAATAGATTGGTTCTATTGTTTGACTGTGTGCACTGATGATGAAAAATCGATGATCGGAATATTTTCTGGTCTTGTTGTGCGGGTAAAGAAGATCAACGAAAATATTTAACGGTCTCATTTCTGTATTTATAGACAAGACCTGGCATGTAAGCACATTCCTGTATAGTTATTCAGTACTTCAAGCGATGATGTACAAATTGTAAATTTTATTAAATCGTGTACTACAAACTCTCTTCTATTCCGTACACCTTGTGAGGACTTTGGATGCCTCCGCGTTTCTCTACAACTTTATATAGAAATTAGATGGAAAGCCTTTGACTCGCTTGTTTGAACTAAAGTCTGAAGTTGAAGCATTTTTTCTTGACCATCCATTTCATTTGTCCTGTTGTGTATCTGATATTCTTTGGCTGCAAAAACTTATCTGAAATTTTTTCTAAATTAAATGACTTAAATCTGTGTTAACAAAGCCCAGATACGACCATTTTCAATATGCATAATAGAATAGTAGCCATGCTAAAGAAATTCAACTTTTTTATTCAATGTCTGCAGGTCACGGTTAAAATTTTATTTTAAATTGACTATGGTTAATTTGGTTAATTTTACCTTCTTTTTGCTAATATTCACGTTTTGGGCAGCACTATATTATTGTTATTAAGCATTTCTCCTTCCTTCGTATAATATTCGTTGCATTTTTGGATCCTATTGCTTTTCGAGCCATTCCAAAATTCACTCCCTTGCAAATTTTTTTCTCAGCTTAATTATTTTCTTTATCTTTCAGTAATTTGCCTATAAGAAATACAGCCCTAATTAAAATTCTTTCCTAACTTGAATTTTTAGGTCGGCAAATCTACGTCACTGTTTTAGGTTGTTTATATTTAAATAGAATGTTGTTATTAACCTTTTTATAAGATATCTTTTTTTGTGCTAATTATTTCAAACCAAATTGTTATATTTATATATTTTAGTTACAGTTTTCGGATTTTCATTTCAAGTATTTTCAAGGGTTTGTTTACATTTTTGTTGGGGTTATCTGACCTTTTCAGCTGACGTTTAGGCAAATTTGCATTCTTTTAAGCCTTTGCATATTATATTTATATATTTTAGTTACAGTTTCGGATTTTCATTTTAAGTATTTTCAAGGGTTTTTTTACATTTTTGTTGGGGTTATCTGACCTTTTCAGCTGACGTTTAGGCAAATTTGCATTTGCATTCTTTTAAGCCGTTGCATGTTGGGTTGCTATTTCTGTGGTAATTTTTGGGAGGAAATTGGGATGAGTAACTAATACCGTGCTGCTAATGACTAAGGGAAAATTCTAATTTCTTGTTTTAGGGATAAACAATGAAGTCCTATTTGATTTTGGGTCGGAAATGTCAACGACTTATTAGTTAGCAATACTGTTTAAGCCCACTATTTTGATCTGTCATTTCTTTTGTCGAATTGCTACTTGTTTAAGGTCCCTTTTGTCTCGCGCCATATCTTGAGGGAAAAAGAAGCTCATATAGTGCAGGTTTCGGGCTTCGTATAAAATGGCGAGATTTTAACTGTCAATCCTATTTTTTCCTGTGAGTTATTGCAAAAGTGAGTTCCAAAATTTCCACCCCGTTATTTTGCCGCCATCCTGCGGGTTTTAGGTGGAAAATTTCATTTTGTGTACCTCGATAACGTTGAGGAGTTTTGTGTTTTGAGTATTTTCTGGCTAGTTTAGCTAGTTATCGAGGTACAACCTGGAAATCGGGATTTTGTCGGCCTCGTAGCATTATTACTAGGAATCAGTCTGACCCCAGAAAATCGGAGTCCACCCTCTGGGTAGAAGTAAGATCTACCCTTTGGGTATAAGTGAAACCCAGGTCCACCCTCTGGGTAGAAGTGAGATCCATCCTTTGGGTATAAGTGAAACCCAGGTCCACCCTCTGGGTAGAAGTGAGATCCACCCTCTGTGTAAAAGTGAAACCCAGGTCTACCCTTGGGGCTAGAAGAAGTCCAGATCCTAACCTGAACAACTTAGATCCACCCTTGAGGACTTTTCTGTTATTAGAAAAAAGAGTAGAATTAATATAAAACATTTCTTTTTTTAACATTTATGAGTTTCATTTGTCCCTCATAAACTTCTTGTCTATTTATTTATTTTTTTTTATTATTAATTTAATTTTGTGCAGCAAGATAGAGAACTGGGTTGAACGCTAGGCCCGAGCAACAACGTGGGGGGGTTTCCGAGTTTACCCGGCCTAAAACTCGGTGGCGTCTTTAAAATAAATACCCATCCCTACTCTACGGCATAGGGGCTAGCTCGGCACTTTGCTTGATGGTGCCGCCTCTAGCTTTCAACTCTGCTTTGCTCGCACAAGACAGTCTCTTTTAGAGCCTTTAAATAAATACCAGTGTAGCAATGAGTACGAATGTTTTGATTCTCTCAGCACCATTCATTAGAAAATGAAAATCAACGAAAATGTTCAAAGGGATATTCTTGAATATCTCAAATTCAATCAACGTTCCTAATAAATCTATTATATCTGGATCAAACAACTGGATATGTAATTCTTTTCAAGGAGATATAATTTTGGATATTTCTCTATTTTTACTCGAAAAAAAAACTTCATCGACTTATCCTCTAACAATTCCCTAAAAACTGTTCTTAAAGATCACTAATTGGTTTTTGGCTCAATGTAAGAAATGAGTATCCTGTTTTGGCGGAAAAAGCCATTAAAATTTTATTGCACTTTTGTGCAACATATCTATGTGAGAAAGGATTTTCAACATAGACTTACCTGAAAGATAACTACAGAAACAGGTTAAATGAAGAACCTGATCTAAGACTCGACTTTCACTTTAGTTTTAATAATGTTTGTCCGTAAATGTTTAACGATTATGTCTTAGTTTTTCGTCATGAAGTATGGAAGATAAATTATAATAGTCCCATTTTACTGTTTTATTTACTGTTCTTAATGACTATAAAAGGTGCTCGCAAGTTTATTGTGGTTTTTGGAAGGAGTTGACATGAAGAAAAGGGTTGAAAACCGCTGCTCTAAGGTATATTTTAAAAAGAATATTTCGAAAACTAAATTTTTAGTGACATTATGTTTTTATTTTCGCAGTCCACTTCCCAAATTATTTGTATTTTGAGCAAAATACTAATTTTTGGCGTCATGTTTGATAACCAGATAATTACCAAATAACGTACCAGATAACATAATTTCGACATATACTTTCTATTTATTCGAAATCCGTCAATCTTGAAATAATAATGATTGTGGGCCATTTTTTAAGTAAAATGGCCAGAAAAACTGAAAAATCATTCAGATGTGAAAAATTATAATTTAGAATTACAAGAATCATAAGAATCTTAATTAAATATATTAAAATTTTATATGAAATATTCTAAATTTTTCCACTTACGAACATTATAAATCTAAAGACGAACCTAATTTTAATAAATTTTGTAGATCGCTAAGATAAAAGATTACAGATAGTAACAATGAGTTAAGAATTCCAATTTTTGCCTTTTATTTTTATAAACTAAATATAAAAAGACAAAAACCCTTAAGAAAGGAAAATCAAAGAAAGCAAGTATGCCATTTTAATAAAAATGTGTTTGGGGTCGCGATTTCGAAAGGCTACCCCGGCCATGATAAGCCCAGAATAAGAAATCGCACAACGATAAAAAGGCGTGAACCAGAAATAGGGTTAAACGGAAAAAAGTTGACCGAACGAAAGTATTCAGGTCTACGACTTTTTCATATAATTCAAGTGAAAAGGTCGCCCTTTTTTATTGAAAAAAGAATCGTTAGAATTACAAGGGTATTGTTGTCTTTATTCAGTATAAGAATTTATTGTATATAAATGTAACTGATTAAAGGATAGAAGGGGATTTGTGCGATAAGAGCCCAAATTAACATGTAATGTGATGGGGCTTGCTTTACTTACAAATTACTAAGCGTACAAATGTATTGAAAATTATTTTTTAGCTAAAATATAAAAATTTCTAAAACCTTATTAAACAAAAAGATAAATGTTTGTTTGAAGGTTGTAGACAATATTGAAGATTGAGTAAAATGTGGTTCTCGGACTTGCATTGTCTTTATTTTTATTTATTTTTACGACGTTTCGATTAGGTTGTATCTCTAATCGTTATCAAGTATAAACTTCTAAGTTCGTTGGCTGGATGGTTCTGGCCAATCAGGGTGCAAACCCTGCTGCGTGTCATCGACCAGTGTTTGGGGTCGTGTTGCCGACTTATTATCCGTGTCTTTACTACCTAGTAGTGGTTGATGTTTAGTTGGCATGATTTTCCAAGTATTGGACAACCACTGGCTATAGTTTCTGCTATTTAAGTTGTTGGACCGCTTTGCAATTTCGATGCTTCCTTTATAACTCTTTTAGACAGATTTTTACATCTCGATAGCATTTTTGTTCCTGAGAAGTCGATCTTATGGCCTATGTTTAACAGGTGTTGAGCCAGTGCAGAAGAAAGAGTTTTTGTTTGACAGCGTTTATATGTTCGTCTCTTCTGGCGCTTATTTTCGGTTGGTTTGACCTACGTAATATGAGCAGCATTTTTCCCATTGAATTTCGTATACTACCTGTTTTCTAGAGGTATTTTTTCTTTAGGAGTTGGCAGAAGATTCTTTACTTTACCGTAAAAATGGTTTCGATGTTGTGTCTCTTAAAAAATTTTGCGATTTTGTCCGTGGTGCCTCTGACATAAGGAACAAAATCTGTCGAGCTTTTCTCTTGTCTTTTGCGATTTATTCGGGGCTAAGCGTTGTTTTTTTAAAGCTTTGTCTATATGTTCTTTTTTGGAACTATTTATTGGGGCGTCTCGCAGGACGTTGATTTCTTTATGGTCATTTTCTTCATCTGTTACTGAGAACGAAACGCAAGTGATTTCATTACGGCAAACAATTCGGCGTTGAGAAATCTGTTGGTGTGAGTGGATTTTCGATAAACAGTATGTGAAACCAAGCCATCTTTTTTCTTTTTAGAATATCTAGAAAAGGTAGATTTTCTTCCTTATTTAGACTTTCTTTCTCACAAGACGAACATGTCATCCACGTAACGCAGCTACAATTGTGGTTTGTGTGAGGAAGTCTCTAAAGCTTTTGATTCGAAGTACTTCATAAATAAATTAGCGAGAGCAGGAGATAGCGGCGATCCAGTAGGGGCTCCCTCAACTTGTTTATATCACTGACCTTCATAAGTAAAGTAAGTGTTGTCTAGGCAGTGTTTAGCCAATTCAATGATATGTTTTGGCAGATTGTATATGTTTTTTATTACAGAAAGAGCTTTTTTGACTGGTATCTGCGTGAAGAGTGATGTTACGTCGAAACTAACGAGAAAATCTTGTTTTTGTAGACGTATCTTTTTGATTAATTCGCAAAAATGTTGCGAGTTGTTAACGTAAGAGGTTGTTTTTTCGACGAAGGTTGGAGAATGGTAGCTAAATGTTTTGCTAGGGCCCGAGTTGGGGAGCCAATAGAGCCTACAGTTGGTCTTAAAGGTGCTCCAAGCTTCTGTATTTTGGGTAAGCCATAAAGTTTAGGGCATATGGATAACTTTTCTTCTTTATTTCTTCATTAAGTTGAGATGATTTGATTAATGCTTTGGTGGTATTTTCTAGATAAGTGGTACGGTTTCTGTTTATTGGTTTATAAGCAGGATCTTTTAGAGTGACGATCATCTTTTCATCATAGTCTGTTTTATTTAAGACCACTGTCGAATTTCCTTTGTCAGCTGGAAGTTTTACGATAGAAGTATTTTCGCGCAGGGCTTGCAAGGCTCGATGTTGTTTTGCGCAGAGATTTGGAGGTTTAACTTTGCGCAAAACGGCTATTTCTTGGCGGATAGTTTCTGCTGATTTGTTGTTTAAATTGGTTAAAGCTGTTTCAATTTCACATCTTATGTTATCGGTTGGGATACGTGAAGGTGCTATCGCGATGCTAAAACCTTTTTGCGGCTATTATCAAAATTTTGTCCAATAAATTATGTGCGACTTCGGGGGCCTAACTATTTTTATTTTTTATACGCATTATTCAAGTAATTGTTTCAATTAGAAATCAAATAATTGTGAATTAGATGGTGTCTTTATGCTTTGAACATCTACAATGTGTAATAATCATGAAGGACAACAGCGAAGAATAATTTATAGATTGATCGACTTACCTGTAAGGATAATCGATCTGAATTATTCGAGCTGTTGTCCGAAATGATTATTACATCTCTTTTCATTTCATTTCCCTACGATCTAATTAACTAAACAATTTATTTTGCGACAATTTTACTTAATTTTACAATTTAATTTGTATATATCTGTGTATGTATCCTATAATTCGTTCCATAAAGTATCTGTTCGCTTAATTTTGGATAAAGCAATAAAGAGTTGTTTATGATGTTGGTATTAAAAGTGCTATCCATTAAAGAATATACATAGTTAAACTAGTTTTCTATATACAATATTAAAGCTGCACGGAAAAGATTAATGATAACAAGGCGAACATATAAGATTTATTGGAAAAAATAACGCAAAAATGTTGATTGTGTGTTTGTGATGAATTATTTATCAAATTAAAACCATTTCGAAAATTGTTGAAAAGGATAAATTTGATTTATTCTTTAAAAATTCAAAGAAACAGTACGAAATATCGCTCAAACAACTTTTTTAATGATGGAAATATGATGTTTTGTCAAGTACAGTAAAAATTTTACCCTTAGCATACTTAAAAAAACACTAGGAATGAAAATTATGAACTGTGGCAGAATAAAAAATTCCCTAAAAAATAAATTTAGTCAATAGCCTTAGTCCATTCTCGTAATTAAAACACTCAATGCACAACTTGCAACAGATAACCTCTATCTAGACAAATAATATATTAATATTTAAATTACTGAAATGACCCTTTCACACCTGAATGATAAAAATAAGCAGTAGTTATTCTAGCTAGAAAATCGTTTAATCATTTAGTCATTTAGTATTTCATATATCAACATATTTTGACAAATTAACTAGCACCCCGTTTTGAAAATGATGAATTTTCCCTCAAAAACTAATGAGTATTTTATCAAATTTTGGTTTTTCTTACTCCAAAACTGAATTTTAGATGAGTTTATCACAATGCAGTTCCATGGATTACCATCATACAACACTCTATGTCAAGAAAGTACTTTTACCCCTCTCGTAGCAAAATTTTAATACTCATATCCCTAAAATAAGAAAAATATGATATTTTGGCTCATTACTTGTGATGTTCCCGGAAATTAAGCTTCTATATAAACCCCAGAACTATAGAGGTATTGTAGATAGAATAGGGGATACATGAAACGGCATGTATGTAGGCGGTGCTCCAATACAGAGAGGTAAAAAAACCTATTTCTCCTTTTGTAAGATTTTTCTTCTTCTGCAATAGTTCGGTTTATTTAATTGGTTACATAACCTACTGCTAATAATTGATTAATATAAAAAAAAGTTTGTTTCATAAATAAATTATTTTATATTCCCTTTTTTTTGCCATCACACAACACATTATAGTTTATACTAACAAAACGTATACAATTAAAACAAAAATAATGATTAGACTTAGTCGCAATAGTAGTTAATATTATGGCAGGTAAGTCAAAAAAAGGGACATGCTTGGCAACATGATTAACAACATCTATAACATATAATAACAGAGAGAGGAATGATGAATATTCTGTTTTATCATGATTTTAGACTACTGACGATCAGATACCAAATTTTCATTTCTCAAATATTGCTACAATTACATCCAATTTATTTTAAGCTCACATTTATGCCAGGAATAAGAAGATAATAAGAAGATAAATAAAAATTATCGAAATTACCTAACGATAGTACCTCCTGAGTGAGACGGAGAACGATCATAATGTTTTTTTTGTTATAATTTTATTACGCTACGTAAAATATTATGTTCATTTCTCAGCACTTTGACTCTACATTTATTGCTACTATATTATATACATTCGAGGTAAAAAAAATGCCATCTAGTCCACAAGTATAATACCATTGTATTATATATTCAGGTAATTGAATTTTATTTATTTAGATTTACAAGCCAAACGGCTTCACACTTCCTCCAGGGAATATTGACTCATGTCAGGTTCTAAGTAACGTGGTCTGATGTATTTTCTACGACCTTTCGGACGGTTCGCGCGGTTGTAGGGAGAATTACTTTCTGCATCGGTTTATAAGATGCTCACCAGTCCCTTGATGTACTGTAGGAGGTTCTTTGGTATCATTCCAGTTGTTGACAGTATTATGGGGATCGTTAGGATGCTGTTCATTGCCCATTGTCTTCGGATTTGCACCTCCAGATCTCCGTATTTGGCGATCTTCTCGTTGTATTTTGGCCTTAGGTTGTTGTTGATAGGTACAGCAAGGTCGATTAGTATAGTTTGCCTAGAAATTTTATCTCTTAGTAAAATGTTTGGTCTATTATGAGCAAGAGTCTGTCAGACCCATTTGGTCCCAACATAACTTGAACTGGTTGTTCTCAAGAATAAGCTCCGGATTGTATTTGAAATAAGGTACTTTTCTTACCTGCAATAGGTTTAACTTATCTGCTAACTCTTGGTGGAGTATCTTAGTGGCTGAGTCGTGTCTTTCTACATACTCAGTTGCGGCAAACGCTTGGCATCTTCCAGTTATGTGCTGAATTGTCTCTGATGTTCGACAGTTATATCTCCATTGGTCATTTTCTATTGCGGGATCTCTAATGATGGACTTTCGATAGTTCTTCGTAGGAATAACCTAATCTTAGATACCTAACAAGAAGCCCTCCGTTTCCGGAAACATCTGTCCTGAAATCAACCAGTAGTTCGACGCTGAGTTGTCGACATTGTCCTGATTGACCTCATTTGGATGAGGGGAACTTATCTAAATTTAAGTGAAATGAAGAAAAAAGAAGGGTTTTAATTGAATATTAAATAAGTGAACTTTTGAAATACGTTAACTGTGGAACAATTTTAGATAATACTAAAAAAAGGTGTAGAAAGCATTTTAGAGTATTAGCAGTATTTTTGGGGGTCTTATGTAGAGTTACTGTCATCTTATAAAGCCATCGGTTGTAATATGTCATTGAAACTACATTTTTTATACACTCATTTAGATATTTTCTTAGGAAATTTAGATAAAGTGGAAGAGGAGAGCGATCTTACTAAGGCATGATTAAATCGAAAAACAAAAAGCGAATTTCTTGAGGAATTTCTGCTGAACTCTTATACCAAAAATTAAATGGAATACTATAATTTACTTAAATTTGCTTTAAATAACATGAAAGCACACATCAACTGAACACTTTTTAAAACAGAGGAACTAAATTTAATATGATTTTTTATATTCCATATCGCTAATCTTCCTAGAAATTCGTGTCTGTTAATCCAAATTAGAATTCATGTTCTGATTCAGTGACACAAAATACGTAAGTATTCCCAAAAAATTTTAAGAGAAAAATATATAAAATATGCACGTAAGGAATTGATTTCTTTAAATATTTTTATTTCTTTATTAATTCACAGCGTTTTTCTTTACTTATTTACTTATTTGACCACATTTAACATATTAACAAAAATTTAATTTTGAGACCTGTCAAAGCACAATATGATTCTAAAATTTCAAAGGAGCTCTTGGTAATTACAAAGCTTAGTATATTTAGCTTTTAAAATAACAAAAACAACAATTTTATACACAATCCAATTAAATATGACGCGCCATAAATTACTCATGAAATGTACAATTTACATTTTAATATTATTTATCTTAATAAAAACTGTTATAAATACCAGTTAAAACCTGATTTATTGTAATCTCATGTCACAATTTGCGATAAAGTCGAAAGCGATACTAAAATGTGAGGTGTAACAAAAAAGCAAAAACGCTGCGAATTTAAAAGTCAAAAGGGAAAAGAGCTGAGTGTCGGGCTTTATTTTGTTACAATCTGTGTCAATGTCTGTCGTGTTTTGCAGATTACGGACCGTCCCTATTTTTGTTTGTTTTTTACGCGTTTTAACATATCGATTTCGGTGTGTCAGTTGATGGACAGATTGTAGAATAACCAAATTTAGAGTATTTTGGAAAAATCCAGGTCTGATCTAGAGTAAAAGGTTGGAACTGCGTGCAATAATTAGCAAAACACATAGCCACGTGTGTGTACTAACAACAACTCATACAATACAAAGACACGCGGCTAATTTCTGACATCATCATCCGCAGTCATGAAAATAATACATTATTATTTGCTTCTTGTCAGATTTTAGTTTTTGTTTACATTTAGATTTACTAACGACCTTTAAATGATCCACATTTAAATATATTAAAGTTATATTGAAGTAAATTATGAGTTAGCAAAGCTAACAACATAAGAAAAAAACTACAAGAAAATAATAATTGGAAAAAATACTACTTTTTCTAAAATTTTTCATTGTAGTTCTTTTGAGGAAACATATTATTGCCAGTAATAATATAAATTATATAAAATAATACCTAATAATAAATATCAAAATCTCAAAGATTTTGTTTATACACATATTGCAAAAAATTTAGTTCTTCGAAGATTTCAAAGTAACTAGATATTGACAAAACATCTTTTGGATATCATTTTTGGATTACTTAGACACTTTTTTTAAACAGTATGTGGAGTTATTTTGTACATGTATTTAATTCCTTTTTATGACTTTTGCCTAATCGGTTATTTTTTCTACCACAGAAATTTTGAATAAAAGTAGGGGAGAGAAAGCTATGTTAGAAAAATATAGCAGATATTTTAACCGCCAAAATCGCGAGTCGCGCCCGAATGCAGGGCCGAACAGTGAATGGTGAGGTGAGGTCGCGTTCGCCGTATAAGGTAAGTTAAGTCGATTTTTTTTCAACATTTTCATCTTATTTTATAGTAAAATTGAATACGTGTATATTATTTCAAACTAAACATAGGATTCACATTTTTTTCTTTAAATGAACTAACGTCTAATTAAGCAATGTTTGTAAGGAATCGCCAAGTGCATTACGATATTCTAACTTCAAATAAATATATAGTTTTCGGTTTTTTTGTGAGTCGGGTAATGGCGGACGATTTGTGTGGGGTAATCACAGACATCCGTAATTACCTCTATATGGGTTATTATAGGCCGAATACCCAGTTATATAGACTTTTTATAAACCTACTCAAATAATTTTTTATAAACCTATCTAAACCTTTTTATATTTCAGATGCCTCGAAATTACCAAAGAAAGACGGCGACCAAATACAAATTAGAAGATTTACAAAAAGCTATTCAGGACGTGAACAAAAAACTTTCATTAGGAAAAGTAGCTATCATTTACTCTATACCAAAAAGCACTATACACGACCATCTTAATAAAGAAATTATAAAGACCCCAAAAAGTGGAAGAAAGGCTATATTTTCTGAAGACCAAGAAAAAGAATTAGAAGAGCACATTTTAAAATGCAGTAAACTATTTTATGGCTTAACTATAGAGATGGTGAGGAAAATAGCTTTCAAATTTGCTGAAGTAAATCAGTTAAAACATAATTTTGACCAAACATCACAAATGGCAGGAAAGGACTGGTTCTATGGATTTCGAAAAAAGCATCCCAACATTTCTCTCCGCAAACCTGAATCCGCTTCTATTAATAGAATTACAGCGTTTAATGAAACAGAAGTGAGAATCTTTTTCCAAAACTTGGAAGCCTTACAAAGGAAATATCAGTTTGATGCCAATCGCATTTACAATGTTGACGAGATCGGCATTTCTAACGTCCAGAAAAATTCTAGAATTCTAGCTCCGAAACGCCAGAAACAAGTCGGCATGGCTACAAGTGGTGATAGAGGCACAACAACAATTGTTTGCGCGTTCAGTGCTTCAGGAAAGTATGTCCCTCCATTTTTTTATTTTCAAGAGGAACCGAATGAATGATCATCTATTGCATGGAGGCAATGCTGATATGATTGCAGCCGTGAGCGATTCGGGTTGGATTAATGAAAACCTATTCATAGATTGGTTACATCATTTTATCTCTTACGCTAAACTAACTGGTGAAGAACCTATTCTTCTTATTTTAGACAACCATGAAAGTCATATTATCCTGGCTTGCTACCTGCTTTGTCGCCAGAATGGAATAATACTGTTATCTCTTCCACCACATACGTCACATCCTATGCAACCGCTGGATTTAACATATTTTGGACCGCTCAAAACTGCATACAACAGAGAATGTGACTTATACATGGCTTCAAATATAGGCCGAAAAATTACACAGCATGAAGTTGTCGAGCTTTTTACTAAAGCTTTCAATCGAATCCCCAATATAGAAAAAGTTGCAAATGGTTTTCGGGAGGCTGGTATTTGGCCATTAGATGCAACAAAATTTTACGAACATTTCTTTGATTCGACATCACCTGATGTGCAGATAGCATCGACATCAAATATGCAAAGAGCAGTAACACCTGATGCCCAGATAGCACCGACACCATCTGTACAAACACAAAAAAAAATCAATTCCACTTCAAGATGTTGTAAATGTTCCCCAACTGCCACAACAGAAAAGTAGGCAATGCTCCAGAAAGAAACATTCAATTATAATCACTAGTAGCCCTATTAAAGACGCTTTAGAAGAAAAGGAACAAAGAAAGAAAAATAAAGAAGAGGAAAAAGAAAATGATAAGTCTGTACGAACCAGTGAAAGAAAGAAAGGTATGAATCTTAAAGCATTTGAAGATGATATGAAGGCTAAAGATAGGAACGTACAGCGCAAGAAAAAGAAAGTCAACAAAAGTGCTACAAAGGTTGATGAAGGGTATTATTGTCTTATTTGTAATGAAAAGTATGAAGAACCAATCACAGAAGATTGTATAATGTGCATCAAATGTAAATTGTGGGCCCACGAAATTGCAAAATTGTGGTGCAAGCACATCAAGGGGATTTATCTGTGATTTCTGTGCCAATTAGACCATGTCCGTAATTACCCCATACACCATCCGTAATTACTCCCCAAGCTGTGGGGTAATCCCGGACCCCAGAAGTATGTGTTCGCAATTACCCCACCTTCTCCTATTGTGTGTATTACAGCCATCAAAGTATATTAATAATCCTTATTTAAGGATATATTTAAATACCCTCGGAAATTTTAGGAAAGATGTTCAATGAGATTTTCTTAAAACCCCATTCTTACGGGGCTTTTCGTACATATGTTACAGTGAAATATCTTTATATTAATAGTATCAACACAAAAAAATCATATATAGTTAATTACACAAGCTTTCATAGTGTCTGGTGCCGGGTTCATACACTCCTATTCCAGTTCCCTCCGTTGTTTTGGAGCCCTCTGTATAATGGATATCTTGTTGAGTTTTTCAATGGTGTTTCTGTCTCATTCGCTTTTGAGACTCAACGTTGTGCTGAAGTTTTTCACAATGTTGAATTTCTATTTCATTTCATATTGGGGCATGTCCCAGATTTGTTGATTTCTGGATAAGAGATTGGGCCTTCGTTATATGATCTCATCTGTCATCATCTTATAAATTGTTCTCTTTGCCATACTCTCTACAAGTATATGTAGAGGTGTAAGGTTTGGGATTACTTCCATGGCGGCCGTTGAGCAGGTTTTCTTTTGCTCCAGATCACTGCCCCATATGTGATGATTAATCTCACTATTGCAGTGTACTGCAGGGTTTTTGGGTTTGTACCCCAACTTTCCTGCAAAGTTTCTACAGACCATCAAGGATTTTGTAGCATTGTTGATTATTTCTTTTTCATGCTTGTTCCAGAGAAGTTTATTATCTAGGGTCAATCCCAGATATTTAACCTCTGACTTCAACTCAGTAACATTCACATCTATTTTAATGGTTTTCAGGTTGAGATTCCTATTCCTTTCCTACGGTGGTTTTGGTGGTGTTGATGTTTAGTCCCATCATCTGACACCATTTCCTAGTGTATTCAAGCCCTCTTTGAACTATGCCACACAGGGTACTCTCGAATTTATCTCTTGCGATCAAGATCACGTCATCGGTATAGCCCTTATAAGATATGCCGAGGTCAGTCAGGTCACAGAAGAGTCGATCTACAATTCAGCCCCACATAAGTGGAGAGGCTACTGCCCCCTGAGGGTATCTTTTGGTGGTACAGAGGGCGATAGTGTCCTGTCCTATCTCTGTTTCTGCTATTCTAGTAGAGAGGCGTCGTACTAGCCATTTGGATGTCGTTTCACTCCCCTGCCGTCAAGTGGTCTTTTGACTGACTCATGTGGAGTGTTGTCATTAGCCCCTTCTGTATCAAGAAAGGCACATATTACAGTTTATTTACTTTTCAATGCTTCTTGAATCTCATTTATTAATTGTATCAGTGCGGTTTCCGTAGATCTACCCGCATGATACGTATGTTGATGAGGGTGCAGTCGTGCGTGTACAAGGATTTCTGTTCTGAAAATAAACGATGTGAGACTGATGGGTTGCAGAGATTTAAGGTATATAGTGTCCTTTTTCCCCGCATTCGGAATGAAGGTGACTTCTCCATATTTCTTGTATATAGCCGAATTCCAGGCTACTTTAACTGATGCGTGGTAAAATCTCTTCCTGTCCTAAATAAAATATAAGTAATTCATTTCAATGTAAATATTTCAAAGAACTAATTGACGAAAATAAAGAATTTTGAATCATGAAAATGAAATTATCCTAGAGTAACAGCGAATCGATTAAAATATGCTAATTTAATTTGATTTTTGTCAAACAATGCGATTTTCAAATATATGCATTATGATGAATTAATTATTCTAGTTTGTTATCATTATTGATTAATCACCTAATAATTAATGTCATGTTGAATATTTGTGCTGAGACCATCAGCATTCCCAGAAAAATTTCATTAAACTCCGTTTAGCATATTTATTTGTGTTTCATAAGAGCGTAAACGAATAAGCAATTGCGAAAAAATAATCCGATTAGCGTCTTTCGAAATTTTTTATAGTCGCTAATGAGTCTACTTTTGAAAAATCACATAAATAATGAACTATATATGGTCAATAAAAGTAATTAATCCTTAGGCTTCGCGGGTTGCATGTAGGTAACCTGAACTAACCTGAACTAAACTTTGATTTGAAAAAAAGGCAGCAGAAAAAATAACCAAAGCCAAGATCATAAAAAGGAATTAAATACATAGGAAAAATAATTGTATATACTATATAACAAAAATTTTCTAGGTAATCCAATGACGAAACGCTGAATAGGTCTTATTTACCCGTATATGTTCGAGTTCCTTAACTTTTGAGAAATTTTCCAAATTGAGGATGCCAAAATTTTTAATGTCTCGTCATTTAACATTAAGTATTATTTTATATAATTTATATTAATACCTTAATTTAAAAAAAAAACAAATCAAACCAAAGGTAGATAAAAATGTGATGATTTGATGGCCGCCATATGATGACGTCACAAACTAGCACTGTATCTCTGGACTGTAGGAGTTGTTTTTAATATAACGTAATGCAATTTTAAACATCACTGAGAAACTTTATTGTGAAAATTGCTTGTAGGTTTATTCTTTAATTTGGATGAAACAGAGCTAGCTCTTATAGAGTTAACCGGATACCGAGAACTATATGCTGAAATATATTAAGCTATTTGCACAACATCCTGTATAAATTTGTTAGGTTGTTTTACTTACATAATTTAAGTCCTTTAACCAAACAGCTCCAACTCATTTCAAAAGAGAGTGATATAGAGCAATGTTTAGTTTTGTGTATTATCACAGCATAGAATAATAATGTAGACAACAATACATTTCCAAGCTTGAAGCGCTCATACCCCAAAACAATAATTGTCGTTGTCTAAACTTTGATGAATATAGAATAATAATTCCCAGTTTATTTAACAGTATTTCTCAATAAATTGTAAATATACGTAGTGTGGTATATAAGATTTTATCTTTACCTAGAAAAAAATAGGTTTCTTTCAATCATTGGACACCAAGCATGCAAGAAGACAAATCAGATTAAAAAGTAGAAATTCTGAAAAAAATATTTTTTTGTTTTCCAAATAAAAATAAATGCCCCAGGAATTATTTCCAGGCTTGAATTGTAGTAGAAAAATTTAATATATTAGATACAAAAAAGATCAGATGGAAAAAGACATTAACAACCTCAAGAAAAAAAGAAATTTTACCAACAATGTAAACGAAATGTGGAAATTATCATAATCTAATTTCAAGATTGATGGAAAAACATGTCATAAATAACACCGAATATAATAAACACCGATAGATGACTGAAGAAATATTAGGTCTCATGAAAGAAAGAAGAAAGTATAAGAACAACATAAGGAATATAAAAAGTAGCAAAAAAAAAGATCAAACAAAAGATTCGTGCAACTCCCGATGTAAAGACATGGAGGAACTTGAGCGAAATCATGATACTTTCAATAAGAAATCTTTAATGCCTAGAGTCCCTACATGACTGATTTACTTGAAGATCAGTCAGAGGTTCTTCATGGCATGATATTCAAAATCCAGAAAAGCAACCGGCCCAGACGAGTTTCCAGTGGAACTCCTGCAATTGATTCATGAAGATAATATCGATATACTGGTTAAGTATTTTAATTCTGTGTACAACACTGGAGAAAAACCGGAAGAATGGCTGGAATATGTTTTTATAAAGCTACCAAAAAGCAGCGGGCCAAAAGATGTAACGAATACAGGTTAATAAGTACCATAAGTCACAGTTTTCCTGAGTATTATTCACTGTAGAATAAGGAATAAATGCGAAAACGACCTAAATAAGACCCGTTTGCGTTTAGAAATGCCCTTGGTACCAGAAAGCGCTATTTGCTCTATATATACTTCTCCGATAGTGTCAAGATCAACCTAAAGACATTTTCGTATGCTTTATCGATTACGAGAAAGTGTTTGACAAGGTACGACATGTGAAGCTCATAGATATACTGAAGATCCTGGTGTGGATGGCAAGGATGTGAGGATTATAGAGAATCTATATTGGTGATAGAGGGTAGTGGCCCGAGTTAATGATAAGCTCACTAAAGAATGCCAAATTCAATGAGATGTCAGACAGGGATGTATTCTGTCTCCATTGATGCTTACTTTATATTCGGACGGAGTTTTTAAGAAAGCTCCACATAACAATGTATTTGGGGTTAAAATCAACGGCAAACTAATAAACACGATTCGTTATGCCGATGATTCGGCCAAAATAAGTGACTTCAGGGTATACAACAACTCTTAGATTCTATCAATAGAGTGGAGAAAGAAATGGGACTCAACATAAATGTTGCTAAAACTAAATTTACTCTTTTCAGTCGTCTACCTATCCAGACACTTCGCTGCCAAGAAATCGACAAACCGTTGAAAAAGTCTCCCACTTTAAGTACCTTGGATGTTATATTACTGAATAGCTTAACCCAGATGAAGAAGTTCAATGCAGAATCGAATCAGCCCGCACAACTTTTCTAAAAATGAGATCGCTTGTCTGCAATGACAATCTAAATTTAAAGCTTCGCCAAAAGATGGTTAAATGTTAAATTTGGTCAGTGTTGTTCGAATACCATAGGTGGCTATGCAGACTAATATAGCGATTTTAGATCGGGCAGATGCAACTCGTGAATTCCTGGTATCTGTAAAAGGCCGAGACTGGCATATCTTAACCATGTTCTTAGAGGGAATCGGTACAGAATTCTTCAACTGATTATAAAGAGTAAGATCGAGTGTCGTAGAGGTGTTGGAAGGAAGCAGATTTCTTGGCTGAGAAATATTGGAGAGTTGACAGGAATACACAGTGCTGAACAGCTATTTAGAATAACAGAGAACTGTGATCAACTCGCCATTGTAATTGCTGCCGTCAGGGGGACCTGACACGGTACATGAAGAAGAAGATTCATCAAGTCATAAGCAGTGCCGACCTTAGCTAGTTTGGCGCTCTCGGCAAGATTCCCAACCAACACAAATGGGGCGAAACAAGATCCATCCATCATTCTAAATTATGCTACGTAGAATGTAGACCGACCACCTATATCTCCAATAAAGTTTTTTTAATTTATATTTGAATTGATTTTAAACAAATCCATTTTTTAAAAATCTGAAAACAACCATACTAATAATCCTAAGCTTTAAACAAATTTTGATGATTCAACTTTTGAATCTATTGCAAAAGTTAGGGATTATTTTTTAAAACATGTATATGTGACCTCAGTCTTCGGAAGGCGGAAATAAAATGCCACTAATTTGGAACTATTGGCTAAATGCTATTTCGATATTTCATTTATTTATGTTTTATTTATGTTCAGATTTTATTACGTATACGCGTTGAGTCGCACGTAATTTCAACATATTATTTGCGCCAAGAGCCTAAATAATCTTCAATGACCTACGTAAACTTGTTGTGATTGATCTTCTTCTTCTTCCTGTGCCCTATCCTCAGTGGACGTTGGCGATCATTCTGGCCCATATTACTTTATTGACAGCGATATTTGATGGAGGATACTGTTTCATTAAGAGAACCTCTGACGCAAAATTGTACATTTTGGGATACGTTTTTGCTTATTATCATAACCTTTGTTTTGCTTATATTCAATCGCATGTTGCATTTTTCACAGATCTCATCTACCCTTTCTATCAGCCTTTGAAGTCCTTCAGCTGTGTCTGAAAGAAGGATAGTATCATCTGCATATCTCAGATTATTGATTAAAACCCCATTTAGAAAGATTCCTTTTTTTACCTCTTCAAGAGCTTCCCGAAATAGTTCTTTTGAATAGATGTTAAAGAGTAGTGGGGATGACACATAACCCTGCTGAACACCCTGAAGAATTTGAAATTTTTGTGATTCCTTTGTCTCCACCTGAACAAATGATTCTTGTTTCCAATAAAGGTTGGAAATAATTCGTAAATCTTAGTCATCCAGTTGATGCTCTTGTGATTGATAGATATAAATATCAGTTTTATATGATCGTATCACTTGAGGAAGTGATTAAGTTGACCAGCCAATACTACTAACTGAACTAATGTGAATAGTCATTATGTACACAAAAATATCTATTTAGTAGAGGTTCCACCATGATAAAACAATAAAGTTTAAAATGTTTTCAACTCCTAACGTAAAGGGGTGTTTCCTATGACTGAGATCACATACAAAATGATTTATGAATTGTTTATTTATATATACTGACTTTTTTTGTAACAATAGGTAAGTTTATGATAGTTATCGAAGATTATTTAGGCTCCTAGTGCAAATGAAGTTGGTAATTCCGTGTGACTTAGCATGTATACGTAATAGGTTTTGAATTGTTCAATAATGTATAAAACATAATGAAATGAAATATTTAGATCCTAAAATAAAATTTACTTTGATTGTATAGTACATTTAGTCAATAGTTATGTGTCCATAATTTTTAATGGCATGTTATACCCATATCCCGAAGAATAAGTGTCTAATCTAAGATTATTCATATTTTTTAATCAAACATAAAATGCAAAATTATTACGACCCAGTATTCCAACACATGTCGCTAAATCAGCACGTTGACAAATTGGGTCAATAATTGCTAAACAAGTCATATTAATTCTTTTACTTATTCAACAATATTATGGTAAATATTATTAAGTTAGGAAAATAGGTTAGAGATTTAATTTGTATATATGTACCATAAGTTTCAATAATAAATCAGTACTAAACCAAGAGGGTTTTACTCACCACATTATCTATTAAAACCCATCGAGAACCAATTATAAGGGGTTGTTCTGATTATTAGCAACCACTACAAAAACAATTAGTTAGTACAATCACTATACTATAAATAAATACAGAGGATTGCTGCTAACATTAGTTAGTAAAACTGACATTGGTCCTTCGAGCAAAACATTGGTTCTTCGAAACAAAGAAGAAAGAAAGAAGAAACATTGGTTCTTCGAACAAAACACTGGTACTTCGGGCGAAAGGAGAAACATTTGTCCTTCGAGACAAGAAGAAAAAAGAAGTGGTCCTTCGAGTCAAAGAAGAAACAGGTAAGAGAAAGAAAGAAGAAAAGGAAGCCAAAAACATTGATCCACCAAGAAAAGAAAAGAAAAAGGAGCCAAAAATACTAGTCTGTCAAGCAAAAGAAGAAAACGGAGCCAAAAACATTGGTTACCAAGAAAAAATCCAAACTAAGAATAGTCAAGACATTCAAATTAGTTGGCAGCAAAAAAAAAACAGGAACTAATCTCTCACAACTGAACACTAATTTACTGGGTGTTGTTGCCTGGATTGAGTAGGGTAACATCAAAAAGCACCCCCAGAAGCGCGACGTTAAGAAGAGAAGAAGTCTGGTATAAGATCTCCAATTACAAAAAAAAAGTTGTGTCTAATATTTCGACACACACTTTAACAAAAACAAGACAGACAAACAGAAATTTGGTCACATTTAGGTGTGTAGTATTTTTCTAGTTGTCCAGTTAATGCTGGCGAGAAAAATATTAAAGGGAATTTAGTGGATATACCTGGGCCAGTTAACGGTGGCGGACAAATATACTAATTCTGTCTAATTTAAAAAACAGGCAAATAATTCTTTAGTTATTCAGTGAAAAGCTGGCGAAAGAATTACTGTAGGATTAAAATAGGATTCCTTGAGTCAATTCACGCTGACGAGCAAGCATATTTGGTCTGCCTGTAACTGAACCTAAATGATAAAATTGACTTGATAACACGAAAAAAATTAAATAGAAATCAAAGAATAAGAAAGGGACATGAAAAACTAAATAAAGTTAAACCAATATAGCTCTACTGTTAAAGTGCATAACTCAGCACTACCAGTCACACTCACTCCTGACGAAGACAAATTCTTTAAATTTTCTGTCAACTTTACTGGTCCTAGAAAAATTAAAGACTAAATACATAGAGGTTTTTGGAGACGACGACATACAATACCACATAAAACTCACAAACCCAGATATAACTACGTGGATCCGAAATTTTCGAAATATATATATATATATATATATATATATATATATATATATATATATATATATATATATATATATATATATGAACAAAATGCTAAGGAACACAATTTGTCCTAGTCCACCACCATCGAGATGATGGCCTACCTGTACCACCATACCGAGAAGTAAGTAAAAACTTACCCTCCCCGCGATAGTGATACGACAGAGGTACATGTTTCGTCTCTACTAGACTCATCAGGGTACCGACATGTACCTGACTGTGCAAAGAACAGATCGGAAGGAAGCATGCAAATACTGAACGCGGCTTCGCCGACTTCCCGCCGGATGGCGTATATATGTTTATGCGGCTCTCACGAATTCCTCCGTGTGAGATGCAATAGCAGTTGATATATCCACCTCTAATACGGAAAGGATATGGTTGGAACAAAGCTTGCATTTACTGTTCGCATTTTACTTCATTTATACACGGAGCTGCATATAGTTGTACGTTTGCTGAATGTGATTTCAGCATTACAATGGCATAATGTGGATATATCTACTTCTATTGCATCTCACACGGAGGAATCTGTGACAGCCGCATAAACATATATATATATATATATATATATATATATATATATATATATATATATATATATATATATATATATATATATTACAATTTCAAAGTCTCTCCATATCCATTAGGAATAAGTACGAAGAACTTGAAAAGACTACGAAAAAACTGTAGAAGAACTGGAGAAGAAAATAAACAAAATAAAAATGGTTCAGCAAGACGATCCTGGTAGGGATGAGATATATTTGGAACCTCTTCAAGCTCCTAATAGCCAATGACGACGGACGACTATCGCCGAGGCCGCCAGAACGTCTAATATAAGATTATCCATATTTTTTAATCTTACATATAATACAAAAATATTACGACCAAGTACTCCAACACATGTCGCTAAATCAGCGCGTTGACAAATTGGGTCAATAATTGCTAAAATAATCATATTAATTTTTTTACTTATTAGACAATGTTATTGTAAATATTATTACGTTAGGAACATAGGTAATTTTGTTTTATTTGTATATATGCACCATAAGTTTCGATAATAAATCAGTATTAAACCAAAAGGGTTTCACTCACCACATTATTTATTGTAACCTATGGAGTAATAATCATAAGGGTTGCTACCACTATCAGCAACTACCACAAAAACAATTAGTTAGCACAATCACTCTACTATAACTAAATATAAAATGTTCCTGCCACCATTAGCTAGTAAAGCAGAAACCATCAATCAGATTTAGCGGTTCCACAGACATCGCTTTATAAGAAATTTCCAAGTTTGCCCGTTTTCAAAAGTCGAATTATTCAAATTTGCGCAAATCTTAGAGCTATTAGTATGTTTTTTTTAAGATTTTTAAAAGATGAAGCTTTTTAAAAAATTTATTTGTTTCTAATTTTTTTGTTAATTTTCAAGAGAAAAATAAAAAAAAAATACTAGAAAGACAGCCTTATAAAAAATATTCGTATATTTAATTTGTCCTTGTTTTACATTTAATATTCAAAAACAAAAAAAAAATTATCCTGTAAAATTAATTAAAAAGCATCAAACTGCTTAAATTTTGGATTTCTTCATTCTTTTGGTACTTTTGTTTACCCTCTGAATTTGAAGCGAATCTAAGACATGTCATTTAGCAGCAGGCGATTTTACTTGGAAAACTCCATAAATTAAGTTTATAAGTTGGTTGTTTTTATACATTTTAATGCAATAGTTGCATTTTTGCAGTTTTATAGACTTACATAATTTATTTATACGAATATCTGATTTCAACCAAATTGTTATTTTCACTCATGACAGTGTCTTCCTACAAGTATACTTCGGACTACAAGATATTCATAACGTCTAGTCATTAGAGTCGATAAATAATTCATGCAAATAAGGCTCAGCGGTGGAATTTCCGGGATTTATTTCAGTAGTGTTCGCCTCTACGGGCCACCTTGCATCGCCGCTCTGTTTATTAGGTATCAAATTTTCAAACGACAATTATCTGTGTGTAGGTACGGACCTTAAAAGCGATTTATTGGACCAGCAGTGCTTAATTTAGTATCAGGTGTATTAGAACAAAGCTATTTATTTATGATTTTGATTAAAGGTAAAGATGTATTTATAGTGCTTTACGCTAAGGGAATGTGTAGGTTTGATTCTTCTTTATATACATTTAGATTAGTTCTGTTAAGTGTATTGTAATATAAAGTGATATCCATTTAAATGGCACGTTTAGTGAAATAATCATAAATCATTAATCTGCTACAAATACTATTTTGAGTGATACTGATACTGATTTAAGTAAGGATGTAAAATACATATTGTGACCTGCCCAGAAGTTATAACGATTAGATACTTGACATTTGGCTATGCTACTGCCACTTTAACGGACCTAAAAAGCTTTTCACCAAACATGTCCATTGATTACATTAATAGCTTTATTCTCCGTGAATCCAAATGAACCTGATAAGTAAACCTATTAATTAAACTTTTTATACTCTTTACCGTAAAAAGTTTAGTCAATCCTTTTAGTTCGGATGCTAAGGGGTGATTCCCTAACACCTTTAAAGCCACCTCAATATTTTCATGTATATGTTTTTTGCCCTGAAGAATTGATTTTTCGAGGATACGAGTCCCAAAACCTGCAAATTTTTTCTGTTGTTAACAATTTAATTGTCTATAACAAAAATGTTAATAACAATTACTTTGGCTATTTATGGGTGCTCTGCTCAGCCAGATCGATTGTACTCTTTATTACAGAATTATTAAACCTAAATGAGCGTAACAACTGGCACTAGAGCACTGCAATTTTCTGAGAAGTTGGATTCTCAGCGTGTACCTATAGTCAACATGAGAGCTTGTCAAAAGACTAAAGCGGGAAAAAAATTGAAAAGAGCTTTTGCTTTTTCCTCAAAACTTTGTTTTTAAAACTGTTGCGCAAGATATCTCAAGATCCACTTCATCTGTTTCGATAAAATTTAAATCATAATATTACTTAAAATGCGTGATTTTTTTGATTAGATGTCGTATTAATTTTCTATAAATGTTTAAAAATTTCAGTCAAAACCGCTAAATTCATTTGTACATACAGGGTGTCCAATAAGTACCTCTTAATTTCTCGGAAGAATACAGGAGAGGTCAAAATAATCCTATGTTGTCATAGAAAAAAATTCCTGAAGTGCCCCTTAATGGAGATACGGAGCCCTAAGGGGGTACCCAGCGATTTACCTTATCGGCTCTAAGTTTTAAACCGACTTGTATAATTTAATGGAATGGATTTGCAGCCACATTAGTTGGGCCTAATTTTTGACAAGTTTCATTTTATACAGCTGAAAACTGATTTTTTAAATACGTTAGTCATTCTTCTTCACAAAAGGTATCTTAATTTATTTCGATCGAACTGACGGTTTTCGAGATAAACCGGTTTATATGCGAAACACTTAAAAGTTACTAATGCTAGACACAAACAGGTAAAAATCAGGTTGTTATTGTTAATACCTATATAATGAATTACTATTGAAGGAACTTGTCAAAACCGCCTTTAAGTAAAATTAATTTTAGAAAATGGAAGAATATTTTTACACAGAGTATGCTGATATGCATTTAATTTATGGTGAAGCATTGCCAAATTCTTCGAAGGCAAGAAGACTTTATGTTGAAAGATCAATGCCAAGGCCAAAAACCTTCTAAAGGGCTGATCGAAGCCTGAGGGAAACAGGTAAAAGATGATTCGAAAATAATTATCAGAGTTAATGAATTAATTTTTTACATGTGTTATTCCGAGTCATTTTTGCCGCTACGTGGCCATGAGGGCCCTCCCAGGAGAGCACGAGACCCTTACATAGAGGAACAAATTTTGCAAGATATTGCTGACAACTTTTCAAATAGCATAAGAAAGCTCGCCACACAAAACAATGTTACAAAATGGATTGTATATGAGACTCTAACAGAACAGTTACTTCACCCATACCACTACACGCTATATCACTGGATGATTATCCCGTATTACTTCAATACTCTAACTGGTTTATACAGCAACATAACCTTAATCTTAATTTTCCTAACCTAACTTTGTTTACCGATAAGGCAGGTTTTACAAGAGGTGCCATAATAAACTCCAACAATTTACATTTGTGAGCAGATGAAAACCCGCACGCTATAATTCAAAACAAACACCAACAAAGGTTTATTGTAAATGTGTGGGCTGGTACCATCGGTAATAACCTTACAGGTCCATTTGTTTTAAAAGGAAGACTCAATGGTGAAATTTATTTACAATTTTTGCACCAAAATTTAAATAATTTATTAGAAGACGTAATTCTTGATAAAAGAATGCAAAGTTAGTACATGCATGATTGCGCTCTACCTCATTTTAACAGTATACTATGTCAACACTCAACTAATGTTTTTCGCCCTCGATGGATAAGTCGAGGTGGGTCTGTTTTATGGCCACCAAGGTGTCCAGACCTAAATCCCTTATATATTTTTGAATTTTAATAACATTATAAATTAATTGAGCCCTGATCAACCCTTTGAAAGGTTTCTGGACTTGACAATGTCTGAGCTGGAAATCTTTCAGCATAACTTCTTCTTGCCTTCAAAGAGTGAGACAGCGCTTCCCTATAAATTAAAGCACATCAGCACACCCCGCGTATTTTATTTTTACCTGTTTCTGTTTACCATTAGTAACTTTTGAGTGTTTCGCATAAAAATCGATTTATCTCGAATACCGCCAGTTTTATCGAAATAAATTAAGAGTCCCTTTTTTTAAGATGACCAAAATATTTTAAAAAAGTTTTCAGCTTTGTAACATGATATCTGTCAAAAATTAGACCCAACGAGTGTAGCTGCAAGTCTGTTCCTGACTTCTCTGTTGATCTAAAACATCTACTCTAGTATGGTTTAATGAATCTTTATAGCCTTCATAAAATAATGAAATTTCGTTAAATTATACAAGTCGGTTCAAAACTTATAGCCGATAAGGTAAATTGCTGGGCACCCCTTTAGGGCTCCGTATCTTCGTTAAAGGGCACTTTAGGAATTTTTTTCTATGATAAAGTAGGGTTATTTTGACCTCCCCTATATGCCCCCGAGAAATTGGGAGGTACTTACCGGACACCCTGTATTATTATTTTTTTATAATATTGAAAATGCGGGGAACTTTTCCTGTTTACTTTAATTTAAAGAAAAAGGCTGCTAAAAGTTCTCATTTGCTTCAATAAGTTTGTAGTGAACATACTCTATCTGAAACAACGTACAGAGATTGATTCATCGACGCTAAAACGCAATATTCATACTCCAAGGATTGTGTATTCGGCGGGACTAAGAAGATATGCTATAATAGCCAGTGATGAAACTAAACCAGGAATTGAAAAGAAAAAGCGACCTAAGTACACCAAACATTATAAATAATTTTGCTCAAAGACAATGCTCAGCTACATATAGCAGAAACCGTAAAAAATATATGAAGTACATGAACTGGGAGGTCTTGCCTCATCCGCCATACTCACTAGATATAGCACAGTCTCATTATCATTTGTTTTAAGTGATATCGGATGATGTCATCACAGTATTTCAGGTTTTTAAAAGATATCAAAAAATGGTCCGATGAATGCATACCCTTAAAAAGCAACAGCGTGGAATTCATTTGTTGCGTGCAACATGGGAAATGGTTGTAGTTTTTGAAGAACAATACTTTAGATAAAATAGAATGTACCGTAAATTATAAATACATTTTTTATTGAAAAACAGCGAGAACTAAGTTTAAAACCCATATAAAACAATTTTGAAAAATGTTTTCCTATGCTACATCTTAGCTCTTACTTTTCAAAATATTTTATTCTTTAGGTAATGCTTGACAGGGGGTTCTATTTAACTTTATTTTTTTATTCATAAAAGTACTGTGGATATGTGTAAAATACAAAATTTATTTATATATTTAAGAGCTGAGTCAAAAGAAATCGTGATTTTTGAACCCATTTTTCCGAGAGCGATGGTGGTATAATCCTTTGAAAACTTGAAGACTATTTTCACACCTTTCCCTATGTATTGTTTTGATCTGTTAGGGAGTTTCAGGAGTTATCTCAACTGTCATAAACTCTTATACCTTTTTCGAATAAGTGCTCTTCTAATAGCCAGACCTAGTTTGAAAGATTGTGCGATGAAGTTGTCGCCTCCAAAAATGATGTCGCCATTGGTATAAAAATTGAGATTCTGATTGTTATTTCGAAACCACAAAGCAAACCACTGATAGACAAAGGCAAGAAAATGCAAAACTAAAGAATGCAAAAAACAAATCTCTGGTCATTCTAGATTTTTCTGTGTAATGACATAGCTATTAATTCAGAATTTCATTATTTCATTATTCTAAATGCCCTCTTACGAGACGAACGTCTTTTCACACCGAACTGTGAATTTTCAAGGAAATATTTCCCACCATTTAATCAACAGTAAAAGTATTAAACATACTAAGAGGAAAATATAAAAAGCGACCATTTTTGCTTTTACCTTTTGATGAATAATGTTTTCTAATTATTAGTGATTCAGATCTAAACCCTGGATTCTCCTATTCAAGAGTATATTTATGATTCGTACGCCACTGTTATATAAAGGTGTATGTTAACTCCATGAATGCACGAACGATCCCGTATAGACATTTATATTACTGGACAATGGATTTCTGCACCAGCAAGTAATTTTAATTATTTATAGTTGGGGCAGTTATTGCATGGCTAAAAGCAATTTGGAATTATGTTTCTTAAAAATAGCTATTTCAAGAAACTAAAATAAGGTATGTTTCTAGTTATATCATTATCGATTTTAGTAAATAACAATAAGTAATCTTCAAGTGTTGATCATTTGTCTTAGAATATAAAGAAAAAAAATTAAATAAATTTATGATGAGCTAAGAATGTGATATCGAGAGTGAAAACATTGTTATTAGCAGGGAAATTATATTTTTATTAGCAATTCAGAGCGAAAAATTGGATTTCCTTATTTAATTTAAAAACCGTTTATTCAAGGAACCCAATGGATTTTCGTAGACGATGAAAAGACGTGGTTTTAGCAAAATTTTTATGTGTATTTTGACCTCCTAATTACGAATATCGAGGATCGATTCTCAAAAAATTGTCAGAATTTTTTATAATCGAAAAAGTTTTTAATAATTAAAAAAAAAGGTTTTTTGCCAAATAAAATATTGTCAGCCAATTATAAGCAAAAAGTGTCTCTTGTGATTTTTCCATCCGACGCATAGCTTTTCAGTTAAAACTCGTTAAACATTTGAAAAATAGCAATTTTTCCCACTTTTCAACACTTATAGGCGCTCATCTAGTACACATAATCCATTATAGCTTTCGTTAATCGTTGCGTTAATACTTTAAACACGTTTTAATACATATCAATTGTTATTTATTAATTATAAGCATCTAATTAGTCCAAACTATAGGTATATCTAGTGACAACAAAAAATAGGTTGGGGCCTCGACAAGAGGGGGGTCAAAGTTAGCTACAACAGGTGTTTTGAATCTGCAAGCCAAGGATACATTTTGGAAAAAAAAAGTTTCAAATAAGAGATTTCAAAAACCTGCAATTTGAACTTTTTTGCGATCATTTTTGTTAATTTGTAATTGCAAAAAAGCCAAAAAATTCTCAAAATCGGCCATTTTTCATATCAATTATTTATTGCAAAATTATTTTTTTGCACCTTTTTACTTTTAAGGGTGTCTTGTCTTTTTGAACAAAATGCTAATTTATAATATCTTGGAATTGAAAAGAGCGGCTCCTCAGGTGTCTGGGAAAGCGCGGTGAAGAGGTGTCCATCACTCCCCTTGCGGACAGATTACATGACCCCGCTTTTAAAACCCAACCTCTCCCTGAAGATATTTCTGCCAAGTAGAGAGGATTCGGAGGAAGAACAAAATCTTCCGAAAAATGGATCCTGGTGGTATACTAATGGATCTCGATAAGATGAAAGAGCTAAAGCCAGAGCATTCGACAGAAGCACAGGAGTCAAAGAGTACTACCCTCTCAGATAATGTGCGACAATTTTCACAACGAAAATTTATGCTATTCTGCAGTGTGCCCATCTCTATGAGAGGGACATAGACAGGAATAGAGTAATAAATATATGCTTAGACAGTAAGGCGGCGATATTGGCACTGATGGCCAGTGTCGTAACTTCGCGACTGGTGTCTGAGTGCAAGAATGTACTAAATAGTATGACAAGGAAAGGCTGCACAGTCAGACTCGTATGGGTCCTGGGTCACTCGGGCATTCGCAGGAATGAGGAAGCAGACCGTCTGGCAAAGTGGGTTCGGCGACTGGACCGTATGGACCCCAACCAATATTACCTGTACCAATTGCCATTGGCAAAAGGGAATAAAATGTATTGAATCATAGAGGGGAGCTCCTGGAATGAAGTGTGCTAAGGAATATGGGCCTAGTGCACGGCGTACTGGAACATGGGCCTAGTGCACGGCATACTAAGCTTCTCTTCTTGAGAAGGAAAGAGCTGTGGTGGGATTGTTGACAGGACATTACCACCTCAGGGGTCATCTTTATAGAATCGGTGTCGAAGACGATCCGACGTGCGGATAGTGTTTGGAGGAGAATGAAACTGTTGACCATCTCCTCAGAGAGTGTCCAGCACTCAACGGACTGAGACAGAGATATTTCGGAGATACAGTTTTGTTACCGGAAGCAGTTAGGCAAGTTCAGCTAACGAGGCTGCTTGAATTCGCAAAGGTCGAAAAACCTGTAGCTATGGTGGAATGTAAAAGGCCGAATGGAGGCCTAGGTATCGATGATCTAGTATCATCACCCCTTTTTCATTCATTCATTCATTCACTCATGCTATTTTATAATCGGATAATTTGTTGCTGAGATACTGTTATTTGTTTATTCCAAGACGCAAAATATTGATTGTCATAACTTTTCTTTAGGTGGATATTTTGACCTCCACAAAGGCTCAATCTTTTCGTTTTCATATCTTATTAGGGACAAATAAAGAAATTTATTTTCAACCCTTAAATATCGCTTTAAAATTGAGGTGTTTTTGTTTATAAGGAAATAGAGCTATCGAGCGCGTGAGAAAACGGAATTCGTAGCTTGAAATGAGCAGCGTTCGGTATAATTTGCCGTATTTCAGCAACGAATGTACCAATTTCGGTGTTTTTGTTTAATCTGGAGTATGTCACGCTCCCTTTTTTAGAACAATATTTATGGGGTTGAAAATTACTTTTTTCAATTACTCCTAAAAAGATATGAAAATTTAAACCTTTACGAAGAGTTTGATCCTTTGTGGAGGTAAAAATGTTTATCCAAAAAAAGTTATAGCAATCAACATTTTGCGTCTTGGAATAAACAAATAGCCATATCTTAGCAACAAATTATCTGATTTACTATTATAAAATGTCATTTTATTCAAAATGAGGAGGGCTTTCTTTTAAAATCAAAAAAGTGCAGAAAAGTTAATTTTGCAATACATATGCAAAAAATGGCCGATTTTAAGGTTTTCCTAACCTTTTTGCAATAAAAAATTGACAAAGATTATCGAACAAAAGCTCAAGTTTTAGGTTTCTAAAATCTCTACAAGCTTTATTTGAAACTTTTTTTTTCAAAATGCGTTCTTTGGCCTGTAAATTCAAAAAACCAATTTTAGCCAATTTTGACCTCCCTATTGGCCCCTACCTATTTTTGGCTGTTACATTTTATGTAGGATTTATTCTTATATTGCTCTCAATGCCCCTGGATAGGTTTTATCCATCTCGAAATTAACGCCAAAAACAGCATTAATTTTTACCTATAGCCTGGACTAAATCATAAAATAAATAATAGATTAGCATATGGAAATTGTAGAAGTTATTATAACTATGTTTAAGAACGGGTGGGTTGATGACCGTTCTACATAATAATTACAATCCCTGTTTAAAATGTCACATAATGAATAAAATACAATATCGTACTGTAGTATATTGTACACATTTTATTAATAGACAGTATTAGCGCAATCATGATCACATTAATATCTTCAAAAGCTAATAACGCTACAGCCTCTATTTTCGTTTACGGGCACTGTTGAATTATATATTCGAAATAAACAAGTTGTTGAGAGTAGCAATAAAAGTAAATCCGAAAAAGATAATATTTTTAATATTGATTTGTAAATTATATGTCAAGGATATAGAAAAGGTATAAATTTAACGAATACTGACCAAGGTAAGTATTGAATATGCTAATTTGCATCGGGACATTGTGTTCCAATATCAAAATAATTATCAACAAGGTTCTCTAATAGTTATGTTATATATATATACTAACAAATGTATTATTGGCGAGAAAATATCGTAAGAGGAAAGTCTCAACTACATCAGATGGAATCATAGGATATGCTGAAAATTATTATATAGTTTTATCATATTTATAATAAGACTGGGAAATTTTTTTCACCAGAAAGTTTATTAACTTTTAAAATCAAGTATCACACTCAATACTTTATATCGTATGAAAGAAAATATATGGCGGAGAGAATTAAAATTTAAAAAACTGAAGAAGCGCCCCAAAACATGCAAAACTAAAATTCCTTATCCTACTGTATTGTTTATTTTTTAATTAGATGCTTATAATTAATAAATAGAATAGACATACAGGGTGCGGCATTTAACTTGAGACAACGGAATATCTCGGTGGGATCACAAAAATAATTTATACAAAAATTATAAGGTGACGGGGGGGCTAACTAGTAGTGACCTTCAAAACGACCTTGACATTGCCCTTCAGGTCATTTGAAGGTCAACAATGTCGACCCCGGGGCTGGAAAAGGTGGAAAATTTTACCATCAGATATGACCTTCACCTCAAAGTTAAGATCAAATATCACAGTCATTTCAAGGTCAAAACAAAAAGAACAAAAAGTACTATAACATTACCTTGATCTCGTTCTTCGGGGCTATTTGAAAAATTCATTCGTTCAGAATTGTTAATACTTAGTACCACTATGTGCATGATTAACTACTTTTAGCACTACCCAGGAACAACGACGTGGACATAGTAGTTTTTGTTCTCTTCGGGGTACTTGTTTTCGGTAAGTCCTCTCGCCTCTCACCACCGGAGTGCTTGTTTTCCGTGAGTTCCCTCGCCTCTCACCATCGGGTTGCTTGTTTTCTATGAGTCCCGTCGTCCTTCATCATTTTGTATGATCATGTTAAAGATTTTATAAGAATTTATTTCATTCAGTACTCAAAATTTTTACCTTCAATTTCAATTCACTTATCGACCAGCACTTCAAAAAATTGCACACAACTGCGGAGCATTTCATGCTGCTTCATGTTTTCACGAGTTGTTGGCACGTCTTTATAAACTTCGCACTTCAAATACCCCATAAATAAAAATGTAGTGACGTAAGTTTTTGCGATTTTGTGGACCAATTTACTGGACCTCCAGTACTAATTCACCGTCGGTTGAATTCGCGATACAACACTTGACGCGCTAATTGGTTATAATGCGCTGGACATTCATGGTGTTGGAACCATATTTGTTGCCTTATATCTAAGTCATTTTCGAGATGACTGTCACTTAGCCGCCGTGACACCCAACAAATTTGTGTGAAACATATCAAGAAAAAGCAGCGATTTTTTTTTGTTTCTTTTTCCTTAAAATACCCTTGATATTTCACATTCACCTTGAGATTAAGGTCATATCCGATAGTAAAATTTCCCGCCCTTTTCATTTTTGGGGTCAAAATTGGAGAGTCCAATTTAAAGTTCTTAAGATGACTTTCAAATGACCTTGAAAAACACGATCAAGGTCTTTTGCACGGTCACTATCACTGAGCTGCCGTGACACCCAACAAATTTGTGCGAAACATATCATAAGAAAGCGGTAATTTTTTTTGTGTTGACCTTAAAGTGCCCTTGATATTTCACATTCACCTTGAGATCAAGGTCATATCCGATAATAAAATTTCCTGCCCTTTTCATTTATGTGGTCAAAATTGAGGGTCCTATTTAAAATTCTTAAGGTGACTTTCAAATGACCTTGAATAACAAGGTCAAGGTCATTTTCACGATCACTAATAGTTAGCCTCCTTACTATTCTATAATTTTTGTATAAAACGTTTTTTAAAAAATTGTGATCCAACCGAGATATTCTGTTGTCTGAAGTTAAATGCCACCGTTTAAAGCAATTATGCAATGATCACCAAAATTCATGTGCACTAGGTAAGTGCCTATAAGTAGGCTTACACTTTGCTTCATACATGGCGGCGCGTACGTTATAACTGATGAAACGTTATTTGTTTATAACGTTAAAAAATCAAAAAAATATTCATTTTACAAGCCTTTTTCTTTTAATTATTAACAATTTTTTTGTTTATAACAAATTACCTGATCATTTTTCGGGAATCCGCTCTCTATATTCGTAATCAAGGTCAAAATACATATAAAAAAACTTTGTTGCAGCCATGTCTTTTCATCGGCTAGAAAACCCTACTAACAGTTTCTAATTAAAAACGTGCCATTATGTTATTGGCAATAAAAAGAATTAAATATTTTTCTGTTTCACAAAATTCGCTCAGTGATAATCAAGATTTTGCAAAAAATTATAAAAAAAATGCGTTTGAAGTTACTATTATTTACATTGCAGACAATTATTGAAATTGTTAACAAACGTACCGGGTGAGTCAACGATTGGATGAAGTAAGTTTGTGCCTTTTCGGTGAAATTTACAAAGAAACTATATTTATTGTTTGATACAGTTTATTTTTACGCAGATTTTAAAAATATTTAGGACTCTACAGGGTGAGCCAAAAAACTAGGACAGCATAAAGTTGTATTTTTTTAAATAGAACACCCTATATACGAATCGTATTTTCGATTTAGCTTATAATTTTAAATCTAATAACATGGAATTACACCAAGAATTGCATGGACAGGATTTTGAAAGTCGTGTAAACTTTTGTCGTACAATAAATGCGGAGATTCAATTAAATCCAAATTTATTATGCAAGGTAATGTTTAGTGATGAAGCTACTTTTAGAAGTAACGGTGCCGTAAATAGACGCAACATGCATTATTATGCCACAGAAAACCCATTTTGGATTAGAGAGGTGCAACATCAAAACCACTGGTCATTAAATGTTTGGTGTGGTATTCATCATAATCGAATTATTGGACCCCACTTTTTTAATGAACCACTAAATGGCCATAGTTACCTGAACTTTCTACAAGAAGAACTACCCCAACTGCTTCAAGGTCTCGATAGGGATGAGCTCGACAGTATGTGGTTCCAGCACGATGGTGCGCCTCCGCATTACCATCGTGAAGTTCGTGCGTTTTTGGACCAACGATATCCGCAAAAATGGATTGGACGTGGGGGTTTCATTGAGTGGCCACCAAGGTCTTGCGACATCACCCCATTAGATTTCTTCCTATGGGGTTATATTAAAAATAAGATGTATGTTAATCCACCAACAACAGTGGAAGATATGCGAAACAGGATTAGGGATACCTGTAGAACAATAACGCCACTAATTTTGTCCAGGGTCCGAGAAAATCTGCAAAAAAGACTAAATTTGTGCATTGCACAAGAGGGTCGTTTATTCGAACACTTATTAAAAAGAAATAATTAATCTCAGTATTTAATAGGTAATTTTTTTGTTTCAATTTAGTATAAAAGTAAATATGTATTTGCCTTGTCGTTATTGTTGTGTTAATTTTTTCACAATATGTTTAATTAAACTATTGCCGTTGTAATATAACGAATAATGTATTTCATCATATTTAATAATGAAGACTATTTCTGTAAAAAAGTATGGAAAATAAGAAAAACTGAAATATTTCAAAAACTATTATAAATAGGTATAGGATATATTGAACAAAACTTTTAGGGTTTTTATTACTCTATTAAATAACATGAAAATATACAGGGTGTACCGTTTAAAAAAAAAGATATTTATTCATTTAAACTTGTTCAAATTTGAGCCGATGTGTTCAACACCCTGTAGCTTTTATTGCTAATATTAAGTAAAAATTATGTTAATTTGTCCTTTGCCTTGCTAAATTCCAAATTTGAATATATTTGTCACAAAATTGAAAACGTTATTTAGGATTGAATTGATGCTTGAAAATGTGACTTTTTTTCTTTAAACTTAATTATCTCAGAAACTATAAAGTTTTGTTATAGTAAATCCTTAATAAAAAAGATTTAAAATTATTAGCTAAATCGAAAATACGATTTGTATATAGGGTGTTCTATTTAAAAAAATACAACTTTATCCTGTCCCAGTTTTTTGGCTCACCCTGTAGAGTCCTAAATATTTTTAAAATCTGCGTAAAAATAAACTGTATCAAACAATAAATATAGTTTCTTTGTAACTTTCACCCCGAAAAGGCCCAAACTTACTTCATCCAATCGTTGACTCACCCTGTACAAGTAATACGTAATTAGTAAAACAATTGTAATCGTTTATTTTGCTAAGGTGAAAAGTTGTTTTTTATGGTATTAAAAAACTTTTTGGCGAATGGTACATATAGAATTATTTTGCTCCTAAAGACATTATTATTTGAAAATGTTTTTAATAAAAAAATACATTTCTATAAATTTCAATTGCCACACTATTTTCTTTTATATATTTGATGTATATTTGAAAAAATTCATATACGCTCCGATTTATTTTAATATACTTCCCCTTTTTACGTGCATCGTCTGTTGGTATTCATGACCACACAAACCTTTACAAAAACATTCATTCCGCGGCTTTTCCCGCTTCTTTATATATATTTTCCTGTTTTATAAAAAAAAAAATACGCCTTTTTCTGCTAGAATAAAAAGGCCATTTAAATGATATTAGAAATGTTGAGTCGGCTGTATATGTATTTTTCTTTTACTGGCCTGAATGCCTTATTTAACTCTGAAATGGACAACGGATGAGGGAGACACTTTACATAAATAAAGTCCGCTTATCAGCAAATTTAAATCGATAGAATTGCTTTACGTAGAAACTACTAAATTGTTGTTGTGCGTGTGTCTAACAAATGTTTGAGATACACGCATTGTAAGAAGCAAATTTAAACTTAGAGAATAATTAACTTAAGGCACAGCATATCCAAATAAACAACTTATTTTCAAAATAAACACATGATCGGTATTCTATTGTTTCTTTAGATCTTATACTCGCTGAAATTCCTTCCTTATGAAACACTGACTGCGGTTTCAGAGATACATTCTGAAGAATTTATTATTTAAATATATTAATATATCTGAAACCAAAAAAAAAAATCATATCTGAGCTATCTTTGTTCACTAATTCTCAGTTTTAAGTTTCTAAGATTATGATTTTTTTATGATTTGGCAATGAACTCAAAGGACTGAAGTAATCAGAAATGATATTCTTTAAATTAAGTGTCTATAGCAGGAATAAAAGGAAGACTTTGCATTGAAATAGTCATAGGGCTTTGATGAGGAATATTCTTATATTCTGTGTTTTCTATATAAAGTTTCCCTCATTACAAAATCAATACAAGTTTATGCCAATAGGGTAGTTGACAAACGGTGAAAGCAGTATCTAATATAAAGCTTACCATGTGACAATTTTAGAAATTCTGTTACATTTGTAACCATTCTTCCAATTAAGATAATTTTAGTTAGTTTCTGGTCACATTTATTGTTGGTATATTTAATACAAACTCTATAGTTGCTTATTCCTGCTGAGAAAGGATACTTCTGTAGAAAGTCACATAAATTAAGATAACAATAGTGAACAATCGTAGTACTTTGGGTTAATAAATTTAACACAAAGGTAGTTTTCATATCTACGATATTATTCAACATTGATAACCCCGGATTTTCTTTTTAGCAATCTCAAAATATACCCCCAACTGTAGCGTCTTTCATTATGAGATATTTTCTGGTGCTTCACCTAAGAATTTTTAATCTCATCGCAGATCAAAACGTTAGATTTTTCAGGTGACATTCTTTCCATTCTCATTCTCTAATTATAAGTTTTCTTCAAAGTATACTAGAAATACATTAACACTTCGTATTATTTTAATAATATGCAAAGATAATCCCATGTAATAATCCTTTGTAAAATATTTCGTACTGCTGCTTTAACTTTCCAGATTATAAATTGAAAGTAGTCTTATTAGTTACTTTATCAACTTCTAACATATTTTCATTTTCTAGGGAATTTGGCACCGTACCCCAGTTATCAAGGTGACGTCTCAAAGACGTAATTTTTTAGTCATCTTTTGGTCATAGGGGACCAAAATAGGGGCGTACCATGGACGGCTCTGTAACGTCTATTTGTCACAGTCAAAATTTTGGAAACCTTAAAACTAATATTCTTAAGAGGTTTTACTGACAAATTTTTATAGTTTTCACTGATATCTTAGTGGATACCATTGAAGGCATATTAGTACAATCTTTAGTCGCGCGTATATCTAGATTGCTTTAAACTATAAGGGCATGACTTAAGCAACAAATCTAAATTAATAATTTTTAAAAATTATTCCACTTTAAATTATGGCATGCACACAATATTATGAAAAATTTGAGATTTATAATATAAAAAGAGCATACTTTAGTAATGCTATATTTAGGTTGATGAGATTTATACTTTATGAACCAATTTTTATGCATTGTAGAAAAATTATCCTGATATAATATAAAAATTTTTTAAGAAAATTAAGCCGATCTCTAAAATTTTTATATGAAATTAAAATTGTTCAAGTCGGCGCCAAATTAAAACTCGATAAAATGTGATTCAAAAATTTCTAATTCATATTAAAATTTATATTGTTATTTTTCGCTTTTGAGCGCATTTTTAGAAGTTGGTTCTATATTTTTAAGAAAATTTTATTTTTCGATTTTTCAGATTCATTATGATATTATCCATAAATTACTTGAACTAAGTATTAAGCGAGATATGTATTGTACCTCCCAATATTTCTAAGGTCGCAAAAAAATACCCATTTTATCCAAAGTTATAAACCACATCAAATTGGACAACAAAAAATTCTCTTATTCTGAGAATTTTCCAGATACCAGTTTTGAATGAAATTGTACCTAATAAATATTTAGTATGCTAAAATAAATCCTCTATTAGAAGTTAATTTTATACTCGTAACCCCCAATGCCGATACTTAAGGAACTTGAATATTAAGTTTGAAGAAATCAATTAAGAATCCGTAATATGCTTCCCAAGAATACTATTTTACAGAATTTCTTTTTAGTCGAATAACCAATTTACCACCAAATATATCTAATAACAAATCAGCCATCTATACATTTCGTTTGTTTCCGGATGTCGAATTACCGGCCGATGAACCAGTCATACTTCTTACGACGTTTCCGAATATAATTTTTGCCGCATAATTTAAAATTTACAGATTAAATAAAGTTTTGTTTGCATTTTATTGTTTTTTCAACATAAAAAATCATTAGAGTTTCTTTAAGCCTTAGCAGAGGATTTGATATTTTATCTCATTGTCGAGTTTTGGAATGCTTTGACCTACCTGTAAATAATAAGTACACAGACAGACAGACATGCTCACATATAATTTAACTCTTTGTTTAATGACTAAATTTAAAAATAATTCGGAGGGGTCAATTTTAAAAACCTGTGTATATCAAACTAGAGGTATATATAGTCTTTGTAGAAAACATTGATTTTGAAGTCTCTACTAGACCCAATTATGACACCCTGAAGACGTATTTTAAAAAGGGTTTAGAGATGACTGAAAACAGATGTTGTCAAGCAGTCTTTATTTGAATCATAACGTTTCAGAGGATTACATCAAAAACAAAGACGTCTGCTTTTACCTGAGACAATTACACAGATTTACAAAAAAAAACTGGATGCCTATTTGACCAGACCATTTTATTCTTACGTAATTAGACGATCTGAATCCAAATTTGACGTCCGTTAACCTCTATCGCGTCAGGTCCAAGGTCATTTCAAGGTCAAATGGAGTAAAATTCACTAAGTAGATCTGAAGCAGTAGATACATACGTTTTCGAGGTCGCTGAATCTAAATTCCTGGTTTGTTTAATCCCTCAAGGTCGACTAGAGGTCATTTCAAGATCATTGCAAGGTCAAATTAAGAATAATACACTAAATAAACCTAAAAAATGTAGGTTTTTGGTCGCTAAATCCGAATTCTTTTTTTTTTAAATTCCCACAAGGTCAGCCAGAGGTCATTTCAGGGTCATTTCAAGGTTAAATTGAGAAAAATCCACTAAATAAATCTGAAATATATATATATATATATATATATATATATATATATATATAGGGTCGCTGAATTCAATTTCGTGGTTTGTTTAATCCCCCAAGGCCAGGCGTAGGTCATTTCAGCGTCATTTTAAGATCAAATTGAGAAATATCTACTAAATAGATCTGTAAAAGAAGATAGGTAACCTTTTGAGAGTGCTGAGTTTGAATTCGTGGTTTGCTTAATACCTCAAGGTTAACCAGAGATCATTTCAAGTCTATTTCAAGGGCAAATTGAAAAAATCTACTAAATAAACCTGTTAAAGAAGAAAACCTATGGGCAGCTAGATCAGTATCCATTAGATAGCAGACAGGCAAGAAAATCAAGTTTTTTTGAGCCGAAACTCATACTCCTAAAACCTCGGACCCCACGCATAGCTAGATTGATGTCGGTTACACAGCAGATATGCAAGCGGAGTTACGTGTTATAAAATAGTAATCCAAAACTCAAGCTCCCAAACTCACATCACCCACGCACTGCTAGATTGATATCCATTACACAGCAGACAAAGAAGCGGATCGAGTTTTTAAGGCGATACCCAAGCTGCCAAAATCACACACTCTACGTGCAGCTAGATTTATTGTCACTACACAGCAGACAAGCGACCGGACCAAGTTTTTATAAATATGAAGAAAAACAAGCTCTCATAACCATATATCCCACGCGCACCGAGATTAATCCCCGTTACCCAGCAGACACAGGCGAAAAGCAAGGATTTATGAGTATTCAAAAGCTCTCCGAAAGCCATATACCCCAGGCACAGCATGTATGAGAGTTTGGGGTTCCTGTTATGCACTTATAAAAACTCGATCCGCTTGCCTGTCTGCTGTGTAACGTATATCGATCTAGCTGCGCATGTGTTTTTTTACAGATATATTTAGTGGATTCTTTCTATTTGACCTTGAAATTACCTCAAAATGGCCTCTGGTTAAAATTGAGGTGTTAAACAAACCACGAAATCAGATTCAGCGCCCCCAAAAGTCAATATATCTTCTTTTAAGATATCTACTAAATAGATCTGTAAATTTAGTAGATTTTTCTCAATTTGACCTCGAAATGACCCTTAAATCTGACTGAAATTAAGGAATTAAACAAACCACGAATTCGGATTCAGCGACCTCAAAAATGTACGTATCTACTTCTACAGATTTATTAAGGGAATTTTACTCCATTTGACTTTCAAATGACCTTGAACCTGACGTGATAGAGGTTTTCGGAGCTCAGATTTGGATTCAGAACGTCTGATTACATAGGAATAAAATGGTCTGGTCAAATAGACAACCACTTTTTTTTGTAAATCTGTGTTATAAAATACTAATTTTTTATGAGGTTATAACAGCTTGCTTCTAATTAATGACAATGGAGCTATTATTGTTTTGTGAAACTTGATACTAATTTTTTCTACTAAATTTTGAACCTCTCATTCTTTAGCCATATTATTTATTTTTATTTGCATACCATGTTTAGCTGGTTTATGGATAGGTCTCATATACTTTTCGACAATCTTTAGTATCAGAATAATCTATATTTAGTCTAATAACATGTTACTGGTATAGAAAGCTATGTAAGAACAAATTAAATAAATAAATTAAGAGGATGCATTTTGGAGGATTTAGGCTAAATTTGAGGAAACCTCAAGATCAATTTTGGTTATTCTTACATAATTGTTTTTCTTTCAAAAAACATTATAAAAACCTTCAGATATTTTTGTTCCTTTTGTAAAACTTATTCAAAAACACAAATTAATAAATAACAAATAACATTACTTCAAGTTGTCACGTTAAAATACTAATTTTCCGCAACAGAGTTTTCCGACTTAAAAGGAAAAACTTGTCGCTTTATGCAAACGACTTTTGTTCTACTCTGTCACTTCGTGTGAATATCTTTTAGTACGTCATAAAAATAATCCTATGCTTCTCTGATATACAGCATACGGCAAGCTTAAAGTTCTTGTGGAATATGTTTTGTACTAAACATCTTACAAAGTTTGAAAATGAGATGCAAAATAAGATTTGTCGGGAATATATATTAGGAGGAACTTCGAAAAATTCTTTGAATTAGGATAAGATTTTTTTCCAATTGTTATCCGGGAAAAGCTGTTTCACATGTTCAATGTAAATTTACAAATTTTTCACAAAAGGTGAATTACTCTTCAATTAATCACTTCCCGTTTGATATTTTTAAGGATAGTTTTTAAATCGGTTTCAGGAACTTAAATACCTGATAAATTCATAATGTTCGACTGCCAAAATACTCGAATATAAATTTTGCGTCAAATCAAACACAGTAAAAGTTCAGCTCCATACTATTATAATTTTCAGTATTTAATAAAATTTTTATAAGAAAAATTGAACCGACTTCTAAAAGTACGATAAAAAATGAAAAATAACTAGAAATTTTTATATGAAATTGAAATTTTTGAAGTCGGCGCTAAACTAATGCCTGACAAAATGTTATTCGCATAAATGGATTAAAAATACTTTATTTGTAATTGCTTTCTTACCATAATTTGTATATATTGGTAGTTACTTTTTTCATTTAAAAATAATTTGGCGCCGACTTCAAAAATTTCAATTTCATATAAAAATTTATAGTTATTTTCACTCTTTACCGCACTTTTAGAAGTCGGTTTAATTTTTTTTATAAAAATTTAATTTTTCGATTTTTAGTTTTGAATTCATTATGATATCCAAAAATCATTTGAACTAAGTACTAATCGAGATTAGTGTACCTCGCAATGACTCCAAGGTAGCAAAAAAATACCCACTTTATCCAAAGTTGTAAATCACCCTAAAATAAACCAATAAAAATTCTTTGGTTCTTAAAGTTCTTCAAATACCAGTGAAATTGTGTCAAACAAATATTTAGTCTGTCATAGTAAATTCACTATCTTAAATTTAAAATTAATTTTAGATTGGTAATATAGGCCCCAAAGCCTTCCAATATCGATATTTAAAGAACCTGAGACGTAAATTTCTCCGCAATATCAATTTTAGACAAAATCGAAAAATGTAATATTTTCAGTCCCTCATATTGTATCTTATCAACCTAATAGTTGTAAAAAATTATTATATCACATTCGTAATAGACGACCCCGAGAACCCCCTAATATCAAATCTGAAAAAATGCGAATAATTTAAAATTTGGATATTGGATCCGCCATATTGAATTTCAAAAAAATATTTTACGTCTTAATCTAATCTAAACCTAAACCCTTCAAAACCCCCTAGTACCAATTTTAAATGAAATCCGGAAACTTAAAATTTCTAGAGCGTCATATTGCATCTGACATATTGGATTATCATAAAATAATTTTATATTCGCTATTTACATCTTCCAAAACGATTTTGTCCCACCTTTGAACAAAATTGAAGAATGATAAATTTTTATTCCGCTATATTGGATTCGCCATATTGAATCCCGAAAAAAAAACTTTTAAATTCCTAATTGACACCCTCAAGAACCCATAGAGGAGTTTTGGAGAAAATCAAAAATGTAAAATTTTTAGGACGCCATATTGAATCCGCCAGAAAGAGTTTTTCAAAAAATATTTTAAATTCGTTATTAATACTAACAAAAATCTCCCAATATTGATTTTAGACAAAATCGAGAGATGTAGAACCTTTAATACGCCATCTTGGATCCGCTATATTTTTTTTTAAATAATTTCAGATTCGTAATTTCTGGTCCCAAAAACTCCATCATATTGATTTTAAAAAAATCGAACAAAATTAATTTTTTATCCACCGTACTGGATACGTCATATTGAATTTTTTAAAAATAATTTGAGATTCGTTATGTGCGACCTCGAAAACTCCCCCATACCAATTTTGGAGAAAATCGGACAAAATTGATTTTTTCGTCCGCCATATTGGACCTGCCATATTGAATTTGTTAAAAATAATTTCAGATTCGTTATGTGCGACACTGAAAAATCCCCCATACCAATTTTGGAGAATATTGGGAAAAACTGATTTTTTTCGTCCGCCATATTGACTTTTTTAAAAATAATTTTAAATTCGTTATGTGTGACCCCGAAAACTCTGTACCAATTTTGGAGAAAATCAGACAAAATTGATTTTTGTCCGCCATAACGAATTTTTAAAAAATATTTTGGATTCGTTATATGTAACTCCGAAAACTCCCCCACACTAATTTTGAAGAAAATCGGACAAAATTTAATTTTTTTTCCGCCATATTAGATCCGCCATATTCAATTTTTTAAAAATAATTTCAGATTCGTTGTGTACGACCCCGAAAATTTCCCCATACCAATTTTGGAGAAAATCGAACAAAATTAATTTTTTTGGCAGCCATATTGTCAGCGCCATCTTGGATTTTACTGTACGAATTTCGTCCAAAAAAATATTGCACTACCTCAGCAACTTTCTGAATATAACGTAAAAAAATTCATATAAATCGGTACCGCCGTGCTGGAGTAATCGGTGTACATACACAAAAAATACATAGTCGACGAATTGAGAATCTCCTTCTTTTAGAAATCGGTTAAAAATAACTTTATTGACATGAAGGTTACAATCTTCAAAATGAGATTAGTTAGATCATTCATACTGAATTTCCCATTTAAAATTTTTTTTGTACATATTTACATATAAAATCTTCGTTCTTAACTATATAATATATTTTTAATATTCTACAAGCACCTTAACTGAAACTTGAAACCGAAATCTTAATATAGTATATCAAATAAAAATATATATATATATATATATCAATTAAAAAATTGCATAGCTTCAATATTTTACTTATAATGTTGTAGTTGTTAAATACTCAACTTTTTCGTAATATTTTTTATTATGGAAAATTTGTAAACAGATACTGTTTCGAGCGTTTTAAGATAAAATAAATAGAAAATTTTTATAAATATGTTTTTATTCCTCACTTGTTTCCATTCCTGCCTTCATATAAAAATTCACGCTATTTGAGATAATTTTATTCAAAAGAGTTTTATATAAGACTCAAGTCGCGCTAGCAGCTGGAAGGAATTTAAAATGACGTGCCTGCAGGACAATTTGCAGAAGCCGAAATATGGCCGCTCTGGAATGCATTGGGAATCTTCAGGAATGTCGGCGTGTTACTCTCTTGCCAACAATTTTCTTAATAGTAACATTATGTCCCAGTTAGGCTATAATCGTTTAATAAAGGCTTTCTAGAGAATAATGTGGTTTTGGTCTTCACAATATTTCTTGATTCTCTATCTAATTAAATACTTTCAAAAATATGCGATAATATTTTATAACTGCATCTCTTCTTATTTAATGAAATGAAAAATACTTACCACCTTTTATTGCCGTATTTTAAAGGCTTCAAAGATACCTGTAAAGAAAAAATGCAATTAAAATAACCTACACAGAAAAAAAATGTATTATTGTTACCAAAATAATTTATCACACTTTTTAAAAATTGTGTATTCAAATAATATAAACAATACTTTTAATACCATTTTTTGCTAACACCTATAAAAGCTGCATTAAAGATAAGAATGCGTGAAAAAATTCAAAGTTTATTGGAGAAAATAATTATTTGACATCATAATCATCATAATATCAACGTTGGGAACTATAATACAGAATACCTTGTAACCAACTTACAAAAAGCTGTTCTTTTGTGATTTTATGATGGGTAATTTACAAGAAAATGGGCCATTTGGAAATGATCAAGCAGTTAATGAGATTATCATCGATTTGTTAAAGAAGTGGATCAAAAAATTTTGAAGGGATGCACTGTACAACAAAAAATATTTCATGAAGATCTTCACAATTGTAAATATATTTCGAGCTTGTCCTAGAGAAAAAATGTGTTATATTAATGGAATAATAGCGAAGATACAGAAACTATTTGAGCAGTAAAGACACCGGAGAAAAAAACTAAGGAACCACGAAGATTTGACTGCTCGTTTAGATAGACAATTTTGTGTAGCGTTTAAAGATGTAATATAATATGCTAACTTTGTAGAATTCAACAATAATAGCTAGTAACGTCGGATTAATTTCCTTCCCATTCTTACTGCACGTACCAAAATTGAAAAACACTTCTTAAGGGATAAACATTTCTTTCCAATTATCTGATCTCAAAATAGATATTAATATTATTTAGAATTAAATAGTTAAATATATTTTGTACTAATTTTAAAAGAAGTGTTAAAAACTAAAAACGAAAGGTAAAATAATTTTTGATTATAGTGTTTGAATAAAACAGTTATCTTCGTTCAAAGTACTTTCCTAGTCCTAAAAATGTCAAATAAATATAGGAAAAGACCATAATTGGGTACGTAGTCTTCAAATTAAAGACATGAAAAAATAATGCAAAAATACCAATATCCGCAATCATTCTAATCCTTTTACCAATACAACAACTGCAAAATTTGTTAAGTAAAATCAATATAACCTTTATAACCCACCGTACACTGAAAGCGGTATACAGCAAGATAGAATTGAACTAAAGCCATTAGAGGCAACGTATTAGCAATACATTCAGTGCTAAATCGACACAAGTACCTGCTTTTATTGCGACATTATCGGCCACATTACGGGACTAAAGGCCCGGTGAAATACCGTTCTCGGTGGTAATTTACCCTGGTTTTTTTATTTCTTTTTGCCAGCTAAAAAAATAATAATGGTAGCAGGTTTATAGAAAGATTTTATTAAAAGAGATTTCGAGTTTCTAAACTACTGGTGGTATTTATATTCATGCAACGCAAAACTAGATATTTCTTAAACATTATTTTAGTAGATTTTTTAACTTGAAAACTTTGAAGACAATATGTTTTCAGTTTTTTCTTCTTTTGGGATAGTTTGCTTTTGGAAACGGAACCTAATGTGTTAAAGTAAGGCTCTAGTGAAATTTTTGTGCACAGATAAATAATTTAAGAAAATTAATTTCCTTTTTTAAGCGGTTCAAAATGACAATTAATATTTTATCTTACTCTATATGATATCTTATTTCGTTGTTCTAGTAAGAAAGATGCATTGAAATAGAAAATGTTGTTATTGTTTTGGCAAAACTAGAAATTCTCAATTTTTATTTTTAACCACAAAAATAGTACCAATTTTTTAGTTAACATAATGTAGTGGCGAATTTACCGATAATTCTGTAGGTATTGGTTATGTTTTACAATATTTTTGTATTTTTGATAGATTTAATTTATTTACTGTTGTGTATGTGTAAGGCCTTAATAAATCTTCATGGTTCATGAAAGACAACCTTTAACGTTGCCTTTATATATTTATTTTCTTTTGGTTATAAGTTTTTTATGTTGAAGAACAGAGAATTTCTATTGGTGTGCTCTAAAATGCAAAAATGATCTAAAAATTATTTAATAAAGTTGGTCATCCATGATAAAATTAGAATTGTGTGTTAACATGAATGATATTGTGTTGTTATAGGAAATTACATTTTTAGAAAATAAGCCTAGACTATGTTTTAATATTGATATTCATCTATGAATGAATGGTTGTCCTTAATTAAGAAAGTTGTAGGAAATTGAGCCGATAGAAGTTTATATTTGACCGCTATTAAACAGAGTGTTTCCAATAATGTGCTCTAAAATACAAAAATGAGTTGAAATTATTAAATAAGTGGGTCATACGTTACGAAATTATGATTGCTATCATATTTTATTAAGTTATATGTGATCACATCTTTAGAAAACGTATCTAGATTATGTTGCAAATTTCAGACTCATCAATGGTTGGTTTAATTAAGGAAGTTGTAGGGAATTGAGACGATAGAAGTTTATATTTGACCGCTATCAAATATGGCGTTTCCAATAATGTGCTCTAAAAAGCAAAAATGAGTTGAAATTATTAAATAAAGTTGGTCATATATTACGAAATTATGATTAAGTTATAACATGGATATCATATTTTATTAAGTTATAAATAAACACATTTTTCGAAAATATATCTAGACTATGTTGTAAATTTCATATTCATCAATAGAATATTGGTTGTTTTGATAGAGGAAGTTATAGGATATTGAGCCGATAGAAGTTTATATTTGATAGTTGTCAAACTTTTACATTGTAAATAAATTTTTAAGATAGATGTTTTAGTTATAATTAGTGTTCGATCGATATATTTTTTAGTCGATATTCGGCCAATTTTCATATGCTTTCTTGTTATGTTATACAAAAAAATGTAAATTTATATTTTATTGGCTATCTAACGGTGACAGATTTAAACTTTCTTGGATGAAAACTAGGGAGCGTTTTAAATCTGCTAGGCCTATTTGAAGATATTACAAAATGTCCAGTTCTTTAGTGTTGCAGAACTTATATTATTTAATTCAACCCTTAATGCTTACCTTAACAAAGAAACGTCTAATTTTGCTGGAGCAGGAACTATGAAAAAGATAATAAAAAATAATTCGGGAAATGTTATTCATCACTCAGAAATTCGAATAAAAGACACATACAAAATACCACAATACTTAGATAACCAGAATGAAATAGAAATTCTAGGAGTACAACACAATAGTAGCGAGAGCGACGATAAACTTGCAAAGTGAGATTGCACTTCTGAAACATTTAAAATTATTCATCACTCTATTCACAACCTTTTCTTGAGAACCTACGAAGAATTCGTAATGAAGTCTTAAGAATCTTCTCTCATTGCAACAAAATCACCCACTAAAACATCTGTTTCCTAACAAATACAATGTAAAATTACCCATCCTTTCAGGAAAAACGAATCCTATTTCATGGTGGAACGAAAAACAGAAGATCGTGTCTCTATAATATTCTCAAGCCGTTATTTATTTGTTTCAGTTGCATATTTTTGCACGATAGTCTGCCAAAACTTAAATACATATTAATATCACAGATAATATCATAGAAGTGACAACAAGGGTTCCTTCCAAAACCAAATTTCGTGACCTTGCCGATCTCGCAATATTACACTGAGAAAAATTGTAAAATTAGAAAGAATCGACCAAAAATTATTTTATTTTAATCAGATGCATCAAAAAGCGTTTTATCTTGTCGTTTTCTATTTGAATTTTATATTTTTTATGTAAAATTATCATTTATAAGATATTTTTGCTTAAATATGTGCTTGACCTTTTTATATTGCCTAAAAATCTTTCGAAGTAAGTATTTGAATATTGTTAGAAATGATAAAAAAAAGTGATGTGCTGGTTAAAATTACCCGTAATTTAAGCTTAGCTTACACAACGCTTGATTCATTGTAGATTGCTTGCTTGATTTCGTCCTTGGGTTTCAAGAAAGCTATAGCGCTAGATGTTGTAATAGGTTTTTTACGTAATTGGCTTCATATGTATTCTCGGTTGGGTTTGTAGGTAATTTTAATAAATGTAAAGTGACCTTTAGAAAAATGAGTATAAACTATAGCGAATTTTCTCTCAAAATTTACAATCAATTTCAGAGTTTTCTAACAATCAATACAATATATATTATAACAATAGTTTTATAATCAATGTAGTATCACTGTAAATTCATTAAATATTGTCTCGTGATTAATCGGCTATTGGTTGTCGTGATAAATTAATGTGTAAATAACTAAATTCGACTTAATGTTTAGATCTTAAATCCATTATAGAAACAAACACGAAAAATAGAACATGATTTAAAGCAGTATTTTTGATCGGGCCCATGAAACAGAGCTGTATTGACGTCATTTTCTATTAGTCTTGCAAGCACAGTAACCATCACAGCTTCCAGCACGCAGTCCGGCAGCCAAACAAGCATCGTATGAGCTAAGCTTTAGTATAAAATATTTATCTTAATGACATAACAAATTTAGGCTAAGAAGTTATCTAATGAGATTTTGTAACACATATTTTTAAAGAAACGTAATATATTTACTAAGTATCTTTACAAATCTATTCGATATACAGTTTTCTCAAGTTATACGGAACCTTTAAACAACATGAAAAAGAAAAGTACCCAATTTGTTACATTAGAATGGAATCAATTTTTTTGGTTTAAAAATATGATACTTTTTACAAAAAAAGAAGTATTTCCACCTATCTGAGTTTTATTTTTACTTTTTGTCAATGGAGAACTTACATCTTATAGTAATAATTTTTAATCATTATTATCAGTGTTATCGCGGTATTTTTTCTAATTTTTACAAATTTCCCCAGTGTAACATGGTAGGTCATAAGATCACGAAAATTGAACCCATTAACTTGAAAGTAAGATGATGAAATATGTGTGAATATTTTTGGCTTGCATCTAAGTAGATTGGTGAGACACAAAATTCAAATGAACATTGAAAAAAAAAAGATATCTTGATATTTCAAAATTAGTTTTAAAGAGGAAGGATCATACTTTTAAATACTCCTACTAGTTTTGTGAAAAAAAAAACCTTGTGATTTTACGTAACCTCAAAGATGTCAAAAAACAGTGTTTTTACACTTTTAGGTTAGAATATCTAAAAAATCTAACTAGATTCGGCAGCACAAACATCCTTCAGAGAAGAATAGAATTTCTATTACTAAAAATCAGTCAAGTTTTGTTGGCCTGTGTTATTTATGAGAGTGATTAACTTTTTATATTTTTACAACGATCATTTTCGTTTTTTTTTTAATTTCTTATAGTCCTAACATATTTTTAACCAAGTATTGTACATAATACTGCCAGTGGTGAAAAATATCTCGCTTTAAGTAAAATTATTATAAATATGATGTCGCAAAATATTTAATAAAGGAAAAAATCTGGTTCAATTTATTAATTTTTATTTTTTTGGTATGTTTCACATTTTCTATTTGTCTTAAACTTTTTCGTCTGTATTTCTAAAGGGCAAATGTACTTGGCAGTCCTTCAATTGCTACTTAATTTTTTTCTGCAATTGCAAAAAAAAATATATTTTCGATTAAATATTACCTAATATCTCTCACTTGACTTCATAAAGTGCCCCATATTAAAACTAATAATTGAAAATAATTATTCTCACAAAAGAGCAATATAAAAAATACTTCATCTGAAACACCAAAATATTGTTACCTAACTATGGGTTTTAAATTTTAATAATCTTGTTTTGAATAAGCATATAGTTTATAAAAAAATATTGTTCATATCTATAAACACGCGTGAAAATGCTTATTCGGCTTTCGTAACATGTGCCACTAAATCCATTGGAAAATCATCGGTATATTGAGAGGAAGCTTGTCGCACTGTTGAATATCAAATTTATCGCTTCGGTGTTTAAAAAACCAATTTAAATTTTATGCGGTTGAACATACAGTTTTGGATACATGAGAAGAAAGTTTAAAAACAGTAGGGTAGAAATTTAATGAAAAAATCTGTATGCTCGCAATGCATTAAGAATTCTTGTAATTTGTTTTCTCTAATATAGATATAGAGATAAGGTGTTACATTGATATGATGCTATATTGCAAAATAATAATAAGCAAAATGTAATAAATATGTCCTAATTATAATGGTAGGAACAGCAAATAATGCGATTCTCGTCTTTAGCAATAAATATCGGTAACTGTGATATTCCATCTTATTTTTTATAATTATAAATTATTTATAGTTTTAGTTGCGGTAGAGTTTTTTTTATTTTCTTCTTAAAAGGTAATTTCAGCGATGAGAGCTAAATTGTATAAATTAAAAATCATAATCACTAAAGTATGAAAACAATCAAGAACTTCTACATAACAAGAATACAGCGATGATATGTGACAAAAACTATGATGAAAACTACATATTAATTTTTTTGTTAGATTTATAGATTTGTTTTCCTTTAAATTTACCTATTGTCATGGTTCAATTTTGCGCTTAGGCTCACTATGGCTAATTTATATAATTTAACATTATTTTGCAAATATTGTCGTTATGGGCAACACAGTATCATTTCCCTAAGTATTTGTCAGGAATTCTTTGAAAACAAGCATTAAGTACAGTTTCGATTAATTTTATTTGTCATTATTTTGTCCTACTTTGGTATTTCACTACAATGTGCTTAGGTATTTTCTTATCAATATCAAACTTACTGCTACCTTTTTTTTTGTATTCAGATAGATCTTGTTTTTCCCTACCATTTATATTTACATTTGATGGGATTGTTTGTATGTATGTTGGCTTATAAAAATCAAGAAATTTCTGTTGATGTATTAATATATATTTCTTGAATTTAAAACAAAAACTACTGGGATATTTATTAGATTTATTATTTTTGTTTTGACTGAAAAATGCTAATGATTAACGAATTAGCTTAACTAACAAATGCATTTTAGTCGACTGTTGTTGCCCGGTGTTTTCTTTTTGAGCTATCATTTCTTTCACATGTGGTAATTGAACGCGCCTAACGGAAGTCGATTAGTGCGCAAGCAGGGCCATGGTTATAAATAGAGGCCGTTTTGTCTTGATTTTCCACTTGGTTTGATTCGGCCAAAGCAGCTGCAGACTTGCAACTCAATTTTTAGTTGCCAAATTTTTGGGATTCTGAGATGGAAAGTCGAAAATTATCCCGACAATTTTGTTAAGTTTTGGTGTACCGTATCTTTGGTCAGTTATGGTTTTTTTTATCGAGATAAACCTGAAGATAGGGATTTTAGGCAGTTTGCACGGGTCAACGAAGGAATCAGTCTGACGCTAGAAAATAGGGATCCACCCTTTGGGTACAAACATCAATCCACACTCTGGGTAGAGAACAACCCAGATCCACCCTTACGGACAGAACATCAATCCACCCTTAGGGATACACCAGTCCACCCTCTTCTGGGTGTAGAATATCCTGTTTCACCCTCCGGGAACGAGAACAGTCTACTCTTCAAGGAAGAATCCTTCAAAGATCACCTATTTCCTATGAATAAAGAGTGAGATAAGTACTAAACATTTACGAGGTTCATTTGACCATTAAGATTCTTATCTACTTCCATTCATTCAATTTAATAATTTTGTTTATTAATTTTTTTCTTAGAGCTGAGTTGATCGCTAGACCCAAGCAACAACGTGGGGGGGGGGGTTTCTGAGTTTACCCGGCTGAAATTCAATGGCGTCCTTTTTAAACACCCACCCCTCCTCTACGACATAGGGGCTGGCTTGGCACTTTGCTTGCTGGTGCCGCCTCTGCTCTGCTCTTACTAGCGCCTTTTTCATTAAATACCAGTGTAGCACTATAAACTTTAAATTATTGTTATTCTAAACTTACATTTAAGAAAAATTATGTTTTGATAAAGAGAGTAGCATAGATAATGAAAACAATAATGAAAAAATATTTAAAAACACTACTTTGTCTAAAATGTTTTATTTAGTTATATAAAATATATCTAATGTTAAACAACAAAATTCTAAAGACTTTATATATCCTCAGATTGTAAAATTTCCTGAAGATTTAGGTATTTGAGGATAAATGAATAACTAGGTACTGAAAAAAGTATTTTATATTTGATAATTGGATTATCTAAATATTTTTATCACACAATATGTAGACTTCTTTTTTATATGTATTTAATTTTCTTTCATGATCTTTGATTGGTCAATTATTTTTTTTTCTGTCACAGTAATTTTTAGTGAAAGTATTAGTTATACTGGTAAGAATTAACTGCCATCAAAATATATTAATCATTATCATAGTCATTAAGTATTTTCTGGAAAAAAACATAAACTAGCAACTATTACAACTACAGAATCTCGAAGATATTGCAGTACACCTTTAAAGATTAAAATTATCTTCAACAATAGGTTCTCTATCGTATATTATTGAATTTTTGAAATGATTTCCTTAAAGTAATATGGCTGTAATATCCTCCCAAATAAGTGAACACAGGCATATCCGATTTTAGGTTGTCCATATGATGTTCTCCAATACAAGTAATTTTTAATATTCCGTCAATTTCATTCTTTTTGGTATTCAGTACTGTCCTCTTTGCCATATTTAGATGATAAAGAATATATTTGTAAAAATTTCATTAGCTCTCAGTTACAATGAGAATTTTTCAGTCCCAGTTCTACATCTTTTGCCTTTTCAAGCTAGATTGATGCAAAATTCCTAAATTTAATAAGAGGTCAAATCTCAGTCGTCAGTTTTATAATTTATTCAAACTACTAGGCACAAAGGATGACTCGTATACTTACTGGTTATCCATATAGGTATCTTATTTCGAAATTACTGTTTATTTGGATAGCTCATGTAATAGAAGGTTTATTCCGAAAAACAGTAAGAAATTTACTTGTTAATAATAAACCACCCTTTCTTGAAATTAAAGGTCTTAAATAAGTTATAAAATATTTTAAAAATTTCATGATTTATAAGCTTTTTATGTTAAAATTTTTCGTTTCCTTTCTTCAATGCCTTTTCGTAATCAAATTTCGTATATTTCTTTTAAATTTTTGTCTCCGCTCCCTCAATGTGTTTTTGTTTTTGATAAGTATTTTATACAACTGGAAAATTTACTTGGTATACTGTGCTAGTTTAATTTTTTGTAAAATGACACTCACACACTTAGCTACTCTCACTAGGTACAAAAGTTTCACGATGAATCGCTTTTTGACATTTACTCAACCATCTTTTTCTTAAAAAAACACGAAATACTGGCACCGTCTGACTGTAGGTAAACAATATTTATACGGTATCTTGAAGTGTTTAAGATACTATTTAAACGTGTAATATACAGAGATCTTTCAGTAAATACAAAAAAAAAACAAATTGAATTTCAGGGTAAGAAAGCGGAACCGCAGCAAGAACCAAGCAGCTGCTCTGATATAAAGCAACGTTTTCAAACCTAGTTTATCGTTTGGCCTGTCCAGGAAATCGTGTTTTTTTAATTACATTAACCTATAATAATAAAGCATAAAATATGGTTTTCCTGCGCATAGGTTTATATTATTACTAAAAAATTATACGAAACAGTACAAAGAGAGGATAACTTCTTATGGTTCTTTTCTTCTTAGACATTAATTTTTAAAGATTCTTAATACAAATCAGAGTAAAGTAATAATTTTAAGAAAAAACTTCTCTAAAATTGTCTTAGACATGCGTTATTGACTACTTTAACGCATTTATAATCACGATACAAAAGGGAAGCTTATTTTCAAGCTCTTCTAATTTAAAGATTTAGGATAATCTGACAACGTGACTTCAACCACAAGACAGTATTATAAAAGTTGGTGCAAGATCAAAGTAAATTTAAGCAAACTCCGGTCTGTGGTGTTATCGAGAAATTTAGTTTTTAACCGACTTCTAAAAGAAGGAGGTTCTCAATTCGTCGAGTATCTATGTTTTTTTTATGTATGTATATCGATTACTCCGGAACGGCGGCACCGATTTGAATAAAAATTTTTACGTTATGTTCAGGAAGTTGCTGCGGTGGTCCCATATTTTTTTGGACGAAATTGGTGCAGTAAAATCCAAGAAGGAGCTAACAATATGGTAGCCAAAAAAATTAATTTTGTCGGATTTTCTCCAAAATTGGTGTTGGAAGATTTTCGGAGTCGTACCCAATGAATCTAAAATTATTTGTAAAAAATTCAATATGGCGGATCCAATATGGCGGACAAACAAATTTGATTTTGTCCGATTTTCTCCAAAATTGGTATAGGGGAGTTTTTGGGGTCGCACATAACTAATCCAAAATATTTTTAAAAAATTTAATATGGTGGATCCAAAAAAATCAATTTGTCCGATTTCCAAAACTGATACGGGGGAGTTTTCGAAGATACACATGACGAATCTAAAATTATTTATAAAAAAATTCAATATAGCGGATCCAATATGGCGAACAAAAACTCCAAAATTGGTATGGGGGAGTTTTCGGGGTCGGACATAACGAAACTGAAATTATTCTTAAAAATTCAATATGGCGTATCAAATATGTTGTACGATTTTTTCAAAAATTGATATGAGGGAGTTTTTGGATTCGGACATTATGAATCTTATATTATTTAAAAAAAAAATAAATATGGCGGATCCAAGATGGCGGATTAAAGGTTCTACATCTCTCGATTTTATCTAAAATCAGTACTGGGGGATTTTTGTTAGCGTTAATTATGAATTTAAATTATTTTTTAAAAAACTTAATCTGACGGCATCTTAAAAATTTTACATTTTTCGATTTTCTCTTAAACTGATATAGGGAATTTTTGAGGGTGTAAGTTACGAATTTAATAGTATTTTTTTCAGGATTCAATATGGCGGACTAAAAATTTTACATTTTTCGATTTTGTTCGAATGTGAGACTGAATCGTTAAGGATGTAAATAGCGAATATAAAATTATTTTAAGAAAATCTAATATGTCAGAGGCAATATGACGGTCTAGAAATTTTGAATTTCTGGATTTCATCTAAAATTGGTACTAAGGGGTTTTGAAAGGTTTAGATTTAGGTTACATTAAGACGTTGAAATTATTTTTTTGAAATTAAATATGATGGATCCAATATAGTCAGTTGAAAATTTCCCCTTATTCACATTTCATCAGATTTGGTATGAGGATGTTTTCGGGGTCGTGTGTTACGAATGTTAAGTTAATTTTTTACAATATTAGGTTGACAAGGGAGTGAGGGAGTGAGGGAGTGAAAATTTTGAGTTTTCCGATTTTGCCTAAACTTGATATTGCGGGGTTCTTGAGCGTATACAAACTCAATATGCATTATAAAATATATTGAGCTAAGAAATATACTTCTTTCTTCTTTAAATATCGATATTGGAAGGTTTTTAGGCCTATATTACCAATCTAAAATTAATTTAAAATTTACGATAGTGGATTTACTATGACAGACTAAATATTTTTTTATACAATTTTACCGGTTTTTGTAGAACTCTAAGAATCAAAGAATTTTTAGTGGTTCATTTTAGGGTGATTACAACTTTGGATAAAATGGGTATTTTTTTGTCACCTTGCAGTCATTGCGAGGTACATTAATCTCGATTAGTACTTAGTTCAAATAATTTATGGATATCATATTGAACTCAAAACTAAAAATCTAAAAATAAAATTAAAAAAGAAATTGAACCGACTTCTAAAAGTGCGCTTAAAAGTGAAAAATAACTATAAATTTCTATATGAAATTGAAATTTTTTAAGTCGGCGCGAAGTTATTTCTAAATGAAACAAATGACTAAAAATATATACAAATTATGGTAAGGAAGCAATTACAAACAAAGTATTGTTTATGCGAACCCCATTTTGTCAGGTATTGGTTTGGCGCCGACTTCAAACATTTCAATTTCGTATAGAAATTTATAGTTATTTTTCACTTTTTAGGGCACTTTTAGAAGTCGGTTCAATTTTTTTTTATAAAAATTTTATTACACTTTGTTCTTTTTGAAGTTGTTGAAAGAATAATCTAGATACGGTTTATTTTATATTATATATTGACGGTAGTATCTAAAGTTAACTATTGTAGCATATATTACTACCTCGTGATATTGATTCTTGCTTTCACCTAGTAACTAACAACTTTTCTTTAAGTAATATATTATTTAATAATTAAAACTACAAATATCATTACCAAAATCGTAAAAGCACTAACGAAATTATGAATCTTGGCAGAGCTTTTAAGCTAAAAGCCCAGGAAATATGAAAACGTTATATTGTCATCTAATTCCCTTTATTTAACGCTTAATTAAAAGCATGTTGGCGTTTTAATGGCTAACACAAGGAAATTAAAGAATTTTTAAGCATCCTTTTGTAAATCTAAATAATTACGTGTGCATACCGGAGTAAAATAATATCTAATCATGCTGTTTAAAACCTACACCAACTGTAATTCTGAAGAATTAATAATATAAATATCATATTATTTCTCATAATTTTAACCACATTTTGTAATACATTTATAGGTTATGATCGATTATTTTCGACGTAGTGTTGTTCGAAAAGGATTTTTTGAATAAGCTATTTTAAATAGTATGTAAATATGCTTCTATCTCAGTGGTAAGCCTCGATAAGTCAAATTAACCAAAAATTTTATATTTATTCGAAGAGAAACACTCGAGCTTCTTAGTTCTAAAAAGTACTGTTGTTACAGCAAAATTTTAATATTTTTGCTAAATGAAACTTTTAGGTTGTTTTCCACTTTATATTAGTACACTGAATATATATTTCGCTATACTAGAGATTCTTCGGGCACTGTATTTAAACTGAGAAGAAATTAAGAACTAAAGAAGGATCTGATTGTTTGGTAACTGCCTTTATGCTCTAAAAAGTTTTTAAGGTGTGTACATATTTGATCAAGGGGTCGGGCTGGTTCTACTTAGGGATTTTTCAGTATTTGGAATTCTATTAATTTCTGACTTTCATAACAAGATATTTTTTTGGGCGTATCTAATACATATATAATCTCAAATTTATCATTAAAGCTACACACTCAGATTTAAATAATTAAATCTCATTAAATAAATAGCAGTTATTAATTGTTTCCAACCAGGTATAACTAATTTTACACGTATTAGATAAGAGCAAAAAACTAGCTTGCTATGACGGTTTACAAATTAATCTAATTAGTAATACTGGAAAATACCTAAATAGTCAATTAATAATCAACCGGTCCTCTTTATTAAATATGTATAACACCAGAAAAATTTTTAGAGAATAAAAGTAGGTCACGAAGAATCAGATATTGCCAGTCGTTAATTTCTTGTCAGTTTAAACACAGTGCCCTTAGAAGCTATAGTATAGCAAAACATATGTGTACAGTATACTAATATAAAGTGAAATCGACCAATAGGTTTATCAATTTCCATCAAGTAGCGATTTCATCATTAACTATTTAAAATTTTAATACATTGATATCTTTGACTAATATTGCTAGAAACTCAATTCAAAAATCACTAACTGGGAGAAACAGTTACAAATATTATAACCTCTTAATTATATTCGCTTCTTCCTTCAATCATTAGGCATGTTTTCATAGCGGTACCTAAATTTTTATGGGTCAAGCTGGTAAACTCCAACCACTTTGAACCCTCTCAAACCTTTACTTATGTTAGATGATTTATTATAGACCTTTGTGAAAGGTTCTAAAATGTCGTATTGAGTATTTCTTCTCGGATTTTTCACTTCAACATCCCTTCTACAATCCCACGACGATTTGCAGTTCTTTCCTCCTTGGGGAAAGAGGCTCCCTAGTTAATGGCTCATTAAGTCCAATTATATGTTCGTTGACAGATCTCATTCCAGAAGCTTTTTTTAGCATTCAGAAAACTTGCATTTGTGTATATTCGGAATCCACACAAGCCTTATTGTGCAGCCGTACTTTGCCTTCTTCTTCCTCTTTTATTTAAGACGACGTCTTATTTTTCTGCTTTCGTGCCATCGTTTTGGAGGTCGACCAGTGGATGTTCTAGTGTTTGGTATCTCGTTCTTAGCCCATTTTGCCCATCGATCGTCGCCCATTCTGTCCACATGGTCCCTCCAATATCTGCGCCTTGACCTTATGAATCGTACCACATCAGGCACCTTAAGCTCTTCCCTTATTTCGGAACTTCTTATTTGATCTCTTAAGGTTACTCCTTTGATTGTTCGTAACGTTTTAATTTCAGCCGTTCGTAACATACTTTTTGTTTTAGATGTTTCGGCTCGAGTTTCCGATGCATAAGTTAGTACTGACTTCCTGGTATAGATTTTTATTGCTTGATACATCAACTCCCAAGTATCTGCAAGACATGCTTTGTCTGATAGGATGGTTCTTCACCACCAATTTGCATCTGACAGGATCTTTTGAAATTACCATCGTTTTGGTCTTTTTTGTAGATATTTCCATATTTAAATTTTTTGATGTGGTCTGGAATCGGTATAGTAGTCGTTGCAGATCGTCTTCATTTTCTGCTAACAGTAAGGCGTCGTCGCCAAAACATGAGATTTTTAAAGATTTTCGCCCATTTTGTATTCTCCACTGACTTCTTTTACATTTTGAATTATCTTGTCCATAATTAAATTAAAGAGAAATGGATTCATACTATCACCTTATCGTATTCCCGTCATGATAGGTATTTCCTCTGTTACTCCTTGTTGTGTCTTTATGCGTGTCTTATTGTTTTTATTTAGCTCTTCAATTACCGTAATATAGTTGTGGTTAACGCCATTTTCCTGAAGTATTTGCAAAACGCCTTTAAGTCGAACTCTATCAAACGCTTTTTTAAGATCCACTAGTTTATTGTTTTCTACCGATTTTTCAATAGTCTGTCGGATAATGAAAATCGCATCAACTGTCGATCTGTTCTGTCTAAACCCGTGTTGTTCTTCGCTTATTGCAATTTTACTCGTTAGTTTTGAAGTCATGATTTTTGTTAATAATTTGCTTGTACTGTTTAGTAGTGTTATTATTCTATAATTGTTGGGGTCATTCTTATTTCCCTTTTTGAAGATGGGTATAGTCAGGCTGTTCCTCCACTGTTCTGGAATACTGCAGGTTGATAGAATTTTGTCGAATAGTATTGTTAGTGCTTTTTCTAGTTTAAGGTCCCCATATTTAAGCATTTCATTGGAAATATCATCGGTTTCCGCAGCTTTTCTATTTTTCAATTTGGTCAGCATTTCGTGTACGTCTTCTATTTTTATGTTCTCGTCTTCCATCATCGGTTTTACCGTATCTAAATCTATTTGGATGTCCTCATTATTATACTCCTGGTTATTGTAAAGGCTCTGCATGTATTCTTTCCAGTTTTCTGCTGCTATAGAGTTGATTACCACTTCTTCGTTGACTTGTTTCTTCCTATTTCTTATTACGTTCCAAAATTTCCTTTGCCCTCCGTATAAATTCCTTTCCATTTCGCGCCAATATTGCAGCTCTACTGTATGTCTGAGCATATATTAATAGTCTTATTTCTGTTTACGTCTTTCTTGCAGATATTGCCACATTGTGGTATAGCATAAATTTTCTCGGTATATTGTCCAAACTAGTAATATAATACTCTCTAGGTCCGGTGCTCCTACCACACACTCTAGGTCCCGTATTTCTACCGAACCTCCAGGATATCTCAGTTGTCTATAAATAGAGAGAGTTGCGGTTTTGACAATACTATGTTACTTTTTCACGAACAGAAAGAGGGCATGAAAAGAAATTTTATATATGTTTTTGTTCCAAAGAAACAGAATGTTTTTAAAATATTGTTGTCAATTTTTGTTGGTATATCTTCGTGACCCTTTAACTTATTAAAATAGTAAAAACTGTTTTAATAAAGTTTTTTAAATAAGACCCTTTTATGGTACTATACAATACGCGTTTATTGTTTTTAAAAAACATAATATAATCTATTGGTCATAAAAACATCAGCATCTGATATTTGAAAATAACCAGTGAGGAAAGTTTGGAACTTGTGTTGCCTCTTCATTTTAGGACAAATATTTTACAGAGTTAATGGAGGAAGTAATAGATAAATAGAAATTTAGTTAGTTACAAAACAAAATTTATAAAAATCGCTACCGTACTATGGAAAATTTTATTTTAAATGAGCCAATATTGCATTAGAAAAAAACGGCAACAATCTTAAACAGCTGTATTTGTTAACCAGTAAACTTTAACGCACTAATTTATTAACACAGTTTAAATTTAAAACCAATTAAAATTGACAGTTGAGGGTATAAATTGACAATTCCAATAATAAGTGAAGCAAGTTTGAATCTTTAAGTACAAGAATATTTTTTTATTATTTTTATGGAAAATTTTCGTGAAACCATCACTCTTTCGTACTGATTCCGTATATCTATATATCTTGATTTTTATCCTTCATAACTCTAAATAAGCATTTATTTGTTGACATATGTAATACAAATTATAAAGACGTTGTAAGCAAGACAAAACTGGTCAACTATAATATCTTATTTCCGTGGCAACTAGATCGGGTCTATGTCTTAAACACTCTTAGTGAATCTGGCTGGTTAGTAGCTTTAAACTAATTTATTGACTAAAATAATACAGATTTCGTAATTCATATCATTATTTTTCTAAATAGTTATTTTTTAAGTTAAAAATTCTTTATTAAATAGTTACCAAATAATAAATTACATTGTAATAATTATTTGTTATTTTAAGCTACTGCGACAACCTCCTACGAAATCAAATGCAAAATTTATAAAATTATCAAATTGTGATTTGTCTATTAAAAATAGTAAGTGATTCGGTTAGTAATGTCAAAAAATCCATTTTTCTTTTGTTTGGCAAGCAAAATTTCACAAGTGGCTTTTTGCATTTCAATGTATCTTTTCTTCAATTTATAGGGAAACCATTTTCTTTTTTTTTAATCTTGCCCAGTGCATATATATATATATATATATATATATATATATATATATATATATATATATATATATATATATACATATATATATATATATTTGGAAAAAGTGTATTAGGAAATATTCAAAGCTGCTGCCAATTGTTTTATCGTACGAGTTGAGTCCTTATCCAATAATTGCTTCAAATTTGCATCTTCAAACTTTTTTTGGCTGACCTGGACGTTTCTTGTCTTTTACATCAAAATCGCTACTTTTCAAGCATTCAACTCATCGTTCACAAGTTTTCTGGGTTAAGACATTCTCACCACCAGCTTCAATCAACAATCGATAACTTTCAGCAGCTGTTTTCTTTAAATGAAAGAAGGTTGTTAAACTTCCCTCAAAACGTCCTTTCCTAATAAGAAGTTCGACATTTTCGAACCTCTCAAGAACTATGTTTTTTGTACAATAATAGTTAATAAAAAAAACTGGCTTTTAATCCCGTACGTGTCATTAATATATATATATATATATATATATATATATATATATATATATATATATATATATATATATATATATATATACATATATATATATATATATATATATATATATATATATATATATATATATATATATATATATATATATTATTAATATTTATCTCAATGACGAATCCGAATCTTAATATTGGAGTAAGCAATTAAGCGTAAAAATCTCACAGCAGTGAAAATTTGCTATCAAAAATCATGGCCATTCATAAATCACTGTCTCACTAGTTATTAATAAATCGCTATATCGAATACCTCAGTCAACCCATCAGTGGCTCTTAGTAAAATCGACATTATTAACCGAAACACCAATTATATATCGACTATTGCATATTTTTGAAAACCTTACAAGGAATTAAGTTAACCGAAAAAATAGTATACAGCCTGTCTTATTAAAAAATCACTTGATTGCCCTTTACATTTTGGGAAAAATGAGTTGTAGAAATAAACCATCTACCATTATCTCACTACCCAAAATCTGGTATAAAAACTTTTTTAAGTTTAAAGACAATTCTGCAGCTTAAAAACTAAAACATATATTGAAATTTTGTTCATAGGAAATTTATTTTTGTTAAAAAAAAGTAGCATAACGTGTCGCAAAAATGCCAACCTTATATCTGTACTAATAATAGCGAAACCCCGTTAATATATCAAGAACTAGACACCCTGTACAATATTGAAGAGTTTTTAATAAACAAGGCATTTTTGATGTACAAGGTGTCCCATTTTTTATTCAGCCGCGTCCTAAAACATACGTCAAAGACGACGGGGAGAGAAAAGAAACAAATGTGTTATTTTACGCAGCAGCAACAAATTCATCATCCTGTAGAAAAATAATGGAAGAAGTTGGCGTAGCAAAATCTGACGCTGAAAAAATTTTGAAAAAGTATAAATACCACCCATATAAATTCAAAATAGTGCAACGTTTATATCCTGGAGATGATGAACTCCGATTTCGAACAAATCCGAATTTACGAATCTTTTGGCAGATTTGTTATCTGGTCTGACAAATGTTATTTTTCAAGTGCGGGAATTTTTATTCGTCACAACACAAAAAAATCACCATTTAATTCTCGAAAACGCACAACAAGGGCGCTTCGGGGTTGGTGTTTCGTGTTTTATTTTGAGCCAACGCATAGTCTACAAGATGTATAAAGGGAGTCTCACAGTACGTATACACCTAGAAATTCTTGAGGAAGTTATTCCAGAATTATTTGAAAATGTTCCATTGCCCATTTCAATTCCATTTATCTTCAACAAAACGGTGCCCCGAGCCATAACTCTGAGTTGTTGAGGCCATTTGTAGACAATAACTTTCCTCAAAGATGGATAGGTACCAATGAACCAGTAAGATGACCCGTATGATCTCCCGATATTTCCATTTTGGATTTTTTTGTGGGGTTTTATACAAAATCAAGTGTATAAGACACGACATGAACCTATAACGGAATTCTGACCTTGTTTTCCAAAATAAAATACACACGTTATATATTTTTTAAAAGCCTAAATTATACTTAATCAATATCTAAAATAATATACGGGGTGTCCTATTTAAAAAATTATAAGTTTGGTTAATATTTCAAAAACTAAACTTTTTAGAAAAAAAACTGACTACGCCGCTAAACTCTACGTAAAAAAATTAACGAATAACGGAATACGAGATTCTCAAAATCACCCTCTAAATTAAAAACTAAGACACCTGAGTCTTTCGTTCAGTAGGACACTCAAGTGAAAACCGCAACACTCTGTCTTTAATAATAACTCCAATACCTTCTAAAAGTGTCGAAAATGGGACACCCTGTACATTATAAATGAAAATCTTTTTAAGTTGTAAGCATTCGCCATAATAAGTTTACGTTTAACCAATGCAGTAAATTATATCAAATCTTTTAAACAGGGATAATAAAGAAGCTTATTAGTAATAGACTATTTATCCCAGCTACATGTTAATAACTAAGGAACTAATAAAAATAACTTTGCAATTAAATAAGTGCTAGTTTAGTTTTAGTCTTATACTAAAACAATCGTATTACCTTAACTAACCTTTCCGTTTTTAAAACCAGAATACTAAAATAAACAGGAAGCAATGCTTTAATTCTATTCTCCATCGTTTTAAGTTCTCTAGTTTCCAATTAACTTTTTAACTTTTGCACCGTCGTTATAATTAAGAAACAAAATTAATTATTTAAGTCTCTAGTTAGATTAAAATTCATAGTAGAAATATTTTGTGAAATAAACGTTACACAATTAAGTTTTGCATAAGTTTTTTACTTTTAAATACTACAATAAATTTAGTAAAATAATTGGATGAATTTCCATTTTAAATGATTGTATTTTTAGCAGTTTATATTTGCTATATTATAGTAGTGAGATCAAGTGATTCTCGAAAAATTCACTAAATCATGGATTTTGAGAAAGATATTTCATTGTAAATTAAATGTTTATGCTAATTTTTGTTAATGTTATTAACAATTAAAATTTTAAGCACGATTAAATTGAAAATGTATTTTCATTCAAAGTACAATAGATAATTACATGGATTTTTGTACACCTATTAAGTGGTGGTTGGATTGTTATAAATAATTGAATTTGCAATAACTTTTTTAAACAATTGCTATTTTTAATGCTTCCTTCAAGCTGTAAAAGAATAAAACCTTTGCAAAACTGTGACGAAAACGCTCATCTTCAATAGCCTGTAAATAGAATTTTGTACTTTTACTCCATTTCGGACATATTAAATTTTTTGTCACTCAGTGCGCTCTCTGGTCGCACCACCGCGCCCGACTGCTCGCTACCGCAATGGTTTGGCGGCAGTGCAATCTGGAACAACGTGCACGTTTGAACCTGCATCCACATTTTTCGCCAATTAGCAGACTTCGACAAATAGGGAAAAGATCCAATCAGAAACAATGTGTGGAAAATTTCAGAAATGAAGAAAGAAATAAAAGGGGTAAAAGAATCCTTCAATATGCATATAATCAGAACTTATCAATCGCCGACACCTACTTCAAGAAAAACCTTAATAGGATATAGACAAAGAACGCTCCCAGTGTAACTAAAGAATGAAATTGATTTTATCTTAACAAACAAAATAAAAACTGTTAAAGATGTATAAGTTCTCAACAAATTTCGATCAGGTAGTGACCACAGGTTAAGTAGAGCTCGAGTATATCTGAACCCTAAACTAGAACGAATAAAATTACTAAATAAACCAACATCAAGAATAAACATCACTAACCTAAGTACCAACCTGGACTGCTATCAAGAACTTATCGAAGAAACGCTACAAAATTCAATAGATTGCACACAGCTAATTGAGATGGTCTTAAATTTCGCGAAAGAAATTGGAAGACCACGACAACGCCATCATAACAGAAAACTTTCAGATGAAACAAGAGCTATTCTAAAACAATGCAGACAAATGAAAGTTCACTCCACAACACACAGAATAGAATACACCGAACTGTGCAAAATAATGAGTAAAAAGATTGCAGACATCTTATAACGAAAGGCTTGTGGTAAATGAAATCATAAGAGCTACAAAAAGGCCAAAAGTACGTTAACAATCAGCAAAAAACAAATTAGCCTTGATCAACGATGGTGAAAGGATCACAATAAAATTACATAATAGAACACGTAACCAGATTTTATATGGACCTATTTAAAGCACTAGAAATACAAGAAGTAGGGAAAGAGGTAATTGCAATTCAAAAAGACCTTCCAGATGATTTCATGGATGCAGCAAAGGAAGCTCTTAAGAGCATGAAGAACGGCAAAGCAGCCGAGAATGACGGTGTTACAGCGGAACTCCTAAAGTAAACTGAAAAACAACTTCGGAAATCTTAGCAAAAATATGTCAAGACTGCCGAAAAGCAAGGCATATTCCAAAACAATGGAATAGTGCTAATATAACCCTCATTCACGAAAAAGGTAGTTAACTTGCTACCAGTAATATACAAACCATTTACCAAGATAATTAACAAAAGAATACAAAGTATACTTGATTATGTTCAATCTAAAGAGCAAGAAGGTTTTAGAAGTAGTTTCCTTACATTGAATCATATTTAAACACTAAGAGTAATAATGAGACGCACAAAAGAATATGATCTATCACTAGCGCTAGTACTATAGACTTTAAAAAAGCTTTCGACTCACTATAACCTAGAGCAGTTATAGAAGCTTTAGTCGTTCAAGAAGTAGACAAACCATATATAGAGAAACCACCGCTAGAGTAACATATATCAAAAGGTCCAATATTTTCCTACTCAAGTCCGACGAGGAGACACAATATCGTCGTAGAAAATATATATATATATATATATATATATATATATATATATATATATATATATATATATATATATATATATATATGTTTATATGCGAATTCCTCCATGTGAGATTCAATAGCAGTAGATATATCCACATTATGCCGTTGTAGTGCTGAAATTACATAGAGCAAACGTACAACTATATGCAACTCCGTGTATAAATGAAGTAAAATGCGAACAATAAAAGCAAACTTCGCTCCATCATATCCTTTCCGTATTAGAGGTAGCACAGTTTGAATAAATTGCTACAGAACACAATTTATTCCACTCCACAATCTAGCTGAAGGCCTGTCTGTACCACCATGTCAAGAAGAAAGTCAAAACTTTTCCTCCCTGCTACAGAGATACGGCAAAAGTACATGTTTCAGTAAATGCAAACTTCGTTCCATTATTACATTTACTGTTTGCATTTTACTTCATTTACACGGAGTTGCATATTGTTGTACGTTTGCTGAATGTGATTTCAGCAGTACAACGGCATAATGTGGATATATCCACTGCTATTGTATCTCACACGAAGGAAGCCGTGAAAGCCGTATAAACATATATACGCCAGCCGATGGGAGGTCGGCGAAGCGGCGTTCAGTGTTGCATGCTTCCTTCCAATCTATCCTTTGCACAAACAGGTGCATGTCGGTACCCTCATAAGTTTAGTAGAGACGAAGCATGTACCTCTGCCCTATCACTGTAGTGGGGAGATAAGTTTTGACTTTCTTCTCGATATGGTGGTACAGGTAGGATAATCTCGATGGTGGTGGAATAGGATAAATTGTGTTCTGTAGCAATTTATTATATATATATATATATATATATATATATATATATATATATATATATATATATATATATATATATATATATTGCGTTGAAATCGTGATGCGGGACCTAACGTATATCGTCAGAGGTCTATTTTCGTCGCCCACATACGCTTCATGCAACTGCCCGAAGAGGAATTAGAATACTAAAATTTTGAATATTTTGTTTTTTTTTTTTTTAAAATTGACAAATTGGTGAATGTGAATTAAATAAGTTTTCTCTTGCTCTAATAAAAATACTACTATTTATATTTTATTCTAAACCACGATATGTATTTTTAATTTTTCCTTGAGCGCCCAGTTACTGTATCCTATCTAAGATAAGATAACAGCACTGTATTTATTCTTCGGATTAACTTAAAAATACATATATTATTATTAACAAAATTTTAATAAATCTATTTTCTCTTTTAATTTCCCCTTAATATAACTAGCTCGCTTCCCCTGAAACTATCCCAAGTGAGTTCAGATTCTCATAAGTTGAAATTACCTTTTATCTACTGCCAATTAAAACCACTGAATTGTATAAACAATCAACATAAATTTATTATAAATCAAAATGATATTAATACGGTTTATAAAATTATTTTGAAATACCTATTATCTAGATCAGCTTTATTAAAATTAAAAATCAATTGCACCTTATCTCTACTGTTAATTATAATGTCACTCCACTTAACTGTCAAGTGTTGTTTGTCAAATATGATGGTCTCGTGTTCAGTTGAAATTTGTTTGACTTTTATTTATTTTAAAAATTAAAAAAAAATGTGTAAAGTGCGGATTATTAATTTTAACAAGTGATTATAAATTAGTTCTAATGATTTTATAATGTCTAATATAAATGTGGTAATATTATATTTTTAAATACCTTGATCCTTATGTGTTTGTTTATTTATAAACAATTAAAAAGGTATATTTGTGTTTCCTTGTCTTCTTTTACCATCAAATTGGATTGGGATAATTGTTTAAAAATACCTACTATCAAGTAAGTAGATATTCTTTATTAAACACTGTCTTAATTATTTTTGGAAATGTTCAGGAATTGTCTACTTCTAGGAAATGTTGGTATTTATACCAGCCAGGTATAATTTCTTGAACTTTGATTTGACACAATCGGGTTTTACAAAATTTTCTTGATGTTAGTTGGAGTTGCTATTTGTGGCTTTATGATCTTGTCGTGAAAATTTTAAGGTTATGTAAAAATTTGTTTTGAGGAGAAACTTTTCTTTTACACCTCTCAGTAACAATACTTTTCTGCAACTCTCTCCAATTTTTGTCATTTTTCTTTATATAGTATGCCTCCAGCTGACTTAATTAATCATTCTGATTGGCTCAGCAGTTGAAGGCATCGGGTTACTTGATGGAAAATCACCCTTTTCTTGGCATTCTTGTCAAACAAAAATGGCTGTCAAGAATTTTAAAATTGATGAAAATTTTCCAATTTTACCATTTCCTGGATTTATCCAATCATATGCATGACAATAAATACTATAAAATTAAACTCTATTATTTTACCTATCTAATTATACATAATTTAACCTTCCTAAAACAATTTTTAATATTAAAAATTATAAAACAAAATGGTTTGACATGAAAATATTGAAATCTATAATTAACTAATTATTGAAAATTATTGTTTGAAGATGCTAAATTATGTTTTCTTAATATTAAAATATTAAATATTAGAATTTTCCTTACATTCTAATATAATTATTTTACTCCACTACTTAAAATTAATTTATAATATCTAATTTTAATGTCAATATCAAACATTTTCTTAAATTTATTCTATGTTCTTATCTGTTTTAATTAAAATTATTTTCTTAATACTACTGTTAACTGTCTAATTTATATTAAAAACAATTCAATGAACCTTATTTATTATTTAAAAGTACTTTTCGTGACTGGTTTCACACTATGTTCACCTTTTGTTCCTTTTCAAAACATTATTGTTGCAAAAACCGATCGTTATGTTTTTTATTTTACTTGAAGATTTTCACTCTTCATTATCACTTTACCTTCACTATCACATCTAATGTTTGTACCTTATTATTCTCATGATCAATTTATAATATGATCTTATTGTATTAATATTTATATATTGTTTATTTTACAATTATGTCTAAAAATTCATTATGAATTTAGCATTATATATGATTTTTATAATCATGTAAGCTTTTAATTATGCTTTGGTCCATATTATTTGTAAATATTAATGACTCTAATTAATTAATATACCTACTGACTACTTATTACTATCTAAATAAGAAATTTATATTGTATCTTAGATATTTTAATTGAAATTGTTTAGACTAGTCGAGTATTTATAATATGGTCATTAGGTCATCTTGTGTCGATTCCTATTCAATATATATATATATATATATATATATATATATATATATATATATATATATATATCATTTATATGTGGAGCTGCATATAGTTGCACGTTTTGCTGAATGTGATTTCAGCACTACAACGGCATAATGTGGATATATCCACTGCTACTGCATCCCACACGGAGGAATCTGTGAAAACCGCATAACCATATATATATATATATATATATATATATATATATATATATATATATATATATATATATATATATATATATATATATATATATATATATATATATATATATATATATATATACAGGGTGATTCAAAAATCGATCACGAAACTTAAGGGGGTGATTCTACTTGACAAAATAAGGGTAGAGCTTCATATAATTTTTTTTCAAAATGTCATTCGTTTTCGAGTTACAAGCCGTCCAAGTTCAAGTTTTTATTTTTTGTTTTTTGAATTACTCGCTTACAGGAAAACCGATTTGACTAATATTTGAAAGATAGGCTAAGTCTTCTGCGCTTCATCATTTTAGTAACAATTCACATTGATTGTTTGCCGCTAGAGGGCACTTTACCTACATTGAAAATTGTTTTTTTGTCATAATTTTTTAGTGTTGACAGCTACAGTAGTTTTTGGCATAATTTCTGAAAGACTGATGCCAGGCCTTTAAAAAAGGTGCTCTTTATTTACATCGCTAAACCCAACGGTTTAGACGTAAATCACCCTTAAAAATTAAGCGGTAAATTTACTTTTCTCATTTCATTACCACCAGCTACCAGGTAAATAGCTATCAAAGTATACTAGAGCTGTCAGTTTAACATCAAATAAATTCGCTTTTTAAACTATTTAATTTATAATCTTAAAATAACTAATAATGGCTAATCACCAATATTCAAATAACGAATATTGTGATATCCATTTTTGTTATGGAAAAGCAAATGGTAATGCAGAGTTGGCAAGAAGATATTATATGGAGAGTTATCCGGAAAGAAATATCCCTCATGCTCAAACATTTTCCAGTGTGCACAGGAGGCTTGCGGAATGTGGTTCCTTTAAAAGTTATAATGGAAATAGGGGAAGACCTAGAACTGCTAGAAACGTGCAACAAGAAGAAAGAGTGCTTGAAATTATTGAAGATAATCCAGGTATTAGTACTAGAAAAATTGGGAATGAAGTGCGACTCTGTCAGGCTAGTTCATGGAGGATACTAAGAGAAGAACAACTCTACCCGTTTCATTCAAAAAAGGTGCAGGCTCTTTATGACGATGATCGGCCGAGACGGTTGGAAATGTGCAATCAGATCCTAGCTAAGTATGAACACGATAATCGATTAATTGGCGTCATATTATTCACTGACGAAGCTGGTTTCACTCGTGATGGCATAACAAATCTACACAACATCCACATATATGCTTACGAGAACCCAAACAATGTGGTAGAAACGAAACATCAGCGTAGATTTTCACTAAATGTGTGGGCAGAGATAATAGGAGATTACCTTATTGGTCCTCATTTCTTTGATGGCCCATTAACTGGTGACGTATACTTAGATTTTATCCAAAATCGTCTCCCATTGTATCTGGAAGATGTGCCATTGGAAGTAAGGGCCAACATGTGGATCCTCCAAGACGGAGCTCCGCCCCACTTTAGTATACGTGTCCGACAGTATTTGAATGCAACGTATCCTGAGCGATGGATAGGACGAAGTGGACCATTGGCATGGGCAGCGAGGTCACCAGACCTTAATCCTATGGATTTTTTCTTTTGGGGTCATTTGAAACAATTGGTGTACGATATTCCAGTAATCAACGTCGAGGATCTTCGCTTCAGGATAATCGAAAAGTGCCAAATTATTAAAGAAACACCAGAAATTTTTCATCGAGTTAGGCGACATTTTTTGAAGAGTGTTAGGAAATGTATGGAAGAAAATGGGGGACATTTTGAGAATCTTTTTTAGTTTGTTTAGTACTGTTTCATTAATTTTTATCAATTAAATGTATATCGCAATATTCCATAATATGAATATTTACTGATTAGCCATTATTAGTTATTTTAAGATTATAAATTAAATAGTTTAAAAAGCGAATTTATTTGATGTTAAACTGACAGCTCTAGTATACTTTGATAGCTATTTACCTGGTAGCTGGTGGTAATGAAATGAGAAAAGTAAATTTACCACTTAATTTTTAAGGGTGATTTACGTCTAAACCGTTGGGTTTAGCGATGTAAATAAAGAGCACCTTTTTTAAAGGCCTGGCATCAGTCTTTCAGAAATTATGCCAAAAACTACTGTAGCTGTCAACACTAAAAAATTATGACAAAAAAACAATTTTCGATGTAGGTAAAGTGCCCTCTAGCGGCAAACAATCAATGTGAATTGTTACTAAAATGATGAAGCGCAGAAGACTTAGCCTATCTTTCAAATATTAGTCAAATCGGTTTTCCTGTAAGCGAGTAATTCAAAAAACAAAAAATAAAAACTTGAACTTACTCGAAAACGAATGACATTTTGAAAAAAAATTATATGAAGCTCTACCCTTATTTTGTCAAGTAGAATCACCCCCTTAAGTTTCGTGATCGATTTTTGAATCACCCTGTATATATATATATATATATATATATATATATATATATATATATATATATATATATATATATATATATATATAAATAAATTAATCTACTACTTCCAGCGTGGTTTCAGTTACCCTTATTTCAACGTTGGTAATCAGATCGTTGCACATTACTTTTGTTTTTTGCTAGATTTAGTTTCAGACTTACTTTATTATTGGCTGGGTTCGTTCAATTCTTCAGGATTTTTAGTAATCAGAATCAGGCCATCAGCAAATCATAAATGGCTTAAGTGTCCTCCATCTATTTATAGACCTTTATTATTCCAGCCCAATTTCCAGAAGATATTTTCCAAGGTTGCTTCGAGGATATTGTGTCTCCTTCTAGGACTCCTTTTTGGGTAGAAAAAGATTGGATATTTTTATATACGTTTACTCTAGCGGTGGCTTCTCTATATATGGTTTGTCTCCTTGAATGTAGCTTCTATAACTACTCTAGGTTATACTAAGTCGAAAGCCTCTTTGAAGTCTATAAATGTTAGTGGTAATGATATATCATATTCTTTTGTGCGACTCATTATTTCTCCTAGTGTTTGAATATAATCCAATATACCGAAACCATTTCTAAAACATTCTTGCTCTTGAGGTTGTACATAATCAATTATGCTTTGTAATCTTTTGTTAATTATTTTTTTAAATCTTTTGTATATTACTGGTCTATAATTTCTGATATCTTCCTTACTATCTTTTTCGTGAATGAGGATTATATTAGCACTATTCCATTGTTCCGGAATATGCCTTGCTTAGGCAGTCTGCATATATTTTTGCTACGATTCTCCAAGGTGTTTTTCCAGCTTGCTTTAGGAGTTCGGCTGTAACACCGCCATTCCCGGCTACTTTGCCGTTCTCCATGCTCTTAAGAGCTTCCTTTATTTCATCCATGAGAATATCTTTAAAGCCTTCTTGGACTGCAATTACCTCTTCCCCTATTTCTTGTATTTCTGGTGCTCTATATAGATCCATATAAAATTTGGTTACGTGTTTTATTATTTCATTTTATTTATGATTCTTTCACCATCGTTTATCAAAGCTAATTGATTTCTGCCTATTGTCAACGTACTTTTGGCTTTTTTGTAGTTCTTACGATTTTCGATTGTATTTTCTAAAAGCTTTTGTTATAAGTTTTTATATCTTCCGCAATCATTTTTACTAATCATTTTGCACAGTTCGATGTATTCTATTCTGTGTGGATTGGAGTTAACTTTCATTTGTCTGCGTTGTTTCGACGGAAAGGTTTCTGTTATGATGGTATTATCGTCGTCTTCCAATTTTTTTCGCGCAATTAAAGATCATCTCCATTAGTAGTGTGCAATCTATTGAATTTTGTAGCCTTTAAAAAATAAGTTCTTTTTTGTAGCATTCCAAGTTGGTACTTAGGTTAGTAATGTTTATTTAGTAATTTTATTCATTCTATTTTTGAGTTCAGGAATACTCGAGCACTACTTAATCTATAATCACTACCTGTTCGAAATTTGTTGGGAACGTATATATCTTTAACAGTTTTTATTTTGTTTGTTAGGATAAAATTTATTTCATTTTTTATAGTTACACTGGGAGCGTTCCATGTCTATTTTCTATTAAGGTTTTTCTTGAAGTAGGTGTTGGCGATTGATAAGTTCTGATTATGTGCATATTGAATGATTCTTTCACCCCTTCACTTTATGTTATATATATATATATATATATATATATATATATATATATATAACAAACAAAATAAAAACTGTTAAAGATATATACGTTCCCAACAAATTTCGAACAGGTAGTGATTATAAATTAAGTAGTGCTCGAGTATTTCTGAACTCAAAAATAGAATGAATAAAATTACTAAATAAACATTACTAACCTAAGTACCAACTTGGAATGCTACAAAAAAGAACTTATTTTTTAAAGGATACAAAATTCAATAGATTGCATACTACTAATGGAGATGATCTTTAATTGCGCGAAAAAAATTGGAAGACGACGATAATACCATTATAACAGAAACCTTTCCGTCGAAACAACGCAGACAAATGAAAGTTAACTCCAATCCACACAGAATAGAATACATCGAACTGTGCAAAATGATTAGTAAAAATGATTGCGGAAGATATAAAAACTTATAACAAAAGCTTTTAGAAAATACAATCGAAAATCGTAAGAACTACAAAAAAGCCAAAAGTACGTTGACAATAGGCAGAAATCAATTAGTTTTGATAAACGATGGTGAAAGAATCATAAATAAAATGAAATAATAAAACACGTAACCAAATTTTATATGGATCTATATAGAGCACCAGAAATACAAGAAATAGGGGAAGAGGTAATTACAGTCCAAGAAGGCTTTAAAGATATTCTCATGGATGAAATAAAGGAAGCTCTTAAGAGCATGGAGAACGGCAAAGTAGCCGGGAATGGCGGTGTTACAGCCGAACTCCTAAAGCAAGCTGGAAAAACACCTTGGAGAATCGTAGCAAAAATATATACAGACTGCCTAAGCAAGGCATATTCCGGAACAATGGAATAGTGCTAATATAATCCTCATTCACGAAAAAGATAGTAAGGAAGATATCAGAAATTATAGACCAGTAATATACAAAAGATTTAAAAAAATAATTAACAAAAGATTACAAAGCATAATTGATTATGTACAACCTCAAGAGCAAGAATGTTTTAGAAATGGTTTCGGTATATTGGATTATATTCAAACACTAGGAGAAATAATGAGTCGCACAAAAGAATATGATATATCATTACCACTAACATTTATAGACTTCAAAGAGGCTTTCGACTTAGTATAACCTAGAGCAGTTATAGAAGCTACATTCAAGGAGACAAACCAAATATAGAGAAGCCACTGCTAGAGTAAACGTATATAAAAATATCCAATCTTTTTCTACCCAAAAAGGAGTCCTACAAGGAGACACAATATCCTCGAAGCAACCTTGGAAAATATCTTCTGGAAATTGGGCTGGAATAATAAAGGTCTATAAATAGATGGAGGACACTTAAGCCATTTATGATTTGCTGATGGCATGATTCTGATTACTAAAAATCCTGAAGAATTGAACGAACCCAGCCAATAATAAAGTAAGTCTGAAACTAAATCTAGCAAAAAACAAAAGTAATGTGCAACGATCTGATTACCAACGTTGAAATAAGGGTAAGTGAAACCACGCTGGAAGTAGTAGATAAATTTATATATATATATATATATATATATATATATATATATATATATATATATATATATATATATATATATATATATATATGAAGTAAAATGCGAAACAGTAAATGCAAACTCCTCTCCATCATATCTTTTCTGTGTTAGAGGTTGCATAGTTAGAATAAGTTGTTACAAAACGCAATTTATCCTATTCCACCACCATCGAGATGATGGCCTACCTGTATCACCATACCGAGAAGAAAGTCAAAACTTACCCTCCCCGAAACAGTGATACGGCAGAGGTACATGTTTCGTCTCTACTAGACTCATCAGGGTACCGACATGCACCTGGCTGTACAATATACATATATATATATATATATATATATATATATATATATATATATATATATATATATATATATATATATATATATATATGGTTATGCGGTTTTCACAGATTCCTCCGTGTGGGATGCAGTAGCAGTGGATATATCCACATTATGCCGTTGTAGTGCTGAAATCACATTCAGCAAAACGTGCAACTATATGCAGCTCCACATATAATGATATATATATATATATATATATATATATATATATATATATATATATATATATATATATATATATATATATATATAATAAATTGCTACAGAACACAATTTATCCTATTCCACCACCATCGAGATTATCCTACCTGTACCACCATATCGAGAAGAAAGTCAAAACTTATCTCCCCACTACAGTGATAGGGCAGAGGTACATGCTTCGTCTCTACTAAACTTATGAGGGTACCGACATGCACCTGTTTGTGCAAAGGATAGATTGGAAGGAAGCATGCAACACTGAACGCCGCTTCGCCGACCTCCCATCGGCTGGCGTATATATGTTTATACGGCTTTCACGGCTTCCTTCGTGTGAGATACAATAGCAGTGGATATATCCACATTATGCCGTTGTACTGCTGAAATCACATTCAGCAAACGTACAACAATATGCAACTCCGTGTAAATGAAGTAAAATGCAAACAGTAAATGTAATAATGGAACGAAGTTTGCATTTACTGAAACATGTACTTTTGCCGTATCTCTGTAGCAGGGAGGGAAAGTTTTGAATTTCTTCTTGACATGGTGGTACAGACAGGCCTTCAGCTAGATTGTGGAGTGGAATAAATTATGTTCTGTAGCAATTTATTCAAACTGTGCTACCTCTAATACGGAAAGGATATGAAGGAGCGAAGTTTGCTTTTATTGTTCGCATTTTACTTCATTTATACACGGAGTTGCATATAGTTGTACGTTTGCTGTATGTAATTTCAGCACTACAACGGCATAATGTGGATATATCTACTGCTATTGAATCTCACATGGAGGAATTCGCATATAAACATATATATATATATATATATATATATATATATATATATATATATATATATATATATATATAATAATAATAAATTCTCGGCTATGCGGACTAAGACCGTTGATAAATATTATTATCATGCTTAAAAGTGCGGAGATCTCCAAAGAACATGGAAAAACTCCGGATCCGAAAAATGACGACAGGGCCGTTTTGTCCTAGTATGGGACTCGTCAGGCCATTTCATTCGGTACAAACCATCATCTCGTATTTGTGTCATATAAACAGACTTCACAGTTGAAAAATAGTGAATAAAACACAGTGGCGACATCTCGATGGCTCACTTAATAACATAAGAATAACATAAATCAACAAATGTTGTATAAAACCGCCATGCAGGGGCGGATCCAGCCTCTCTCTTTGGGGGGGGGGGGGGCGGTGATATCACAAAAGTACAGTATGGCAAGAAAAACAAGCTGTCAACGGGAGGGGGGGGGGAGTGCAAGCATCATACTCATTCCTAATATAAAAGGCAGAATGTGTTCTATTTTCCTGAACTCAAAGCGTTTGGGAGGGGTGGGGGGCGATCGCAAGCATACAGACTCCTATACTCTATTCAAGAACTAGAGAGAGTAATAAAACTGTTACCGAAACCTCTAACGTACCTGCTCCAGTGCCGCAGGTAACTGAGAACTGCCGTAAATCAAATTATATTTCATTATATCTAAATATATTTTATAAATTTACTGCAACATAGAATTTCTGATATATTAATTTAAGTTCTGTCAGTGAGCAAAGTACAACTTACAGTTTTTTCTTAGTGATTTATATTATTTGAGATTAGTGAGATACCCATAAGATATGGCTTTCGCCTCTATATCTATTCCAAAATCGTTAAACCAGGACATTTTTTCCTCAACGAAAAACTTATTACGATGAATGTTTATGATGCCTTAAGATATCAATATCTAGATAATAATGTTAAAAGCTCTGTTGAGATATGTTCCAACATGACAGGAGTTGGAAAATCTACTATGTACCGAATACTGAAGGAGAAAAAACGACTGGAATTGTTAGTACTCCCAAGCCACATTCGATCACAGGCAAACGAAAAACCTCGTTGGAAGAAGAGATGAAAACTGCAATTAAAGGGGTTGTATATACATTTTATTATGAGAAGCAGATCCTAACCATCTACAAAATTCTAACTAAAATCATTGAAGATCGCGATTTACCTGAAATTAAAAGAACTGATCTCTGGAAATTGCTCAGAGAACTTAATTTTTGCTGGGAAAAACCAGATAGAAAATCTGTTCTTATAAATCGTCCGGAAACTGTCCGTTGAAGACGTAAATATCTCTCTCAAGTAAAAGGTAGAGTTGCTAGAAATAACACAATTAATAAAATTAGTAATTTAACTAAACTTTTGAAAGATTTTTTTGAATAAAGTTAGTGTGGAAAATTGGGAAAAATTCATATAATAAAAGAATAAAACAAAATGTGAGAACTCGATCTCATAATCGGTGAGATAGAGGAACCAATTAAAATTAATTTTAGCGAAAAGAGTTTCACTGACTTTGATTAGGAATTAGATACGTAATGTTTACTAGTGTAAACACAATTTATTATTTAAATTTTTGTTTTTGTTGTATTTTATTGTTTAATGTTGTTTATATGTTTTTAATTTTTTTTTTATATATTTTTATATTAGTGTGTTTGTGTCTTTTTCTTAAGCGTGTATAATTAACATGTTTATCTTATTTTTTTGGGGCTATCGTATTTCCATATATAAAAGTCAATTAAATTAAGATATCAGTACAATAGAAATAATAATAAGTAGGTCTAATTTTAATTACAACATAAAAAAAGTAATTACATATGAGTCCCTTTTTTAGTGTTTAATTGTAATTCTGCAGATGGTTTAAGAAATAAATAAACTGAAACGTCAAATACCCTAAAAATGTTTTTAATTAATAATAAAATGACCGAGAGCCCCAAAAATATTTTATTATTATATGGACGAATTTATTTTTTTTTATATGTTTAACTTTTTGTATTTTTGACAATGGATATTTTGTAAGTATTTAAACTATAACTTAGAGTTTTTTGAGAGAATAATCCTACGTTTTAATCTATTATTATAGACCGGTATTTTTGATTATAAAATTTCTAACCCATTCCTATCAAAAATATATGTGTCTAACAAATTTTGCTAAAAACACCGGACTAAAAAACACAGGTGGTTTGCAAAGAGAAAAAGGGTCAAAAATGATTTATTACTCTCTCTAGTTCTTGAATAAACTATAGTATAAGAGGAAAAATCGGGTCCATTTTCCCAAACTCAAAGCTCTTGGGGGGGGGGGGGCGATCGCCCCCACCGCCCCCCCTTGGATCCGCGCCTGCCGCCATGTGATGGCGTGACGATAAATTAAAAAAGAAATATATCAAAACTCGATACACGAACTTGCTACTCTAAGGATAGTGGTCACAGTATTTCGGCATCGGCAACCAAACTAACCATGATGTCGCTACTGTGTCCTGTTTACTATTTTTCAACTGTGAAGTCTGTTTATATGACACAGATACGAGATGATGGTTTGTACCGAATGCAATGCTTGACGAGTCCCATACTAGGACGAAACAGCACTGTCGTCATTTTTCGGACCCGGAGTTTTTCCATGTCCTTTGAAGATCTCCGCACTTTTAAGCATGAGAATAATATTTATCAACGGTCTTCGTCCGCAGAGTCGAGAATTTCTTATTTTGTTTTAAAATTACACAGACGTTAACTTCTCTTTATATATATATATATATATATATATATATATATATATATATATATATATATATATATATATATATATATATATATATATATATATATATATATATTTCTTAGGCAACTTATTCACAATCGGGTTGATTACAAATCGACCGAAGAATTAAACTAGCGTGGTTGGCATTTGGATGAATGTTCAAGTTTAGAATGCCATTACACCTTAAGAACAGAATTTTTGATCAATGCATAAGCCGGTCATGATATACGGGTATGAAATCTGGATATTCAAGAAAGAAAGAATCACACAACACCAAGTCTCTTTAAAAGCCGTGGAAAGATGTATGCTAGGAGTAACTAAAAGGGATCATAAACGAATAGACTAGATACGACAGAAAACCCAGGTAACTGATATAATCCAAAAAATAAAATCCCTGAAATGGTAAGGGGCAAAACATATAGCAAGAAAAATAGATAATAGAATAAATTACATCATCAAATAGAAGAAGGAACTATGGGAACATTAAATAAGACAGGCTGCACCGTAGTTGGGAATGGTAGATGAAGCTGACAATAATGATGATGCTGATATATATATATATATATATATATATATATATATATATATATATATATATATATATATATATATATATATATATATATATATATATAATATCAAAAATCATGGCCATTCATAAATCACTGTCTCACTAGTTATTAATAAATCGCTATATCGCATACCTCAGTCAACCCAATAATTTGACTCAATCCGAGTCCGGCTGAAAATTAATAGAAAATAGAGGGTTTATTTGAACAATGCGCAAATAAAGTTAGTTTTGACGGCAACGCCTTTTGCCGCATCTGATAATTTATGGTATTGATTGATGGTTGTAACAAATATTTTTAGAAATTTTGCATTTAATCATTTTTAGAAATATAACATCTATTATTCTCTATACTTTTTCATACATAAAAAATACTATTCACATATAAATGACTATTTTGCTTAGAATGTTTTTCAAACACAATCTTCCCTATTTAAAATTGGCTAGTAAATAAAGAGATGAATTTAAATTACCGCTTAGAAAAGATGATAATTTTCTATAAAGGAAATTTTCTTGGAAAATCTCATTTAAAAACTATTAGGATAAGCGCCGGCTTTACTAAATTTTTTGTTATATGAAGGAAATGCTCAAATTGGGAAATAATGAAAAGAAAAATTTATCAAAAATTCGTTTTAAAAAAGAATATAAATATGCATTAATGCTAAACTCACTTGAGTTGATCCATTTAAAATAAGACTACACAAACCAAAAAAGAATTAATGTATTCATGACATTGTTTAAGCCACAAATGTTTTCGTACAAAACTTAACTGCATGTTAAGTAGAAAAATATTTAAAATAATAAGTATTTGACAAAATTGTAGTTGACGGACTTACATTGTCTTTATTTTCATTTGTTTTTGCAACGTTTCGATTAGGTTATATCTCCAATCGTTATCAAGTATCAACTGAAAGTTTTGTCTTACTACGAGCTTATATAGGGACTGTGTACATTGAAGCGTAAAGTTTATCTTCCCTGTACGCACCTCAATGATATATATATATATATATATATATATATATATATATATATATATATATATATATATATATATATATAACTATGATTAAGATTATAACTGGACAATATTTTAATCATAGTTCTAATCACTGTGTTGTAACAAGACGGGGAATTATACGCAACATCTATAATCACGCTATATCTATATGCAATAATGTCGATTCATTGGAAAAAGAAGTAGCAAATATTAAAACCGATTTGCAACAGAATGGTTATCCTTTAATACTAATTGACGATGTCATAAATAACTTAAGAACAACGAACATGGGACAGCAAAAAACACATTTCTTCTTCACAATTCCGTACATTAAGGGAACTTTGGAGAAAATGAGACGAATTGCCAGTAGTTATAATATAAAAACAGCTTTTAAATCAGGAAATACGCTTAGAGATCATTTAACAAAAACAAAACCAAAAACTATCGATAAGAATGAATGTGTTTACAAGGTTCCATATGAATGTGGTGAAATATATAAGTAGTGAACATAACCCGATTCTCTCAATCCCCCCACTCCTCGACCTTGACCTTGACCTTGCCCCACCCCTCTTTGGCTCCGCCCACATGTCCTTGTCATTGACCTTGAAAGTGCACGTGTGCTTTGGCCTTGGCCTTGTGTTCAAGGTTGTGTGTGTGACCTTGACCTTGGTCGAGACGACCTTGACTTTGTTGAAGGTCATCTTGGGTGTGTGACCTTGAAGTAGTTATTTGTGCATTGTAATAGTGTGGGATGATCTTGAAATGATTTTGACCTTGCAAATTGTTCTATAAATTGTGTGAGTCTATTTGCATTCATTCAGTGTGAAATGTCAGATACGGAACTATCTAAAGAAAAAATTATAGAGCAAGTCGGCAGAGTAATTTGTTTATATCAGAGTAATTTAAAAAGTTTGTGTGATTTTGAAGAGAAGGATCTAGCATTTTTTCCTCTCGAATATTTAAAAACTTGCGTTGATACGCTGAGTTTACGGCAAATTTGGGATAAGCTGCCAGCGTCATATCGGTGTAACAAGGAACTCCAGTTAAGCTTACTCTGTTACATTCACTATGAACAAATATATCGTCATTATATAGATGGGCCACCACCAGCAATAAAAAAGTGTCGTGAATGTAAAAATGAGTGAATAATATGAATAGTGCTTTGCAAGAGACAGTAAAAAAATTGGGCGATGAGTTCACTGAAACGGCTAATAATTATTTCAATGATGCAATGAAAAGTCGAGCAGAATGGGCGTCGCGCTATTGTGATTTGGCTTATGAATATGAAAAGGCTGCGAATGCATGTCGTAAATATTGCAGCAAAACAATAAATTTACAAGACTTTGTTCGTGAGATAAAAAAGTTGGGGTTTGGTGACTGTTTGGAAAAACTGATTAGGTTCGTTGCAGATCCGGTTGTGTTAGATGAAATTAGAGTGTAGGACTTAAGTTTAACGTAGTAGTAGTTAATATGGAAAGTTTAGTGCGAGAAATGTACGAGGAATTTCTAATTTCTGCAGCCTGTTCGGAATTTTACGCATATGAAATGCAAGATTCGGAGGCTCAGGACTTTAGTGTATTTTTTAAGTATATGGACAATGCCGAAGTGTGTCTTTTAGCAAGTATAGTTTGTAAGAATTTTCTAAGAAATAAAAACAAACAATTATTATTGAACAAATTAAGGAAATTAGGTTTAGGTGATAATGTTACACGCATAGAAGAATGGCAGAAAAAAATCAATGAATAAAGTACATAAAATGTAGTTATTTGTTTCATTATATTTTGTCCTTGAAGTTATCCTTATACCAATTTAAATGTGTGACGTCATTTGACCTTGAATACTCCTCCCACTATATCTATCGTTAAGCTACCCCCACCATTGTTACAATTCGACCTTGAAACCCCGCTATAAAGGTTAGTGGGAAAAGAAGTGACTTCAAACAGTCGCAGATATCAGTGGCATAAACATCAAATATTGTGTTCGTGTAGTGTTCTGAAAGTGCTTTTATATTCACGGTAATTTTTGGATTTATATACCATTTTTTTCAATAATGAGTATTGCAAAAGAAACTCTAGATGAAATTAATGAAATGTTTAGCAAAGATTTCGAGGTTTTAGAGAGAAAAAAGGTTACCGAAATGATTGTAGGCAAAGTGTATAAAATTGTAAAGATGGTTTCAATGACTACACGATTTGGTAAAACTCTTTTAGTGGCTTTACACGATGACGGTGATAATAGCACATTTGAGACTTTTTTACCAAAACGTGTGGCCGAAACACTATCTGACGATATTGTAGATATTATGAGTAAAACTAAAGATAAATACACTCTAACTTATTTGGGGCAGGGCACTAGAGTTTTTGGAAACAATACTCGAACATTATTACGTTTTGGCTCATTGGAGTAAATTGTATGTAAATTGTTTGAAAAAAAGGATGTAATTAAATTTAAAATATAGTTGCACATGTCAGAATACTTACGCGTGTTCATTATTTCTGTTAAAGATGTCTGCTGATGCGACGACGACCGCCAACGAATGTGTAGATAGATACATATTTTGGTTGGGGAGAGAATTAAGAAATAGGGCTCACGATATGTTAGATAGCGTAAATGATTGGTCGCATATTGATGTAACCAAAGATCAATATAAGAACGAGATCAGGGATACAATCAATTTTATGGCTGGGGCACACTTGTGCGACAAATTTTTATATGGTTCCATAGACATGGATACATTTTGTGCTCAAATGGTTGAAGAAGAATTAAAAGAATACCTCGTCAATATTCCACATTTACCAGGTGAGCTTGCTGCAAAATATGAATTGGTTTCTGCAACAGCAACAGCCCAAGACGTTGACGATCGAAATAGTGTCGGATGGGATAGAATTTTGAGCAACGAAAACGAAGACATGGAAAATTAATTTTTTATAATTTTTGTATTTGTGCAATTAAATAACTGTAAATAAATATCTGTTACAATCACAGTTTTATTTTATTTCTTTTATAAACATACCAACCCAGTAGATCATAGTCAATGTTTCTTTTTCTCAGCTGAAATATTTAATATAAGTAGGGCAAATAAAAATAAAATAGTTTAGTAAAGATTGAAAATGAGTCGAGGAAACAACACAATTGATAAATTTGGTCGTCAGAAATACAATGAAAAATATCATATATTATCTGGGCCACAAGGGATTGGTTTTAAACTTACAGCGGATGGGCAGTATGATATGGGTGGAAAAATCATAACCAACTTAGGCGAACCTAAAGATGATGACGATGCTGTGACAAAACACTTTGTTAATAGAAAGTTTTACAATTTTGCAGTTGTAATATGTGACATATTTAACAAGGATGCCCTCCCCATGATATACAAAAATAATAGTGAGCTTAAAACAAAAATTGAAGTTATGCAGAAAATACTCTATCATCAGCCTTTAAATGACTCATTAAGCGCACTGTCGTACGACTCGACTTCAAAAAAAATCTAAAAAAAGCAGTTTAAAGAATAGGAGAACGCACTCCGAGTGGCATAGCCTTGAAGATAACGTCGTAGTCGTCGGTGAATTGGACCTTCCCTCCAAGAATATTGAAATGTTATTTATGTGTATGATGTTTTATTGTCATTGTTTTTAATGATGAAGATTGAAATAAAAAACTTTATTTTACAATATATTGTTTATTTATTTTACACTTTAAATTAAAATTATAGTCATACAATATGTTATTTAAACAATATTAGCTTTATCTATCCAAGAGTTGAAGTGGTTGGGAAATCCTAGCCATTTGACAAATAATTGTTCGATGTGATTTTTCTTGCGTTGTCTAAGGACCTTTTCTACTAGATAAACGTCAGGACTGCTTGTTTTTTGTAGTTCTGATTCGTAAAAACACCCTCTTATAGGCTGACCTTCTAACGATTCCAACAAGTAAGTAGGTGAATTTGTAACGTTAACTTTTACAACTTTAAACAATTCGGTTGACCAAGAGGGCGTATATCCTTTCTCGAATAAGCTTTTGTACTTGCTAATACGCACAATGTCACCCATGGAAAACTTAAATTTTTTAGGTACAATTTTTAAATAATCATATGCTTTAATATGTGTTTTTTCTTGCACGTCTGCAGGCTTCATTCCAATGGTGCGATGTTTCGAATGGTTATAGGTTTTTGTTACTGCCGATAATATATGTATCCATTTGTAAGATCCTCTTGTCGAGAATTGTTTATATAAATTATTTTTTAAAGTCCTTATGACTCGCTCAACAATTGCAGCTTTCTTTGTGCTGTAAGTGGAATAATGATTTATATTATATTTTTTCATCAGGGCTTGAAAGTTTGTATTATAGAACTCCTTTCCTTGATCACTTTGCAGATTTGTTGGTGTATATGATGCCTCTTCAATGATGCTTTTCATCGCATTAGTAACTTCTATACCAGTCTTGTTTTTTATGGCTTTGGTATAGACAAATTTCGAGTAACAATTTATACAGACCAAAATATAACGATAACCATCGTTTTCATCAGCATACTGTTGCATTTCAGCCAAATCAATTTGCCACAAATCTCTGTATCCTTTTATTATCGTGCGCCGTCTTACAAAATTTTTTCTAGCCGTTCTATGTAGTTCATTAACAATCTTGATTTTTTCTAGACTGGGCTCCATATTATTAGTAATACTAAAGGTTTCAGATCGAAGGAAGAACTGAATAATATCATTAAATATTGAGCTTAATATATTATATCTTCTTCTCGTAATTCCTCTATGATTGACATAATTTCATTTTCGTGTCCAGTATGACCGGCCATTTTGGAACTCCACAACAAACGTAAACGATCCACCAACTCTTTAGCTTTGTTCCAGTAGACATATTGAAATTTTTTCGAAGATAATTTCTTTTTTGTGGGTAACTGTAGTTTTTCCGAGAGATTTTTTCTTGTAATAGTACCACCTAATTTTGTGCCCATTATCAGAGGTTTAATAATTCGTAAATATTTGTTCCATCTGGTCTCCCGTAAACCATCACTTTTTTTAAAATTGTTGTAGACAGCATTCGTTGATTCCAAAATTTCCTTGTACGTTGAAAGTACATTATCACTTAATTGTTGTTGTTCCTTGGTGTTTTAAGAAATAACAAATCATAAAGTGCCGGTGATCCACCATATTCTGCAATATTTTTCCCTTTTTTGTATAAGACAATATTTCCATTTCGAAAACGCACCTCTAAATTACCAATAAAATTTTTGTTACAATCTGTTTTTGAACCAAAACGTACACCATATACAGTATCGTATAGAGATGGTTTCGAACGTAATCCTTTCAGGTGTGCGTTTAAAGTATCGGAAGTTGTGGTGTCAGCGGATGCGAGAGATGTATTAGTTGATGTCGAGGGTGTATCAAACACCGATTGGCTAATATCTTCTTTTGAAATGCGATGCTGCTGCTGCTGAATAGGTGTGGAGGTTTGAAAGGAATGTGTAGGTTGGGGAAAACCTGATATTTGAGTCGACTGCACTGATGTACTGAGACTATGTGACTTTGTAGCTGGATAATGTTGTTGCTGTTGTTGTTGCTGCTGCTGCTGCTGCTGCTGCTGACGTTGCTTAACCACATCAGATATAGTTGTCAACGGCTTAGAAATGGGTTCGTAAAACTTTTCCAATTCCACAACATTAAACTCTTTAGCCGCTTTAATTTGTTTAAATTTTTTTCTGACGGCATTGGTAGCTTCCACTAGTTTACGTTTTAAGTCGATCGCGTTATTCATGATGTTAACAAAGGACGTTTCAACAATCAAATGAGCGTTTTCTCTTATTATTACAGTAATATATAGCTATCAAATCCTTTGCGGTATCTTCCCGATTTCACATCACTGTCTTTATCAATTACTAAAAATCCATACTTATTATCCCAACATTTTGAGCACATTTCTTGAAATTGAGTAAAAGTTAGATCCGGTGAAACGTGGTCGGAAAATATGTGTTTCATATTCAACTCATCTTGTTTAAACATAATAATAAAATTGGCGTTGTCTCGCACAAGCTGTTTAGGCACTCGCGAATATGTTTGCGCTAGGTAAAAGGAGTCGATATTTTTATGACGTCCCATGCTAAAGTACGATCTTATAACATCTTGTTTTTCACATATAACATCATCAAAGATAAATATAGAGTTTGGTTTTGCATCGGACGGTTCCACAATATTACTGGAATCACTAAAGGCATAGTAGCCTAAACCTTTGATGGGCGCTAAAATTTTCCTTAAATACTCATATTTCGGTTGATACAGAGATTTCGAGTAAATATAGACATTTTCGAAACGTAGCCCAAGGGGGTGTGTAAGCAGCGAAATCATGACATTAGTTTTTCCACAATTGGATGGACCAATTAACAGGCCGCGAATAGAGGAAGGAAGTAGAGGACCGTGTCTCTTCATTATCTTCTTTTCAAATCCAAGTCCGACTTTTTCATCGAGATTGTCAATAGGAAGTTTTTGTTTAAGATCGATAACGCGCATCTTAGGAAAATTTGATATTTTATAGGCAATTTTTCACAAAAACTGTCATTCAGATGCCGAGCGTCAAACGAAGTGGACGGTCTCACGTTTCCAACAAAACTGGATACGGTATTGTGAATTCGTTAATAAATAAATTACCATTCGAGGTACACATTCCTGGTTATCAATATTGCGGACCCGGAATAAAAGGAATAAAACGTGTAACAAGAGGTGATCCAGGCATTAATCCTTTGGATGCCGCATGCAAAAAACACGATTTAGCCTATTTACATAATAAAGACAACATAAGTGCGAGACATCGAGCGGATTACGAGCTCGAACAAAGTGCTTGGAATAGAGTAAAATCGAAAGATTCCAGTTTAGGTGAAAAAACAGCAGCTTGGTTAGTTACAAACATTATGAAAGGAAAACAACGTTTTGGTGTGGGTGTACCATCATCATTATCAACAAAAAAAACATCTAGTAAAGGCACGCGTCATACAAAAAGGAAAGGTGTTAATAAAAATCGACATGTTCGGAAAGCCAGTTTCGGAACAGCTATTCGACAAGCAGTTCGAAAGGAATTATTAAAAGCCGGAAGTAAAAATGTGTTGGAAAAAAATGTCATGAATGCATCTAAAATAGCTCTGTCGGCAGCACGTAGATCGGTAAAAGCGGCAGGTGGCAAAAGGAAGGTTCGTACACCGAGAATAATATCGATTCCTAAAACTGGTGGAATATTACCATTAATACCAATTTTTGCCGGGTTATCAGCTTTGGGTTCATTAGCCGGTGGGGCAGCGGGAATTGTGCGCGCCATAAAAGCAGTAAAAAAAGCAGCGAAGATAAAACCGGTGCCGGCCTGTATTTAAAATCGAAAGGAAATGGTTTGTTTCTAAAGCCATATCGTAAAGGTATGGGATTATTTTTAAATCGTAGATCAAAAAACTAATTGAATCCCTACCTCGAAGACCACTATCTAACATCGATATAGAAAAATATGCCAAAAAGAAAAGAATAGGACACTTTCGAGGCGTTTATATGAGGGATTTATTACCTAGACAAGGTCCTCGACGTTACGAAGCAGCAATAGTGAATTTGGATAGTACGCGTGGTGCAGGGACTCATTGGGTAGCTTATAGAAAAAATGATTCTAAAGTAACATATTATGACAGCTTCGGCGATTTACCCCCACCGATCGAATTGGTACGATATCTACAAACGGGATCGGAACCATCAAAAATTATTTACTATACATACGATCGTCAGCAGGATTTTGGAACAGTCTGGTGTGGACATTTGTGCTTAAAGTTTCTTGTCGAATCATCAGCGTAAAAGATGTCATCATCATCATCGTCACCATTAACACCGCAAATGGATCGCAATAACTATACTAAAATGTTGCAATCACTGAAAGCATTTCATCTAACCGGTGGATTAAGGAAAATGACCGTGAAACAGTTAGAAAACATGCCCAAGGAAGTAATGATTGCATTAGCCCCAAATGAAATTCCATTCGTTTGGGAAAAGTTGCCCGAGCACCTTAAAAGCGATATCGATATATTAAAATATCAGTGCGGTTGCAAACATTATTTCAGCAGCAGCAGCAATTTAAACGAGGTTATGACTGATGAGGATCTTACGGCTAGAAAAATATTTTGTTGTTATTGCAAAATCAGCGATGTGCGCATAAAAGCAGAAAATAGCATAAAAACATCACTATCTAATGCAGTGAGAAACGGTGTGAAGATGAATCTTTTTAAATGTTGCCGCTAAGAATAAAACCGAGATGTGTGATGTTTTAATGGTTAGTCATGTCTTATACGTTCACACTAACAGGACACTCGAGCGTCTTAAGCGCCGATTTTTATCCACCAGTCGAATTAAATAGAGAAAACAAATATGGTCTGGCATTGCTGGGATTTTACACATACAATTCAATTTTTAATGTGGACGAAAGCAACAATAAGTTTGCCTACATGAAGGAGGGTTACACCACCGAGTCGATACAATTGCAGATTCCACCTGGGGCCTATGAAATAGATGAGATAGGTAAAGCTATGTTGGAGATTTGAGGATTTCAACTGAAGAAAAGAACGATGGAATCTTTTACTTGGTCGCTAATAATAATACGCAGAAATGTGAACTGAAATCCCAATATACAATAGATTTCCGGGGAGAGGCGAGTATCGGTAAAATGTTAGGATTTAATCACACAGTGTTAAAAAGAGACAAAAAGCACGAATCAACCGAGATGGTGGAAATAATGAAAGTACGTATCATACGCGTAGATTGTAATATAATTTCCGGAGCATATATGAATTCGGTGGAAGGTCATACCTTGTTCGAATTCGATATCGACGTGGAGCCCGGTTACAAAATCAGTAAAGAACCACAAAATAATATTTATATGCCGTTAATGCCGGCATGCGGTGATCTAATCAATTTTCAAGGCGAGAAAATAATCGTGAAATTGGAACTGAAGAAACTTTCATAGCAATGGGTTTTTGCTTCAATCGTCAATTGTGTGTGCTGTCGACTAAGATGGGGGAACCGCCGAAACATAATAAAAGTAAAAGAAGAGTTAACGTCAAGGTTAGTCGTCGTCCAGACGTTAGATCACAAACATCTCAACAGTTATCTGCCGAAGACTATAAATTTTTAAAATCAATTGGTCTCAAAGTACGAAAATGATTTCCACCACCAGCGATAAAATAGAGGTTTTCTCCGAGCCCATCTTGGACAATTCCATTATTAGTCTAGAAGAGCATACGTATAAACCATACGGATCTCCATCATTCAACAATTCGGATGAAGTCCGTATCCCCATTAATTTTCAAGATATTATACTGGATATCGCCGAAAGTTACATATATATCGAAGGAAAATTTAAACCCATAGACGCAACGAAAAGATGTTTTTTATCAAATAATGCCCTCGCATTTTTGTTCGATGAAATTCGCTACGAGATGGGAGGTGAGCAGGTCGCCGTGGTTCGTAAACCTGGAGTTACGACGGCATTAAAAACCATGGTTTCATTCGGAAGTTTGCAACAAAGATCTCTCATGACGTGCGGATGGGGTCTCGACGAAGCAAACCAAGATATCGTAGACACGGCAAGTAACGTATTCTCCGGGAAATTACCCTTAAAATATCTTATGGGATTCGCCGAAGATTACGCAAAAGGTGTTTTCAACGTAAAACAAGAGCTTATTATGATTATAGCTCGCACTTTTACCAATTGTTACGTCGGCGAAGTAGAGGCAGAAATTAGTATCGACAAAATCGAATGGAAAATTCGTCACATCATTCCAGGCGACAAGCAAAAATTGAAAATACTGTCTGGCATTAATAAAGGAGGAAACAATGCCAGTATTCAAATGGCATATCGTAAATGGGATCTGTACGAATTACCAGCTTTAAGGCAAACATCTTCCGACGTGTGGGCCTTGAGAACGAGTACAAGTCTGGAAAGACCGCGCTATATAATCGTCGGGTTTCAAGACAGCAATAATTGCGACAAGAAAGAAAAAAACGCAACCCAGTTTACCCACGCCGACGTATGCGACATTAGACTGTATCTGATTTCAACCGTTTATCCCTACGAAAGATGGAATTTAGATTTCGCCAAGAAACTGTACGCAGCAGCCTATTACAATTACGAAAACTTCCAAAGCAGCTACTACGGGCGCGAAATAAACGATCCGATGATAACGTTCGCGGAATATATGAAAAACCCCGTTTTTATTATCAATTGCAGTCATCAACCAGAGGCGATTAACTCATCGACAGTGGATGTTTAATTGGAGTTCCAAACGAGAAAGAATAAATTCCCCAAAGACACTAAAGTGTACGCATTAGTTATTCACGACTCATTTTTTAGTTATAATGTATTAAACGGTTCGGTGACCAATAAATCTATATTTTAATGTATCTATTATATGTAACACAAAATAATGTTCTTGAATCAATAAATTTGTAATGAGTGAAGTAGTAGTTTTATATTTATTTGAAACCCAACCAAAAAAAAAAAGCTGGCGGAAAAGCCCGCTCTTTAAGAAAAGAGTACGGGAATTTAGAAAATGGTGGTTTATTAAGTGGAAAAAAGAGCTTAAATAACACAAGAAAAAATTTTTAAGGCAAAATATGAAAACAACGATTTAGAAAATTTGTAGGAAAGTAACGGTTAGGAATAGGGAAAAAAGTTATAAGAAAAAATTATAGAGGAAGTCGAGTACTATAAGAAAGCATTTTTCTGGACAGTAAAAACGTAAAAAAAAAATTTTTCAAAAAAAAAATGAAAAATGGTGAATGCGCGCCAAAGTTGAAGTTTTAGAGCAAAATGATATTAGGAAATTAGAAAGAGAATTTTTTTCTACATATGGTAGTACTTTTCAAAATTCGGAAAGATGAAATTTTAAGAAAAGGGTTATAGTAAGTTAGTAATTTGGATTTTTTAAAGCGCTGTAGCTCGGAAACCGTTCAAGATAGAGAAAAAAGAAAAGCACTTTAATTACCTAGAATTTTGAGTAGAATACAATGGTGAAAAAATTTGGAAAATCTTAAAAATTACAAAAAATTTAGACGAAAAAATTGAAATTCTCGAGTTAGGAGGTTAGAGCGCCGAACGGGAGTATGCGGAAGTTGTAGGGGAGGGTTTTTTTTTTTTTTTTTAGTGTGCCTGCTCCGCGCTAACGCGCTACGCGTTTTCCTTACCTTGCCTGAAAATAATTAAAATATATGCATAATTTGCATTTTTTGTAAATATGTAGCAAAGTAATGGTTAGAAATATCAAAAAAGTTTATTTGAAAAAAATGTAGAGAAAGTCTAGTACTATATGCTAGAAAAGTGGAGGGGGGTAGTTTGTGTCCATAACAGAGATACGGTGAGTTATAAAATCATATTATTCTCAAACTTATATAATGCATATATGCACTCCACCTTACCCCCTCCAACTTTTTGAATGTATATAGAGGCCGGTATTAGAATTATTTCATCATTACACATTCGATCGGCAAGATGGAAGATATACCAAAAAGGATCATTGGCATTGTCAGGCCATTCGTGCCCGGCAAAATATGCAAGTGTGAGGACTGCGGGGGTACCGCACCAGGAGCGGCACCTTCGGCACCGCCTGCAACGCCGACACCACCAGCGACGACGACGGTGCCGCCAATGAGAAGACCAAGGGCTGCACCTAGGTCGGTGTTAATATCGTTGGGTATTACTTCACGGTACGCACCCCACCCTCCCCCCAGGCCCTTTTAGGGCCACAAAAACGGTCCTTTTCAGGACCACATTATATTTTGATCGTAGTTTAGTAATCGTCACTTATGGGGCGAGATATTCGTTTAACGACGATTTGTCTCGTAGCTTAAGTGCCAAGTTATATGCTTGAGAACCTATGAAAATATTAACAGTTCAAACAAGGTTTCTATTATTTTTTTTTGTAATGTATTCTTCACAAAATATTAAGAATAAGTCTTATTGTCTAAACAAATCTAATTCCTTATTTAAAGTTTTTGAAAAAATCAATAATTCTATAAGCTCTCACCAATACATAACATTTAGAATCCGTTGGTGGGGTGGGGGTAGTTCTATATATATGAGACTGGGCCAGTTACACAGTCATATATTCATCAACCCTCATACGATGAACATGGAGGAAGAAAGACCCGCCAGCCGAGGCTCATCCATCTTTAGTGATGACACCGTAGCCGACAACGTTGGAGACCTGCAAGTCTTCGACGACGACGACGAGGTGGATTTTGAAATTGACGTCCTACGTTGGGACGACTTGGATGAGCCGATTCCGCTAGTATATGACCATGATCCGGGTCTAGTGGAATTAGACGATGCGGGCGATTGGGTCTTACAAAGACTCGAAACTCCGTCGCCGCAGCCAGAGCCGGACTCGACGGAAGATGCGGTGCTGGAAATTCCAGCATCACCAACACCCGACGACCCACAAGGCCCCTGCGATTCGTCAAGCTGGTGGTCGACCAGCGAGGATGGGGCACCATAAGCCCCACACTCTCCCTGGCCCTTTTTAAGGGCACACAACAACGGTCCTTTTCAGGACCACAAAATACTTTGATCGTAGTTTTAGTACATATTAGTACTTTGTTACTAATATTGTATGTATAGAATATACAATATTAGATACAAAGTATTAAAACTTTAAGTGCTGGTGGAACCCAGCTAAATCGTTCATTCGTATTTGAGAGCACAAACAACTTTTGGTCTCAATACGTAATACGACATTTGTTTTCACCCCCCACCATTAATTTGTCTCTATATATACGACCACCAATACTTATTACAATCATTTTAGTTCAACATGTCTGCGACTCAACAACAACAACAACAACAACCCATCCAATGCCCTGTGGTAGATTCTACCACAGAGAATTGTCTGGAGTGGGAGTTGAACGATCCCAGATGGGATGAACTTTGGCGGTTCATCATCGAATATACAGAGGACAACACGACCACCCCCGCTGATGATGACGGGCCGTGCGACTCCACAACACAATAGTCGCATGTTTTACAACCAAACGGTCCTTTTCAGGACCACAAAATAATTTGATCGTAGTTTTAGTTGGTTATAATACTTTGTAACCAATATTTTATGTTTTTTTCATAAAAACATACAATATTGAGATACAAAGTATTAGAAGTTCTGGCGACAGAACCTTAACTTCATAAACCGAACCATGTTTTAGCATACTTGTAAATATTATCAGAAAATATTTACAACTATTGCTATTGCGTAGTTTTAGTGGATTATTCACTCTTTTTTTTTTATTACCTAATATTATGTGGGACAGGGCCTATATGAAATAACACACAAAAATAAATTTTCAAGTCATTTTTATTCTCATTATAAAATATAAAAATTTGATCAAACACTTTTTTTTATTAACTACAATATATATATATATATATATATATATATATATATATATATATATATATATATATATATATATATATATATATATATATTTACAAACTTAATACTATAAATTAAAAGCTAATATCTACAACTACCTAACACCTACTACATAATTTATTAAAGTCCTCTAATTGTCTTTTTAACCGCGCAGATTTCACCTTTTTTATCTCTAATTGTTTTTCAAGTTCTATAATGTCACTGTCACACTCGTCCACTTCTTTCACTAAGCGTTTTTTCATTTCGTAAATGTCTGTCAATTTGGTCTTCTGAGAGTTGGTGAAGTCTTCGACCCACTCCGGTTGTGATGGCTCGGAAGAAGACGCGGTTTTATTTGGTGAAGACGATGACGACGACGACGACGACGAAGCAGCGGAAACTTCATCGCCTTCAAAACAACGCTTAAACCGCTTCTTCATGGGTTTCCGGCACCCCAATATCGGCGACAGTGGCGCTGGCGCTGGGGAAGACTTCACCTCCGACACTATTTCATTCTCTACGCTGGCCGGTGTTGGTGGCGTTGGTGGTGTTGGTCCATCGGGGCCTTCTATGACTTCCACTTCTACTGACAATGGCTCTTTTGGTGCTGTTTTTAGGAAGTCGGGTAATGGAACAGGGGTGGAGGGACGCTTAAAGTTAAACTTTTTCTTCTTCCCTTGTCCCACACCTTTAATCGCCGAATAAAATGTTTTTTTATCGGCGATTTCCGACTTCCGCATAGTCAAGAGCTTTTTCAGTTTCGAAGCTTTCGGAGAAGATTCCCTAGGCCGCGATGCTTTTCGCACAACCACATCACTAATCACATTTATCTTTGGCTCCTTCTCCTCCGTCCAGCATTCCAGGAATTGCGCTGCCGACTGAACTAACTCTTCGTCGCGACCATCGTTGAGGGCTCGGTCTTCGGCATCTTCATGCTCCACGCCATTCCAGTTCTCGAACACCCCCGGACTTAACACTTCTAAACCACTCATGTTATCCAGCATGCCTTGCTGTGAACCGCAGCTCACGTCAAGAGCATCTAAAAGAGACCGTACACTAGACATTTTCGATATTCAAACTCACACAATTAACTTTTTCTTAGCACTGTACTGTTTGCTGTTCTGACGAACTGTGAAGAGCTCGAGCCAGCAAGTCTGCTTTTATGCCCATTTCCCCCACTACACCGCCTTTATTCCTTTTGTTTGATGCATTAAGTATAATATTTAAACTTGTCAGATGCAAGGCCAAGGCCAAGGCCGACGTAACCGGCAATACCAGGGTCGTTTTCAGGGCTGTAATTTTCATGGATTTTTTTTTTTTGTCCCTGTCAAGGTTATTTTAAAGAAGCATATAAATATAGTACTAAACTTGTTAGATGCGAGGCCAAGGCCAAGGTCAAAGTACCCGTCAATGTCAGGGTCGTTTTCGAGGTTGTAATTTTCAAGGAATTTTTTTTTGGTCCTGTCAAGGTTATTTTAAAAAGTAATACATAATTAGAGTACCGCGATTGAAAAGTACAACATATTCAAACATCATGTTGCCAACTGATGAACAACCTAGTGAAGCAGCCAAAAGATACAGTCATATACCAAAAGCTTTTTATTTAACTTGTCATCATTGTAAAAGACTAGGTATCTGCTGGCGAAATGATCTTACGTACGACTTCAACTACATTGACCTTTTCAGGGTTAAATTTGTACAATGCGGCTTTTGTGGACTAGTTTACTACCAGTTCAAGGACATTAATGAACGCGCCATCCAGAGAAGAAATTGGGTCATAGAAGAAGCTTACCTGTACAGAAGAAATTAACATGTATTTTATTTCTTAATTTTTAATTTTTTTGTTTGTTATATTTTTTATTTTTTAATAATAAAAAGTAAACTCAATCTTTTGTTATATTTTAATTTTTTTTTAAACAATAGTAAAATGAATCTGTACGTGTATTTATTAAACATCACCTAAAATACGTTTTGCAATCCATATTTTTCTGCAGAGTCCGTTTATTAATGAAATAGAACCATATATTAGGGTGAAATCTAATGGTTTCAAATCAGTCTCACATAACAATGTCAGAAGTAAACACTATTGATAAGTTCGGTCGCAAAAGAAAATTTAAGGATTTTAACTTTATGCGAGGTCCTTCAGGAATAGGTTTTAAACTTACACCTAATGGAGATTACGACATGGGAAGCAAAAGATTGTGCTATTTAGCAGAACCTCTTGAAGGAGACGATGCGACCACACGAAATTATGTTGATAATAACCTTGCTCAGTGTGTGCAAGATACGCAGAAAGCTTTACATGACTCAACAATTGTTATTAAAGATATATTCAGAAACCAACTTAAAGGTTACGTACGCAAGAAATTAATTGAAACCGGTCAAGAACTTAGAGGATACATTGATGATACTGTTATTGCAATATATGAACTTAGGCAAGACGAACTGCGTGATGAACTTAACTCTAGAATGTTGAAAATTGAAAAGACTATGGAGGATCTTGTCAGCAAACCTGTTTCACATTAAACATTTACTCGTAGACCTGTGCGTTTAATTTACTATTAGACAAATTTTTCAACAATAACTTTTACAGTTTGTTATTTGTCGACACTTCATTATATTTATAATTTTAAAATAAAGGTTCAATAAAAAAGCAATCAAGTAATGAATACATGTTTTTTATTTAAAAAAAAAAAAAATACAATACTATCGTTACATATTAATGTTGTGTGTTTAATAGAAATAATAAAAACAATACAAATAATGAAATATGGATTTTCCAGATTACGTGCTGTCCTGACTTAGAAATGATTCCAACACGGTGACTAAATTTGCTAAGTTTTCTTCCGGGTCTGTTTTGTAAAAATCTATGTCTGCATGCCCCCAAGGTAGAGTTTTGGTTGAACTGGGAATTACATAACGTTTATCATCGCTACGTGACAATGCTACTTTATTTATTATGTTGGTATAAATCTTATGTAATTCACTTCTAAATGTCTTCGTCTTTCTTAATATCAAACCACCCCGTTCAACAATTCTTTGGTAGTCTTCCTGATGAAGGTCTTTCTCGATAACACATTTTTTGATACCTTTGGCTTTTTTTAATTCATTATTAATGGACTTTACATAATAAGCCTTCGCGCCGGTACCATAAAAACTTATTATCGGATCACCAGGAAACTCATCTTTCATTCTACCAACTACAGAATTACTTTTAATTATGTTGAAATTATTAATTTCGGGGTAATTTGATGTATCAAATTTTTCGGGGTTTTCTGATATAGTTTGATAAAAGTTTTCCGTATACACTTTTAATATAAGCGAGTCAGTATCGGTGTAAAGTAACGAAGCATCATCACCAAACTTAGATTTAATAAAATTATAATAAAAATCGTATATTACAGTCTTTGATATATCTAATATGGAAAAACCGATATAAATTGGTTTATTGTACAATATTTTAACTTTATTCATATGTATAGCAACAAAGTTCTCGGTAAATATCGAGCTACTATTGAAATTGGAGCGGGATATTAGTGCTCTAGCTCCATTTCTGCCTACACTGTTATCCCAATGTGTTACTAATTTTATATCCTTTCGATTTTCCATAGTTTTACCAAATATCGCGTTATTTTTTAATTTAAAAGTGTCCTTCGCAAATTTTGTGTTGGCCTTGTTACGTAAATTGGTATTAAAATCAATATACGATTTTAGCCATTTTGATTGCTTAAACTGTAATACTCGATGGGTTTGCATTACCACTAAGCCGTTGGCGATGGCTTGTTTTAAAGTTCTATAGTGTACAATGTATTTTTTTTATCTTGTAAATTACGAATTAATTTCGGCAATTTAGCGTTTTCTGTTGGCGGTATGATATTTTCTACTAGAAATGGAAGATCAGAATGTGCATCATGCAACTCAGTCGGATAATGCACATCCACTTCCAAAACGTAGCCATGTAAACTATCATCACCAACAGCCATAATATTTAAATCCAGAATTTCGCGCTCGCTTAACCATCGAAAACCACCATATGGTAATGCTTGTGACATACTATGACCATATAGATTTGTAGCATCAAGGTATGTTATAAATGAAGAAGGTTTTGTTGGGTCATAGTCTGGTAAAAAAATATTATTAGCGATGTGCTTCCTTTCTGTACACTGGCTTATGCCGCCGCGTATACCTTTCTTAAAAAAATGTATCATGTCTATATCAGTTAAGAGCTCTAACTCTACCTTAGTCATACGTAGCACACAATCAAATGATAAACTTGGAAGGGTATAGTAATGTGCTGGATCAAGTTTATCGAATTTTAAACAATTATTCCGAAATTGCTCAAAAACATCACACAATAGCAACACATCTGATTTTAAATACACGTCCGAATAGTCCCCCAAAGTTTTACACCCAAACAAGCGCCATACTTCTTTTGCTCTTCTATAGCTTTCATCGCTAATATGTTCTTCCCGTAAATTATCATAAAATTCATCTTTACTTGGAAGACATGTATTTTCCATTTTTTCTATAGAGTCAATAAAGCTATAGGGAAAAACACCCTTTTGACGCATCAAATTAAATTGGTTGATATTTGAAAAATGTTTCCGCGTTTCAATAAAATCGTCGTCGTTTAAACCGCTGCCTAAATTTTCCAAAGACGTTGACAGAAATTTAAAACTATCAATAAATCGCAACTTTAAATATTTCCTCTTGATTTTTCCACATTTACTATCAAAATAATCGTGCACATAAATGCTTTTGGTAAATGATATGTACTTTTCCTTACTTTGAGCCAAGACACCAATTTTATCCCCATATTTACATAACTCTTTTATAAATAAATGGCTGTCGTAGCCGCTTAAGTTATGAAATATGATAGGGATAAAAGAGGGTAATTTATAATTTAAATTACAAACGGAATGTGCAGCACCAAATCTTTTTGCACCAGTTATGTGACAGTGGTCTCGTACTTTAATCTCACCCTCTTCAAAAGGGCCTTCACATATACCACATATTTTAGCATCATTAAACTCCCTTTTTTCTTCAGGCGTTAACGGTTTCATAGGCTTAATGTCTTTTAAATATGTGTTGTATAGAGCCCTTAAATCACACTCGATACGATCCACAAAGACTTGAGCTGCATTATTCCCCCGAAATAGCTCAAATTTCGAAAGTGAGTCGTCAAAAGAGCATTTAATTAAATAAGCAAAAGAATATGGTTCATGTTTAAAACTTTTTACAGTGTAAGAATTTTGTGGGTTTGGTTGTACCGTTTCAACGGGGTTTAAAACAGATTCGAAATCTGCATAAACCACGAATGGAACGCGCATTTGCTTTTCTATACCCTCGAATTTTAAAATATTTTCCGGCACACTCTTTCCAAATTTATCGATTTTTAAATCCACTGAGGGTGTTTGCGTGAAAATGTGGTTACAATCGTAGCTTTGATGTAAAGTTAAAGCTGACGGTGTACTAAAATAAATGAGGCAACCATCACAGAAATATATTTTATGTTGTTGACAACTAATTTGACTTGAAACTAAACGTGATAAATCCCGAATCCAACAATAATGACTCTTTGAACAAGTCGTATCACAAAAATGTTCACCGCCATCTTTACTACTACAGTCTTTTGTAATTAACAATAAATTTACATGCCTATCCAACTTTTTTGACGCATACCTCAGTGAACCAATAACTTCATGTATTACTTCATTATTTTCATATTTAGATTCCAGACCGTATACGTTAATTGATATGTTGTTCATTTCCTCAAATTTTTTAATGTCACGTAATTTTACTGGAAAATCCATACCTGTTACATTTAGCACTCTAGAAAAATGGGGGTAGGATGTCTTCTGTGAAGGCTCTGCTGTTGGAGGAAACAATGCTGACGTTACAGCTCACGCAAAGCAAAATTCGTCCTGGTTAATCACATTGACGACAGCTCCTTTCTTTTCAATAGAACACGGCAACTTGATGTATGATGAGCCACCCATAGGCATATACTTGTTGATACCAACTTCCAAGTATAAAATTCGCACAAGAGCCCATCCTATAACAAGAAAAATAATATATAAAAATCAGTTTAATATATCGGGTTTTGATTTTTCCATACCTGAATCTTTCTCCTGGAACTCTGTCGCCTGCGTTTTTATTAATTCGGTGAAAGAATGGTAAACGGCATCCAAATCACTTTCTACACTAATTATTTGATTAGCAGTGTTGAAGGATTTTTCACTGAATATTTCTTGTGATGGAAGCATGTACTCGCCAACAGCTGTCATGTTAACTTTTAAAGCATGGTGCACACGCAATAAATTATTAACAAGTTCCACCACCTTGGATTTAATGTCTGCAAAGAACATTACGTAATCGGAATGCTCCATATCACTGCTAACCCGATAGGTTGCAATTCTCCTTTTGAAGGCACATTCAACGAGTTGCACACCATGACATACCGGCAAACATGAATTATTTTTATGTTGTTGTGTTCGTTTATGCGCTGACATATGATTTATTGGAACATCTACATTACATGTAGCGCAATTAATTACCGGAATCGTCGATGTATACTCTTCAATTCGGAGCCGTTTTCCTCCAGGCACTTCATTAAATCTCGCCGCACACGATTCTCTTTGATGACGTCTCATATTATAAATATTAGTAAACTTAGAACCGCAATTTTCACAAACATATGCCATGATTTGTCAAATATTAACACATGTACTACCTATACAAGTCAGAGCCAACTGATGAATGAAACTGCCCCATACCTTATATAAAACCATTCAAGGTCACCCCCAACCACGTAACATATCTTCAAGGTCACACATCCAAGATGACCTTCAACAAAGTCAAGGTCGTCTCGACCAAGGTCAAGGTCAAGGTCACACACACAACCTTGAACACAAGGCCAAGGCCAAAGCACGCGTGCACTTTCAAGGTCAATGACAAGGACATGTGGGCGGGGCCAAAGAGGGGTGAAGCAAGGTCAAGGTCAAGGTCGAGGAGTGGGGGGATTGAGAGAATCGGGTTATGTTCACTACTTGTATATGCTAGAAACTAAATGATCAATAGAAGTGGAAATGTGCTAATATATTACCAGTTCCTAAGGTTTCTAATCCCACTACCATTTCTGAGATTCATCCTATTAGTATTTTACCGACATTGTCTAAGGTGCTCAAGAGGATTGTCTGTGATCAGATAAGCAAATTTGTGAATTCGAGAGGCATTTTACCATCTACACAGTCGGGTTTTCGCCCTTTACATAGTACAACTACTGCACTTCTTAAAGTGAGCAATGATGTGTTTGGTGCAAGTGATAGCAGTTTGACGACATCTCTTATATTACTGGATTTTAGTAGGGCCTTCGACACTTTGGATCATACAATGTTTTTTGCAAAACTGGGATACTTTGGCTTGGAGGGGAGTGCAGTGGAGTGGTTTAGGAGTTATCTTAGAAATAGAATGCACAGAGTGTGCATTGGCAATGAGAGGTCTGAATTTGTGACTTTCAGTAGGGGTGTACCAGAGGGCAGCATTCTTGGGCCGCTGTTATTTTCGCTGTATACAGCTGATTTCTGTAAATTTATAAAAACTTGTCATTCTCACCAATACGCTGATGACTTGCAAGTTTACTGCTCGTTTAATTTAGTCGGTATGGCACAGGCTGCACAGCAAATTAATGATGATTTACAGATCATTTTGGAGATATCCAGAGGTTATGGACTGTGTCTGAAGGGTAAGAAGTCGAAACTTCTTCTTTTTGGTTCGCACAGACAACAAATTGTAGAGAGTAATATTTTTAAAATCAAAATTGGTGATACAATGTTGATGCCGTCGGACTCTGCCAAAAACCTGGGGATAATGTTTGACGCACAACTTCGCTTTGAGGCACATACCTCGAATTTATTGCAAAGGTGTTATTATAAGCTAAAAATTCTTTATATGCATAAAGATGTCTTAACAACTGATATAAAGTTGAGACTCTGTGACTCTTTGATATTGTCTTTGGTGTCATACTGTGACGTTGTATATTGGCCAGCACTTACATTATGTGAGAGGAATAGTCTCCAGGGACTTCAGAATGCCTGCCTTAGGTTTTGTTACAGTATGAGAAAGTTCGATCATGTGACACCTTTATTTCGGGCATCCCGATGGTTTAATTTAGAGGAAAGATTCTTTATACATTTAGCAACCCTTGTTCATAGGATTGTGTTGACAGAGGCACCTTTTTATCTATCTAATAAATTGATTCGTGGCGGTGCTATTCATGGAAAGCAAACACGTTATAGTTCCAGGTTCATTGTCCCGAAACATAGAACTGCCCTTTTTCAGAGATCTTTCAGATATAATGCAGTGAAAATTTATAACTCACTTCCTAGGGATGTCGTAGCCCTTAAGAATGTCGCTAGCTTCAAAAGAGCTGTTAAATTATTTATTATTGGTACGCGTGGTCGGGTACGGTGATTTTCTGGATCACTTGAACGTAAAAGCCCAAAAGTGTGAACATCAATGTTTTAGAATTTACATTTTTATTTTTTCTCAAATAATTTTAATGTTAGATTAGATTTACACTTAGTTTATCTTAGATTTAATTTAAGAAAACAGACGGTTAGATGAGTAGCTATGCTAGATCTCGCCGTCCATTATTGTATTTGTTCAGTTTATATTTTTGATGCTAATAAAAAGACATTATCATTAAAAAAAAAGTTAGAATTAAGGAACATAAAACTCATACACAAAAAGGGGAAACATCGAGATCAGGTATTACAGAATACGCCTAGGATCAACAACACCATATAAAATGATCTGAGACTGCGGTAATATATATGGAATCCAACATGAAAAAAAAAATATAGAAACAGCTTACATTAAAAACAATAATGGAATCTTCAGTAAACTGAGTGTTGAGATATCTAATCTTTGACAACCACTACTTTGTAACATCAAATCATTGAGGTGTGTACAGTGAAACGAAACTTTGCGCTTCAATCGACGCAGTCGCTATATAAGCTCGTAGTCTTAAGACAAAACATTCAGTTTATACTTAATAACGATTAGCGATACAACCTAATCGAAACGTCGTAAAAATAAATAAAAATAAACACAATCCAAGTCCGACAACCACATTTTAGTAAATCTTCAACACTGTCTACAACCTTTAGACAAACGTTAATAAATATTTCTTAGAAGTTTTTACAAATTTGTGTAATAGTGTAATTACTGGCAATTAGTGCGTATTCTGTGAAGACATTTAAATATATTAAAAACTATTTTTTTACCTGATAATTTCTTTTTAAATAGAAATATACGTAATGGTGATTTTTATTTATAATATTAGGACTAGATGACAAATTTTTGATTAAAACAATATGATATTATAAATCTAAGAAATTTTGATAATTCTGGTCAACAGATGGTCCGAAAATTAAAAAATATTTTCACCTCTTCTCTTAATAAAACAACAGATTATTTTGTTTTTTATTAAAATTCTACATTTTTAAAATAATTCAATTTTAAAATAAATTTAATTATTTTCGGAAAACTGAAATTCATTGTTTTATTTCATAACACATTTGGCTTTCATTATATTTATTAAAGTATAAAGAATAATTAAAACCTAAACAGTTAACAGTATTTTAAAATTTTTATTCAATAGAATGTAACTTGTTTTGTTATTATTTTGATATTATAAAATAAAAATAATATTGTAACACTACTTTTTTACAAATGAGATTTAGAGAATTTATAAAATTTAAAACACATACTAAGTGACCATACAGACACAAATCGATTTGGAATTGTGAAATTAAATTTACAGCAGTGATGAAATTAAACGGATTTTTCGATCTAAGGAAAAATAGTTCAAATTTTTTTTTGGTTTTACCAGAAACTTTCTAATTATCAGTTTCAATAATTTTTAAATTTTAAGTATCCATTGTACAGGAAGACCATCTATATTTGAAATTGGTACTATTCTTTCTGAATATATTAAAACCTTTGTTAGCTTCAAAAAATAAATAAAATATTGATCAGGCTAAAAAGTTAGAAATTTGTTTCATGTCAATTTACATTGATCTATATTTTTGAAAATTTTTATGTTTATACATTTTTTTATGGACCATATGGACCCCCAGCGGTCGACTTCCACTTGCAAGTAATCTGTGTCAACGGGAAAAAAAATTGGGGATGTATGAGATGTAAATGGAGGTCCACGAAAGTGGCTCCTATTACAGTAGATCATCTTTAAAATTGTCCTTCTGTAACTGTCATAATGCACTTACATAATGCTTATAATATAACAGAAAAATAAATTAATTATCTATATATTAATTAGGCATATTCTTTTAAATAAGTAATTATTTGCTTTGTGGTCATACTACTTGTAACTTATGTGTGTGATACGTGTTGTAGCAAACATGTCTAGACTCGATCTCGAAAAACAAATGCATTTACAACGTGTCACTGTTTGGTACGGATTTTGAGCTGAAGGCATCATTGGACCATACTTCTTCGAAAATGAGACTGATAAAGCAGTGACTGTTACTGGCGCTCGATATCGCGATATGATAACCAAGTTCTTTCTGCTTAAATTGGATGATATTGATATGGACAATATGTGATTTCAACAAGAAGGTGTCACATGCCTTAGTCGTATACTCTATGATTTCGGTGATCAGAATTAGTCGACTAATTTATATATTTTAACATCACTGGATTTTGTTTCTATGGAATTATGTGATGTCAATGGTCTATGTCAACAAACCTACAATCAATCGTATCTTGAAGGAGGAGAAATCAAAAGGAAACAATAGCAATATACCAGTACTAAGACATGGGACAGGAAATGAATACGCATCGATCGGAACATTTTATCAAAACTAAGTATCAGGTACACCGGATAAAAAAGGATAAATGAGGTTTAGTAAGGATTCCTAATTTACAGGTTGATATCAATTCGAATAAAATATATTGAAATTTCCTCTAAGATATCAGCGTTTGGGTATTGTAGAATTTATGTCAGCCAAAATAGACATTGGAACCCTTGCAGCAAAAGGTAGATGTGAAAATTATCTAATACAGGGACAATTTGCAGTTAAACAAAAAGTGATTGGTATCGTCATAATGAGTACATGTTGTGCAACTTGGATGACTTGGATTCCTATTTTATTAAGATGTTAAAGTTGCACCTGGAACTACCATAAAGATATGGACGGTATGTTTGTGAGCGAAGCTTTTCTTCGATTTTAAACCTTGTGGAACCCGATTCGGTAATAGTAATATACGATGCCTTGTAAATTATTGCATATGGGGACAGAAAATCCAAATTTGATTGTCAAAAAACAAATGTATTCACAACGTGTTATTTTTTGGTACGGATGTTGGGCAGGAGGCATCATTGGACCACACTTCTTTGAAAGTGAAGCTGGTCAAGCAATAACGGTTGTGCTCGATATCGCGACTTGATAACCAAGTTCTATCTACCTAGATTGGATGATATTGATGTGGACGACATGTGGTTTCAACAAGATGGTGTCACATGCCTTCCAGCCAGTAAAACAATTTAATTATTGCATGAGACATTTCTCTGTCATATACTCTCTCATTTCGGTGATCAGAATTGGCTCACTAAATCATGTGATTTAACATCAATGGATTTTGTTTCAATGAGACTATGATGTTAATGGTCTATGCCAACAAACCTACAATCGCCCGTGCATTAATGGAGGAGATTCGACGCTGTTTGAACTAAATTAAACCACATTTATGCAAAAGATCATGCAAAATTTCGACATAAGAGTGTGTATGTGCCAGGAAAGCCGTGAATGGCATTTGCCTGATGTGCCATTCCATATATAACTCTATCCTATGTACTTTTTGATTCAATAAAGAAAAAGTAATTTTTTTAATGTGCTTTCTACTTAATTCAAATTTTGCATAAATTTTAGGATACTTTTTATTAAATTCGTTGCCCGTGATCAAACTCAGGCTTTTCCGCGATAGTGTATTTATACTTCATCGCGATTTTCGTCTTTATTTCATTATTTGCTAGCGATCCTCACGTATTCAATGTTGAACGATATTTCAGAAATAATAAAAGTTAGTCGGTCACAATTCACAAACTTCGTGGAAAATATAGTCGAAATATTGATGTAACTTCGTCAACTGTGAAGAGGGTAATTGAAAAATTTAAGGAGACTGAATCAGTTGGTGATGCTAAACATACTGGCCGTTCAATAACAAGCGGTTCAAATGTTAATATCACAGCAGTGCGTAAGAGTATTGGTGAAAACCCGGCGTCGTGGACAAGAAATGCGAATTTCAAAAAGCTCTCTTAGCGTATACTCACTAAAGATCTGCGTCTCCATGTTTATAAGGTTCAATTGATACCAGAACTGAAGCCTAATGACCATACGAAGCGAAGAGAGTTCGTTGAATGGATTATTGAACATCAATAAGTGGATGCTGATTTTTCGAGCAAAATCATCCTAAGGGATTAATCTCATTTTCATCTTGATGATTTCGTTAATCGTCAAAATTGCCGCATTTGGGATTCGGAGAATCCCACTATGTTGGTCGAAAAACAAATGCGTTCACGACGTGTCATCGATTGAAGCGAATCTTGGGCTGGAGGAATCATTGGTCCAGACTTCTTCGAAAATGAGGCTGGACAAGCAGTGACTATTACTGGTGCTCAATATCACGACATGATAACCAAGTTCTTTCTACCTAAATTGGATGATATTGATGTGAACGACATGTGGTCTGGAGCCACGTGCCTTATAGCCAACAAAACAATTCAATTATTGCATAACACATTTCTTGGTCGTACATTCTCTCATTTCGGTAAGCAGAATTGACCCACTAGATCATGAGATTTAACACTACAGGATTTTGTTTCTATGAGATTATGTGACATCAATGGTCTATGACAACAAACCTACAATCACCTATGCATTGAAGGAGGAGACTCAACTCTTTATTAAATTCGTTACTCGTGATTAAATTCAGGCTCTTCCATGATAGTTTATTTATACTTCATTGCGCTTTTCGTTTTCATTTCATTATTTGCTAGCGATTCTCATCGATTTCGCACGGGTATGATTAGGATGCTAAATGAGAGCTCTGTAATATCCATGTCCGATTTTCTAGATGTTTGATCTATATTTTTAGTCAATCTTTAACGATGACAAGTACAATTATTGTGGGTTATTTTTAAAATAAAGACATATGCGACTGCAAGTTTATTTTAGATCTTTTTGCGATCTACTTCCTTCTTGTATATAGTTTTAATCTTAAATGCGCAGTCAACATAAACCAAGAAACGGCTCGGACTTCTGTTTTATCTCCGACTTAATTAGGAACCATCAGCATTGCCTTTCTCGAAAAAACAGCCTAACCCAGCGATTCTCAACCTTTTATAGAGGCGCTTTGCACTTTATTATTTGTAGGGAGATATCGAATTTGTGATGGTGTATCAAAACGAAAGAAATAGCTACTAAATAAATTTAGTTAGAACTCCAAAAACTGTTAATGGGGACGGAATTAAATTCAGTAAACGCAGACCTCACACTAATGTATCAATTTACGAGATTAGCCCGAATATACAGACAGACGTGGCGGAACACTTTTTTATAATCTGCAGAGATAACAAAGTTCATCATTTAGTAATATTTTCTTTAAACTTGCTAACCACAAATCTAAATATTAATTATTTTTTAATATTTAATATACGGTCCGTTGTTAAAAGGAAATGCTTTAAATTTAAGATAAATGTGATTTAATGCACCAACATTAATATGAGATCAAAAAATTCTGTTACCAAGAAAAAATTGAAATTTTTCTCATAGATAGCATACCGTCTTTTGTAGACGGGTTTCGAACTCATTGATTTCCGTCAGTACTGGCAGACATGTACATCGCACCATAACAAAATTGAGTCATTTAAGCAACCTATATCATACTAAATAAAAAGTTCAGTACAAGTTGCGATATCTCCTGGAATTTCATGTAATGTACCTTGAATATTAATATAAATTCCTTTAATGTTAAGATACATGTAGATTAATTTTAATGTACAGAAAGTTGAAATACCTTTTCAGTTACTTTACTGAAGTCTAAGATACCATTTAGTCACATTTAATGTACAACGAACTGGTATTTGAAGAATTTCTTTAGATTTAAAATAAATATAAATTATTCACGATTTTAGATAAAAAAAAATTATTAAATTTAATGTAGAATAGACATTAAGTTTGCATTAAATTTAAGGTTTTATTTAACAGTGTACAATAAATGTTCAAATTTTTAAAATGCCACATGAATAAAGGGGATAGCATAAACAGCTCACCAATATTCCATTTCATTATACCTTTTACAAAATATGGTTATTACTAGAGTCTCAACGGGACTTAAACACGCAATAAAGAAGCAATTCCGCAATAAATTTCCGTGTGCGAAAATCGCATGAGGGTTTCGAATGGCGGAAATGGGATCCTCTTCGACCGATTCTGGTGGCATCTTAGGAAACGAATTATCGCTGGACTGGACATCTATTATTCAAGATATACATTTAAGAGTCTAATGGTCGATATGACCACTAAATTGTTTTATAAATGATCCGATTTTTTTTCAAATAAAAATATATAATTTGAGAGGCAGCAAACAAAAACTGTAAGTTTTAGAAAATGATTTAAAAATTATTAGTCAATTATATCGGTAACGTTACTTGTACCAGTGATGAAAAAGTTTTGACAGTGCTTTTGAAGTTGAAAGATCAAATTTTCATGACCGTGTTAGCTCGCGATCCGCTGTAATACTGGCAAAAATTGTAATAAAATTTTAACAAAAAAATTGAACCGCCTTGTAAAAAACAAAAATAAGAATATAAATTTTTATATAAAAATGTATTTTGCAAAAAAAAGATCAATTGAATTTACAACTGACTTTATTTGTTTGTTTGAAGGTCATAGACAATGATGTTTCCTGCAAAGTAGTAAATATCTACTAGACTTTCATTGTCTCTATTTTTTGTTGCATATCACTACCTTTCGGCTAGTATCATCTCTACCCGTTTTCTAGTGAAACTAAATAAATTCCTAAGCTACACAACTATTTATACTAAAAGTAAATGCAATGGAGTGTGACTGAGATGGGTGCAGTCATGCGTGCTACGCCGAAGTCTCATTTATGCTATATTTAGTTTTAATTTAGTTGTTAAGAAATCATTTCCACACTTCTCTTATATGTAAAGATGGTTTGATGTTTCCTGCGAAGTAGTAGATATCTGTTGGACTTCCATTGTCCTTATTTTTGTTGAACATCACGACGTTTCGGTTAGTAGGTATCTCTAGCCCTTTTGAAATGAATCTAAAAAGAATCCTAAGCTACACAACTATTTATACTAAAAGTAAATGCAATGGAGTGTGATTGAGACGAATGCAGTCATGCGTGCTACGCCAAAGTCCCATTCTTGCTGCATTTAGTTTTAATTTACAATTATTAAGAAGTGGTTTCCACACTACTCTTATATCTAAAGCTAGTTTACTGAAGCAACTCGGGTTCTGATGTATAATCGCGGCTTTTTTGAATTTCCGTTTTCTCCAGTATTGTTCTCGGTGTAGAACTTTAGCTTCAAACCATTTTATGTGGTGTCCATGAGTCCAGGCATGGTTGATGACACCAGATTTTTCTGTCTCTCCTCGAGATGTGTATTTTTGGTGTTTTTTAATCGTTGCGTTAAGGGGTCTCTTTGTTTTGCCAACGTAGGAGTTGCCACATTTACATGGTATCTAATACCAAACATTTCTTCATGCTCCCTTTAAGTTGTTGGTTTGACTCTAGTTAGCCGACTTCTCAGAGAATTATTTGAATTGAAAACTAAATTGATTTTATATCGTTTTCCTATTCTTCTAACTTTTTCTGAAGTTCCTCTAACATAGGGAATGTACTGGTTTTCGTTCATCTTTCGTTGTCGATATTGTCCTATTTCTGCGTGGTTTCAGAATTTTGTCAACCAGATATACTGGGTATCCGTTGGAGGTCAGGTATTTTTTACTGTGAGCTATCTCTTTCATCAAGGTCTCGTTGGAGTTGCAGAGAGTTAAGGCTTTATCTACGAGATTTCTTATAATTCCTAGTTTGGTGTTGTTGGAGTAATTGGATGAACAGTTTAGGTATCGTCCTGTGTGTGTGCATTTCTATAAACTGAGGTTCGAGTTTGTCTGCCATTTTTTTCAACCAAAACATCTCAGAAAGATTATTTATTTTGTACTTTTTTCTCCATGCTGAGTTTAATTATTGGGCTGATATTGTTAGGATGAGAAAGGAAGTTTTGAGGTTCTTCGTCGTTTTCATTCCAGATAATAAAGGTATCTTCTTCGTGTCTAAGCCATAATTTTGTGTTTTTAATTGCGGATTCAATTGTGAACCATTCCATGAAAATATTTGCAAGCACCGGTAAGAGTGAGGTTCCCATCGGTAGTACATCATCCTGGATGTAGAATTTTTTTCCTGAAAATAGGAATTAGTCAAACAACTTTCCTATAAGTTCGTGACGGAGTGCGGTGGTGAAAATGTTTTTTCTGCTATAGTCTGGTTTTCTTCAAGTTTTTTTCTTGTAATTTTTAGTGACTTCTTAAGTGGAACGTTGGTGTATAGGCTTTTCACATCAAAGCTAATAAAATGGTCTTCCGGTTGTACTTCTATTTTACGTATAATTTCTACGAAATGTTGTAAGTTCTTGACCCAGGACGATGTATTTCCTTGTAACGGTCTTAGGATTGAAAGAAGGAACTTGATAAGCTCAGAGGTCGGACCGTTTCGGAAACTCTCTTCAGGGATCCATAAAGATGTGGTCTTGCTGTGGTGTAGCATCAATTTAGTCCGAGTCCTCCTAGGAATATACCATTCATGTTTCTTAAGAACGTGATAAATTCTTCTTTTATTTGTAGATGGGCATCTTTAGCAAGAGATGTATAATTTTTCTTCCTTAAAATTTCGTCAATTTTTTGATTGTATGTCTCAGCTTCATAACGACTATGGTATTCTCTTTATCGGCTGGTAGAATTTTAATACTGGAATCCTTCTCTAGGTTAGCTAGGGCAGTATTCTCGTGTTTGTTGAAGTTTGGTTTTTTTTTTAGTTTTTTTTTGGATTTTCTGTTAGTTTCTACCTGAACTCATCTGCAAAAGATTCTCGATGTTTGCGGAATCCGTGGCGCTAATTATATCGAAAATAGGTACCTCTTTTTGGAGCAACCGTAAAGTTAAAACCTTTGACAAGTAGTGAGTTTTCCACTGAGGTTAATTCTTTGTCAGATATATTAACTATTGTTCTGGCTTTGAGATTTTTTTTTTCCAAAAAGGCAACACTACTAGAGGACATTCGTCAAGGGTTCGACGAAATTAAAGAATGTACATTAAAAGAAGACTACACCTCATACTAAGAAAAATTGACGCTACTTGTGACAAAGTGAGAACAAAACAAGGCATACACATAAAGAAGCTTTCCAAATACCAGAGCGGGCAAAAACGACAACAGCCATCTCAAAGCCAGAGGACTATAGTTAATATATCTGACAAGGAATAAACCTCAGCGGTAAACTCACTACTTGCCAAATGTTTGAATTTCACGGTTGCTCCAAAAAGAGGTTCCCATTCCCGTTATAATTAGCGCCGTGGATTTAACAAACATCGAAGACCCTTTTGCAGATGAGTTCAGGTGGAGAGTAGGAGAGTCTCTAAGAGAAAAGACGAGAAAACTATCCTAGCTAACCTACAAAAGGATTGCTGTATTAAAATTCAACCAGCGGATAAAGGGAATGCCACAGTCGTAATGAATGCTGAGCTATACGATCAAAGAATTGAAGTTTTAAGGAACGCAAATAATACATCTCTTGCTGAAGATGCCACATCTACAGTTGAAGGCAGAATTTATCGCGTTCTTAAGAAAAATGAATGATATATTCCTGAGAGGACCCAGACTAAGTTGACGCCACACTACAGCAAAACTTCATATCTTTATGGCCTTCCGAAGATACATAAACAAGACATACCTTTACGACCTATCAGGAGTTCCTGTAACTCTCCGACTTCTGAGCTTGCCAAGTTCCTTTTTCCAATCCTGACACCATTACAAGGAAATACATCGTCCTGGGTCAAGAACTCGCAACATTTCCTTGAAATTATGCGTAAAATAGAAGTACAACCAGAAGACCATTTTATTAGTTTTGACGTGGAAAACCTATACACCAGCGTTCCGGTTAAGAAGTCAGTGCAAATCATAAGAAATAAACTTGAAGAAGATCGAACCTTAGCAGAAAGAACATCTTTACCACTGCACGCGGTTATAGACTTATTGAAAAGTTGTTTGACTAATTAATATCTTCAGGAAAAGGAAAAATTCTACATCCAGGATGATGGACTACCGATGGGATTCTCACTCTCACCAGTGGTCGCAAATATTTTCATGGAATGATACGAGACTTTTGCAATTGAATTCGCAATTAAGAATCCAAAGCTATGGCTTAGATACGTAGACGTTACATTTATTATCTTCCTGTCTCATCTCAACCAACATCAGCCCAACCATTAAATTCACCATGGAGAAAAAAGTACAAAATACATTACCTTTCTTATATGTTTTGGTGGAAAGGAACGGCAGGCAAATCAAATTCGAACCTCAGTTTACTGAAAATCCACACACACACAGGATAATACCTAAACTATTCATTCAATCACTCCATCAATATCAAACAACAAATTATAAGAAATCTAGTAGATAGAGCCTTAATTCTCTGCAACTTCAACGAGAACTTGATGCTACCCAAGATTATTTTAACTGTTACACATAAAAATCAATGTTATAAAAATATACTTTACTTAACTAATGATTTATTAACTTTATGCTTACCACACATTTTTTTATGAGTTATTGGGATTAAATTATTCTGCATTTTAATCAAGTTTTTTATAGTTTTCATTAATATACATATAGCAGCCGCTATCGTATTATTCAATTGTCCATTTCTTTGTACAAAATATTCTTCGTATTATTAATATTTTTACAACAATTAACGGGGTGTTTTTGTTGTATTTTTGTTTGTGGGAAAAGCAATTACATATTGAAAAAGAAGTAGACGTGATTTTTATAGCTGACCAAATACAGCTATTTGAAAGGAATCATGAAAAATAACAAAAAAATATGTTATGTTAAAACCAGTTGCAATAAGAATTATTCAATACATCTTTTACACACCCTTTCAATTTAGTATATGCAAAAGGCAAGCAAAATATAGATTTAGTAAATTTGATTAATCAATACACAGCAGCCACAAATGAACTTTTTATACAGTACAATTAATTCAAAACTGGTATTTGAAGAATTCGCAGAATTAAAGAATTTTGTGTTGCTCAAGTTAGTGTGGTTTACAATTTTGAATGAAATAGGTACTTTTTGCGACCTTGGAAACATTACGAGGTACACTATATATCTCGCTTTGTATTTAGTTTAAATAATTGGATATCATAACAAGTTCAAAAATAAAAATCGAAAAATAGAATATTAAAAAAAAATTGATGTGACTTCCAAAAATGCACCAACAAGCGAAAAATAACAATATAAATTACTATTTGAAATTGAAATTTTTGAAGTCGTCGTCAAAGTTTTACTAAATGAAACAAATCACTACTAATACGAGAAATTTATATTTTACGGTAAGTAAAAAATTATAAATAAAGTATTTCTCAACCTTTTCATGTGAATCACATTTTGTCATGTATTAATTGTGCGTCAACTTCGAAAAATTCAATTTTTCAAAATTTATAGTGTAATTTGTGCTTTTTGGCGCAGTTTTAGAAGTTGGTTTAATTTTTAATTTTTTTATCTAATAAGAATGTTACTCAATGCGTGAAGAATGTTTAAAAAAAGGGAAAAAGCATAAAAGATTTCGTTGAAACAAGGTGAAACGAGACAGAGATGCGATTAAATTTACAAAGGAACATTTTTTTTTTAAGTTTTTAACCTTTTTGCAATAAACTTATCGTGGGAATATTTTTACAGGGCCCTCTTGGGATATTTTCAACAACATGTTGGATACTGGATCAAAACATTTTGCCCCTATTAAAAGTTATACGAGGACAAACATAAAAAAAGAATATATATATATATATATATATATATATATATATATATATATATATATATATATATATATATATAGGCCAAAGTTCTAACAACCTCTATTAATAATAGGGAAGTTGGGCTTATGTTCACTAAAAGTATAAAGTTATTATATAAGAAAGAACCTGAAAGACAAAATTACAGTTTCCTATAATTAATTATAATAATATTATAATTAATTATAATAATATTATTCAATCCAATTCTAGAGGACGAGAGTTAAAAAAAATTTCTCAGAAGAGATGTTCAACGATTTTTTTTCCCAAAAAAAATACTTAACCGGTTTCGATGAAATTTACGTGTTGGCAATCGTGCTTATTCTTATCAAAATGACGAGATAAAATATCAAATCACCGTAACGTAATTACGATGTACAGAGTGGGTCTACGATTGGATGAGGTAAAGTTGATGCCTTTTAGGTAAAATTTACCGAAAAACTACATTTACTGCATTATATCGTTAACTTATACAAATTTTTAAAAATATTTGGGACTCTACAGGGTGTGTCAAAAAACGAGGATAGCCTTATGTTTTAATTTTTAATATAGAATACCCCGTATTCGAATCATTTTTAAAATTAAATATATAATTTTGGAATTTTTTTTATTAAGAATTTGATGGGCCTTAATTTAAAAGTTTTTCAAATAATTATGTTTAAGAAAAGAAAATCACATTTTTAAGCATCCATTCAATCGTACGTACCGTTCTTAGTTTTTGTCAAAAATGTAATCTGATTTATTATCAAGAAAAATCAACGCTAAGTAAAGACTCTTTCTACCAATCGTTAGCAATAAAATCTACAGGATGTTTTAAACTGGCTCAAATTCAAAAAATTTTACCAGCTTTTTCAAACGGTACATTGTATTTTTTAATTTTATTTTATAGACTATTAAACACCCCACAACTTTTGTTCAATATGTCCTATACCTATTCCGAATAGTTTTTGAGGTATTTCGATTTCCTCACTTTTTTGTGTACTCTTTGATGAGTTTTTTTGAATCGCAGTAGCAATAAAAAAAATGTAAAATAAAATTTTATAAAGTTTTTAATTTATAACTGCAACCGCTTGTTCTGATTTTCATGTAGTGTTGCTAAGTTTTATTGCATTTTTTAAAATCAATTTTCCGAAGAATGAGTTAACAGATATGATTTATATATTAGGAGAGGCCGAAAAATATTTAAAAGAAAGGCTACTACAGAAGTAAAAGAACTAGAAATTTTGATATATTTTCAAGAAAATCCTTATATTAGTCGGCGTCAATTAGCTGCATTTTACAAAGCATCACGATCTACCGCCAAATGTACCACCAAATCACATAGGAATTATATCATCAAATGCATGATGGGGATTCTCAAAAGCGTGTACAAATTTCTTATGTCCTATAATGTTTAGCAATGAGGCTACTTTTACCACATAAATAGACGTAACATATGCTTCAACTAACCACTGGGTAAGAGAGGTGCAACATCAAGACCATTATTATTATGTTTGATGAGGTATTTATCGTAATAAAATCATTAGGCTCCACTTTTTTCATGAACCATTATGTAGCTCTTTAAACCTTTTGCCAGAGCAACTTCCCCAACTGCTTGAAAACCTACAAATATATATATATATATATATATATATATATATATATATATATATATATATATATATATATATATATATATATATATATATATAAACCGCCTCCACATTACCATCGTGAAGTTCGTGCGTTCTTGGACCAACGCTTTCGGCAGAAATAGATTGGGCCTATGGGTTTGAATTAATTTCCACAAAGGACTTACGACATCACCCCGTTATATTAATTTCGATAGAGTTATATAAAAGATAGAGTATTTATTCATCATCTAACACCCTTGAAGGACATGCCAAACAGCATTAAGGATACCTACGGAATAAAAATGCCACTAATCTTGTGCATGTGTGAGAAATACTAAATGTGCATTCAGCAAGGGGTATTTTACCGAAAATTTATAAAAAAGACAATTAATTATCTACTATTAAGTAATTAAATGATCCTTGGTAGTTAACCACTTAAATATCAACTATTTAATAATTAAATTATCATTGGTAATTGACCATTTTTTTTAATAAGCGAATTTAAAAATGTTTTATATTTATTTAAGTATAAAAGAAAAAATCGGCAAAAATTATAAGAAAAAGTAAAGAAATCGAAATTTCTCAGAAACTATTAGGAATAGGTATAGGAATTATTAAACAAACTCTATAAAGTTTTTATTAATCTACAAAACAAAACAAAAAATATAGGGTGTACCATTTGAAAACGGTGATATATTTTAACTTAATATTTTTCGAATTTGGATCAATGTGTTAAACACTCTGTAGCTTTTATTGCAAATGTTTAGTAGGAGTAGTCTCTACGTGGCCTTGGTTTTCTTTCATAATAAATCTGAGTATATTTCTTGCAAAACTAGGAATGATATTTACAATTGAATGGATGCTTGAAACTTTTTTTTCTTAAACAAAATTATCTGAAAAACTATAAAGTTAAGATATATCAAATTTTTAATAAAAAAGTTTTAAAATTATGCGTTAAATCGAAAAAATGATTCGTATATAAATTATTGTATTTAAAAGAAAATACAGCTTTATGCTGTCCTCGCTTTTGGTACACCCTCTCACATGCTTGTAAACTATGTGTACAATTTAACCATATATTACAATAAATATAGTTTCTTGGTAAATTTTACTTAAAAGGTATAAACTTACTTCACCCAATTCATTGTCTCGCCCTGTACATATATATATATATATATATATATATATATATATATATATATATATATATATATATATATATATATAAATACATAAGGGTCGAATTAAAAGACTCCTTCTTTTCTGAAGTCAGTTAAAAAGTAAAGAGTGTTTGATAATTTGGCCATGAACTTCCCAAATGATTATGTTTTCTAAATCCACGGTAACTCCCAACTTTAATCCACTGGATTTTCATTGTATATTGCGGTGTGGCGAGACGAGAAATAGCGTTATTTAGTGGGTTCGTGACGAGAAATAAGTTATTTCTCATCTCAGCCGTTCAACTTCTCGTCTCATTTCATTTTTCCTGCGAAAAATCTCGAATTTTTCGATAATAATAAGCTAATATTTGGCTTTCTGTCTATCTTAAGGACTCAATATAAACAATGAGTCATAATTTTATGTTTTGTTTTTGACATAAAATAGTTTATACTCATTTTACTATCCAATTTTGTCGGCGTCAACAAACAATTATTTAAAAACACCGCTTCTTTCGGCATTCACAACTACACCGGGGAATATATTTTTTAATTGAACCTGTTTTAAAAAAGCGCTAAAAAGCTAAAGATAACTCTATAAAGTTTTATATTTATATTAATATATACGTATAGCTGTCTAAACTTCACACAAGTTCACCTTCATGGATGCAAAATTCTTAATAATAAATTCAAAAATTTGTCAGAATGAGTAGGTAATAATTAATTGGATCATGTATTAAACGCACTGGACCATCCGGTTAGTCATTTGCCAATGGTTTCGAAAAAAACATAATTAAGTCGAGATATTACAAATGATCAATCATATCGTAAAAAGAAAAAAAACTTATCACTGCGTTTTTAATAAAACGTTGTTGAAGAAAAAATCATCTTCTGTCTGCTTATATTAATGATTTAAAAACCTAGGCTACTTTGCCGCAATTTACAGTCCTAATGGTAAAGAAATTGTAATTTGATATTGAAATGACTGGAAAAAAAGGAAAAATTGATATTTGGTCATCAAATTTCTGCCCATAATATCTCAATATTACCCAAAATAAGAGAACAAGCATACCAGGTTTGAGCTAAAATATAAAAATCTTTCGTTCCAAGAACAGTAATACAATAAACTTTCCATTTTCATACTTTTGACGTCCGGTATTTGCCTAATAATCAAAATAAATTTGCCTTTTTACAAGCAACCAAATGGAGGCAACACAGGCAATATTGCTGTTTTAAAAAGCAGGAATATACATAAATAATATACTGAATAACAAATGAAAAGCCTAGGGCGAAGAAAATGTTAACGTTATTGAAATAAATTTCAATTTTATGAAATTAATGTATTTGTAGTTTAAAATAGCACATCCGTTTTCCCTTTTGTTATTTAAAAATATTAGAGGAACGAAAACTGAAATCATAATGATAAAATAACGTCAATTTTAATAAACTGTGTTGATTCTGCAGTTAGTTCTTTTTGAAACATTTTTTAAATACTTGTAAATAAAACACTGTTTGCTTTTGTAATGTTTCAGTAGTTTAATAGAGGTAAACTTTATATATGTTTTGCCTTACAAGGACTTTTTCAAGAGTACATTTATTACTAAAGTTAGACATGTTTTTTGATATTTCTACATACCTTATATTTTATTACCTTTTCTAAAGAAGCACATTTTATTACTGTAAATCTAGGAAGGACGACGTGAAATATTTACGTCTAATTGGAGTTGAAAGCAAGTTTTGTTGCTTGTTGGAAGCCAGATGTAAGTTATTTTTTAAAGATTTTTTTACTTCGAGTTGTTCTAGTAAATTTACTCTTTTGCCCTTTATTTCTTTTTTGCGGAATGAAGTAATATAATGTTATTTAAATCTATTAAATGGTTATGATCTATATAGTGTGAGAACATTCCTAAATTTTTTATAACACTTAAAAATGCCGTTCTGTGTTCTTTAAGTCTAGTTTTTTAACCGACTTCTAAAAGAAGGAGGTTCTCAATTTGTCGACTATGTATGTTTCTTTTAATGTATGTACACCGATTACTTCGGAACGGCGGCACCGATTTGAATTAAATTTTTTATGTTATGTTCAGGAAGTTACGGCGGTGATCCCATATTTTTTTGGGCGAAATTGGTGCAGTAAAGTCCAAGATGGCGCTGACAATATGACGCACAAAAAAAATAATTTTGTCGGATTTTCTCCAAAATTGGTATGGAGAAATTTTCGGGATTGTACTCAACGAATCTAAAATTATTTTAAAAAAAATCAATATGGCGGATCCAATATGGCGGACAAGAAAATTTAATTTTGTCTGATTTTCTCCAAAATTGGTATGGGGGAGTTTTCGGGGTCGCACATGACGAATCTAAAATCATTTTTAAAAACTTCAATATGGCGGATCCAATATGGCGGACGAAAACATTAATTTGTTCGATTTTCTCCAAAACTGGTATGGGGGAGTTTTCGGGGTCGTACATAACGAATCTGAAATTATTTTTTAGAAATTCAATATGGCGTATCCAATATGGGGGAGAAAAAATAAATTTTGTCCGATTTTTTTCAAAATTGATATAGGGGATTTTTTGGGATAGCACATTACCAATCTGACGTTATTTAAAAAAAAAATAAATAAATATAGCAGATCCGAGATGGCGTAAAATATTTTTTGAAGAACTCAATCTGGCGGATTCAACATGGCATCTTAAAAATTTTACATTTTTCGATTTTCTCCAAAACTGATACAGGGGATTCTTGAGGATGTAGGTTCGAATTTAATAGTGTTTTTTTTTTCAGGATTCAATATGGGGGACAAAAAATTTTACATTTTTCGATTTTGTTCAAATGAGGGACTAAATCGTTTTTAAGGATGTAAATAGCGAATATAAAATTATTTTAAGAAAATCTAATATGTCAGAGGCAATATGACGGTTTAGAAATTTAGAATTTCTGGATTTCATCTAAAATTGCTGGTGAGTGGTTTAGATTTAGATTACATTAAGACGTTAAAATTATTTTTTTGAAATTCAACATGACGGATCCAATATAGTGAGTTGAAAATTTTACCTTATTCGCATTTTATCAGATTTGGTATTAGGGCATTTTCGGGGTCGTGTATTACGAATACAAAGTTAAGTTTTTACCAGATTATGTTGACAAGATACAATATAAGGGAGTGAAATTTTTATGTTTTCCGATTTTGCCCAAAATTGATATTGTGGGGTTCTTGGAGCGTATACAAACCCAATATGCAGTACAAAATATATCGAGCTAAGAAATTACGTCTCAAATTCTTTAAATATCGATATTAGAAGGTTTTTGGGCCTATATTACCAATCTAAAATTAACTTAAAATTTAAGAATGTGGATTTACTATGACAGACGAAATATTTGTTTGATACAATTTCACTGGTATTTGAAAAACTCTAAAAATCAAAGAATTTTTAGTGGTTCATTTTAGTGTGATTACAACTTTGGATAAAATGGGTACTTTTTTGCTACCTTGTAGTCATTGCGAGGTACACTAATTTCGATTAGTACTTAGTTCAAAGAATTTATGAATATCATAATGAATTCAAAACTAAAAATTCTAAAAGTGAGCGAAAAAGTGAAAAATAACTATAAATTTCTATATGAAATTGAAATTTTTGAAGTCGGCGGCAAGTTATTTCTAAATGAAACAAATAACTACTAATATATACAAATTATGGTCAGAAAGCAATTACAAATAAAGTATTGTTAATTTGTTTATGCGAATCCCATTTTGTCAGGTATTAGTTTGGCGCCCACTTCAAAAATTTCAATTTCATAAAGAAATTTATAGTTATTTTTCCCTTTTCAGCGCACTTTTAGAAGTCGGTTCAATTTTTTTTATAAAAATTTTATATTACAAATGGTAAGTAAGTTGGGGTGTATAGTTTATAAATTTAAAAATGACTTCTTTTAATTATTAACGCTATAAAGTTATTTTTTACAAAGTTTTTTTAGTTTTCTCTTTAGCAGACGATCGATTAAATTTTCTTTTTAACCATTGTTTCTTGTGATTTGTTTAATAGTACAGAATTCTCCATCAAAGTTTTTTTAATTAATGGATAAGTGGTCAGTATATTGATTGAACTATGGACAGGAGATAATTTTATCTGCCAAAACTGGTTTGACGATTGATGTATATCTGTATCCGCGGTTGTGAGTTTTCTATAAATGTCGAATTCGAAGTAATTATTTGTCCTTTGATATTAATATCCAAAATTCAATTTATAATGGCAAAAGACCAAAATAACGAAATTAACTTTTTGGATATTAATATAGAAAAAAATAAATAATCACTTAGAATCCGACATTTATAGAAAACTTACAATCACGGATACAGTTTTACATCAATCATCAAACTAGTCTTGGCAGATAATAGTTTAATCCATAAACCGACCACTTCTAAATTAAATAAAGATAACTTTGATAAAGAATTCTGTACTATTAAACAAATCGCAAGAAAGAGCGGTTACAAATAAAACCTAGTCGACAGTTTGTTAAAGAAAAAACAAAAAAAGAACTATTTAAAAAAGAATTTTATATCGTTAATAACTTAAAATAAGTCAAGTTCAAATTTGTAAACTATACACTACCATGCCATAAAATTTGTAATAGATTAAATAATTTTAATTGTAAAACTATATGTATAAATAAATTAAATATGGGTGGATTATTAATTAACAATAAAGATCAAATAGATAAATTGAATTGATCAGGACTATATAAAATAAATTGTTCAAATTGTGCAGCTATGCAATTATTTATTATATTTTTTTAGTCTTTTCTATAAAGTTAATTTTCTAATCATTATGTCGATTTAAATATTATTGCCGATAACAATAACATTACTTTTTGAAAAAATGCTCCACCTATCTTAGCGTTGTCAATATTCTTCAAATAACTCGGTAACTTATTATACAGGGTATCCGGTAAGTACCTCCTAATTTCTCGAGAGCGAGGTCAAAATAACCCTACTTTGTCATAAAAAAAAATTCCTTTCTCCCCCCCCCCCCATGGAGATACAAAGCCCTAAATAGGTACCCAGCGATTTATCTTACAATTTATCATACGTCAAACTCTAACAAAACAGTTACTTTACCCGTACCACGTTGAAAAACTACTCGCTATGTCTTCGGATGATTATCCAGCAAGACTTCAGTATTTCAACTGGTTTATACAGCTACATAATTTAGATCCAAATTTTTCTAACCTTATTTTGTGTGCCGATGAGGCCGGTTTTATAACAGATGGCATAATAAACTCACACCATTTTCATTTTTGGGCTTATCGGAAAAAACCTTATAGGTCCATTTGCTTGGGAAGGTAAACTCAGTGGTGAGATTTATTTACAATTTTTGTAGAAATATTTAAGTAATTTACTAGAAGAGGTACCTCTTGATAGAAGAATGCAAATATGGTACATGCATGATGGTGTTCCACGTCATTTCAACCGTATAGTACGTCAACACTTAACAAAAATTTTTGACCCTCGATGGATAGATAGATCGAGGTGGCTCTGTTTTATGGTCACCATAGTCTCCAGACCAGCATTCTAACGAAGTCCGTAATAATGTCTAAATATTATGTGCAGTGAAGCGAGAAAACATTCAAAGAATAAGAAAATATATTGAAGTACGTAGATCCCATAATGAACATTTCCGAAATAACATTTAAACATTTTCACTATTTTTGCATTTTTAAAACATAGTAAATTAATTGAGCTCAGACCAACTCTTTGAAAGGTTTCTGGATTTGACATTATATGAGATGGAAATCTTTCAGCATAACGTCTTCTTGCCTTCGAAATACGATACAGCGGATCCTCATACATTAGAGCCCATCAGAACACCCTGCATTTTATTTTTATCTCTTTGTGTTTAGCATAAGTAGCTTTTGGGTTTTTTGCATAAAAACCGATTTATCTCGAAAACCGCCAGTTTTATCGAAATAAATTAAGAGTACCTTTTTTGAAAAGGAATGACCAAAGCATTTAAAAATCAGTTTTCAGCTCTGTAAAATGACATCTTTAAAAATTAGGCTTTATAAAATATTAAAATTTCATTAAATTATACAGGTCAGTTCCAAACTTAGAGCTGATAAGGTAAATTGCTGGGTATCTTTTTAGGGTTTTCTGTCTCCGATAAGGGCCACTTTAGGAATCTTTTTTCTATGACAAAATAGGGTTATTTTGACCTCCCCTGTATGCTCCTGAGAAATTAGGAGGTATTTACCGGAGACCCTGTATAGCACCCATTCAGTCAGGGCTGTTTTTAAATATAACCAAGCCATAAGAGGGAATACAAAGATCATTTTCACTCTGGTGTTGTAAAAATGAAACTATTCATTTTTAATAACACTACTCTAATTTTTGCTTTACAAAGTTTAGTTAGTTAATATTCTAAAATGTAAATTACGAATAAATTACGAACTGTCCGCTCGTAGACGCCATACAGTGAGCTTTGAAAATGCTGAATGAAATTTCACCGAATATATATATATATATATATATATATATATATATATATATATATATATATATATATATATATATATATATATATATATTGTGACGATTATGGTGGTAGTATTCCGCACCCGCACAAAATATAGCCCGGTTAATAATACTTAGGAAACTTTGTTATTAATTTATTATTAAATTTATATTTCAAATTTCAAAAATATTGCCAAAATTTAATTAAAAATTAATATTTATTTGTTGAATGCCAGGTAAAAAATAATTATAATAAATCATAACTATTTCTTACCAATTTGAAATATTTTCAATTTTCAAAATATTCTATATAGATATAGATGTGTTCCTACGTGTAAATTGACTCCTTCTCAGGTCAGTTCAGTTGTTTATAAGATATTAATCAGACAATCAATACACAGAATGAATATAAGTTTTATATATTTTGTGCGGGTGAGTAATACAATACTACCACCATAATCGTCACAATATATATATAGGGATTCCTCCGTGTGAGATGCAATACCAGTGGATGTATCTACATTATACCGTTGTAGTGATGAAATCACATTCAGCAAACGTACAACTATATGCAACTCCGTGTATAGATGAAGTAAAATGCGAACAGTAAATGCAAACTTCGTTCCATCATATCCTTTCCGTATTAGAGATTGCATAATTTGGATGAATTGCTACAGAACACAATTTATCCTATTCCACCACCATCGAGATGATGGCCTACCTGTACCACCATATCGAGAAGAAAGTCAAAACTTACTCTCTCCGCCACAATGATACGGCAGAGGTACATGTTTCGCCTCTACTAGACTCATCAGGGTACCAACATGCACCTGTTCGTGAAAAGGACAGATCGGAAGGAAGTATGCAATACTGAACGTGGCTTCGCCGACCTTCCGCCTTATGTTCAGTGTTTCATATTTCCTTCGGTCTGTTCTTTGCACAAACAGGTGCATGTCGGTACCCTGATGAGTCTGGTAGAGACGAAACATGTACTTCTGCCGTATCACTGTGGTGGGGAGGGTAAGTTTTAACTTTCTTCTCGATATGGAGGTACTACAGGTAGGCCATCAGCTCGATGGTGGTGGAATAGGATAAATTGTGTTCTGCAGCAATTTATCCAAATTGTGCAACCTCTAACACGGAAAGGATATGATGGAACGAAGTTTGCATTTACTGTTCGCATTTTACTTTATATATATATATATATATATATATATATATATATATATATATATATATATATATATATATATATATATATATATATGTGTGTGTGTGTGTGTGTGTGTGTGCCGAGTCCTTTTCAGGACTGTAAGGCAGCTGAGGTTTCAGTGAAATCTCATTCACCATTTTCAAATCTCACAGAACGGCGTCTACGAGCGAACTGACGCTTGCGAGTCGGGTGCTGTCGGTCCCGTGTGTACGTCGGGCGCGTTCGTTTTCCGAATAGTTTTAGCCACTCAGGTTAGTTCAGGCTGCAAAACCTGCTGCGCATCAGCAGCCCTGTTACGAATGTTATGTGCTGCGTTGCCAAGTTGTAATCTGTTTCGTTACTAAGTGCTACTGGTTGATGTCTTCTAAGCAGATTTTTCCAAGTATTAGGCACTCGCTGGCTATCATGTCTGCTATTTAAATTGTTGGGTCTCTTTGCAATTTCGATAGCTTCCCTTATAACTCTGGACAGGTTTTCACATCTGGAAAGCATTTTTATTCCTGAGATATTTATCTTAAGTCCAGTGTTTAACCAGTGTTAGGCCAATGCAGAAGAAGTTGTTTTTGCTTAACAGCGTTTATATGTTCGTCTCTTCTGGCTTATATTATATATTATGTATTTTCTCTATCTAAAATTTTAGCTCTACTCCTTTCCCCATGTGATTGTTTTCGATGCCATGTTATGACAAGGCAAAAGGGATGCTATATACAACATTACTAATTTGACCTAACTCCTGGGGAATTTTGATATGGGAATACAGCAAACTTAAACTTTTTGTTTGTTTCTTGGGTATTTTGACGTCATATCCCTTAAATACCTTACACAATTTGTCTGTAAAGTTTTCAAGATAAGATAGTGAATGATATTTTTTGAGAGATTATATTGTTTATATTTTTATCAATTTTGTACCGTGAACTGAAGAGAAATTTGTTAACGAGGCCAGCAGAGTACGAATTATCTAGCAGTATACATTTCAGCTTTAATAATGCTGTTTCTCTGTAGTCCAGATGAGTTAGTTTGAAAGCTCTAGTTTTCATACTCAATATTAAGTTTATTTTTGTTTTTGTTGAATTATATGAAAAGTAAATGATATATCTATTTCAGAAATAAGGTTTTCTGTACCACCCAGTTTTACGATATTATCAGTAGTTCTTATGACAAGCGTATCCAGGAATGGGACACAATTGTTAATTTTTTCTTCTTCTTTTGTCAATTAAATGCATGGATTGTAAGGGTTGAAGATTTCTAGAACTATGTTTGTACTGTCACTAGGGAGGGCTAAGATAAGATCTTCCACATATTTATATATTCCTTTCGTTAAAAGATATGTGGATCACCTTATCTTACATCATACTAAATGAGGACACTATCGCTATAATTGAAGCCACGCTACACCAAAAGTCAGAGTAAGAAGCAGAAATAATACAGGAGGTAACTCGCGTACTAAGAACTAGCAAACCACCAAACCCAACATAAATCGCTCAGAAATAAAAGCCCTAAATGATCTTAAAAACAACAAAAACATCATCACTCTACCAGCAGACAAAGGGAACGCCACTGTAGTCAAAACCACACCTACAAAAAAGTTACAAGAGATCCAACTATATACCTCGAAATAACGACTAAAAACATAATCAAAACCGCCAAACTAGGAGATAAAATGGAAAAGCGCATCGTTCTCAGGAAAAAGCAAGCAGATGTCCCAAACTATATGGACTACCAAATATCCACAAAGAAGAACACCGCTAAGACCCATAGTAAGTGCAGTAGATTCACCAACCCAACAACTGGAAAAATACCTGGCACAAAATATGCCACCGTCGACCGAAATTGCAGACTCATACCTGATTCAGATCACCTGATTAACATACTCAAGGGTTAAAACTGCAAAAGATTACATTCTTGCTAGCTTGGACATCAAATCTCTGTATCCAAGCATACCGTTTGACGAAGCTCTACATCAGATTGCTGTGAAGGAGGAGTTCCCACATCATCTTAAAAATTCATACTTTTCCTATGAAAATAATCCTACCGACAGACAGATAATGCTTTTATGGGATCTTCGCTATAACCAGTCATTGCAAACCTTTTTATGAAACATTTTGAAACAGAAGGCCTAAGAAAACCCAAAACAAAACCATCCCTCGAGAAACGTTACGTCGATGACATCTTCATCATATGGCCACATGGAAGATCCAACCTAGACTTATTCTTAGGGGAATTTAGCAGCATTCATCACCACATTCATTTCACATTGGAGGTCGAAGGTAACAAATAGATACCTTTTCTTGACCTTTTAATCACCAGAAACGACGACCTAAGCGTCGATTATACGGTCTACAGAAAACCTACACACACAAACAGATTCCTGAATGCCGAATCATACCACCATCCATCAGAATTACAATCGATAGCCAATACACTGATCTCCAGATCTTTGCGACTATCCAAACCCACAAACTGCTAAGAAAAACTCAACAATATCACAACAGCTCTAAAACAAAACAACTACAAAGAACACGATATCAAAAACGCCATAAAACAGAACCCAAAAGCAATAGCAAAGAAAAAATAACAAGATTACAAATCCAAGCCAAAAACCACACTGCCATACATAAAAGGTGTAACAGACGTAATTGGAAAAATTCTGAGGAAGCATGACATCTGCACAATTTACCAGCCATAAACAATAATACACAAATTGTTGAGCAATCCCAAAGACAAAATACCGTTGGAAAACCAGGGAGTGTACAGCATTTCATGTAGAGACTGTAAAAAAGAATATATTGGCCAAACAAACGGAAGAATCTCTATCAGAGTCCAAGAACGTAGAAATAACATAAAGAATAAACAAACGACATCAGCTTTATTCTAACATCATCAGGAGAATGGAGACACTATAAATTTCCAGGAAACTAAACAGTTTGCACCTATAAAACACTATAGAATGCGCATCATCAGAGAAGCTCTCGAAATAGAAAGCACTAAGAACTTTAACAAGAGAGATGATGCATAAAATATCTCAAATACATGAAAAACCCTACTCAAAACTAAACCAAAAACAACACATCGGAGAAATAGGACAGCGAGCCGAGAGGAGGCACAGACAAAGGGAAGGGCCAAAACCAACCAGGCAAAACAAAGGTACAACCTGCGCAAGCGCGAAACTATAAAACGGCCTGCAGAGGATCAGCACGCACATTTCAAGCATCACTTGAAAATGCCAGCTGAGATGTTGGCGAAACGTCATGAACGGGAAAAACACTAGTGCACATTCCACACTCGGTGAAAACTTACGATACATATATATATATATATATATATATATATATATATATATATATATATATATATATATATATATATATATATATATATATATATATATATATATATATATATATATATATGTATATATTATTATATTACAAAAAATATTTAACAAAAGGTTTAAGATACAAAAATAAATTTTATATATATATATATATATATATATATATATATATATATATATATATATATATATATATATTTAGGCAAATATATTATTTGTTGTAAAATGGATATTTAACGTCAGACCGTAGAGAAAAACTGTATTTGAGCCAAAAAGTTGTTACAAAAAAATTTTTTTAAAAAAATTAAACCGACTTTTAAAAGTCCGCTAAAAAGTGAAAAATAACTTTTTATATGTTATTGAAATTTTTGAAGTCGGCGCCAAACTAATACCTGATAAAATGTGTAACGCATAAATAAATTTAAAATACTTTATTTGTAGTAGCTTTCTAACCATAATTTGTATCTACTAGTAGTTATTTATTTCATTTAGAAATAATTTGGCGCCAACTTCAAAAATTTCAATTTCATATAAAAATTTATAGTTATTTTTCACTTTTTAGCGCATTTTTAGAAGTCGGTTCAATTTTTTTATAAAAATTTTATTTTTCGATTTTTAGTTTTGAATTCATTATGATATTCATAAATTATTTGAACTAAGTGCTAATCGAGATTCGTGTACCTCGCAATAACTACAAGGTGGCAAAAAAGTACCCATTTTATCAATAATTGTAAATCACCCTAAAATGAATCACTAAAAATTCTTTGATTCTTAGAGTTCTCCAAATACCAATGAAATTGTGTCAAACAAATAATTAGTCTGTCATATTAAATCCACTATCTTAAATTTCAAATTAATTTTAGTTTGGTAATATAGGCCCCAAAACCTTCCAATATCGATATTTAAAGAATCTGGGACGTAAATTTCCCAGCCCGATATATTTTTTATTGCATATTGAGTTTGTATACGCCCCAAGAACTCCGCAATACCAATTTTAGATGAAACCGGAATATGTAAAATTTTTAGTTCCTCATATTGTATCTTATCAACCTAATAGTTGTAAAAAATTAACTTCATATTCGTAATACACCACCCCCCAATCCCCTAATACCAAAAAATAATTTTAACGTCTTAATCTAATCTAAATCTAAATCCTTCAAAGCCCCCTAGTACCAATTTTAGATGAAATCCAAAAATTTAAAATTTCTAAACAGTCATATTGCATCTGACATATTAGATTTTTTTTTAAATAATTTTATATTCGCTATTTACATCCTCAAAAACGATTCAGTTCCACATTTGAACAAAATCGAAAATTGTAAAATTTTTAGTCAGCTATACTGCATTCGCCATATTGAATCCAAAAAAAAATACTTTTAAATTCATAATTTACACCCTCAAGAACCCCCTATATCAGTTTTGGAGAAAGTCGAAACATGTAAAATTTTTAGGACACCATATTGAATCAGCCAGATTGAGTTTTTCAAAAAATATTTTAATTTCGTAATTAACACTAACAAAAATCCCCCCATACATATTAGATCAGCCATATTTAATTTTTTTTAAGTAATATCAAATTCGTAATGTGCTATCATATCAATTTTGAAAAAAGTCTGATAAAATTAATTTTTTTCCACCATATTGAATACGCCAAATTGAATTTTTTGAAAATAATTTTAGATTCGTCATATGTGACCCCCAAAACTCTCCCGTACCAATTTTGGTAAAAATCAGACAAAATTGATTTTTTTGTCCGCCATATTGAATTTTAAAAAAATAATTTCAGATTCGTTATATGAGGTCCCGAAAACTCCCCCATACCAATTTTGGAGAAAATCGGACAAAATTGATTTTTTCGTCCGCCATATTGGATCCGCCATATTGAATTTTTTAAAAATTATTTTAGATTCGTCATGTGCGACCCCGAAAACTTCTCCATACCAATTTTGGAGAAAATCGTCCAAAATTAAATTTTTTTGTCCGCCAGATTGGATCCGCCATTTTGAATTTTTTTTAAATAATTTCAGATTCGTTAGGTACAACCCCAAAAATTCCCCCATACCAATTTTGGAGAAAATCGGACAAAATTAATTTTTTGGCCGCCATATTGTAAGCGCCATCTTGGATTTTACTGCACCAATTTCATAAAAAAAAATATGGGACCACCGCAGCAACTTCCTGAATATAATGTAAAAAATTTCATTTAAATCGGTGCAGCCGTTCCGAAGTAATCGGTGTACATCCATAAAAAAAACATACATAGTCGAAGAATTGTGTACCTCCTTCTTTTAGAAGTCGGTTAAAAATGAAATGAAAAATATATTTACAAAAATTAGGTAGATATTGGTTAGTCTATGGTTAAATATTTTAAAATAAACTCAAAACTTAACGTGATATTTAAAAAATATATTTTTGTCTATTTTAGAATATCTCCGAAAGTATAAAAATTCAATAAGTCTGCCATTGTATTACAAACATATCCCAAAGAAAGGAAACTTGTCTCTAACTTAATTGACCTCATGTATATTACCGGTTCTTAGATTTCAATACTAGTACCACTTATTTAGCACACACTTTTTTTATTAAATATCTAGAGCTTACTCAGTAAATTTAATTACTTCCTCGGAATGTTTGCTGTAGTCTAAGACGTATTTAAAAAATGAAAACTAAAATTTTAAACTATCAATTTGCAAACCCTTTCCGTAAAGTAAATACAATAAAATTTATATTTTATTAACTTTGACGCCCCGGTCTCTCCGCCTAATAATCACCGTAAACTTAGCTTTCTAAATGCAAACAAGAGACGTTATTAGCTGTATCGCTGCTTTCAGAAGGCGAAAATACGGGTAAATAATGCAAAGACTGAATAGCAAATCAAAAGGCCCGAAGCGAGAGAAAATTCAGAAATACCCGGCATATCGTTAGCTCTGTGCGTTTGCCGCTTTTTGTATGTAACCACGTAATGCTTTAAAGGGAATTTGAGGCTTTGAAGTCCCTATTAAGATCTTTATTGTATTATATGATCATTGCAATTTACACTTAAGCACCTAGACTATAGTTTTTTTACCTTTGAAAAAAAATTAAAGGATCGGAGCATCATTATATATTTTTTTTCCTTTCCGAGAAAACACCTCGATGATGGATGACCGGGATTTGTAGTATAGCCGAAATGTTAATATTTTATATTTAGTTGCAGCAAAGACGAGTTTAAACCGGGACTGGTATCATATATGGAAGGCTTTACAGCTTTTTTTTACCCGACTTCTAAAAAGAGGAGCTTCTAAATTCCACCGCTATATATTTATTTTATGTATGTACGGAGTGTCCCATTTTCGCCCCTTTTAGGGGATATTGGAATTATTATCAAAGATATAGTGTTGTGGTTTTCACTTTAGAGTCTTACTTTTTAACGAAACGAAAGATTCCGGTGTCAAATTTGTTATGGCTTTCTTAGTTTTTAATCTACAGGGTGATTTTGAAAATTCTCGTTTTTTTGGCACATCTCGTATTTCCGTCATGCTTTAATATATCAAAGAGAGAAAAACTGAATTTTATATAGCCTTTTACGTTAAGTTCAGTGGCGTAGTCAATTTTTTCCTAGAAAGTTTTGTTTTTGAAATATTAACCAAACTTTTGATTTTTTAAATAGGACACCATGTTTATTATATATATATATATATATATATATATATATATATATATATATATATATATATATATATTGATTTAGTATAATTTAGGTTGTTCAAAAAATTATAATATGTTCATTTTATTCTGAAAAACAAGGTCAAAACTCGATATTTTTAATAATTTACTTTATTTCTAACAGTAGGCCATGGCCAATTTAAAAGAAACAAATGCAAAATTTTGACAATAATAATTATATCAAAGACTAGACACTTCAAAAGTTAATTTTAGTGTTTTTCTATATTTTCAATTGTAAACACTCAATCTAAGATTTACAAGCTAAACGGCTTCGCACTCCCTTCAGGGATTATTCACTCATACCAGGTATACAAAGACACCAAAAGTATGAAGCTCTGTGGGGACCCTTTCCATGTTATCGGGTCCTAGGTGGCGTGGTCTTCTGCACTTCCTACAAACTTTTGGACGGTTCGCGCGATTGCAAGGAGAACCGCTTTCTGAATCGGTTTATACAGATGCTCACCAAGGCCCAGCCTCTTGATTCTCTGCAGGAGGTTCTTTGGTATCACTCCAGTAGTTGACAGTATTATAGGAATCGTGTGGACGCTGTTCATTGCCCACTGTCTGCGGATTTGCACCTCCAGATCTCTGTATTTGGCGATCTTCTCGTTGTATTTTGACCTTAGGTTGTTGTTGTTCGGTACAGCGATGTCGATTAGTGTAGTTCGCCTGGAAATTTTATCTGTTAGTATAATGTCTGGCCTGTTATGAGCAACTGTTTGATCTGTTAGGACCGTTCGATCCCAGTATAACTTGAACTCGTTGTTTTCAAGAATAGGCTCTTGATTATATTTGTAGTAAGGCACCTTTCCTACCTGCAAGAGTTTTAACTTATTTGCTAACTCTTGGTGGAGTATCTTAGCGGCTGAATCGTGTTTTTCCTTAAACTCGGTTGCGGCAAACGCTTGGCATCCTCCAGTTATGTGCTGGATCGTCTCTGATGTTCGACAGCCATATCTACATTGGTCATTTTCTATTGAGGGATCTCTGATAACGAATTTCCGATAGTTCTTCGTCGGAATAACCTGGTCTTGGATAGCAACAAGAAGCCCTCCGTTTCCGAAAACATTTGTCCTGAAATCAACCAGTAGTTCGACGCTAAGTTGTCGACATTGTCCTGGTTGACCTCATTTGAATGCCGTCCATGAAGTGGCTTCTGTAGCCAGGCTTGTAACTTCTCTTGGTCTGTTCGGTGATAAGAAGCAATATCCCAATCCCTCAGCTGTAGCGGCGTTGAATCGTCTGTCTCGCATATTGCTCGATGTAGTGTGGAAGAGTCCGCTAACCTATAGAAATAGGAACGTAAGTTTATTATTTGTTGATCGAGCTGCTTACCAATATCGACCAATCCTCTTCCTCCTTGGTGTCTTGGAAGCATTGTACGTTCAATAGCACTCCGAGGGTGGTGTTTGTGTGCTTTTATTAGGAGTGTTTTTATTTTTCTTTGCAGGTCTTCGATGTCCATCCTGGTCCATTTTACTATTCCAAAAGAGTAACTATGCGAAGAGCATGCATACGTGTGAGCGCCTTAAACAAATTTCTACTATTTAGACTAGTTCGTAACACCCGTCTTACCCTCCTGATAAATTCGGTTGTCAATTCGGCATTCATAGTGCGATGGTCAATTCGTTTAGCTTGTTTCATACCTAGGTATTTGTATGTTTGTTCTTTCTTCCATTGCAGCAATGGTTTCACCGTTCTGCATCTCAAATGCTCCCGGTTGTATCTTTCCTTTAACGATGTTCAAAATACGGCACTTGTCAAGTCCAAACTGCATTCCGATATCCCCGGAGAACTCCTTGACAATTTTGAACATTTGCTCCAGCTGGTTTTTGGTAGCAGCCATCAGTTTAAGATCATCCATGTATAGAAAATGATTCAATCTTGCTACCTCTTCGTTGTTTTTTCTAATACTAAAGCCGTATCTGGTGGAGTTCAAATGGCGTGACAGAGGGTTCATTGCAAGGCAGAACCACAATGGGCTTAGTGAATCGCCCTGAAATATTCCTCTTCGTATAGGGATTGTACTAGTTTCGATGGTATCGCTGGACAGAACTTGCAGTTGGATCCTAGTTCTCCAGGTTGACATGATGCGTTCTAAAAAGGAAACAAAATGATGATCAACCCTATACATTCTTAATATAGTTTTGAGCCATTCATGTGGCACTGAGTCGAAGGCCTTCTTATAATCCACATAGGCAGCAAAGAGGTTTCTGCGGTTGATATAGGCCTGGCTACATACGACAGAGTCAACACTCAATTATTATTACATTTTTTACTTCAAGCAACACTGATATTATGAAACAAAATATTGAAATTTGATTGCAGAGGAACAAGAACAACATAATTTTATAATACTAAAGTAACAAAAACATAAAGAAGCATTGAAACTAAAAAGAACCCAGAGTTTTTTTTAAAGATGGTTTTCAAAATGATGGCCATTTTCTCGAATGCAATATCGGCACAGTTTTGTTATTTTTCTAATTGTATTTAAAAGAATTATAGATCTATTATGAAGAGTTTGGAAGACCAAACCAATTGGCTCACGAAGTTCCACTATAGATTCATATCGTGTTTTATACACTTGATTTCGCATAAAACCCCACAAAAAAAAATCCAAAACGGAAAGATCGGAAGATCGTGGGGCCATCTTTGAGGAAAGGTATTGTCCAGAAATGACCTTAACAGCCCAGAGTGGTGTCTGAGTACACCGTCTTGTTGAAGATAAATGAAATTGAAATGGGCCAATGGAACATTTTCGAGCAATTCTAGAATAATTTTCTCAAGGATTTTTAGGTATCTACGTGCTGTGAGACCCCCCTTCATATATCCTGTAGGCTATGCGTCGGCTCATCAGATCTTGCTACACCATCTTCTTCTTCTATTTTAATACAGCAATATGAAGTTGTTGCTGGTGCGTAAAATAACACATTTGTTGCTTTTCTCTCTCTGTCTCCTTTGACGTATGTTTTGAGACATGGCTGAATAAAAGATCCGTTTTCAACTAGAATTCTTTTTAAACGAGCAAATATGTCTGGAAAGGGTTGCCTTCTTTCTGGATACCTAACATGAACAAAAACGATGGCCAGACATGAGAAGTTATCCTAATGATAACTCAGAAGCTTCTTGGAGACTTTCATTCTTTTGTATAAAACATGGTAACATATCATACTTTTCATAATTATCATAAAGGGCCAGTGTAAATGCAAAATAAATTAAAAGGAAAATAAAAACACCTATGTAATAAAAATATTTCATAAAAGATAGCAATCTGACAAAACTGTGACGTTATTGACATCTGTCTTTTTTTTATATATTGGGCATTTCCTACTGTTACAAATAAAGTAAATTATTGAAAATATCGAATTCTGACTTTGTTTTTCAAAATAAAATCAACGCATTACATATTTTTGAAAAGTCTAAATTAGACTTAATCAATATTTAAAATAACATACAGGGTGTCTTGTTTAAAAAATCATAAGTTCGTTTAATATCTCAACAACTAAACTTTTTACAACTGACCACACCATTGAACTCTACGTCAAAGACTTTATAAAAATTAGTTTTTACTTTTTTGATAAATTAACGCATAACGGAAATACGAGATATCTCTAAAAAAGGAATATTTTTAAAATCACCCTGTAATTTAAAACTCAAGAGAGCCACGGCAAATTTGACACCGGAATCGTTCGTTGCGTTAAAAAGTAAGACCTCAACACTACATCTTTGATAATTCCCCCTAAAAGTATCGAAAATGGGACACTCACTGGATTTGAATAAAAGTTTTTGTGTTATATTCAGGAAGTTACTGCGTTGGTCCCACATTATTTTAGTAGAAACTGGTTCAGTAAAATCCAAGATAGTGCTGATAATATGAAGGACAAAAATATTGTTATTAAAAAATTTAATATTCTAGATCTAATATGGGGTCTTGAAAATTTTACATATCTCGATTTTCTTCAAAATTTGTAGTGAGGGATTTTTAAGGGTGTGAGTAACGAATTTAAAATTGTTTTAATTAAATTCTATATTGCAAATACTGGTAGACTAAAAATTTTACATCTCTCGATTTTGATCAAAACTAGTATTGGAAGGTTTAGGTGGTGTAAATTATGACTAAAATTATTTTTAAAAATTCAATATAGTTGATCTAATAATGCATCCTACAAATTTTACATCTCTCGATTTTATCGAAAATTGGTAAAGGAGTTTTTAAGGATGTAAACTACGAATTTAAGATTATTTTTGAAAAATTAATTATGACGCATCCAATATAACGTCTTATTTTTAAAAAATTCAATATTGCAAAACAATATGGCCGTCTAAGAATTTCCGGATATATATATATATATATATATATATATATATATATATATATATATATATATATATATATATATATATCCAAAATTGTTCCTAAGAGGTCGGTTAAGATTAAATTAAGAGTTTAATTTTTCTTTTTGAAATTCAATATGGGGGTTGAAAGTTTTACGTTATTCACACTGTTTCAAATTATGAATCTGTAGTTAATTTCTTACAATTTAATATGGCAGATACAATATCAAGAACAAAAATTTTACATTTTTCCAATTTGATATTGAGAGTTTTGGGGAATATATTACGGATTTTGATTTAATTTCTTCAAACTCAATATTCAGAATGAAATAGTGGGACTAAAAAATGTACATTTCCCAAGTTCTTTAAATATCATTATTGGGGAGTTTTGGAGATCTAGATTACGAATCTAAAATTAATTTCCTAAAATTCGGGATAGCGGATTTACGTTACGATGACAGATCAAAAGTTTATTTGGCGTAATTATGGTCACGTTCTCTTATTGTTTAGAAAAAATGCCTTGTTTCCTGTACATGTTTATTTGAGGCGATCATAGCATTGCTCGTAAATTTATACCAATTCAATATATTTTTCAGTAATAAGTGGTCATTTCTATACATTTCTCTCGGGCAATAATGATGGGTTATTTTAGAATATATTTCATTTTTTCTGAAAGTCCATTTGAATGTCACAAAACAATAAATTTCGATGTATAATTATTTTTTATAGGGTTTGTCGAATTGTAAAATTTGTTCGCTCTTTTATTATTTTATTTATGTCATTATGTTTAAAGTTATTTCTTCATAAGCTCTTCTTCATTTTTTTAACGGAGTTATAAAATCAGGGAAAGTGTTAGCTCTAGTTACACCAGTTTTTTGAGACAGTGAATAATTTAATTCGAAATGCAAGTATCTCCCTGACCATGTGGCTTTGGTGTACCACTCGATTAAAATCTTTGATAACTATTTTTCCTAAATATTCCATGCCTAACTGTGCAATGCTGGAAGAGGTTAGTAAGCTCGTAGCACAACCATTTATTTGTTTGTAAAATGTGTTCTTATATTAACAGTAATTTGTGTTTAAGGTAATGAAAACATGAAATTATTTTTAGATGAGATCACGTATTGCTTTAAGAATTCCCGTATTTCAGATAAAATGATACAGTTTATTTGGGATATTAGTATAGAGTGACATAACATTTAAAGAGATCAGTTTGCAATTCTCTGGAATGTTTACATTGTTAGTAGTTTTTGTAAAAAGGGAAAGAGACCTAAATAAAATATTAATTTGTTAAAGTTATATTTGAGATACTGTTGGTAGTAATTTTACAGCTTATAAAAGGGTGACTATATGTAAGTCACAATTGATCTGAAAGACACATTTTATTTGTGAAATTTAGGAAGGTCATATGTTTTTGATGGTACAGCATTATAAATATTTAGATTTCTAGCTTAAAATGATCACAAATTTACAAAAATGCTACGACAGCATTAAATAAACATGTATAGAAAACAACCCATTTTTTCGACTACACTAAAATAACAATAATAGAACATGGTCACAATTATAACAAATTATGTGTATAGAAAAAAAAAAGAGAAAAAACCGCTGTGAATGATAAAAGAGATATCAGTTATCTGCACAGAAAACAACTGTCTACTTAAAATCTCCATATCGTAAAATATCGGCAGGATATTACCTGCATATTACTCTCGGTTCATTACAGCTCCACTGATGAGACCATTAGGTGGTCGAAACTAGTATGAAGAGAGAACCAAAATGGAATTGGCATATACACCGTGAATTTGTTTATTTTTAATAAATTTCCTACCGCTCCGGGGTATATTCAGATGTTCGTTTGTACTGTTTAAGATAATAGTCCGGCATCAAGTTCTGCAGATAATATCCTGCCGATATTTTACGATATGGGGATTTTAAGTAGACAGTTGTTTTCTGTGCATTTTACTCTCGATTCGTTACAGCTCCACTGATGAGACCATTAGGTGGTCGAAACTAGTATGGAGAGAGAACCAGAGTAGAATTCGCAGATAATATAGTGTCTGTCCCCTTTCTTAACGGTCGTAAGGAGAATAAAACAACTTTTTCAAGTATATATATATATATATATATATATATATATATATATATATATATATATATATATATATATATATATATATATACCAATGGAAACTAACTGTAAGGTTATAAAGAGACTTACGTTAGACTTTCCTGAAAGGAAATATATATATATATATATATATATATATATATATATATATATATATATATATATATATATATTTATGACTTAAGCTTACAAAATATCTTACGTTATGTTTTCCTGAAAGCTCATATATAATCATTCCTTTAGTATTTGTTGCGGACATTCGGTAATTACTGCTGGCTTCAGCGAAAGCTTTTGTAAGGTTTCAAAACTTTTTCGAAAACTTGCAGAAACCCTACTTCAATATTTCATGCTATGTAGATATGTATCTGTGCCGGCTAATCTTCGAAACGGCTTAACCGATTTCGATGAAATTTTACAGGGGAGGTTGTCAAGAGTGATATAAACTGATTTTTAAAATGTTTATTGTTTATAACGTTTGTATTTAAGTTTCACGCGAAATATAACCATAATAACCATAACTGGAAAGTATCGTCTCTTCGTACACTATTCTAGAAGACACTGTGTATTTTTACACTTGACACTCATTTTTAACAGTTGTGGGTAAAAGATAGTTATTAACATAAAAATAGTAAGCTCAAGGTACCTAAAAATGAAATAATTTTATAATTTTGTTAATTTTTAATTGTAAGATTTTTAAAATAACATCTGTCTTTTAACTCTTTATGTTAATATATAAGATTCTAACTATCTGTTATATAATTTTGGCTTATAGGTTATTAGACAGAAAAAAATATGTTATTTAATTAAAGAAAATCATTTTTAAAAATGTCTTAAACCAAAGGCGAAATGTCAAAAAAGATTCTTCTACATCCACATATGGACCTAATCACCAGAAAATAATAAAAAAAAGGAAAAAATTAATAAATATGATTAACGGTTCAAGAAAAACAGGAAAAAAAGTTTATTTATTTAATTAGATCATACTCAGCAAGCAAACTATTTGCATAATTTGCTATTTTTCGTAATGATCTTTGCTATCAAACAATATATATCAAATTGTTATTATTAGTAGTAGCGGTGCAAGTGCATGCAAAAGCACTAATAATTTTGTATGAATTATGGCTCGTATTAATGGCATGGAATTCAAGCATTTTTATAATCTGTCAAAGCAATACCACTCTAAATTGGAAAGAAACGCGCTTTCTGTTTTGCATTGTGTATCTCCACATTTTGTTTTTTTTATTTGGTAAGTCTGACACTTGCTCAGTGGCGGTGTGTGTCAGGGGAATTGATGTATATACGTGTGCGTGTTTCCTCCGAGGACGTCTCGGGATAAGTGTTCTTGACTGGAAGCTATCCCGAGAGATTTCCAAAGAAGCTCTTATTGTGGTTTATAACATATAGGAAGGAATTTGTAGCCAACAAGAGATATAAGTCCTAAGATTGTCTTATTTAGAAATATTTACTTTGTAGAATTTATTTTTGGTAGTATAGATACAAAAAAACTCCATGCTTTTACGCAAATTGAAAAATATCCCTAAAGGGATATTAGGATGGATATAACAAACAAAATATTACTGCCTATGCGTCGTAGTTATAAAAGTGCTTCAATTTAACTTTATTTATAAAAATAGGTTTATTTTTTACTTTTTACAGTAATAATTCGAAATATTAACCGATTTTCTAATCTGCGTTTAAGAGTTACGCCAAAAAATTCCATAAAAACGTTTTGTTTTTGACATATTTATTTAAATATAACCAAGCAAATCAGCTTCTTTAAATCGATAATATTTAATTTTTTTTTGATAAAGTTTTCCTTTTGGTATTTTAGAAAAAAAAACAACTTTATTTATTTTAAGTTTTGAAGGCACATCATGAATCACTGAGTTAAAAAGAAAAAGAGAGAACATCACGTGACTAAGTAGGTTTCAGATCCGCCATATTGTTCCCACATTTCTGTTATTTGTTTGATACTTACTACGTTTTGTTAATCATAAGTCGAGATTTTCTGTATTTTATTTGTTAAAATGTGTAAGAATATGGTTATTTTTTTAATAAACAAACATAGTTACTTGTGCTGAACGCAGTGTTGCAGTTGAGACGAAGTGAATAAAAAAATCAACAGGAATAATATTTCATAAAAATATATTATAGTTTTCAAGAAATTTCTAATGTTTTTTTAATTTTAAAATTAATTGTTACAATAAATGAACATTTATCTTTATTAATTATAGATTTCTTACCGATCTTGGACGCCGTGAAGCCTGGGTGGGATCTGAAAAGAGTAATTGTAATCAATTGACAAAATATATTATAGTATGCTTTATTCTAAGTATTTTGCTGAAAATTGTTGCTATCGAATACCCTAAAATGCGATTCCTAATCTAAACCATATACAAACTATTTTTTAGTTTTAAGTATTTCATGTTACAGGATGAATTACCAATACCTCCTAAATGCAGGTTTTATAGGACATTGTGATAAAATCTGTATCGAATCTTACTGAACAAGCAGCCAGAACATCTACATTAGAGTTTTCTGAGAAAGTTCAGCTAACTACCACAACCTGTACGTAAGCCCTTTAATAAGCCCTACTTTTGACAGTAGCGTTGAAGTAATTCCCAGAAAAATAAAATTATTTGATACTTAATCATATCTAAGCTATAATTGTCACTAGAGAGAAGACATTGCTACTCTTGCAAGCAAATTTACCATAGTCCAAAAATATTATTGCATATATTGCAGTATATATTAATTATTTGATAGAGTAAATAGTGTGTGTAGAGTGGGTATAGTCTCTACACAACTCTTTCTATATCTATTGAGACAAATAAAAATCGCTTACAATATCCATCAAAAGATTTCATATCAATTTATTTAAATTATGAAAACGTTTTAAAACATGAAATTGATTTAACTGCTGTTAATCTCACACCAACGCGTAATATAAACAAAACATCATGTTAGACGACAATTCAATTCTTGGAACATACCGCTGTAGAATTAGCATAACCTCAAAACTAGGGCTCGATTGTTTAAACGCAGAATAACATTATAATATTTTTATTTTTATTTGAAAAAGTGTTGATAAACAATAGATATTTCATTTCTTGATACACACATACTAATTGTATGCTATTCTTTTCTAATTGCATTATTTAAACAAGTATCATATGATAATCGGTACGTCAATTCTAGAATACATAAAAGCATGAATTTATGGTTACCTAAATTATTATTATTGTTATTTTCAATATGTAATCAATACTTAACAATATTTACCAATTAAAATAAGGTTTTTAAATATTCTTTTTGTTAATATTAATTGCAAACTTCGCATTTATAGTAATTTCTAACACCTAGAAACACTGAAAAGAGCCACGACAAGCAATTAAACTGAAAGAAAGGATAAATAAACATGTTTATGTCGGTCAAACATCAAAAAATCCTCTCCCCAACCGATCGTAAACAGTCTTCAAACAAATTTATTGTTGTTTAAATCTATAGGGTATGATCGAAGGTTCAATTGTTAAGTTTTTAATTTTTAGTAGCATCTTTTCCTCTATTATACTTAATAAATATTTAAATAAATACTGTTTTTTCTATTTTACCTTCTTTATTCTCTTAATAACAAATTATACAATGATTTATTAATTAATACCTTTCTATAAATTTATAACTAAATAAATCAATTCAGTAACACTAAATATCGTTTTCACTAATTAGTAAAACATAATAATTTTCAATGAAAAGTAAATAATATTCTAGTCTTGACTGTGCTATTACCAACATATGGTTAATAAGCTAAACTCCACCTAGTGATACTATTATTGCTTAACATTATTAAATGATTATATTGTCTCTATCTCGGTAATAAAACACTTTTATTTTATTTTGCTGTAGCCATTCGGGAACATTATGAGTCGTTTACAACCATATATATGTAATGTTTTTTCTGTTTTCAGCTAATCCATTCAAAATGAAAGAACCATTGAAATTGAATCAAAATTTTTAGTGTTAAGTTTCAAAAAATCAACTAAACCAGAGTTTTTGAATGAAGTAGACCACAAAATGATAAAATTTCAGTATTAATTTTTGCGAAAGTAGCAATAACAAGTAATTCCATTTTTGCCAAATAAACGTCCGTTTGTGCCATTTTACATCCTGAAATTTTTGCATGTGATATTCACAAAGCACAAAATATCTTAACGATATTATTCATCTGAGCACGAATGGGAACGAGAGTAAGTAAGGCAGAATGAATGTCTCATTCTTGCCTCTATTACGTATTTCTAACGAACGGAATCTTCTTCTTATTCTTCTTTCTCAGCCCATTGACGTCCACTCCTGGACATAAACTTCTCCGATGGTCCTCCACTGGGATCTGTTTCTCGCCTTCTGGAGCCAGTCTTTTCCAGCAAACTGTCTTATATCATCTACCCACCTGCGTTGCGGCCTGCCACGATTTCGGTTCGTTTCTCGCGGTCGCCATTGCAGTAATTTACTCGTCTACCTATCGGGCTGTTGTCTAGCTATGTGCCCCGCCCATTGCCACTTTAGTCGTGATATACGTTCAATGACGTCAACTACTTTGGTTCTTGATCTTATTACTTGATTTCGTATTTTATCCCGTAACGAGATTTCTAACATTTGTCTCTCCATAGAGCGTTGAGTGACTCGGAGCCTATTTGCGTTTTGTTTGGTTAGTGTTATCGTTTCCATGCTGTAAGTAGCAATAGGTAAGACACACGTGTTATACACTTTCCGTTTAAGGTTGATTGGTGTGTTTCTATCTCTTAATACGTACTGCAACTTTCCAAAGGCAGCCCATGCCAGCCCTATTCTCCTTGTTGTTTTCGCCGTTTGATTTTCTATGCCTAGTTTCATGACGTGGCCTAAATAGATGTACTCTTGGACATTCTCAATGATTTTATTTTGAATCTCTCTTTGTACATTTGCGTTAGGGCTCATTAACTTAGTTTTCCCCAAGTTCATCTTAAGTCACACTTTTCTCGCCTCTTTGAAATCTTGAAGCATTTGTTTTAGTTCTTCTGGGTTGCTAGACATGACAACAACATCGTCGGCGAAACGAAGATGACTAAGATAAGAACCGTCGACTCTCAAACCTTTCTCATCCCAATTTAGTTTTTTAAAGACATCCTCCAAAGCTGGCGTAAATAATTTCGGAGAGATGACGTCTCCCTGACGCACACCTTTCATAATGTTTGTTTTTTCGGTTTTTGTGTCTTCGTCGATTTTAACCTGTATAGTATATGTTCTGTATGATAGTGGTATACCTGGAGTCAATTCTAGCATTATTAAGTGATTTCAAGATCGCCCATGTTTCTATAGAGTCAAAGGCCTTGTGAAAATCTACAAATGCCAGATGTATAGGAATGTTATATTCCTCGGTTTTTTCTAGGACTGTGCGTAGGGCTTGGATATGATCTATCGTACTAAATCCACGTCGAAAGCCGGCTTGCTCCACAGGCTGGTAATAGTCAAGCTTTTCAGTTAGGCGATTTGTCAAGATGCGGGTGAATAGTTGATATAGGTGGTTTAATAAATTAATTTTCTATATTTGTTGTGTCCCCTTTTTTAAAGAGAAGTACGACTTGTGCGTTATACCATTGTTCTGGTACTCTACGAACGGAATACCGATCTAGTAAATTGGGAAGACGATCTTTTGATAGCGGCTACTACTACATTTGTTATTTTGGCTGTATTATTAAAAAAGGAAAAAATAAAAAGCTGGTGGACTACATCCATATACCGAAATAGGTAGGTTATGCTAGGGCAATCACTTTCGAAATTTTGTCAGACTTTTCTGACTGCACCATATTCATAAAAAATTACACTCATGTCTCTCCAATCATCGTCTCTATTTAGAAGATGGTAATAAAAATTGTCGTTTTTTTTGTCAACTCAATTTTTAGATTAACTTTTCATTTTGTTTCTTTGTAAGTAGCTCATTACTTTGTCATAGCGCTAATTAAATTGTTCAAGCTTCCTGTAAAAAATTGTTTTTAAAAATCCATCGTTCCAAACACAATCCAAAACTCCCATTATTTAATATTCTGAAAATAATTGTTATTTGTAAGAGATGGCGTCACTAATTCATTGCTGGTATATACTAATGACATTTATAGCGGAAATACAAAGATGTGCCGATAACGATCAGAAATGAAATAAGGAAAGCTAAAGCAAACTAGTACACCCAGGAATGGTCCATTACTGAAGACTGACTGAAAAACAGTATGACACATTTAAGCTGCATAAGAAATTAAGAGAAGCTGCCGGAATATATATAATCAAATACTCGGGCAAACTTATTGATGAACATGGGGTTCTTATCGTAGATATCGAAAAAAAATTAATGACCTGGAGGAATTATATTGAAGATCTTTTTAGCGAAGAACTAGAAAGAACCTTGCAAGAAGCTAAAAATAAGAAAGCAATCGGTCCGGATGAAATTCCGAAAAAAAATCTAAAATTACTAGGGAAAAACGGGAAGAAAGCATTGTGTAAATTTTTGAACACTATATATGAGACTGGCATTATTTCAATAGACTAGCTAAAATCAACGTTTGTCATAATACCCAAAAAGGCTCGGTGCAAGAACTTCCGGACAATAAGTTTAAGACGTCATGTACTAAAAATCTTCCTAAAAATAATACATAATAGAATTTATCGGAAAATGGAAATGCCGATACTTAATTTGGATTTCGAAATGGATTATAGCCAACCTGTACTGGCAACAAAAAGCACACATTCGAATTGATAATCGAGTTTCAGAAGAGATTAAAATAGCAAAAGAGGTAAGGCAGGGCTGTATATTGACACCGCTTATTATTAACTTGTACTCAAAAAGATCTTTGCAGAGGAACTTGATAGCATTGAGGAGGGCATCACCATTAATACGGTAAGTATCAATAAACTACGTTATGTAGATGATACTGACATTATGGCAGGTAGTGCTGAAGGCTGCCCGCATCTGTTGGAGAGTAATGTAAATTCTTATGCGCAATATGGCGTAACTCTTAATATCAACAAAATCAATTACATGCTTGTGTCAAAACAACAACATCCTAATGCAGCAATTCTGATGAATAACGTCCAGCTCCAGAAAGTTGATAGAATAACATATTTGGGCAGTGTAATCAAGAGTGATTGGGACCATGCGGTAAAAATAAATCATCGAACTGAATGTGCAAGAGCTGCTTCTAACCGTTTTAAGCGTGTACTTTGTAGTCATGACCTAGGCCTAAATCTGAGAATCGGGCTTCTACTCTGCTAAATGTTTTCGATTCTCTTTTATGATGTTGAGACTTGGACACTTACGGAATGTTCAGTTATGAAACTAGAGGCCTTCGAAGTCTGGAGATACACGAGAATGATAAAGATAAGTTGGATGGACCGAATAAGTAACAAGGAAGTTCTAGGGAGGCTGAATAAGGAAACAGAAATTATAAAAACAGTAAAAAGTATTTCGTCCATATAGTAAGACATACCGAAAAATTCTGCCTTCTTAATTTAATAACGCAAGGAAAAAAATAATCGATAGACATAGAACGGAAAGCGTACAATATTCTGGTTGGAAAATCCACGTCAGTGGTTTCACATGACAATAACATCTCTCTTCAGAACAGCATTAGACAAGGTTGTGAAAGCTAACGTTCAGCAATCGGATATGGCATGCTAAGAAGAAGAACAATATAGGCCGAAACACACCATAAAGTCATTTTTCAACATGACAATGCTCGACTACACGTTGAACACACACATATGTAAAGAACTATTTAGAAAACGTTAAATTGAACGTTCTACCCCACCCGCCGGATTTACCGGAAATAGCCCCTTCAGACTTCCATTTATTTCGATCAATGCAGCACCAACTTTCATAACAATCCTTACATTCTTATGAAGAAATGAAAATTTGGCTTGATAAATGGTTGGCCTCAAAAAGTGAACCGTCCTTTCGGCGCAGAATCCAGTCTTTGACAGAAAGATGGGAAAAAATCATAGCTTACGATGGTCAATAATTTGATTATTGAGGTAATTCATTTTGTTTGGGAAATAAATTATCAAATGTTGTGCAAAAATCGACATCACTAACCGAAACCTATTAGACTTAATTTTTACTAGAGAAGTTGGTGAGAAAAGGCGAGCTATTTGAAAACGCAGAAATGGCGTCTACATCAAAATAAATCTTTGTTTTAAATACCGACTTCTATTAGGTGGCTTCCGTTCATAACTCTTCTGGAAGTCTAATAGAGGCTTATAAAGGCTTAGCTTTAAGGAATTTATTGTGACTTTTGACTGAACTTTGCTAAATATTTTTCTGATTATTATTAACAAAGTTACAATAGTTTACATTTTTTAGTTATAACTTTAAGAAATGACAAAGATGATTAGCCAATATAATTCTGCGTTTGAAAATCAAGATTTTGAGTTTTGATAAAGTCATTTCCGATACTTGTTTGCCACGTAATCGCTGTTTTAAGATGCACTGATGGATAAGAACGAGCATCGTAGCTCACGTTAGTCCGAGCGGGCACTCGTACATACGATCATGCGATTTCAAAAGCTGTTAGTTAGCAACCCTTATATTTGATCACCTATATAGACTCAAGAAAATTTCTCATATAATAACCCCTTTTGTTCTTTTTGAAAAAACATAAACCAAAAAGTATAAAACTTTTGCACAGAACGTGGCTCACCTTACCAACATTCTTTTCATTTAACTTCGAGCTACAAATATTATCAAATTTTCAATTACTTTCGGTAAAAAGTTTTTTAATGAAAAAACTGAAATGAAAAACCCGAGTGAGTCGTTGAAACTATTTAATTTTACTATTTATGTTGTGATTTAAATTTTATAAAATGAATAATTATTCTTAATTTAATTTTTAATTAGTTATTAAGATAATGAATTCTCACATGTATTATTTTTACCGCAAATACAAAAATAAATAAAAAGGAATCCTGATAATTTGCAGATACAATGCTTAGTTGTGCATTTTGTGCAATTGCAGTTAGGTACTAATTGATTAACAGATGGATATAGAAACCGAATTGTTTTTTGGTATCAAAATATTTTCATCGAATTCATATCGAAAATCTTGCGGATTCGGTGGATTCCAATCTTCATTTATAAGATTCAGTGAAAGATAGTGCACTAACATTTTCAAATGGCAATTGTACAAAAATTAGTGAACCGACATTTAAAAGATTCAGTTGCTCGTGAGTAATATACAGTGCTCTTAATATATGTAGTTTGACTGAATTCGACGTTGGCGAAGTTCTATAATTCCGTAATTATTATACGTGTATTCTTGATAATGGAGTTCATCAAAAGTTGACCAAGTGCTTGCTTTATGTTTAATTTGTACCAGATACTGTTCGGCATTTTGACATGCCTTTTCTGTTTCTACCTCTGTTACATCTGCATATTGAAATGTATTGATTACACTGGACAACAGCCAAAATGTGTCTAAAGTAAAATCAACTAAATCTTACTATTTTTGGTGTGCTAAAACCGAAACTAAACTTATATTTTTAATATTAGTTCAAGTTTTAGAGATATGTGATGACATGGCTTCCTATATATTCACAATATAACAAGAATGTATGTAGTATATTTGTATTTTTATAACAATAGAGCGGTGCGACGTGGCCAAAGATATGTTTCTCCAAGTTAAGGAAATTTTGCACAACTTGGCAACACCGTATGGGGATTTCCAGGGATGACCTCCCATATACGAAGTCTCGACCCTCCAGGGGCCCTATCCTCGTACTGGGGAACGTGAAGTGAACGGTGAACAGGTGGCGAATGCGTATTCTTGAAATGTTCATCGCTCATATCCTCGTTCGCCCGGTGAAAGGCAAGCGAACGGTGAAACATGCGCAAATGAAATGTCAGCCGCTAAATGACATACTGAACGCACGAATTTCAAAAAATTAAATAGTATTAAAAATTTTTATTTTATTTTTGGTTCTTCAAAATAACTTGTCATTAAAAAAAATAATATGTTGACCAACCGTTTCTTTAAGACGTTTTATTTTTTGAATAAACAGTTGAAACGTTAATTAGGTGGTACCCAGATATTATTAATATTTTCAAACTTTTTAATAAAATATCCATAGAAAGTTGAATATGTCTCGTAAATATTAAGTAAATTTGAGATTATAGATATATAAAATTATTACAGGAGATTCTGTTCATAACTCAATTGTATGAGTGTGCTATTTAAAAAAAATTTTTCTAGGGCCAGTTCTGCTTATGGATTTAACATAAATACTTGTGTCTATAACAGCCGAGTATCTTAGTTTTAAACAGTTAAATCTAACGTAATTCTTTTCACGACGCGACTTATAATAAAATTGAGAAATCACAATTTGTAAGCTATCTGAAACTTTTATTTATATAAGTAACAAATTTTATATTTAAATTATGTTAACTACAGCACTTAACTTAATTAGATTGTGTTAAACACTATACGACACTACAATTAAATAAATATTATGATTATAATTTATCGAGGCATATAAATATGAACCCTACAGACCAACGAATGTCCTTCAGCATAAAAACCTTATTTATGGTACATTTTATTTTCAAGCCTCTACAAATCTTTATAAAATAAAAAAATATATATATTTAAAGTTGAATGTGAGATCCGCCAGTATCTTTAATGGACGTATTCTGTCATGCCTTTGGTTTCGGTCCCTGGTCATAAACAGTTTCACTATCTTCGTTTCTTTCAAATTTACTTGTCAGGACAGAACATCTTGCAGTAAGAGGCTGGACACTTTGTGAATTCATACAATAAATAACTGGTTGGATAGTTTCCATAGTGCATAGGGATGATGGCTCTTAATCATACTACGTAGAGTGGTAATTTCCACCGTTTCAAGGTTTATCAGTGCTGACTTTCTGCAATTACTGTCAATATATTACATTGTATATAGGATTGCTGCTTTTTTTGGTATCCCCTTTTCTTTATATATTAGAATCTTCAAGTACTTGGCTCTTTGTATGCATTTTTGTTTAACAGTTCTAGAGTGTCAATTTAAAATAAATTTAATACAGGCAAAGTACAAATATTGTAATGACAATCAATAACTTCACAAAAATAACAACAGCAGTATTTTTTTTACTTTTGACGATTAATTTAAAGTACCAAAACTACTTTTTGCCTAAAATGGCAACAGAATATACTACGAACATTTTCGGTCTGACAGCTCAATTCAATCTGTCATCAATTTTATTTTTTGAAATTCTGGGGTTTTAGCACGTTCATATTTGGCAACATTGGCTTTTTAAGAATACGGCTTTTACTGTCAAAAAGTTCACATCGCTATTCCCATCGCCATTCACCTCACCTTTCATACCACACTTACGAGGATAGGGGCCCTGGGCTTAAAATAAGCGATTTAAACCCATGTAAATCGAGTTTTATTTGTGCTTTATACTGAACAGTCCCTGTATACAAAAAAGGATAAATGTCACTATTGCAAATATTATGGAATTGAATAGAAAATTTTCGAGTATTCTCTACAAATATAGAAGCCGTATTTGGGTGTATACGCTGCTTCAAAGCGGAGGGGTTCGTCAATCGAAGTTAGTGAGTCAAATCGAATAGATGAGATTGTAACATATCTCGAAAGTGTGTAACAATCCAGATCACTTCTGTTATATTTGTAGAGAGGTGACTTTTGCGTCTCAGAAACGATCTATTACCCCAATGATACAAAAAGGCATATTAGCTTTATTTCGATTGCAAGACAAACAGTGGGCGCCCATATCTGCTGTAATGCATGCGCTTCAAGTCTGAGAAACTGGTTAAATAGTAAAAAACGATCTATGCAGTGTGTTGTCCCAATGATCTGTAGAGAGCCTTAAAATTATGTTAATGATTGATAGTTCTGCATCATACCTAGTGTTTGGCAAAGTACAGATATATCCAAGAAGAAAAAGTCGGTTATCAACTATCTAGATATACTATCTGCCATGAGCCCTGTTCATAACCCAATCAGAATTAAACGACCTTGTGGTGGAACTTATTAGAAGACATTCAGTATGTATTCTTCTTAAACGCCATAAAGACCTAGGACCATTTTTTAACAAGGAAATTAACTTGATTTTCTGCAATAACATTAGCGGTTTATTGGCTGCTTTAAATATAAACTACAACCCAGAGGAATGAAGATTGTTTATAAACAGTTCAACATTGAGTTTAAAAGCAGTACCATTGCATATGGGAAATATTTTATAGTCTATTCCTGTTGAATATGCAGTTCACATTAAAGAATCGTACCACAATATGAACTACCGGTTGAGCACCAATGGCAGGTCTGTGGCGACTTAAGTGGGATTGCACTTTTACTTGGGTTGTAGCTAGGCTACACCAAGTTTTGCAGTTTTTTGTGTGAATGAGATAGTTGGGAAAGAGACTTCATTACACGAGACAAGACTAGTCCGTTCGACAATCATTAAAACCAGATGAAAAGAATGTACAACAAGTGACATTGGTAGATCCCAAAAAGATTTTGTTGCCACCACTGCATATCAAATTGAGCCTAATGAAAAACTTTGTTAAGACAATGAATTCAAATGGGCCAACTTTTCAACACCTGCGTCAGAAATTCCCAAGACTGGGCGAAGCAAAAATTAAAAAAGATATTTTTGTTGAGCCACAGATTCGAAATATTCTGAAAGACAAACGATTTGACAGCAGTATATCAGATATTGAAATAAAAATGGTTGGAATGACTTTCGTCTCGTCACTAATTTTTTCGGAAATAAAAAAGCTGACAATTACGTTACTCTTGTAATATGCTGTCATCATATCAAAAAATGGGTTGCAATATGTCTCTCAACATCCACATCCTACACTCACATCTGGACTTTTCTCCTGACAACTGCGGAGCTGTAAGTGATGAGCACGGCGAACGCTGCCATCAAGATATACCAAGGATGGAGAAAAGGTACCAAGGAAAATGAAATGCTACCATGCTTGCCGACTACTGTTGGACTCTTGTTAGAGATCCTCCAGAAACAATTCACAAAAGAAAAGCAGAAAGACATGATATTTAGTGCCTCTACAAGTGTAAAAGTATGTAGTCTTTATTGTTTAGTTAAAAATAAAATTAAAAAAAATATATTCTTTAAAATAACAAATAAGTTTTTAATTTCATTGCCATTTTGTGTTCAGCTCCCAAAATTACCAAAAAAAAAAACGTACTTTTCATACAAGATATAACAAATAAACTAAAATTTATTGCGTGGTGTTTTTGATCCTCGAACCTAAGCCAATAAATATTCATAGCTCTTCTACGGCTTATGATGCAAAAGTTTATATTTGTTATGATAAATTCCAATACTAACTCCTTGGTTTATATTTTTTTCTAAAAAAAGAAAGGATATTATGTCGAAAATTTCTTGTGATAAAATATAAAGATTGCTAATTAGCTTTTGAAATCGCGAGAGTGCCGGAGCGGACTAAGGTGCGCCATCCATCAGTGCAACCAACAAATAAATAGCTCTATAAAAGCTTAAAATGTTGATTTTGAAACATAGAAGCATACTGACTAATTATCTTTATCATTTTATCAAACTTTCACTAAAAAAAGCTTATAAACAAATATCTGGCAAAATGTATTCAAGAGTCACAACAATTTCAATCAATTTAAGTGTTTACAGGCCTCTATTGGACTTCTGGAAGCTGGGTTATGATCAATTTAGTTAGGGGCGAATTATATTTTACAATGTTTTTACACTAATTTCCCGATATATTTTTCTAATTTAGCTGAGCAGAGCACTCATAAATAGCCATGGTAATTGTTTATAGACATTAAAGCAGTTAAATTGTTAACAAAAAATTGACAGGTGTTAGGACTCGTACTCTCGAAAAATCGATTCTCCGAGCCAAAAAATATAAAATAACATGAAAATATTGAGGGGACCTAAAAGTGGCTACGCCTGAACTGTAAGGTGTGACGTTAGTGTATGATTACTATGCAAGAAAGTCCTAAATTCTTTTTTGTAAATTAACAGATTTATATCTGAATTTTCTATAACACAAATATTGATTTTTGTAGTCATGTTAGTTTGTTCTCAGGAAACGTAATTTTAACTAAAAGAACTCAGAGGTCTCAATGGAAGATTATTTTAAATAAAGATACGGTTGACACAATGGCGGAGCTCCGAAGAAAAAGCTTTTTTAATATAAAATGAGTTCTTCCTTCTTATTAGATATTTGCTCGATAACTCTCTGTAGTGATAGAGATCCAAATGCGTAATATAAGTTCTACACTTTGTATAATAATAAGTCTCATTTACACGTGTAATCGAACATCTTAACATATCATCGTCGCGAATCTAGTGAAGAAATGTACAGTTTATCAAAAAGTGTGCTGCAGAAAGCAACCTTAACGAGTAGAGTTGCGAAAATCTTGGCCAACTTAATTTATAGAATATAGTTACGTCCACATTTTGGAATATCAGCGCGTTGCATTTTTACACAATATCCTTTGATTGTTCGTTGGCTTATTGACAACTTACAGCAAGCCCAGGGAGATAAGTTGTTATAAATTTCACATGGTATTATGACACGCGTCGGGGCTCAGTCTACATGGAGTATAACATGTTACTCGAACATGTTACATTACAATGTTTCGTTACACATGTGAATGCAACTTTATAGACGAAATTTTAGTTTTACATATTTTATTTATGAGTTTGCAGCCTAATATTGAAGATATTTTTTAAGTTCAAAACTCACGTACTTGCTCATAGCGCAACTTTTCAAAACTTGCATATTTTAAAATTCAAGAAAATGTTTATACAGGGTATCCTTAAATATATGTCAAACTTGCGGCAGTCTACAGAAAGCGTCAAAATAACCCAAGTGTCTCATATAATTTTTACCATAACGGAGATATGGGACCCAAAAGTGATTTTCTTTTTGGCTGTTGTGGAGACTCCGGGACTCATTACTAAACTTGTCGACCCAAAATTTGGAAGCTGTTAGTTTTCAGAGGTAAAACTCGAGTTTTTAGATACTTTTGGCAACTATGTAAAAAAAGTACTTGGCATTTATTTCGAGAAAATTAAGCATTTGCTAGAAAAATGTGTTCCTTTACGGCTAAGATGAACAAGAAATCCTAAGTTAGAAGAACACATTCTGAGTGAGATGGTTGATATTCCTTTTCATAGTGTTAGAAAACTCGCAGCTTAAATAGGTACGACAAAATAGGTGGTCTATGAAGCTTTTCAAGAACAATTGCTTCATTCTTTCAACGTTCAAGGGTACAAGCAACGTTTCTAGATGATTATCCTGCAGAGCATAATTTCTAAAAATGATTTTTACAAAAATTTGGAGAAAATCCACATTACTAGAACTGAATTATTTATGGATGAAGCTGGCTTTACAAGGAACGATTGGTATAAATAAAATCTTCATGCAATAATACAGACTAAACGTCAATAAAAATTTATTGTTAACGTTGGTAAAGGAATACTGAGAATCATTTGATTGAGCTTATTATTTTGGCGAACTCTGTTCACAATTTTTGCTCCTAAATTTAAATAACCTCTTAGAAGATGAACCCAGATGCTAATTAGGGTTCAGATATGCATTGCCAATTAACAGATACTTTTATTATTCGTTAAAAAGGAAGGTGGATCTATTTTATGGTCACCAAGATGTTCTGACCTTAATCCGTTAATTACATTTTTTGAAATTTGATTGAACTTATTTATTCAACGCCAGTAAACACCAGTAAGAAACTGATTGAAAGAACAATTATCCTGGATTATAATCTATTCATGCAATCTTGTTCGAAATAATACTGGAATATTTTTTCGAGTACAGCAAGAAAAAAATCCGTTGGATAAGAAAGTATATTGAAATGCAAGGTGTCAAGTTTGAACATCTTCCATAATTAAACACATAAAATATTAATTTAATGTTTTACGAAATTTATTTTTCGTTAAAGTACTAGTTAAGCTTCAGTTTTGTTTGTTTCTCTTAAGTTACGATCAACCCTTTCAAATGTTCATCGATCAGGGAAATTTCGATTTGGAAATTAGTGGACATAAATTCTTCTTGATTGTAGAGAATTGCAAAATGTTTGTCTATAAATTAAATACATGTTACATGTTGGGGTTATCCTAAGTTATTAAGTCCATTAATTGTTAACGATAACTTGTATTCATTAAATGTAGTAGTAGATTATTACTATATTTCGTTTAGGGACTGTAATTAATTTAGTTGATAACAAAGCGCCTAATTAATTTCGTATAATGTGTAATTACTACTATACTCAGACTACCGAGACGCCATTTCGATCTAACAGGAAAATGACATGGATCATGTGATATATAAAGTTCGAAATTTCCTTAGAAGAGTAAATTATTGTTAAGTGCCGTATTAGCCCAAAGTCGCTGAAATTATTGCTTCAACCTCTGTAATAATTTTGTGTGTTACGTTATCTATTTATTGACATCAAGTGGAATAATTTTATATAAAATGACGAAGTAAATTCCAGTAGCTCCAGAGCTGAACTTTATAGCGACGTGATACCAACTGATAAAAAACGTCTGATTTTGACATTCTAGACATCTTGAAGACTTTTCAAATATCGAAATCAGATATCGTTTAGATAGTAAAATTTTTTTTTGTGGTCTTAGTTCTATCGTTTTGTTGTAGTTACTTTTATTCAGTATTATTACAGTAAGCAATTACATTGTACACCGAAAACCTGTCATTTATATTCAACTAGCAAATACTTCCGACAATAAAAGTTTCATACAGAATTGAGCAATTTAAGTTTATAAGTTGCAAACAACCCCTCCAGAGTTTTTTAATGCGTTTAAAGTTCAAAAGTGTCCATGTTTGCTAAAACACTGCATCGAAACTTTTAGCCATTTTAGTAGGAAAATAAACGCAGAACAACAATTTTAAGAGAACTGAAAATTGTGTTTTATCTTTTTGTCGAGTTGGGTTGCCACGTTTAATCGTGGGAAATGTGTAAAATTTCCCATTGGAAAATGAAAATAAGGTTTGGCGCATCATCGTGAGTAGACAATTAAATAAAAAAAAATAATTCCTATATTTAGTAGGATATTTTCGTAAAGAGCGTGATAGTAGTTTCTGGGAAGAAATTGAGAAATCTCTTTATTTTTAATACTGCGATTAGTTTTCATATCTATAATGGAAGAAAAGCTACTTCATATTTTAAAATAACTTATACATCTCAATGTCTTATTTCTTAATAATATATTCAATAAGGAAATGATTCAAGTTCCAATAATTTCTTTTTGTTAGATTGGTTTAAAAACATTTTGCTTACCATAACTTTTATTTGAGCCATGAATTTTTTTTTTGTACTTTTACGAACTTTATTTCGTTGAATCAAAATATGTTTCAATTTTGGCTACGCTCAACAATGTCTAGGGAGTCGGAGAAATATGCAACTTAAAAAATAATATTGACTTAACCTTGCTTTGTTTCAAAATCGTCAAGTGATATGTATTTTCATTCATTCATTCAACAAAATTTAAATTATATATATATATATATATATATATATATATATATATATATATATATATATATATATATATATATATATATATATATATATATATATGCAATCGAAGGTTTTCAGGCATCCCGTGTGTGTGCTGAGTCCCTCTCAGGACTGTAAGGCAGCTGACGTTTCGGTGAAATCTCATTCACCATTTTCAAAGCTCACTCTATGACGTCTACAAGCGAACTGACGCCTGCGACTTCGGTGCTGTCGGTACCGTGTGCGCGTCGGGCGCGTTCGTTTTCCGAATGGTTCCGGCCCACCAGGTTGCGAGACCTGCTGCGCATCATCCCTGTTGCCAGTGTTTGTGGTTGCGTTGCTGAGTTGTAATCTGCTTCGTTACTAAGTGGTACTGGTTGATGTTTTGTAAGCAGATTTTTCCAAGTATTAGGCACACGTTGGCTATCATCTCTGCTATTTAAGTTGTTGGGCCTCCTTGCAATTTCAATGGCTTCCCTTATACCTCTTGTGGACAGGTTTTCACATCTCGATAGCATTTTTGTTCCCGAGAAATTTATCTTATGTCCTGTGTTTAACCAGTGTTGGTCCAAAGCAGAAGAAATTGTTTTTTGCTTGACAGCGTTCATATATTCGTCTCTTCTGGCGCTTATTTTACGGTTGGTTTGGCCTACGTAAGATGAGCTGCATTCTCCGCATGGAATTTCGTACACTCCCTGGTTTCTAGAGGGATTCTTTCTTTAGGTGTTGGCAAGAGATCTTTAACTTTACGGTCTGTGATGAAAATGGTTTCAATGTTGTGTCTCCTGGGAATTCTTGCGATCTTGTCTGTGGTGCCTTTCACATAAGGAACAAAAGCTTTGGAGCTATTCTCTTGATTTTTGCAATTTTTTGGGACCAACTGTTTGTTTTTTAGAGCCTTGTCTATATGCTCTTTTTTATAACCGTTCCTTGTTAAGGCGCCTTGCAGTATGTTCATCTCTTTGTGATAATATTCTAGATCTGTAAGGGACTGCGATCGAAACGCAAGTGATTTCACTACCGCAAATAATTGGGCGGGGTGGTGATGTGAATCGGCGTTGAGGTATCTGTTGGTGTGAGTGGGCTTTCTGTAGACAGTGTGCGAAAGCAAGCCATCCTCTTTTCTTTTCAGTAGGATATCCAGAAACGGTAGTTTTCTTTTCTGTTCTGTCTCCATGGTGAATTTAATTTTGGGATGTATACTGTTTATGTGTTCCAGGAAACTTTTGAGATTTTCTTCACCATGTTGCCAGATAACGAATGTGTCATCTACGTAACGTAGCCATAGTCTTGGTTTGTGTGAAGAGGTCTCCAAAGCTTTTAATTCAAAGTCTTCCATAAATAAGTTAGCGAGTGCAGGAGATAGCGGCGATCCCATCGGGGCTCCCTCGACTGGTTTATATCGTCGGCCTTCATAAGTAAAATAGGTGTTATCAAGACAGTGTCTAACTAATTCGATGATATATTTTGGCAGATTGCATTTGTTTTCTATTACAGAAAGAGCCCTTTTAACTGGTATTTGTGTGAAAAGTGATGTTACGTCAAAACTAACTAGACATTCTTTTTCTTGTAAACTTATGTTTTTGATTATTTCGCAAAAATGTTGCGAGTTTTTAACGTAGGAGGCCGTTTTTTCGACGAAGGGTTGGAGAATGGTGGCTAGATGTTTTGCTAGGGCCTGAGTTTGGAGAGCCAACAAAGCTTACAATTGGTCTCAAGGGGGTTCCTGACTTGTGTATTTTGGGTAAGCCATAAAGTTTAGGACATATGGATGATTTTTCTCTTGGTGTGGTCTTCTTCTTTATTTCCTTGGTAAGTGGAGATGCCCTGATCGTGGTCTTTTCTAAATAAGTGGTATGGTCTCTGTTTATTGGTTTGGAGGCAGGATCGTTTAACAGGGCGATCATCTTTTCATGATAGTCTGTTTTATTTAAGACCACTGTCGAAATTCCTCTGTCAGCCGGAAGTATTACGATCGAGGTATCTTACAGTCCTGAGAGGGATATACATATATATATATATATATATATATATATATATATATATATATGTATATATATATATATATATGTATATATATCCAGTTATTCTTCACTTAAAAATGGGAAAACATTGAAAAATAAGGTTTAGTGAAAAATTAATGACATCTATTACGGAAGTAAAATTTGAATAACTTCAATACCTACCTTATTCACGCGATATGGCATCTAGTGGCTTACAAAACTAAAAGAAAATCTCCGTAACAATAAGTTTTCATGCGATAAAGAAGTTATTACTCTCGTAAATACATACTTCCATTAAAGCCTCTCTTGAAGCTGAAGTTATAAATCGCCAGTGCATGTTATGTGGTTAAAAATTAAAATTTAAAAATAGGTTAAACTCGGCTATCCGAATTTGTGATAGCAGTGAATAGAAAAATACAACTTATTCTTAAGAACGTTCAATAAAAGCAATTGCTAGGTTTTGTATTATCTCATTTTTAAAATGTTGAAACGAAAAAAGTCATTAGATCAACATCGCAATATTCAACCATTGTTCAGTAAAACTGAAAATTTCTTTAATATTAAGTCGTTTTGAGCGATAAAATTAAAGGTTTTTTCTCTACGACTTAACATAATTTACATTGTTTCCATTTAATAATTTTTTGTGACACAGTTACAGATTGGAATTGCTATTTGAAATTTAAAAATTTCGTTAAACTTGTTTATTAATGCAAGAATTTGTATCAAAAAAGGATCAAAACTTTTTACAAAATTCAACTAGATATCTATATATATATATATATATATATATATATATATATATATATATTCCAAATCAACACAAAGATTGTCAAGAACAAAGGGGATGGGTACTCTAGGCTCAACTAGATGAAAAATCCCATCCTTTAGCAAGCAAAATTTGATTTTAAGTTTTGTGACATGTAACCAATTATATTATATACGCACATTATTATTATGATTAACTAATATTTTTATAATTTATTTTAAAAACTACAAGGTGTCTGCGAAAATGTGGGAAATCTCCCGGAAATCAAAAAAACACGTGAAAGGAATACTTCAAGTTCATATAAACTTTTTTCGTATAGGCCTCCTCTTCGGAGATATGGGCTCCCAAAGAGTTTCAATGCAGGTATATTTCAATTTTTTTTTTAATAGGATGTATACCAGGTAAGACACTTCAAATTACTATCCAGGAAAGTGAATTACCCACAGCTCCAGGGACAAACTAGTTGTGACACTCATAATCCCATTCTTTTTACACCTGGTATGATAAGAACTTTGAACAACGTTTTTTACATCCTTTTAACTATTGACTAACAATTATTCAAGTCGCTAATCCTAACGATTTATGCAAAAACGTCATTTAATTTACACTGTTAGTCCCCCTTTTGTCGGGTTGAATATGAAAAAGAGGAATTGTCCCCTGTCACCACAATTTCAATAAAAAGTTAAACTAATTGTCTAGTTAAAAACTTCGTAAGAGGTTTTAACATGGGCTCCGTGAGGTCTGATACATTCGCGGACACGACGAATTGAGAAATGCTGTACCCGCCATATTAACTCAGCATTGTTTCTTATTTGATCACAATGAAACGTGATTCTCCGTAGAAATTCCTCCATATTAACGACCGGAGTGGAATACACCAAGATTTTAAGGTGTTTCCACAGGTAAAAATCCAACGGCGTTAGGTCGGGAGATCGAGCAGGCCAGGCAATAGGTCCTCCTCTACCGATCCAACGGTTTGGATAGGCTATTCAGGTGCTCCCCCACAGCAACGCTGAAATGAGAGAGTGCTCCGCCGTGCATGTAATACATGTTTCGGCGGGTTTCAGGTGGTAAATGCTCTGCTAAATGGTAAATAGCATTCTGGAGGAACTCCAAATAAAGTTCTCCATTCAGTCGTGCCAGCAAGACGATTGGTCCATTCAAAGAATTGCCAGACATTAATTGATTGGAAATGATGTTGATGATGTGAAACAATAGTTGCATGAGGAATTTCATCAGCCCATACATGTGAGTAGTGTAAATTTATGTTACCATTTTTGGCAAACACTGCTTCATCCGTGAAGAGAATAGTGCTAACGAAGTTTGCATTATTTCGTGGCTGATCCAATAGCAAGTTTACAAGCTGCATTCTACGAGGAAAATCTTCAAGAATCAGTTCATGCACTTTTTTCAAATCATATGAATAGAACAACTGTTCTTGAAGAACATTATATACTATTGTTTTCGACGTATTAAACTGCGCTGATAATTTTCGAGTGCTCGTTGAAGGAGTATCATCTACAACATTTAAAATATTTTTCTAGTTGCGGCGTACGTACTATTCTTCCCCGCATCAGTACTTTTTTTTTCCTAAAATTATGAAGAAATTTAATAAAACTACATTAATAAATGGAATCGCCTACCATTTTTGATTGATTGATAGAGTTCTGTCAAGAAATAGACATTACAATCATGAACACCTTTTTTAAACTACCTCCCAGGAGACTATACACTTGAAAATCTCCAGCTGACAACAGCAACAAGATCGTGAGAAATCAGATTGACTTTGTGATGATAAACAGAAAATATCGCAACGCAGTTGTCTCCTGTAAAACATACCCAAGTGCAGACATCCCATCAGATCATAACCTGCTACTAGCTCGTACCAAACTTCGACTAAAAAAAAATAGTAAAGAAGATACCGCCAAGAAGGGTTGATGTGCGGAAACTCAAACAAGAGAACATACTCCAGCAAACGAAAGAAAAGATAAACAACGAACTTAAGAGTGTATCAGAGAACACCAACCATGAAGCAGAAGTAGAAGAGCTCTGGAACAAAATAAAAACATCTATAACTTCAATCACACAAGAAGACCTGAAACCTGATAGAATGATGAAAAGGCAAGAATGGATGACAGACACTATCCTGGAACTTATGGAAGAAAGAAGACAATACAAAAACAGAAATAATGAGAAATACAAAGAACTACACAAAAGAGTATTGAGAGCAATCAAAGACGTTAAAGAACGATGGCTACAGGAAAAATGTGTTGAAATTGAGATATTACAAGCGAAACACGACAGCTTCAACCTCCATAAAAAAATAAAAGACGCAACAGGAAGTTACCGTAAACGGAGTCCTGGAATAATCTTGGACTCGGACAACAACATCATCACCGAAACTGACAAAAAACTTGTAAGATGGAAGCAATACATGGAGGAATTGTTTGGAGATGAAAACAACAGTACTGTGAATACAGTCGTTGGCGGGGAGGGGCCTACCATCACACAGGCGGAAGTAGAATCAGCGATAAATAGACTCAAAAATAACAAAACCCCCGGGCCAGACCAGATACACGGAGAAGTTCTCAAATTAATTGACTCAGAACAAATAAAACTACTGACCACCCTCTTTAACAAAATTTACATGAACGGTCAAATACCAAAAGACTGGCTACTGTCGACATTCATTCCGATTCCCAAAAAAACAAACGCAACTAAGTGCTCCGATCATAGAATAATCAGCTTGATGAACCACGCTTTAAAAGCTTTTCTTAACATCATTCAAGCACGAATATATAGAAAACTCGATGAAAACGTAAGTGACACGCAGTTTGGCTTCAGACAGGGACTTGGCACTAGAGAGGCCTTGTTTTCCATGCAGGTTCTGATTCAAAGAGCACGTGACATCAATGTCGACGTCTTTGCATGCTTCATAGATTTTAAAAAGGCATTTGACAAAGTGCAGCACAGTAAACTGATTTCAATCCTACAAGAGACAGGACTCGACGACAGAGACAGAGAGATAATATCAAAGCTATATTCACAACAAAAGGCTATTGTACGAGTTGAGAATGAGACAACAGAAGAATTTAATATAAAGAGAGGAGTACGCCAGGGCTGTATACTGTCGCCACTCCTATTCAACGTATACTCAGAACATCTCTTTAAAGAAGCACTGGGCAACATAGAAGATGGAATTATTGTAAATGGAGAAGTAATAAACAACCTAAGATACGCGGATGATACCGTTCTTATAGCCGATACTGCAGAGGGACTTCAAAGAATTATCGACCGAATAGTGACAGCTTGCAACAGATATGGTATGAAGATAAACTGCAAGAAGGTGCAAACGATTATTGTCAGTAAAAACGACGTCGGCAATATACAGTTTACTGCCAACAACGTAACTCTCACAATGGCCGAGACGATCACATATCTAGGCTGCACGTTGAATAAGGACTGGGACCACTCTCGAGAAATAAGGAGCCGAATTGAGAAAGCAAGAGGTACTTTTAATAAGCTGCGCAACATACTCTGCAACCTATCCCTCAATATACGTACGCGGATCAGGATTTTGAAATGCTATGTACTCTCAACTCTCTTATATGGAGCAGAAGCCTGGACCCTTACCGATGCTTCATGTAAACGTATAGATGCATTTGAGATGTGGTGCTACCACCGCATGCTTAGGGTTCCTTGGATACACCACGTATCAAACGAAAACATTTTACAACGTATCTGTGGAGAACTGGAATACCTTACAAATGTCAAACGCAGAAAATTGGAGTACTTTGGACATATCATGCGGAATGAGAAATATCGCCTGCTCCAACTTATCCTGCAGGGGAAGATAGAAGGCCAGAGATCAGCTGGACGAAGACGAATATCATGACTGCGCAATCTACGAACATGGACTGGAATGACATCAACAGGTCTGTTCAGAGCAGCAGTGAATAAAGTAATATGGACCAATGTGATAGCCAACATCCAAAGAGGATAGGCACTTTAAGAAGAAGACCATTTTTTCTTAGACGTTGGTTAACGCGTTGAAATGTTTCCTGATTTGGAAGAGTACGATTAGGATATCTGTCATGATATAAACTCGTGGCTTCCACAGCATTGTTAGATGCAAGATTATACATCAGATAGATATCTGTATACTCAATAAACGTGTATTTCATATTTCGAATTATTTCACAATTAATTTTACCCCGAAATCCAAAAATCAGTAAATTAATATCAAATTAAAGAATCAATGTGTCAGCGATACGAAAGTTGACAAGTTCTAAAATGTAGGATATTTATTTCTTTCGTACCTAACAATGTTTGCAACAATACTTTAGTTTTTTTTTTAGTTAAAGGTTGAACACTTGATTGGAACAAGGATGTATCTTTTATCGAAATACGCCAAATACATGATATTAATAAATTGAGGTTTTTTCGAAAATTTTTAGTCAATGGTTAAAGGTATGTAAAAAACGTTGTCCAAAGTTCTTATCACACAGGGCGTAAAACAATGGGGTCATGAGTGTCACGACTAGTCCGTCCCTGCAACACTGTCTTGGATAGTAATTTGAAGGGTCTTACCTGGTATACATCATAGTTAAAAAAAAAATGAAAAATACCTAGTGGTTCAATAATTATGTGTAAAAAACTTAATTCTATTACAGCTCTTTGGGAGTCCATAGGTCCGAAGAAGAGGCCTATACAAAAAAATTTTACATGAATTTGTAGTATTCCTGTGACGTGTTTTCTTCATCTCCGGGAGATTTCCCACATTTTTCCGGAGACCCTGTATAACTGATGACATAATTTTCAAAAAATAATAATTAATCGATAAAAAAATGTCATGCAACATTTAAATCTTGATAATAACCATTAACCATCGTCTATCAATTTTTTAGTATATTATCACATCTCCTTATACAAGGACACAGTGTGTAGCAATTACCGACGGGTGTATTAGGATACTGAAAATTGTAAAAGAAATGTTTAAAATGCTGCATAAGAAAACAATTCTAGCCTGATTTTTTATTGCCGAAACGGAAAGTAGAAAAAATTCGCTTCGAAACCAAATAACACAAATTTTCATTTTATTTGAAGAGTTTCTCTTCAGTAAGCAAGCTTGAACACCAAAATTAGTTATATGAAAGTTGATGATTATCTATTGTCTGACCTTTGACCTTGACCATAACTTTGATCTATGATGTTTCAAGGTCTCTGTGACGCCCACACTATTTTCTGACGAGAGCTACTGAATTTCATTGGAAAAATAACAAAGTTTAGGATCAAAGGAAAGTCAAAAAGCTTAATCAACACATTCAAGATCATTTGAAGGTGCTAATCAGATGAGACTCTCCATTTTTAAATCTGTAGATTCACAGTTTTCCAAATTCTAATATATATATATATATATATATATATATATATATATATATATATATATATATATATATATATATATATATATATATATATGTATATATATATATATATATATATATATATATATATATATATATATATATATAGGTCATAAGTGAAAATGACCTCCACAGGTAGTTAGCGGGTCAAATTATTCGTACGGAATTATAATCCTTACATAGGGATTTTTTTTATACGACTGAAATAATACGAAATTAATCTTTTTGATATTATGACCATCTGGTATAAAAAAGATTCATAGCAGGATCCAAGGTATGGAAGTAGCAGGATGAATTTGAAGGCCCCATTGAGGATCTGCCAATAAAGGTAAGAACCTACGATATATATATATATATATATATATATATATATATATATATATATATATATCGTAATACAGCATCCTTGAAATAATTTTTCCTGTTAAAGGGACCACGTAGAAAATGATGCAAGATATATCGATTTTAACGTCAACTATATGGCCTTCTAAGCTAAATAAGTAATCTTAGAAAAAACTTCAGTATTATAATTAAAAAAAAAAACGTTAAATCCCATTTCAAATTTTAATAAATTTAAATTCACGTGGTTTTTTCAACGACCGATTTAACCGGATTATTGATTTCTAAAATCTAAGAAGTTCAGACCCAATCAGAGTTAAATGAATTCTTGATCTTACATTCCCATATATCGATTTGCGATTTTTTACTTTCATCCTTTCATTCTTAAAGCAGGATTTGTTAAATAATTCGGAAAACAAGCTTCGCTCCAAACATAAATGAATATGTATTAGATTCCAATTTCGTATCCGGCTTTATTAATGCTTTCCGCCAGACTGTTTTGGCGTCAGATGTACCTTTGCTGAAGGGCAATCAGTATAGAAAAATTAAAAAAGATATGGAAAATGAGATTTATATATATATATATATATATATATATATATATATATATATATATATATATATATATATATATATATATATATATATATATAAATATATGAAGTAAAATGCGAACAGCAAATTCAAACTTCATTTCATCATATCCTATTCCACTACCATCGAGATAATGGCCTACCTGTACCACCATATCGAGAAGAAAGTCAAAACTTACCCTCCCCGCCACAGTGATACGGCAGAGGTACATGTTTCCTCTCTACTAGACTCATCGGGGTACCGACATGCACCTGTTTGTGCAAAGGACAAATCGGAAAAAAGTATACAACACTGAAAACGGCTTCGCCGACCTCTGGCCGGATAACGTATATATATTTCAAGGATTCCTCCGTATGAGATGCAATAGCAATGGATATATCCACATTATGCCGCGGCGAAAGGTCGGCGATTCAGTGTTGCATACTTCCTTCCGATCTGTTCCTTGCACAAATAGGTGCATGTCGGTACCCTGATGAGTCTAGTAGAGACGAAACATGTACCTCTGCCGTAGCATGCAAAACCAATGTTTGTTTCAATTTAATTAATATATTTTTAGCTTTATAATTTCACCAAAATGGTTTTGTACCTGGGTGTAAGCTTTACGGTGACCGAAACTTTTTACGGTTGTTGCAAATCCAACAGAAACAAAAGAAATATGGATTTCTTTAATAAGGTATCTATTTTTAATAGCATTTATGTGAGAAAATATATTTAAGAAGAAACCTGGCAATATATTTTATTACAATTTTATTTATAAATTCAAAGTTGTAGGACAGAAGCCAGAGAACCCTCAAAACATTGACTACAATGCAACTGTCCTTATGTAAAAACGGATCAAAAAAGTGGTTCAATCATATTTAAATTGAACATTCAAAGGTAATTTAAATTTCCTTCTTCAGAGAAACGGTATGTATCTATATCAAAATATAATTTTTTTAAGACGTTCGTTATATTTTTTTGGCTAAAATCTACAAATATTATAAGAGAAAATATTTAGAAATGAGATTTTAAAAAATAGTATTACTTTTTTTAAAGAGAATTCCATATTTATATAAACTTTTTTTTCAGCAAAATAGCTTTGAAAGAAATAGCTGACAAAGTCTTCGCACAATGGAAAAATTAATAACATTTGGGCCTTATACACCAATTGATTTTGAAGCTTTGGGCATTTCAAGATGTAAAAGAGCAAGTTCCAATGTAGAAGATATGCCATCAATATCCAGGAGTGTAAGAAGTTTGGGGACATCTTTAAAAACTATAAATTACTTTTTAAAGCAGGAAATAGAAGATACCATGTAGAAAAAATCTCTCCATGTGATTCAGTTATGAGCACATAAAAAATATTGATTCTTATGTGCTTATGTACACTGGAATACCGAGTGCCATGTTTTAACACTGTTCAAAATTATGGACACTTTTAATATAAAGTATTTACACCTTATACAATGGTATTATGCAGCATGACAAATTAAACTGCTATCAAATATAAATAAGATTTTGATAACAAATTAAATTAAATTTACCTAATGAGGATTTGGGTCATCTGCTTTAGTTGTTAAAATACTACAGTAACAATATAGCACTAGAAGTTCTTTTCAATTAATTAATTAAAACAAAAAGACCAAGCTTGTTTTCCAACAGCATTTTATACAATTAGAAATGGTAGAATATTACATTTCATTGATTCCGACAAACCTAGAAAGTCCAAGGAAGACTTACAGTTTCTATAAATCCAGAAATATTTCGAATGATGTCATTAGTTTTGTGAGCAAGGCATACCCAGAATCAATGTCAGATAAAAAAGTAATAGAACTTTCTCAAATTTTGAAACAAATAGTTTTTAGTGATCTTAAACTAACTGATAAATGATTCCGGATCAAGAAACCACTTCTTGCAGGCATCCTTAAATATTCCATTATTTTTTAGAGAATGTATACTGTATGTAACACAAACCACAGCAAGGGTAAAAATACATGTTGAAGGAGCTATTCGTAGAATTTTCAAATTTAAATTATGTGTTGTAACAAATTTCCAGTATATTCTAATAAAAGAAGCTGAGGAATATTATTATTGAATAAATAAATGTTTCCATATTATAAATATTTTTTAGCTGTTGTTTATATTTAATAAATCATATAATATAATTTTATTTAATTATTAATAAAATGAAAATATTTTCATATCTTTTGTTTTATTTCTTAAAATTAAGACTTTCGTTTAATTTTTGCTGGTAAAAACTAATTTATTATTTTACAATAAAAAAAAACAAGAAATTTTGATACATCCGAAATAAATACATTTCAATGGCATTTTTATAAAACTAAAATGTTAACAATAATATCTTGTTTTAAAACAATATGTATTTATTACTTAAATCTTGCAAATTAGAGATCAATATAAATAACTGCATACTAAAGTGACTAAATTAAATTATAGTGAATAAAATATGAGCAAATATGTATAAACCATAGATAAAATAATATATTTATAATTAAACAGTAACTTAAATTTACATATATATGTATTTATTTATAACTTTTTTGGTAAATTACTTAATTTCCTAAAAGTTCTGGTAAATATTGATGAATATAAAAATTCTCTAATATTACTAAACTTTCTTTCCATGAAGGATCATATTCTTATCTGTACCGTTACTTCTCTTAATGTTCAGATGCAGAGGTAACACTCCAATTTTTCTAAAACATGAAGATTTTCCTGTATCTGTTGATAATAATTATTTCCCATTATCATTGTACAAGATATTTTTCATTGCTTTTAAAGTTTTCTGGGATGCAGTTATTTCTAAATAAACATGAACATTTCACCTTGACAATTGCATCATCTTTAACCAATCCATCTGGATTCACTCTCAAAATTCATGAATTGGAGAACCAAATATCAGTTTGCCTGGCATGAAAATCTATCGCATTTTTTTTATAGGTTCTTCTCAACTGAATGAATTTCATACCACAAAGATTGTAGATACCAAAAATATAATAAACTGAATTAATAAAAAGTTTTAAATGTCAATAGTACAGAAAGCAACAAAAAGACTTTATGTTTCATAATTTCTAAATAAATACTTACCAATAAGATTTTTAATTAACGGCAAATACTTAATTTTGTCACATGAGTTGACAAACCATCAGACAAAGATTGTCTTCAATAATGGGTAAATTTAAATCTAACCCCTGGTGTAGTATCTGTTTGACGCAACCAAATAAATCCTACAGTATTAGGCTTAATTTCATTTTTATTTTATTTAGTTCTTCCTGGATCATTTTCACCTCAATACATTTTTTCCGTAATTTTTACTGTCTTTTGTAACAGATGTGTTGAAATGTCCAAATAGTGTCAAAGTACCAATATGGTGACATTTTATCCCCCTTGGACAACCATAAGTTGCAATTTCAAGATATTCAGATTTGTTTAATGAAATCTGCAATGAAACATTTATAATTCAAAATTAATAACGCTGAACAATAATTTATAATTTACCTCAACGCTGTATAATTTTTCGTTCCTACTAGCAAGGGATTTTTTTTCAATAACAATTAAACTGCATTTTCCTATGCGATTGGACTCCTTTGCATTTTCGCCTTTTTTAATGACCTTATTATCGTTTTCAAATAACTCGTTGATGTTAGACAGTTTTAACACACAAATAATATAAACACAATATCAAATACACAATATGTTCAAACTTACGGCTACAAGATTAAAAGCAAAAAAACCTTTTGGCAGTATTTTATGAATAAATCATTTGAAATGGAAGATTTTTATAAGTTTTTTAAACTTCAAATAAGAGTTTATTTGTAAAGAAATTAACAATAAATAAGAAATTAAAAACCTCTTATGGCCGTTCATATATTACCGATTGGTTTACAAAGGCCCTGTGGCATATTTTTTTACTTTTCTTTTTCTAATTTATTCAAGAGAGTGACATACTTATGCATTACCACAAAGGCAACGAAGATGCAAGATCCTTTTTATGACATTTGGTTTTAATTTACTTTTGTAGAATATAGAGAAATCATTCCCATTTGAAATATTTCCATTTATAATTCAGCAGTGATTACTGCGCCAACAAGGCCGAACTGAATCAACTACCGGTATCCTAACAGTATCGTTCTAGGCCGAATATCAGTTGATAGTCGAGTATAATTAGAAAGAGAGCATTAATATCAGCTGCTTCAGATCACAATAATTATAGTTTTTGATTAGATCATTGGCCGACCCGGTAATTATGATTTCTTACATTTAACTCGTTTTTTTTTTTATAAACGCTAATACTTTAAAAATAAATGTTTGTTGGTTGTGATTTTTTACATGAAAGAGTGTTAGCAAAAATGCAAGATACCACTTCAATAAAATTTGTGAAATGTTTTCTTGTTTTTAAATGATTTTAAAAATCATTGCATTTTTTGATGGATAGAAACTTGTGTGCATTAAAGTAATAAAAAATGTTATTTTTTAGCTTTCTTCTCTGGATATTATGTAAGTCTACCCTTCGTTATGTCTTTCGTAAGCATCTTCTGAAAGTTTTAGGTCAGAATCGTTTTTCCTTTTTGAGTTTAAGCGGTTCAAAAATGTCGAATTTTTGGTCTCAATAGTAAGAAAATACGACCCAAATGACCTTGAAAAATGTCCCCTTAAACGTACAAGCTAGCGATGATGCCTAAAAGTAATTAGGCATTTGGGTTTACCCCTTCCACGGCACATCCTAACGTAGGCTGCTTTCCTAGCGCCGAAATTCATATAAGCACGTGTGTATTGAGCGGAGTTCACTCTTTTGAGCTGGTTTCGTCCACATTTAGACTCATCAGATGTGGAGATTACCAATGCTCATCTGTCATTTTGAATATCTATAAATGATATATCATCATAAATGATATGTTATAATAACTGATGTGGAATGAGGATGAAACTAGTCAAAAACAATGAGCTCTGCTTAACACACATGTCTGCTCATCGATTTCGGCGCTATGAAAGCAGCAGGATGTGCTGTGGAAAGGGTAAACTTGAATGCCCAATTACTTTTAGGCATCACCGCTAACTTGCACGTTCAAGCAAGTTTGGGTCGCAAATATCCAGCCCGCTCAAGAGTAGAGCCCGGGCGACGCAATCGCGTTCGCAGTGCTTAGCCTGAGAATTGGCAGGAGGCCGCGATATGTTTCGATACCCAATCCGTTTTGGCGATACCAGGGTCGTATTTCGTGTTTCCTTCTTGTAGAACTCTTCAGATAAGCTAAAAAGCCTATTACACTTGCATTACATAACTTTATCGTTTATCGGCCTACTTGATGTTTCATTAGTTCAAAATACAGATCAGCGTTTGCATTGTTTGAATTTGTTGCTTTTTTCATTTTGTAATATAATCAGGAGTTTATACATATTGTTCAAATATAGATTTTCATTGTTTTGGTATCTGGTATATTATTTTGGAGTACAGTTGTTTCCTGTTTTCACTAACATCGTGAATTTTTCTTACCAAACGTCATAAAAACAGATAGCGCTTTTAAATATACAAACCACTTAAACTCCAACATGCTAGCCTAGGCATTGCCCTAAAAGGAAAAGTAATAAACACCAAAAAAAGAACTACATGTACCGATGTTGCTTAAAATCAACACTTATGTCAGTAATAACATTATTTTTGCAGTAAGTAGAGAAGGCAGTCAGTGTTGAAACCGATGAAGCCCATTCTTGTCTCACACTGGATCAGCAAATATAATGTGAAGTCTAAGATGCATCACCTTGGGCCACCATATCAGCCGCAATACGTGATCGTTCAATTGTTGGTCTCGCTACATTAGTACATACACAACATGAATTTATTTTGAACATTATGTAGTTTTATATATAAAATAAGAAAATTATATTTTCAAAAATGACTAAAAATATAAATATATAAAAAATTTAAATGATTGAAAGCACAAACTTTTAAATAGTCTTTTATAAAAAAATATTGCAAGGGAAATTTGAATTTTTAAGCTCATAAATTACCAAATAACTTCATACTCCAAATGCCATTCGGCCAAATAAAAACGGCCTATAAATACTCATTCGGTATATCTTTACGAGAAAGATAACTTTTCCCGGCGGACCTCTTTTTATTTTGATAGCGATTTATGGCGCCTGAAAAGGACCACGCGCCTTCACTGGAAAAATGATGGCATTGGATAAATAAAAACTGGGCCGAAGGACAAAAGCTGGTTCGGATTTTTGTCCAAAGAAATAGGGATCCAATTGCTGACGAACGTATGCTTTTGTCGTATATTCGGATGGGCCTTGCATAAATTTTATAACCCGTCATGTCTCTTTTATAATTTTATGAAGATATTTATGACATTTTTAAGATATATGTATAAAGAACTTATATTATTTTTGAACAATTAGGCTAAAACTTTAGGAGCGATGGAAAAAATACACATAAAAATTAAATGAATTATATTCATCTTAATGAGATTGTTTATCTATATTGAAAATAAAAATATTTTTATATAAATTGAAAACAGGGATCATATGAAGTCCAAGCACAGCAAAATAATTTTAAAAAAATGATGTCTAATAATTAAAAGTTGAAGTTGAAAAACGTGGATTTTTTCAATTTATGCTTTTTTTTAATTTCAAATTTACTTAGATGATCGTTATTTAAATATTTTAAACTTAAATTTAAGTAAATTCTGTGTTAACAAAGGTAGCTAAATAGGTAAGAAAAGCAATAGCGCAATGATTTGAAAAACAATTTTTCTAAAATGTTTTATTTTAGTTTTTTTTTCACATGAATATGTCTATAATAATTAATATTATGCACCATATCCTAAGAATTTTGTCCATCCTGAAATTGCAAAACAATGAGAAAACCTTTCGACGTTTCATCATTGATTTACTCAGGCAATTTTTATTATATAATATGTACATTTATTTTCTGTATGATTTAGTTTCCTCTTATGGCCTTTCATTGATTATTTTTCTTGTTACAGTAATTTTTAATCAAAGAATTTGTAATTATAAAATATCAATAACTATTTTTGCTGAGTGTGTATGGCAGCCATCAAAGTATATTAAAAGCTCTTGTATAAGGACATATTTAAATATGATATTAGTCAAAAATGACCTAAGGAGAAAAAAGGTTCTGGAATAAAATATATAAAGCAATAATTACTTCAGCTACTGGATCTCGGGTATATTACGGTATTCTCCTTTGCTTAAGTTAGTTATGAGACTAAAATAATCTTTAGCAATAAGTTCTTTATCGTATATTAATGAATTTTTTTAAATAATTGCCTTTTAGATTCTTAAAAGCAATCTGACTGCAATATCTTCTCAAATAAATCAAAACGGGCACTTTTTGTTTTGGGTTGTCCATATCAAATTCTTCAATACAAGTATTTGTTAGTATTTCTTCAATTTCATTAGAACACTCTTCAGTACTATTTTGTTTGTCATATTTAGGTGTTAAGGGATATCTTTGTCAAAACTTTTCAGTGCGTCTTTTACATTTTGTCCTTCAAAACTAGATGGATAAATATTTTGAACAACTAGGAAATTTATTTTCAAAGCTGTGTTCATTTAATCTTGATATATTTAATTTTGGGATATCTGCCAGATAAAACACTTTTTGCTTATTAAACTGTCAGAACAAGAAAGTTAGATTACACTTACACACTTTGCTATTATCACTGAGCACAAGACTATTGTGATTTTAACCAGTTTGTAACGACCGTTTGAAGAGTTTTTCTTACAGATACATTCCTTACCTTAAAAGTATTTAAAATATTATTACAACATACAAAGTAGGAATTAATAAAAGAAAAAATAAATAATTTCAAACTGCGATCGACAAACGTAATGCCAGCGTGAAAACAAAAAAGTACTTCAAATCGGATAGAACTATTGATAAAATATCGATATATCGACATGTCAACATTATTTTTTGGAAATATGAATATTTTTAACAATATTTCAAGAGTAAAATTAGGTATCGGTGTGGATATAATTATGAAAAAGATTTGTTATATCTCATTTTTATGGTGAGTAATTTAAACAATATTATCGTAAATTATTTTAATTCTACTATTTTTTTTCCGTTCTTTTTTTTATATACTACTAAATATTTTTTATGATGGAACGTAACTTCGGCTGCATTCGACAAGTCGAATGTAGCTCTCATTGTCTATGTAATATTTTTTTTATATCGATTTCCGATATCGATATATTTAAAAATATCGACATATCATAAATCCAATATTTTTATTAACAGCTCTAACTGAAGATATATAATGGGAGTTATTTCAAGACCGTATTATTGAAGTTATTACAAAATCAAAGGACATCGGGCCGCGACATCATTGAGAATATTTGTTTCAACCTTCTGTGCTTATTAGAGTTTTATTTCACCCATAAACAAATCAAATTGTTATCTGAATAGAGATACTATATCAAGAATAAGTAAATATAGGATGTCGTCTATTAAGCAAAATTTTAATAATTCGGCTTATTATATCTTTGTGATTTTGAAATAATTTTTGATATTTTCATTATTCTATTAATAATTTTACCATATTTTATAAATTTGGCTTTACAAAGACTTATATAATTCTAAACAATGTTTTTTTTTCTATACGCTTCAGATAATTAAATCTTTCTGGCAAAAAATTTTGTTATTGACATTAGAAAATAACGTTACATATGTTGTTAGAAATTTTTTCTCATTTAAATATTAAAATTAAATACGTTTATAGTTTGATATCCTTTTATAGAAAAAAAATAAATTTTGTTTTTTAAATACACATAATTTTTAAAACATATTAAAATGAACTTAATCATTTTTAACTTAATTGTTTTGATGGATACCGACTCATTCTTAATAAACTAGCTGATCAATAATTTGTTTAGTGTTTTGTGTCATTTGAAAATACATGTACAACCTGGCAGAGCAATCCCGGTAGGTATGGCCCCGTGTATTTCTTGGAATTGCAAAAAAAGTTAAATTGAAGTACGTATACTCCTTGAAATTTTGATGCATTAAACTACAAATATTTTTTAATGAAAATAACGCTAGGCGTCCTAATTAGTTTTTTACTTATTGCCATGAGCATTATTAAATAAAGAATGTAAAAAATTTGATGCAACTTGTCACTAAAACGACATATTTGAAACACTAAAAAATTAATAAATAATGTAAACCTGGCGGTGTGGATCATGCTCCATCAGATTGTTGGTATTTGTTTGGTACATTCACAAAATGTTTGTCAAAAATGTTAACCGATATAAAATATATTGCACAAATCGTTCCCCATCGCTTATTCTAAGGACTTTGTGCCAGCAATCAGTAAAATCTGGGAAATGGTGGTGTACTGTGATCCCATTAAAAAAAATACATGTGTGGCATTTTAAGTCAACTGTTCTGAGTTCGCATTTAAGGGTAAAACAACTTACTTTTCACCTGAGTTAAAAAGCCAAAAAAACTAATACAAAAAGTTTTTTGACGATTAGAAAAGAAAAATACTTTTCCATTTTTTCAAAAATGACCAATTTTAATATTTTTAAAAGGGTTTTTAAGTTTTTTTAAGTCGAGAATATTAATAAATAAATAGGACTTTTTTTTATGTTTTTCAGATATAACACGCTGAAGAGCGCGTGATCTACCGCTACGTGGCTCTGGTTTTGTTTAGATCGCGCAGTCTTTTTAGTTTTTTAGCCAATAGGTGGTGAATAACATATTGCATACAGTATATAGCTAAAGAGCATTAACTTAACTTATATACTTGAGATAAATTTCGAAAATATTTATGGGCAAAAAAAAGTTTTTGAAAAGAAACAAAATAATTTTTCAGTAGTAAAGATAGGTATAAATTAATAAAAGATACTTTGAACGAAAAATTCAATATTACGCATTTATATCAACTACTAAAGAGAGGTGAAGATGGACGCAATTTTCTTCTGCTGCAGAATCTTTATACCTTCGTTTTGAAAGTAAAAAACTCTTTGGGTCTACTGCTGAACATAACATAGGTCTCCGTCATTGATCTTCAGTTCGTCCGATCGTTTGTGGCTTGAATCCATTATCACGAACTCTCTTGATATCATCGGACCATCGAACAGGTGGGATTTCTCAAATTCGTTTGTTTACTCTTGGAGGCCACTCAAGCAGTCTCTTTGTCTATCTATTGTTTGCTATTCAGGCTATATCACCTGCCCAGTTCCATTTGAAATAACATATTCTTTGTACATCAACCGCTCCTACTCTCAGTTTCGGGTCTCTATTTCTAACATGGTCCCTTAGAGAGGAATTCAACGTTGATCTTCCCATTCTGTGTTGTGCAATTCTTAAATTACGGGCAGTCACAGTTATCAAGGTAAAGATTTTTGCACCGTGAATTATAATAGAATGCACTGATGTTATACCTTTCTTTCTTTTCTTTTAGGATAGTTTTTACTTTTAAATACATCAGCTAATTTACCGTAAGTTGCCCTAAATCAAAGGTTGACATAAAGTTACGCAATTTGATAGGGTTCACCGTAAGTGGAAAATATTAAAATAAAAAAAAGCGAGAGACAATTTATACCTTTACTAATTGAAACGACACATAAATTTGATTTTGTTGATAACTACTTGGTGAAAATCCATACTAATTTATGATTGTGATCAGTAAAACACATTTTTAATTAAATTTCCATTTGTATTTTTTGTTGACATTACAACGTGTTTCACTGCAGCTTCTTAAGGTACTCTATACAATATTGTAGTGCTATGTTATTTAAGTTATCAATTACTTTTGTATTTACTTATGTTATTACTTTTGTAATTGATAACCTTAATAGCATAGCCCCAGAATATTGTAAACAACACCCGAAGAAACTGCCGTTCAGTGAAACATGTACAGTCAACAAAAAAAAAAGGGTGGAAATTTAAGTAAGAATGTGCTTTACTTATCAAAATCATAAAAATCCATTAATTTAATAACAAAAAAAATCAATCCTCTTTATTCTACTGATCAGTTTTTATGGTAGATAGGGGACGATTCATAGTACACAAAAATGGCTGCAGCTAACATTTTTTCTTTCAGCGCATCGAGATTATTATTAAATAATTTAATGAAGTATACGTAATTAATATATAAATAAATAATTTCCTTGTCTATTCTATTATAAGCATTATGTGATGATAAATACAGGGTGTCCTACCGGGAACCAATTCGATCCATATATGGAAAAATATATATAGAAAAATTTTGAAAATATGGCATTGTACTAATATCAATGGGGGTAACGAGGCTATAATATTTTCCAGATGGTGGCACTTCCGGTTATACCGAAAGTAGGTGTCAACTTGCTTATTTTAAATAGAACATTATTATATTTTTGGATTCTGCGCAAGATTCTAGGCCCATTTTGTGTATCATATCCTATACCTAACTATAAGGGTTTGTAACATATTTAAGTTTTTGTATCAAAAATGACGTTTGCAGACCCTAAAACAATTATCAATTTTTTCTATAAGGAACCTTTTTTTATTTAATTGGGATTGAATTCCTTGTTGAAAAGGGTCTACTTTATTAGATTTTTATATCATTTTGATAACCAATAATACAAGATTTTTAAATAATAAGATAAAAATTTAATTGAAGGAATCGTCAGTCAGTTTTTTCAAATTGAAACCCCCACATTTTCTACTTTTATCTTATTTAGCATTAAAAATAATGGTAAGTTTATGTAAGGTTGTCTATGCCGAAAATTTAAAGTGTTCGAAATATTGCCAATTTAATATTTTTATATGGAGATTTTGCTGCGGAGTTTTAGTTCAATTATAATAGTTGGCTATGATGTTTTACTCATAACTGGCGGTATTGAAAACGAAAAAATGCTAATGAAATGTATGAAGCTGTCAATTACCATTTGAAAATTTTTAATAATCATGATGAGGCGCTTAAATTATACAATCAAAAATATTTAAATTTACTTATTATTTATGGAGAATGTAACAAATTTATATTAAGAACATGTGATACATTTACCACTTGATATCCGTAAAAATAGAAGCCATCATTATGTGATATTAAACAAATAACCGAAAATTTTAAAAACTTTAGATACATCAAGGCAATAGTGCATAGAAGTGAACCTCTTGTTAATAATGAGTATGTTCCATTTAAAATAAGCATGTTGACATCTACCTCCGGTATAATCGAAAGGGCCATTATCTCGAAAATATTTGAGCCTAGTTGCCCCTATCGACATTAGTATACCCTCAAATTTTCAAAATTTTCCTATGCATAGTTTTTCATATATAAATCGAATTGGTTCCCGGTTAGGCACCCTGTATAGATATAATCTTTGTTAAGTGTGTTGTGATATTTACGGAAGGCTTAAATTATGGTAATGATCTGCAAAAATAGAATCCACTTTCATGGATCCTCATTTAAATTTCGTGCACTCCAATTTTTTGTGCCGCTGATATGAAACCCTTGTAAGTCACAGCCAACCTGCAGGCACATATGGACCACTTTCAGAATCACAGTTCAACAGGCTCCTCAATTAGCATTTTGACAGTTAGTCGTTCGTACCCTAACCGGATCGAAAACCAACTTGTTTTTCCGGTTGATAAAATCTAACTTCCTTTCTAATTTTAAGGCAACTATTCTCGTGAATAATTTGTAAAGCTGACTCAATAGACTTGTTGGTCTGTAATTATCTAAGTAGGTTTTGTCTCCTTTCTAAAATAACAATATGGTTAGTGCGTTATATTATTTACTTGGTATTTTCCTGCTGTATAGCCAAAGATTAAATAGAGTTTTTATCTTCTTTAATATAAGTAAGTTTCCCCTGTTTATTACATCAGAAATAATGATGTATTCGCATAGTGCATTGTTGTTTTTGTATTTTTTTAAGGCTAATGCCACTCCTTCAGTAGTGGTTTTAGGTAGTTTCTCAGAACTTTAATTATTAATGCCCTTCCTTAATAATTAAGAGTCCAGATCTACTATCCCATCTATCTGATCCCTGTATAATGCTGAATATAATTCCTCGGCTATGTTAACTATCTCCTCTAAATTGTTGTTTTCCATTTTTAATCTTGCTGCGTATGACTTTCATAACTGCTTTTTCGATTAGTTGTCTCATGTCATGACTATAGTATCTATCTATCCATGTATCTATATATATATATATATATATATATATATATATATATATATATAGATATAGATAGTGCTTTCATAAAATAATTGGAAAAACGCCGGGACCCGTCGAATTTTTATTTTTAGTTTAGAGTTTTTCTGCGTGATACCGAAATATACAGGATAACTCAAGAAGGAGCTAAGACGTCATCGATATTTTTTTTTTTGATTTTAGACCCCATTTTTATTACAATATCAGAAAGGGTACATTTTTTTGCATACGACAAAGTAAATATCGAGGTCGGTTACGTCAGGTTAAGAAAAATTTCTTTAATTCGCAAATATCGATATTGGTTAACATAAGGAAATTATCAAGAAAAATTAGTATAATATTTCACTCTGGAATATATCGAATTCTTTTGGGTCTAAATACAAAGTTATTAGTGCAAAAATGAAGTCGTTTTAAAGAAACTTCAAATCTCTTGGCACCAGTGTGGGTTCAGTTTGAAAATTTGATTTATATCGTACAATGTATTTTTTTTATACTATAAACTTTTTCTTAACAATTTCGCCATGTAACCAACATCAATATTTACCTTGTCATATGTAAAGAAATGTTCCCTTTCTGATTCTGAAATAGAAAATGGGGTGTACAATTGAAAAAAAAAATATCTATGATGTTTTCGCAGTGTACCGATCTGGACGTTTTGCGCTTACACTTTTTAATACATTATCTCGAAAAAATAAAAAAAAATTCATACCATATGGTATCCGCTGTTTTAACATAAATCTGCCTCTCTCTTTAACTGCTTGATTTTTCAAATATGGAAGAACATAATTTCTATTTTTAAACAACAATTAGATCAGATTTTCTCGAAAGACTCGTAAAATTTCATCCCACTAGAGAGTTGGAAAATTTTCTAGAAGTTGATAACAGAGTAGCATAAAAGACAAGAAAGGATTGTGTCAGTAGCCAGAGTATAATAGTAGAGTAGATTAAAACAACTTTGTCTGTTATTGAAGCTAGCATTGTGTTTTTGGGTCACAAAACAGCGTGTTGCTTTATTTAAGGAGATGTAAATTATAGAAGAGTTAGTATTTTACATTTAATTTACTTACAAAGGACTTTACTTTTGCGGAAATAAACATAAAATTTGTCTTTTACAGCTGGTTTTGAAATGTTGTTTTTGGTTTTTAGTTTAAATTGTTCGAGTATTACATTGTAAAAAATTACACATATACATATACAAAAAATAATACAAATACAAAAAATAATATATGGATTTAATGATATTAATATTTCGCAGTACTTCCAGGGAATATTTACTCATTTTAGATATAACCAGATATCAAAGCGATTGTGAACTTGGAGGGAACCATTTGAATGTTATCGGAAACTAGGTGAAGTTGCAGTTTGCTGCATTTCCCATGTTTTAATTTTTTTTCAACGCGTCATTATGTCAGTATGCCATAGGTCATAATACCATATTTTCTTCTTGTCGTCACACCACAAGCAGAAAACCCGTACTAATCTGAATTGTGAATTTATTCTAATTTTTACGTGCTCATTGTACGTTTAGGCCATGATTATCATTAAGCGCTTTAAAAACTCCAACCATCATTTGGTCTTTTTATCTTCTATCGACAAACAAATATACGATAATTACTTCCCCTTATCTTGAAACCATTTTAAAGAGAATTAGGCCTTTGCCAATAACCATATTTTTGCATGTTCCAGATTCCAGATAATTCCAAAATACGCACAGTATCGCGGCAAAATCCCCAGTCATCAATTGGTCCCCGCTGTACATTCAAGTTTCAGAAGACAATACCTTGAATGTGATTTGACGGGAAGGAATTACTTCAACTCAGCTTTCTCTTTCATTAGATACTGACGATATTGCTGTAATAGAAATCGGACAAATTTTGGGAATCCAGTGACGTGGATTTAGTTATATAAATCGCTTTTGCCTTTGGCTTTATCTGTATTATTATTTGAAGTTATTTTAAATATTATAGAGTCAAATTCGATCAGCAATATTAAAACAGTATGGAATCATCAAAAGGAGTGGATTAAACGAATAAAAAAATTCATATTATAACTAATTGCTTTAAATAATTTGTACAAATTTATAGAGATTTGTAATTTATTCAATGCATTTAAATGCCATCTATTCGTGGAGAGTACGTATTAATATACAGAGTGTCACTTTTCGACGAACATAGGTGACTTCGGCAAAACGATAACAGATGTCGAAAATATGATCACACTTTTCTTTAATCCTTAAACCGATTTTGGCAAGTAGGACTTATTTGAAATTTTGATAAATTTATCGTACTACTATATTATAAATTTACATGTAGAACTTATTAACGTAAACAATATGTAACGCCTACTTTTTAATATTTTTTGAGTTATACAGAGTAACACATTTTAAAATACGTACTCAAATAACTCTAATGGGAAAACCTAAATTAAAACAGTATAGAAACAAGAGGTTTCTACTTTCGAAAGGGAAATCGAATAATGACCTTCAATTTGACCTTGGGCTTAACCTTCAAGGTTATTTCAAGATCAGGTTGCTTTCCAAAAAAGATCCTCCATTTTTCATTGCAGGAATGGAAAGTGGAGAAAATTTTCTATCCAACCTTCTAAATATCATAAGGAGTCAAATCACATACATAGGTCATTTCAAGGTTAAAATGTCAAAATAATTGAATTTTTCACGTTTTTTTAAGGTACTTGAAGTAAATGTGCTGTGTAAAGTTTTCCGATTATGATTTGGAATATTAACTGCAAACCTTGGAGGTTTGAAGCACAACAAATTGATGATTTAAGATTTAGCTTATTGAGTATCATTTCCTGTGACCAATCATCGAGGACAAATGCGATGTCCAGGACCCACGATCAGGACCTAGCACAATGGCTTTTCAGGTCCCATTTTGGTCTTCTCCGTGAAGTTACGATTCAAAAAATACTGACCAAGACAAAAAGTAGATGAATAGCAAGTAGATGAATGATGATAAGTCGGAACACCCCATTTTATCTATGTATGAAGATAAGACTTGAACAATACTAATTAAAGTATAGATGATGGTTTGATTAATGGCAGCAAAACAAAATTCTAGTGAAAAAATAATTTTACATTTCATCGACTTAAAAGTTTTCATCATGATTATGAGTTCAATTCTTCGTACAAAATTTTGAACAGTTGATAAAAGCACATGCTGTGGTAAGCTTCTGCAAGCATTCATAATTCACTCAATCATATCATCTCTAGTTGTATGACCTTCCGCATAAATTATATTTTTTACATATCTCCATAAAAAATCTGGACTCATCAGATCTGGTGATCGATTTGGAGCATGAGTTTACACGATTGAACTCAGCACGTCCAATACCTATCCATTGACCAGGACATCTTTAATTCAAAAATTTTTGAATGCCTCCACTTCTATGAGCAGGTGCTCCATCATGCTGAAGTCACATACGTCGTGGGTTCTTTATACTAAATTTCTTATCGATGAGTGAACGTAGGAAATGGCACTCAACAAGTTGTATCCTAAATCATCTCTTTCTGAACAAGAATACTCAAAAAATTTGTTGTGCTTCAAACTTCCAAGGTCGGAAGTTAACATTTCAAGTCATAATATGCCAACTTCACACGGTAAGTTTACCTCAAGAACTAAAAAAAAACATGAAAAATTTCTTTACTTTAACATTTTAACCCTCACATGGTGCTGATATTGGGTAGGATCACAATACTCTAATTGCCGATATTAATGTTAAATTAAAAAAGATAAAGGAAAGTACTCTGCTTAAAAAGTTTAATATATCACATATAAAAAAGATCAGATGGCAACAGACATTAACAACCACATGAAAGAGATTAATTTTATCAACAATGTAAACAAAATATGGAAATTATTTCATGATCTAATCTCAAGATTGATAAAGAAACATGTCATAAATAACACCAAACTTAATAATAAACAACGATGGATGACTAAGGAAATATTAGGTCTCAGGGAGGAAAGGAGAAAGTATAAGAACAACATAGAGGAATATAAAAAGAAGCAAAAAGAGATCAAACAAAAGATTTGTGCAGCTAGGGAGAAGTGAATGGGAGACAGATGTAAAGAAATGGAGGATCTAAAGAGAAAACGATACTTTCAACATGTATAAGAAGGTTGGAGAAGTTTCTAGATTGATAAACTGGAGAATACTAGTAGACATAACAGGCGAACCTCTTATTGATGAACAAGAAATCCTTAACTCAATTATTTGAAGACCAAAGACCAAACATAAAGGACGATGTGCTCTGAGGAGTTGAAGGACCAGAAATTCTGAAGTCAAAGGTTCTTCATGGCATAGGACGTGCAAAATTCATAAAAGTAACCGGCCCAGACAACATTCCAGTGGAACTCTTGCGATTGGTTCATGAAGACAATATCGAAATACTGACCAAGTTTTTTAATTATGTGTGCAACACTGGAAAAATACTGGAAGAATATGATTTTATAACGCTCCCAAAAAAACAACGTGCCAAAAGATGTAACCAATACAGGATAATAAGTCTCACGAGTCACCACTTGAAAGTTTTTCTGAATATTTTTCACTGTAGAATAAGGAATAAAGGTGAAAGCAGCCAATTTAAACCCAGTTTGTGTTTAGAAATACCTTGATACTAGAGAAATGCTATATGCTCTAAATATACTTCTCCAAAAGTGTCGAGACCAACGCAAAGATATTTTCGTATTTTTTATTGATTACAAGAAAGCGTTTGACAGGGTACCGCATGTGAAGCTGATTGATATACTGAAGAATGCTTGTGCGGATGGCAAGGATGTGCGAATTATAGAGAATATGTATTGGCGCCAGAGGGCAATGATCAGGATTAATGGTAAGCTTACTAAATAATTCCAAATTCAACAAGGTGTCAAACAGGGATGTATTTTCTCTCTACTGCTGTTTAATTTATATTTAGACAAAGTTTTTAAGGAAGCCCTACATAACAAATTATTTGAGGTTAAAATCAGCGGCGAGCTAATAAACACGATTCGTTATGCCGATGATACAACCATCATAAGTGATAGCCTTCAAGGTCTACAGCAACTCTTAGATTCTCTTAATAAAATAAGGAAAGAAATGGGACTCAATATAAATGTTGCTTACACTAAATTTATGATTTTCAGTCGTCTAACGTATCCAGACGCTTCACTGCTAATAAATGGACAGACCGTGGAAAGAATCTCCGACTTCAAGTACCTTAGATGTTATATTACTAAACAGCTTGACCCAAAACAACTTTATTAAAAACGAGGTCGCTCCTGTTATGACAATCCAAATTTAACACTTCGCCAAAGGATGGTTAAATGTTACATTGGGTCAGTGTTATTGTATGGAGCGGAGGTGTGGACACTGAAGGCTTTCACGATCAATCGTTTGGAGGCTTTTGAAATGTGGTTGCAGACGAATGCTTCGAATACCATGTGATAGCTATTCAGACTAATATAGTTTTAGATCAGACAAATGCCACTCATGAATTGCTGACAACTGTAAAATGCTGAAAACTAGCATATCTTGGTTATGTTCCCGGAGGGAATCGGTACAGAATTCTTCAACTGATTATGAAGGGTAAGATCGAGGGTCATAGAGGTGTTGGAAGGAAGCAGATCTCTTGGCTGAGGAACATCCGAGAGTGGACAGGAATACAATGTGCTGAACACCTATTTAAAATAGCAGAGAACCGTGATCAACTAATCATTGTAATTGCCAATGTCAGGGGTAGCTGACACCGCACATGAACAAGAAGAAGAAGAACTCTCAAATAACCTCTGTATGTAATTTGACCCTCTATGTTATATTTACGATTGGATAGGAAATTTCCTCCACTTTCAATTTCTGCAATGAAAAATGAGAAATCCCGTTTTAAAAAAAACAATTTGACCTTGAAATGGCCCTGACGCTTAAGCCTAAGATCAAATTGAAGGTCATTAGTTGATTCCCCTTCGAAAACTTTTGTTCCAACACTTTTTTGATAAAGGCCTTCCCATTAGAATTAATTGCGTGCGTCTTTTAAAATGGGTCACCTTATGTATTAACACAAAGTTGAAAAATTAGAAATTGGACACCTACATATTTTTTGGTAGTTCGACGTAGAATTAGATTTCCTTATCTTTGATATTATAGAATTGACAAATAACCTTAATATTTTTTTTTAAACTGTCCTGGATCTATACTTAAAACTAAAATTATTGAAACGCCACTTAACATAGTACTTCATTTATGTAAATTCCAAATGATCATAAATATCATAACAAATATACTTTAAAAATATATCTTTGAAGGTTCTTTACAAAAATCTAGTGCAAATTTCTAAGACTAAAATAAGGGGACTTATCCCAATTTATCTTAGCTCAAAAATTGACAATTTCCGAAATACAGGATGTAAAAGGTATTTTTTTAAACATTATTATATAAAAAATATTACCTTAATAATACCTTGATTTGCACCAAATCTAGTACTTTGAGGTTTTTTAGGATGAAACAGTTTCGATGTATATTGCAGAGAGCGCAACCAGCAGCACTAAAGCTTCGTGACTTTTTTTGTGCCTGGGTATATTCAATTTCTAATTAAAAATTTTTATTCCTTGACAACCTTAAAGGTCAAAAAGATATACCTAGTAGGTCAAACTGCTCAAAATTTGTCATTAGTTACAAAAGAGTATTGTCAAATGACTCAAACTGATAAACCTTCACCATTTAATTTGAAAATTTAATTGTTCAATTTTTCGCTATGGCCGAACATAATACTTACACAGAAATGACTAATGTGATATTAGTTGTCGGTTATTGCAAAAGAAATGGTCGGGAATCGATGATAGTATACGGAAAAAAAAAATTTAAATAGCCGAGTACCAAACCACCAAATATTTACCGCTGTTGAACTGATAGTTTTGGCCCTGCAACGATTGCATATGGATTGAATCTTTCAACTAGAACACCGAAGGTTGAGGAAGAAATTTTGGAACGAGGTGAAGAAAATCAGACTGTGAGTACCAGACGCTTAGATATGGAACTTAAGAGTTTCTAATGACTCATAGTAAATATGACTCTAAAAAAACAGCTGTTACATCTATTTCATCTCCAGGGTGTTCAAGACCTTTTATCTTTCAACCTCGAATTAAGAATACGCTTCTGTAGATTCATTAATAAACGGAGAGCAGGTGATGTAACTTTTCATAAAAAAATTGTATTTACCAATGAGTACAAGTACAACTTCTTGTAGTTCTAATTAGTTCTATCTCTTCAGATAGAACTAATTAGAACTAATTTACATAATAAATATGTTATGCTGCTGCCCGCATGCATTAAATATTGTGTATTATCAACAAATTTCAAAATAATATACGGGTGGAGATTATTGACAGACTGATTAATTATTTCTACCTTATTTAAATCTTTTTAATTACAAAGCCAATTTGACAAATTTATTGGATGAATTTCCACAGGATACTAAACAATAGATGTGGTTCATGTACGAACGGGCACCCCACCCTTCAGATTTAAATGACAATTTGAAAATCGATCGCAGAGGAAAGGATGCTCCTACAAATTGGCAACACTGAAAAAGAACTGTGAGAACGAATACAAAATTTAATAAACACTTTATGATTAGATGCAGAGATGATAACAAAGGTACATTTCAACTTTTTCCCGAGAATTGCTCGTTTTGCACATGAAAACGGAGATAGTTTCGAACATTCACTTAAAGTTTGATTGAAAGATTAATAAAATAAACTGTTTCTGTTTTAGTTTGTTATTGACTTTGTGTGTTCTTATTCCTCCATCAAGATTAGTGGTGATTTGAGGCGTAAGTCGGAGAAAACCAATTTTTTCCCTTGCTGGCGTTCCGTTTCATTTTAAAGCATTTTCAAAGCTCGGGAAAACAGTTTTTCTGAGTTAAAATTAAATACAAAAACATAGATACAAAACTTTTTGACAATAACAGACAGGCGATGGCACACAATGGAAAATTGCTTTCCCGAGTCTTGATAATGCTTTAAAATAAAACAAAAGGTCGAAAAAGGGAAAATTTATTTTTCTTCGATTCACGATCCAAATTCCAACTATTCTTGGCCATGGATAACACATTTTTTGGAGGAATTATGTTTATCATTTTTGGGTTTCTTTTTGAGATCAAAATTATTCTTATATTTCTTTACCAGTTCATTCTTACAATTTGATTATTGGTAGCTCGTTGCTATTTAAATTTTAACTATTGTTGATTTGTTGGTTGTTAAATAAGCTCCAAATTTCTTGGGTCAGTCCTACGCCTGGATAAAGTGTGAAATCGAGTCTTAGACGAAATAAAACATTTAAGTTCGATTATCTCAAAAACGGCTCCTCAAAGTGACACCTATTAGGTACAACTTTTTTGGATAAAAGATGTTAAGGATTAAGAATTTTCAATTATTTTCAATTATTTCCGAAATTAACAGTTTTTGGACTAAGGTAAATTAGCTTCAAAAATTTGCGCTAACATTTTGTAGAGACCTTTTAGAGACACTCTGCATATATATGTTATTGTGTTTCTTTCACTGATAATTTAAATTACAAGTTGTAGTTTTCTGTTAACATATATTTTGAATTAAATACTTGTTTTCATGTCATCTGTTGGAGTTATATTTGAGAAGTGAAAACTTATGTAAAAAAGAACAATAACACTCATAAAAATGTTTTTTGTTTGGTAATTTCTCGGATTGAATGTTAATTCTGACAACTTTATTACTTGGATCAAAATAACTTCTTATGAACATAACATTCTTGTACTTGCAATAAATTTTTATAATATTAGTACCTTTGAAACAGACTGGCACTTAATTCTGCACGTGTTGTTAACAAAAAATTAACAGTGATTAACAATAATATTTTTAAAACATTTTTAAAGATAAGAAGACAAGACTTAACTGCAAATTATTCCATGGGATTTTATTTATCTTAATACACAAACGAACAAAACCCGATAAACTAAATAATATATGTAGTGAACGCAATTTCATATGCAATATTATGCTGTGTTATTTCACTGCGAAATATATTTTATTTCTGTTGAGGAACTAACCTAGTGCCTAGAAAAGAAATTACGTAGAAATATGGTTCAAATGATTAGGATTGTTGTTATATAGAACAAAACTTTTCAACATTGGTGTTCAAAGGCTTATTTTGTTATAATTAAAATATATGTCGGTTCAAAACGTATGATTGTATTGTACGATATCTAGGCGCCCTTGATTTCGATCTTTCCATTCATCTTCCTCTTGGTTCCTTTGTTTCATTGCCTTTCGAATATCTTCCCTTCTTATTCTAATATAGCGGTATCCAGTTCATTTTTGTTTGATGTTTTGTCATATGCTGTTATATGATCGTACAGCGTCAGTTATTTTTTCTCAATATTCTTTATAACTATCACTTTTCCCATCTGCCATCGAAAGTCCTCTTTCTGTATTCTCTGTATTCGTGACACTCATCGTCTCAGTGCATCTATTCTTGCTGCTTTTAACATCTCCGTTTTTTCGGTAATTTTCCACGATTCTCCATCCAAGCTGATTTTTATCAAGGTTCTGTAGATGTTTCATTTTTGTCGTCTGTATATGTGCTTACTTCACAGAATTCCCTTAATACAATGTACTTCTTTTATTACGTGGTTTATTATTGTTCCTATTTATTTTTCATATGTGCCATTTGCATCAGATGTTAATTTCAGTTATGTATAGTTCTCACAACTGCTCCTGGGTATATTTAGATGTTCGTTTGTACTGTTGAAGATAACAGTCCGGCATCAACTTCTTCCTGTCAACATTTTACGAGATTGGAATTTTAATTAGACCGTTGTTTTCTGTGCATTTTGCTTTTAGTTTGTTAAGCTCCATTGATGAAACCATTAGGTAAAGAAAACTAGTATGGAGAGAGAACCAGAGTGAAATTCGCTGAGAATATACTGTCTGGCCCTTTCTTAATGGTCACAAAGAGAACGAAATAACTTTTTCAAATACATATACATGAAATTGTTTTTTTAATAATTTTCTATGGCTGTGGGATTTATTCCGATGTTCGTTCGTACTGTTAAAAAGAACAGTTCGGCATCAAGTCCTGGAGGTAATATCCTGCCGATATTTTACGAGATGGGGATTTTCACGAGACAGTTGCTGTCTGTGCATTTTGCTCTCGGTTCGTTACAGCTACACTGATGAGATCATTAGGCCATAAAATAGAACACAAATGCAATAGCAGAGAAAAAAGAAGAAAATGACAAACTCAAACCAAACACCACACTACTATACTTAAAAGGTATAAAAGACGTAATTGGAAGAATTCTGAGGAAGCATGACATATGCACAATTTACAAGCCACAAACAACAATACACAAATTATTGAGTAATCCAAAAGACAAAATACCATTGGAAAACCAGGGACTCTACAGCATCCCATGATCCCATGTAGTGACTGTGAAAAAGAATACATTGGCCAAAGAAACAGAAGAATCTCTACCAGGGTCCAAGAACATAAAAAGAGCATAAAGAATAATAAGTTAAAGACATCTCTTTTGTTCCAACATCATCAGGAGACAGGATACACTATAAATTTCGAGGAAATTAAACATTTCGCGCCCATAAAGCACTATAGAACGCGCATCATCAGAGAAGCTCTCGAAATAGAGACAACAGATATATATATATATATATATATATATATAATATATATATATATATATATATATATATATGTTGTCGTTGTGTTGTAACGACGTTTCGCCAAAATCTCATTTGGCATTTGAAAGTGCGGTTCGTCTCGTTACTCGCTGAGAACGGAGTAACGAGACAAACCGCACTTAAAAATGCCAAATTAGATTATATATATATATATATATATATATATATATATATATATATATATAGATATAGATATATTATATATATATATATATATATATATATATATATATATATATATATATATATATGTATATATATATATATATATATATATATATGTATATATATATATATATATATATATATATATATATATATATATAGATATATATATATATATATATATATATATATATATATATATATATATATATATATATATATATATATATAAAACTCTAAAGTGACTATTTGTATATCTCTTATATCTTTACCACTCAACGAAATCGTTTTGTGAAAAACTTTTAGAGGGTAATATTTTGCCTATTAAACATTTTAGATTAAACTTAAAAGCAACGAGCTCTTTTCAAAAATAACAGTTATATAACCAAGTATGTGTAGTACGTATTGCTTTTATTTTATTACTCGAAAGAACATAAAACTATATACTAAAAAATCCATTTCCTGAAGAATAATGTTTCCGAGAATTTAATTCCATATGCAATTTTCTGTTGTGTTATTGCACTGTAAAGAACATTTTGTTTCTTGTGATAAACCAACTTGCCCTTAGAAAATAAATGACGTAGAAATATGACTGGAAGATGACGAGCAATGAACAGAGTTGTAGTAAAGCACGTAATGCTTTTATTAGATAATATATACCGATGTACAGGGTTTTAGTTGATTAAAGTTGGGGTAGATACCCTCTACATACACAGCTAATTATATTATGTTAGGGATTATATTATTCTTTCCTTGCTTGCTACACGGTTAAAAGAACTATTTACCTTTTATGCACACAACATTTTACATAAGAAAAATTTTGCTTTAAAAAAGGATGTGTGGTCTAGAGATAGAAGTCCACTCCGAGAGGCATAAATATGCATCATGTACTTTAACATCAATCCAATTCTGTATGTTGAAAAAAATGATCTCTGTTAAATTTGCTTTCTTCTTCATAGGGGCACAATTATAAATTAGAATGTAACTTTAGAAAAATATAAAATAAATCTGTAAGTTCTGTGCCAATATAATAATGAAAAAGGTATAAAATTTTTACAACTAACTCCACAGTTGAAACCCAAAGTCATTTTGTAGTCGATAATAGTGGGACCGTTACATATCCTAAGTAAGACACTATGTATCTAAATAATCTCACTCCCTTTAGCAGGTTATGAATACGACAAATTTTAAAGTTTTTTATTGGGTTGAAGTTTTGTTTATTCTTGTATGAATAAATTTGTTGCTGACTAGTTACATTGTTACATATTAAAATACCAAAAATTGTAATCATTATTAAACGTATAAAAAGTTTAAGTGTTTTTGAACTTGTTTCACAACTTTAATGTTTATTCTTACTACATACTGTTCTCATGTATAAGTTGCTGATAACTAAGCTCAAAAATATGCTGTTTATTTTTATTTATCTAATCCTGCCCATATTTAGTATTCCCTTTAGTTGAACTAAAAGTCTTAACAAGATTAATATATTTTATCATTAGTACTTTTTCTTGTTTTATAACTTTTTTATTTTACTGCAAGAAAACAATGCAATTTCCTCCGTTCCAAATGACTCAATTACATCCCATCCAATTACACTTCTTCTTCATACTAATCGCGTTAAGTTAGCCGCAAAAAAGTGACAATTGCCTGGTTTTTACCAGTATTCGGGCTTCATGACAAAAACCGTAAAAGTTGCAGTAAATCAGGCGACATTAAATGATTGCGAGTGCCTGTCAGATGAGAAAGGGAAACAGAAAAGACATTTTGATGTAGTTGTCCGGGAAGATTAGAAAAAGATAAAGACTGGGAGCGTGTCTATAAAAACGGTTTTATTTTTACTTGCCCGCAATATTCATTGTTCAGCAAGAGATAGAAAAAAAAATCTTTTAAACAGACCTAAGCCTAAAACCCAGATAACGAGTTTTATGAAACGAATTTTTCGAAAACGGGTTTGAAGAAAAAAAAAGATAACGAAACACTTACTATAATTTTATTTTCTATTCTCCCCTGTTTGCCTTTGTATTTATGTAATTATACATTTCCCTGAAATTTGCGTACCAGCCTAAATGAGTACCCAAAGTGTCACTAACTTTAAAAATTATAGGACACAGAGAATATAACACTTTGGACAAGGGACAGGTAGTGTTCCTCTCAGAATACTATAGGGAAGACCAAAATAATATTAGTGTTTTGTACAGTGCAGTCGAAAAAGTCCCCTCCCCTTATTTTTGAAGTGAATAAGACATCGATTTCAGGTAGAAACCAGCTAAAAGAATGTCGTTCTCCCTACGTTTTGGCATAAAGTTGACACGTCAAGGCCCCGTGTCAAAGGAGTACTAATAATTAAGAATTATTAAATGTAAAAGAGTATCTTGTGATTTCTCATTTAAGATATATTTTATCTAGGAGTTATGAGACATTAATTTAAAATGTTAGATACTTTATTTCCCTCTCATCTACTGTTAAATTGTGTTAAAGGGTGTAATAAATATTGTCTTTGTACTTCCTAACTATAAAATAGTCTTATATTTTCAAATACTTATAGAGTGACCTAGCATAAATGCATTTTATTCTGTTCTTTAAGTCATTCAGTAATTTAGGTGATGTAACATCCACCTTTAAATTTAAACATCTTCACAAAAAAAACTTAGGTGGCGTCAAGTCTGATAAACAACGTGCCGATTTTTCCATGGGACCGAGTCTAACGATCAACAGATTTAAATATGCGAACAAGCGGCCCTCCTTTTTGCAATACGATTTTCATATCAGAATTACACTCACTATTTCTAGGATCATCGAATAAATTTTAGTTTCAAATATGTTGTGACACAAAATTTTTTTTAAAAAAATGAACCTTACGATCGGATTACATACCGTTGTTTGTTAATTTTAATACAGTTAAATGAAATTAATAAAAGATTCTGTGATTTTCTAATGCTTTTCAGGTCACTGCTGTAATAAATAATAGTTTTGATCTACAACAACTCTAAGTTTGAAAGTCTTAGTAATTTAAAAAAGGGCTTGCCTATTTCTAATATTACAAAATCTGGAACAATTATTAAAATATTCAGGATCGTGTCGAAATGAAAACACAGGATAGGAAAAATTTATTACACACTTCCACAATCGTATGCCAGAAAATCTATTAGTGGCGGCTGGTGCATTAAAAAAGTAGAGGTTACAATTCCAGTGGTAAATGAATGAATATGTATAAAATTTGTCATAGGCACCGGTGGATGAAAAAACCAAAGCCTTTAGAAATTGAGTTAGTATGAAACAAAACAGTGTATTTTACACAACTAAACATAAAGAAGGTAATAAATTTTAAAAATATAGCAGTCAAAACAAAATGCACGTATAACTTACTGTGTCAATAATCTATAAAGGAAATACATACGCTCATTTTTCCCCTTGGCATTAGTAAACTTAACCCGCTGATTGAAATTAGGTATGCTTAGAAAGCATTGCCAAAGCAGAAAGGTCTTCTTGGCTCGAAGCAAATACGGGACTCACAGAGAAACGTGTGGAAGAAATATTGCGAAAGCATTGAAAGCATGCCCTCAGCATCCCGCATCTGCAAAATACTATTTACAAATCCTGGTGTTCGGATTGGAGCACTGGCTCCTCCTGAAGGAGGTCAAACCACGATAGAAGAGGTGCCCTAGGAGAGCTACTAAGAGTGCACTTTTCAGGCTCAAATCGATATGAGAGCGAATCTAAAGAACACATGACTACAAGTTAGTTAAAACAATGGTAACATATGAAAGGGTGAAATGGTCGATGGAAACTTTTACCCCTTTCAAGTCACCTGGTAAGGATGGTATATTTCCAGCTTTAATACAAGATTCCTCCAATATTATAATAAGCCACCTGGTGAAACTATTCCGCTCATGTTTGAGCTTGAGATACATACTAATGGCGTAGAGGGAAACAAAAGTAGTCTCTATTCCCAAGGGAGGAAGAACAAGCATAAATCCTCTTTCCGCCCTACCAGCCTGACCAGTTTCTTACTAAAGACACTGGAAAGGTTGGTAGATCGACGCATTAGGTAAGGAATAATGGTGTAATATTCCTACATTCTTTGCAATTTGCCTATCAGGCAGGAAAATCCACAGATGCGGCGTTACACCAACTCGTCACAAGAGTCGAAAACCTATTGTTGGGTGGACAATCTGACTTAGGTACCTTTATCGATATCATGGGGGCATTCGACAACACGTCTCACGATTCGATATGCAATGCAACGCTCTACAACGGCGAGGCTCTGAACCGCTAGTAGTCGCATGGGTCAGAGCAATGTTAACTAAGAGAATAATATATGATGAGCTTAACAATGTAACTGTTAAAGCACTGTCAAGCAGTGGCTGTCCACAGGGAGGTGTTCTGTCGCCCTTGCTGTGGAGCCTTGTAGTGGACAGCCTGTTGAGTGAACTGAATGATGCCGGTTTGTATACATAAGCCTATACTGATGACCTGGTCATTTTGTGCCCTGGTCGTCATGTCTGGGACCTGGAGGGACCAATTATGCGGGCCCTCTGGATCACGGAACGATGCTGCCGTAGGGAGGGGCTCGGAATAAATCCGAACAAGGCCGAGCTAGTACTCTTTACAAAAAAGAGGAAAATGGGGAGACTTCCCACAATTACATTGATGGGAAGGACTCTTCAACTTAAGGGACAGTTAAATACCTGGGAGTAATTCTGGACTCACGACTGAGCTGGAATGATCATATTGAGGTTCGAACCAAGAAAGCCATATGTGCTTTCTGGGTTTGTAAACGAGCCTTTGGGTGTACATGGGGACTAACACCTAAAGTGCTATTTTGGATATACACTATGGTGATCCGACCCATGATAACGTACGCCGCTATTGTATGGTGGCGTAGTACAACAAAGCGCAAACACATTCTTCAACTTGACAAAGTTCAGAGACTGGCTTGTGTGGGAATATTGAGTGCGATGAGGACTGCTCCCACCAGGGCTCTGGAAGTCCTAGTGAACCTGCCTTCTCTTCACTTATACATAGAGAACGAGGCCCTGAAGACTGTTTATCGTCTCAGTTGCCTGGGACATCTTGAAATTCAGACAGGCGGCGACTCAGGTGTCTGGGAAAGCGTGGTGAAAAGGTGTCCATCACTCCCCATGCGGACAAACTACATGACGCCGTTTTTAAAACCCAACCTCTCCCTGGAGATACTTATGCCAAGTAGAGAGGATTGGGAGGGAAAACAAAATTTTCCGAAAAATGGATCCGACAAGATGAAAGAGCTGGAGCCGGAGTATTCGGCAGGAGCACAGAAGTCAGAGAGTACTACCCTTTCTGACAATATTCGACAATTTTCACAGCGGAAATTTATGCTATTCTGCAGTTTGCACATCTCTGTGAGAGGGACATAGACAGGAATAGAGTAATAAATATATGCTCAGACAGTAAGGCTGCGATATTGGCACTGAAGTCCCGTATCGTAACTTCGCGCCTGTGTCTGAGTGCAAGGATGTACTAAATGGAATGACAAGGAACGGCTGCACAGTCAAACTCGTATGGGTTCCGGGTCACACGGGCATACGCGGGAATGAGGAAGCATACCGTTGTGTTCGGCGACCGAACCGTATGAACCAATATTACATGTTCCAATTGCTATTGGCAAAAGGGAATTAAAATCGTTGCTGGAAAGCAAATTTATTGAATCATGGAGGTGAGCTCCTGGAATGAGGTGTGCTAAGGAACATATAACTTAGCCTAGTGCACGGTGTACTAAAGAGCTTCCCTTCTTGGGAAGGAAAGAGCTGCGAATTGTGGTGGAATTGTTGACAGGACATCACCTCAGGGGCCATCTTTATAGAATCGGTGTCGAAGACGACCCGACGTGAAGATGATGTTTGGAGGAGGAACCATGTCCACAGCGAGTGGCCAGCACTCAACGGACTGTGACAGAGATATTTCGGGCATACTATTTTGTTACCGGAAGCAGTTAAGCAAGTTCAACTAACGAGGCTGCTTGGATTCGCAAAGGCGATCGACCCTAACCTGCAGCTATAGTGGGACGTAAAGGGCTCAATGGAGGCCTAGGCATCGATGATTTAGTATCACCACCCCTTTTTCATTCATTCATTCATTCATTCCTTTTTGGCTCATAGTATACCGTTAAAATGTCTTTATTCATTTGAGGGTAGAAAAGCACCGTTCTGCTTCAGCTGATTCCATCGAAATAGTAATTTAAATTTTTAAAAGTTTTAGAAGTTCGCTAAATGTCTCACTTAGCTCGATATTTTGCGAAAGATAGTCTTAAAATACAAGAAGTCCTTATCTAAATTCTTCAGTTTTACATATGACGGTTAGTTCTGTACGGAGTTTTTCTTCGATAAAAAAGGGGTAAATTTTAATCGTATCCTTAAATATTTGTTCACGAAAACATGTACAATCGACATACCGTTCTGAAAAAAAAAGACTGGCTGCTATCAAGTGACCTGTAAAGCTAAATCGTTCTTTTGCTTAACAAATAATTATATCACAAACTTATTTGGCTTCCCGAGAAAACTCCGCGGAATCATCGAGCTTATGTTGTTTTAGAGTAGATGAAAATAGCTCAACGTTATTTGAGATTATATTATTTCTAATTTCTGTTAATTTTGATTCAAATGACAACATATTTTTATTTGCGATACCAGCAGCAATGGATTGTTTGAAACTTACCAAATAACATATCAATTTGAGGCATTATTTTGTAAAATAAATTTAACCATGAAAGGAAACTCTTGCTTTTGAGAATTTTGATATACTTTGATGATTATTTCGTAGTACTAACGTTTCTACTGTCATTTAAGATTTTTTCGATTGTCTCTAGAATGTTGTGTTTGTATTCGAATACGGCACAAAGAACTCTAGAATTAAAATTGCATCTTGTAGGAACCGAACGAGGTAATCGTTTGTTAACAATTTGATCTAGTATTGCGGTTCTTAAGGACTATTTGAAAAAAAGAACAAATCCTTTATAAATTGGAAAAAAAAACATGCGGACATTTTTATTCACGGATGCAGTATTTAATATTATCAAATTTAATTAATGTGCATAACAATGTACGTAAGCAGCATGTTGATAGGTTTTTTTATAATTGCTTGCACCCCATTTGACGAAACGCTCATGTTTTCTAGAAAATAAAAAAACGTTCACTTGGTTTTATTTACACGCGCAGGAAGATAAAGAGCAGGAGCAGCATTATATTTAACTGTTTTTCTATAATCTCTTACAAAAGATTCTTAAAAATGTCTAACACATACACGATGATTTTTATAAATTGCTTCGTAACTCGGAATCCTTTGAATTCGGAAATTGAAATCGGCCACTGTATTTGTCTGCACAGTTTGGGACAGAGCACTTAATTTTGGATGTTTTTTTTTCTCACCAAACATTTTTAACCTCTTTAAAACGTAACAAAATATCTCAATCAAAGTAAACACATAGTCACTGCCAGAAAAAGTAAAATACCGGTACAGTAGACATCACGCATAGAAACACCGGCACAGTAGATATGACTAAGGGAATGATTTAACTGCTGCTTGAAGAAGAAACCTTTACTTGATACTGGTAATGCAACGTGCGAGTGGAAGCAAAAGTTCAAGTACCTGTAGGGCAAACTCAGCGTTGCCAACCGTACGGTAACTACCTTACATGTACAGTAATTTCAGTTATTGTACGGTACACGAACCAAACCCATTACCATACCATAAGAGCATGGTAAATTCACCAATTTGAGAGTTTCATTAATAAAAAAGCTTCTGAAAGAAAATCGATATACTTGGTCAATTTTTTTTATTAAGATATTTTTGAAAAAATGTTTCATTTAATTTTTTTTTTTGGTATAGGTGATGCCATTAAAAAATATTATTTATGTTAAAGTTGAACCACCTTATTCACCATACTGAGACCATACTTTAAAACCAGTGTAGGTTGATAGTAGAAGGTCTAAATTGACAAGTGCAACGATAAGTCAAACAAGTTTACAACCTTAAACATGCAAGATTAAAAAAATAATTTTGCTTTATTACTAAATTGGTAAAAATAGAATATTGTGTTTATTTTCTGAAGACCAGTATTCCTCTTACTAATATTTCTTTAATATTCCTGTCAAAGCGTTTATTTGTTGATGCATCGTAAAAGAAACCAAATTTTGAGTGATGGATTTAAAAGAAAGATGCGAGGATAGAAAGTTGCCCGCTTAAAATACCAAAACCGATAAATGAAATTAATCTCTTAGATAAGCAACTCCATATACGCTCCAATGGATTAGCTTGGATACTGTAATATAGACAAACAATTAATGACATTTAGGCAAAGTAAGTTAGATTATTTCAGCAATTGACTGCTGTTCGCTTATAATCTAGGTAAAAAATTGATTTAAATTCAATCATTAAATTATCGGAAGCAATTAAAAACATATTTTTTACTTATTTATTAGTGTGTTTTATTTTAATTTGCGATTTTTTGGGGGGTTGAGCAAACCTACAAACCTAAGAAAAAGACGCCACTGAATTGTGTGTAGAATTTTTTCTATTAAAATAGTTAAAAATTAAACAAGAAATAAGAAATACGACAGTAATTCTTGTATAATATTACATTATAGATTTTTAACTACTATTAAAAATTATAAAAAACACAAATCGATGCAAAGTTCTATTTTTTTAAAAATTTTGTCAATTCAATTGTTAGTCTTTTTTAATTAGAATAAACAAAAGAATGGAACTAGGGGTTATAGGTTGTAGGATACTGTTAACCTACTTGCACTCAACACTTATGGCTTGGTCAGAAATATTCATATTTTAAGATTTTCTTATGTGTACGTTGCCATTTTACCTGTTCCCAGCACTGATCTCTACTATGGATCTCTACTCTTGTCGGCTGCTAAAGCCAAAAAATGGCAAACCATGGGCGAAAAAATGCGTTTCTGCACATCGGGCGGCAGTCATATTTTTGGATACTGGCCAGATGAGGGCATGCGCATAAGCGACTTCCTGTTATCGATCGGTTGTTTCGTAGTGCCATCCGTAAACAGCACAGTATCGGTTTAACGCTATTTTTGTGTTTATTTTTGCTTTGCAAGTTACGTGCGATTTAAAGGGATTTATAGCGTTTTAAGTGATTTATTTTATTTGTTCTTGTGTTTTTATTTAATATAATGGAATGTGTACATATTTTATTTGATTTATTTTCCTTTTTCTCTATAGGGTAAAAAATAGTGTTGCTTTACAACGTTTTTGGAGTTACGTTGTTTTCGTATAACATTAAATTTCCAAAACATGTAGTATGATATATTTCTGGCACTTTCCAAATGATTACCAATAGATAAACTGAATTTTTAAACAGTCAATTCTTAAAAAAAAAAATCAAAATTCGCACCAAACCATAGAATAGTTTATTCTATCATATGAAAAAAGTACATTCATCAATATGTCAAGAAATGGTATAATTTCTCCATCTATTACATTACTTACATAAATAAAAACTAACGATTCATTTCAAAATATATTTATTTGGCAATGCAAGTAAGTATAATTATGAATAAAAACATACTTCCTCATAATGAAGTTGGAATATTTTAAAACATACATATATAACTTACAATAATTATAATGTATTTTTATTTGGTTATATACATAAAATACTTGAGTACAAGGTTTATATTGTAGCCATAATCGGCTATTGGCTCTATAATTTCTAAGCTCTGTTTGAATTATTTTTCCAAATTGCCAACGAATTTTTTCTAGTAACTAATTTGCACAATGGCCATATTCTTGCATAACTTCATCTACCTTATATTTAACCGATGTTTCCAACCAGCTCAAATGTTTTTTTTTGTTCTGCAGCCAATCTGATTTATAATTTTGTATGTTTGAAGATTGTGGACATGACGTTAAAAAGCGTCGTTCATTATTAATACTGGTTTTGGAAGTAAATTCAGATTAGTTATGTCCGTACTCATTTTATGAAATTGTCATGAATCATGTTGTCATGGAAATCCTCACTTTCAAATCGTCAAATAAAAAATTCATTAATATGTTAACAGAAGCAAAATATTACGAAATAAGTTAGACAAATGTGAATTTCTTTTGTTGGTATATTTTTTTTATTCACCCCCCAGCAATGACCTTGTTCACTTATTTTATTTGAAATAACATTTTTATCATTTTGTCGAAAAAATTAATGCGATAAGAAAATATATGCTCCGTTCACCATTACGGCAGAAAAATATTAGTATATAAAATTATTTTGAAATCCTGCATATCCATTAAAAAACCCATTTCGTATCAGTATTTTCTTAAAAAATTTAAAAAAAAAGACAAGGAAAAGATGGTAATTATTTTTTCATAATTAGAGAATAAATTGCCGAACTTTAAAAATGTTAATTATTCACTCCCACCCCACAACAAGAAAGTTAACGCATACAGACGGAAACAATAGATTAGAGAAATAGTAAGATACATTTTTTTCACAATTTTACTTTCACAGTATAAGAAATTACTAAACTAACTCCCATCGGTACACTGATCGGATTATTCCCTTCTGCTTCAGATATTATTTGTGCCCATATGATATAACTCCCAGAACAAGAAAGTTACATGAAACCGACTTCTTTACTAAAGATTGCAACTTTGATAACTTGCTTCATTTAGACACCATTTATGACTAATTGAACTAACAAAATAGATTTTCGAAGTTCGGTCCTGTCGATGGTCACCTGATCAATTTGTACTGCGCATGCCGACATCTGGTCTAGGATGTTTACATTTTATTGTCGTAAATTTGCCGTTTTTGGGATTAAGCTTTGCGGATCTATAAATATTTTATCTATGGTTCCCAGTAGTTAAACTTCAGAAATATTCGCTTCCCTATATAATTATTGTAAAAACTTTGAAAATAACAATTTTTTTTAACAAAATGTCGTATTTAATCACTAAAATTGCATAAGTGGTCACATAAAGTACCAATGTGTAAATTAGTTGTGTATTATTTCTAGATCAATAACACAAATTGGTTAATTGAATTAATTTGTTACTACTTATTAGCAAAATCTTAAAATGTTAAAAACAAGCTGTATTTTTTTCTTAAAGGCTGACAAAATTGGCGGTTGTGAATCTTTCATTGTAATAACATGCATGGTAAACTAATTTTGAAACACTCAATATATTTTACTGGATAGTGCTAACAACGCAATAATAATAAGCCATATTGCAGTATTACCTAACACCTGCCACCCGAAAAAAGGACATTGGTGTAGATAATAACTATACATTAATCATAATGGATATCGTGGAACATTAATGGAAGAATGATCTATTACGATGGGACGCCTCCGCACTATTTATGGATTTTCTGCCACTCTATTTGACTAGCGTTTCTGCGAAAAGAATTTTGGGTCTGTTAACAACTAATTTATCTTTATAAAGCAAATTTTCCAATTTTAGAGAATGTATTATATGTGCATTCACCATTATTGATTTTAATGAGGAAAGTAAAAATTCAAGAGGATTTAAAAGTTTAGTTCTTACAATAGCATGCACGATCTATAAAAATTTTATAAATTCCATGAACGTGAACTAGGCAAAAATGTAGTACTAGGAATCTTGAAATAACTTTAGCCCAAGTAGTATTAAAATAATTGAATAAATAACGCTACTTTACAACCAATTTGCGACTGTAATGTAAAAGGCAGTCTTTGGTTAATATAAGGTCTCTAAATGCGAAAATGATGCTTAAAACTTCCTGAGTTATGATTTTTTCAGCAAAAATGAAGTATTTTAATCACATTATTTTAAAAAGTAATTTGTAATATACCGGAGCGCGACGTTGTCAAATTTAAGTTTTCTATGAGATAGGGAAATTGTGCATAATCTCGCAACACCATGTGGGGGTATCTAGAAATGACAAGTTAACCACACATCTCAAATCCCTAGGGCTTAAAATAACAGAAGTACCCATTTAAACTCATATAATTCCAAATTCTGCCCCGTAGCCGAATCAACTTATAAATGGTCCCTGTAAACGAGAAGTACGCCGTCGCTTTTCGAACTTGCAATACCCGATGTTTCTAGGAAATACCAGAAGTATAGAACAGCTATAAAAGCAGCTGGCCGGCAGTCGTATCGTCAGTACTGGTTTAGCACGAGTGGTGGTCAGTATTAGATAGAGAAGCGAAGTGCACGAACAAACCAATAGTAAGAGCCTAGTATTAGTGTTATTTTTGTATTGAATAAAGTTAGCTGACGCCTGTAAACGTAGTTTTATATCTTTGAACCGACATACGCCACAGTACAAAAATGTCTAAAGTACAGGAACGTGGCTGTGTTAAACCAGCGGATAGTTTTTGCTACATATATGGTCAGTTTACCCCTAAATCGAAGAAAAGGACAATTAACAAAATGACAAAAGTAGCTTATCAGAAGTATTTAAATATTTTAGATGTCTTCTTGGTGATCAACATCGAGACTCGCCTCCTCCCATATGTTTACAAACCTGTGCTGTATATCTAAGTAAATGGTTAAATGGCAAACACTCTTGCCTTTTGCAGTTCCAATTATTGGCGAGAACTAACAAATAGTTTTAAATAAAAATATTAATACGTTCTATAACTCAAAATCTATACGTGGTAGAAAATTTTCGTTATTGAATTCGCAATCAGGATGGTTTTAACTCCCACGAACAGGCATTATAATATCAGTCGCAATTTTTTTGGTATTTATAGACTAGTGTAATTTAAATTATTTCTTTTTAGAATAACAATCACCAAACATAATTTATTGATTAAATTAAAATGACCTCATAACAAACCTAAATTACGTAGAACAAAATCGAAGAAAAACTTTTTCTAAATTTAATACTGGTCATTTTATAAAAAACTGTTGTTTGTTGACAGATTATATATTTTAAATATTTTTTTATGATTTATTATAAAAAAGTTGAAATGTTCCTTGCAAAAGGTTACTATTAGAGTTCTAGTCAAAAACTTTTAAGTCAAACTGGGGTATATGTATTATTGTGGTTCCTTGAGGTCATTCCAATTTTCATATTTTCTACAATGGAACTTAATAACTAAGATCTTGTCGGTAGAGCAAAAACTGTTGTATGAAAAAAGTAAAATTCAATGTAGCGTAGTGAATTTAAAGACATGGAGCGTTCATGTTTAAAGTTTTCTTTGATATATTGCTTCACTCTTCCTGTGTTCGTAAGCAGAGGGTATAAAATTATATTTAAAGTTAATAAATGTTGATGAATTTCACGAAAAGAGTAAACTAAAAGTGGCCGTGTAGAAAAAGCAGTTCAGTTTGTGAGCCAATCTCCGATAGCTCAGTGAGAGAAGGTCCGGTAAATTTAGGGTGCCAACAGGTCCATATCAGTTGAAGTGCAAACTGCCTTTAATGTACTTTCTGGATACTAACATCTGCTAACTTCACTTACAATAGAATTTAACGTAAAATTGAAATAGAACTGTAAGTAGTAATGACTCGATACAAAGTTGTAATTAATTTTGAAGATAACCACAGAAAGTTTTAGAATACCAGGAGACCCAGCGTCGCTTTAACAAAAGTAAAATAAATTGAATGGAAGTAAATTATTAAGTTTTAAGTGATCGTAAAATGTTCATAGAAACCTTAAAACCATCTCTAAAAAGGCAACGTATTTTAGACTAAGCAAACTAGCAAGATGTTTCACTTCCGTATTATAAAATAAAAGACAAGATTCGCAAAATCTAATTTTCTTATAACCAACACCGTTTTCCAAATCGTGATCACGCTTTGTCACAAATCTACCATATTTAAATTAACTTAAACATATTACATTATTAATTTTAGCTCTTAAATTCCAAATTAGAAACCATCAACCATCAAACACAATTCATTGATAATAAATTTCCCTTTCCGTTAATGAAAAGTCATTATTGAAGTCTTAAAGAACTGGTAAACCAAATAAATATTAAAAGTTAGTTAACGGTTAATTACTAATAGCTGAAAAATCTCTCAATAAAATCTTATCTGACCCCTCGATTGACTTCTGCGTATCATAAGGGGCTCAAATTACTACCCGAGTAATCGGAGAAGAGGATCCATGGCGTATATTCAAGTAAGGAAAGAAAATGAACGTCAAAGGAAGATAGGAGATTGTTCAGGAAACTTAGGAGTTCTGGTGAAAAAAGAGCTTCTATGGAATTTTGAGAATCCTGATGTTGTAATATACATTTCAACGAATCTTATGAAATAAATCCTTCAGAGAGAAAGTTATTACTCAATAATTTTCAACAATTATCACAGCAAAAACAAAAAGTGGGGAAATAAAAAAAGGAAACCAAAATGAGCAACTTAAAAGCCACCGGTCGAAAATCTTATCCAACGGAATCAAATATGTCGAGCACAAGTTGCTTTTCACTTCAAAGCTTCGTTAAGTCCAAATGAGTTGAGATAAATGGCGTTGTCTCCCAAGCTAATAAAAAGAATTGTCCAAAAATACGGCGGTAATGAAATTAACCACAATTGTACTTAGTTCGATACATGAGTACAATTAGATCTGCCTAAGTAACTTTATTAACCAGAAAAGGACAAGATGATCAGTACAACTCCAAATACTGATATAATAATACAATAAATATTTTTATTGTGGAATAAAATCAGAAAAATTAGTCTATCCAATCTAAATTTATTTTTGGTACAATTAAACAAAATTTGGTACTAGTAAATAAAGACACAGCCATTAAACAAAAGTATTGTTATTAGTCTCTGATATTGAATATTACCTGACTCGCAAATCGTTTGACAAATGGTTCTAGTGACACAATTAATCAATAAATACTAACGGGTTCGAAAAAAAATGGTACACATTTTACCTAATAGATAAAGCTAAATCGAAAGAGTGAAATTAAATCGTGACAATATTGATAAAAGTGTGATTAAAAATGTGTTGCTTTGATTTAGACACTAACAACATTGCCAAGGCGTTTTCCGCGGAGTCATGCTCGATCTGTGTTAAAATATTATCAAAAAAAGCTACATAGCCTTTTTGTGTCTGATTCCATGAGTATTTAATTAAGTGATTGATTTTGAGTCAACATTGTCAAATATTTTTGGTCTAAGTGTTGTTATAATTAAATGATTTTTAACCGAGCATTCATGCGCCTTAGCAATCAGTATTAATATCTTTTTGCCCTGAATTAATCTCAATTAATCCAAGTAAGTGGACTCATTCAAGTTAAAAATATGAGCAGATTATGTCGCATACAAAAATTTATTATTTTCTTTGTTTCTTACAATATATCAATTAAAATGATCGGTAATTTCGCTAAAGATTCATTTGAATTCCATTTTCATAAATAGCTACAGACACGAAACTTAGTAAAATAAGTACTATTACAACACAGGCAAGAACAAGCCTAATTTTATATCAACTATATAAAGTTATAATATAAGTAAATGTACCGACTTACGTTTAGTGTGAGACAGATACAAACATAAGAGGTGTATCAAGTAGGAATGTCGATTTTTTCTCAAAATATGAAAATTTGTTTCCGGAACAAAACGAATTACTTCAATAATCTCTCACTAATCGATGACTGTTCGTTTTTTGATGCCAGCAGCATACACATTCCTAGTATAAGAGGAAGAATCAGGACTGTTTTTTTGAACTCCAAGCTTGAGGGGGGAGGGCGATCGACCCCCTGAATCCGAGTCTGAAAGTAAGTATTGTTCTGATGGTTCGTGCTGCATTGATCGAAATAAATGGTAGTCCCAAGATTCTAACTCTGGTGAATACGTGAGATAAGCCGTCTCATCTTACGATTTCCAAATAGTTTTTTACACATTTTGCAACATGGAACCGAAGACTCTCATGTTGAAAGATTATTTTACCTTGTCCTTTGACGAATATTGGTAGTTTTTCTTTTAATGATCGGTTTAATTTCCTCAGCTGTTACCGATATCGATTGCCAGTGATTATTTCACCAGGTTTCAGCATTTTGTAATACATAACTCTTTTATTATCCCACCAAATACACAGCAAAACTTTCTTTTCATGTATATTGCGCACTTGCAGTGATGTTGAACGTTAACCTGAATCTACCCGTGATATTTTATTATCCAACCAAATACACAGCAAAACTTTCTTTTCATGTATATTGCGCACTTGCAGTGATGTTGAACGTTAACCTGAATCTACCCGTGATATTTTGAGCTTCGGGTTGTCAAAATAGATTCAATATTCATCATCTGTCACAACTCGATGCACAAACCTTTTTCTTTTCTGTCTGGCAAGCAAAATTTCACAAGTGGTTTTCCGCCTTTCAACGTCTCATTTCTTCAATTCATATGAAACTCATTTTTCTTCGTACCGGATCTTGCCCAATGCATATAGACATTCACAAATAGTGGATTGCAAAACATACAGTGCTGTTGCTACTTGTTTTAACGTCTGAGTTGAGTCTTCATCCAATAATTTTTGCAAATCTGCATCTTCAAACTTTTTCGGCTGACCTGGACGCTCCTCTTCATTTACATTAAAATCGTCATTTTTGAAGCATGGAACAAAGTTCCTAATTTTTGGGCATGAATATGAGTACCAGAGTATATTTGATTTATTATATATCGTAAAAATCTAGTTCTTGGGGGAAAATAATTTTTGAAGCTTTCATAGTATCGATACCTAATTAGTTTTACCGCGCCATTCTAAAAAATTGGATTTTCGAATGTTTTTTAAAGTGTCCAAACATGACAATACCAAGCCGTATACAGCAGTATTGTATGCGTGATACCCCAGACCGTCACTTGTCAGCATAGTAGGACCACAAAAACCATAGACCGATCGATCGCCATTTGGGAAAATTATTTCAGACCGTGCTCGCCATTAATTTGCTGAGAACTGCATGTTCTCCACCAGGCGAATGAATTCAACTGGACCGTCCGACTCACCTGCCGGACCGCGTATAGCAATGTAGGTGAGGAAAGGCTTGTTTGATATGGTGTGATCAGCATCCAATGCTTTTCTTATATCCTACCGCTGACCATTCTACTGACACTGTCGAGAAAGTACGGGCAGTGTTGGCCCCCTTTCCTAACATCTTACCGCTATTGGTCGGCATTGTCGAAGACCCTTATGTCCACGAGCCATGTCGTTCCATCCTGCCGACCCTTATAAGTACGGGCAGAGTAGGTTCCTTTATTTTCTTCCTACCGCCGCCTATACACATACACATCAGATGTCATCCGTGGTTAACCAGAGATGTGTTTACCGCCAGGTGCTACTGATGTCACCTTAAAGGGCGAAAAACTACTGTCACGGTCTGTCATGCCGCGTAAGGACCACTGTCAACAAAACGCGGTGAATGGAGCCAAAGAATTTTAGTACCAGTGCTGTGAACAGCGTCGCAGAATTTTTTAGTACAAGCGCCGTGAATAACATCGCGGGATTTTAATATGAACGCCGTAAATAGCATCTTGAATGATATCACCGGGTTACCGTCTATTGTACCACTACCGCTCGACTAAGTACGAGGGATCGTGAACAGCGTTTGTTTGTATGGTTTCATGTTTTAGACTGTTAAGTTAGTTTTTGGGCATATTTGTAAAAATATAGAAAACAGAATATAGGATATTTTATAACCTTGTGTTTCATTCCCTAGTTCGTATTCTGAATATTTTAGGAACTAATAATTGGCAGCCGCTAGCCAGAAACTAATATGCTAAGTGACCCCCGGCTTGCCGTTTCTTCACTATAACAAGCTGCTCGGAGCAAAGTGGGCTCTCGACCACGGTAACCCTGAGGGTGGCACCCGAGACCGACAACTGAGTGAATATCTTGACCACTGGACTATCAAACCGTTCACTAGTTTAGATAATAGGGATATCTCGACTATAAGTGGGTACCGATAGAAAGTAGCATTTATGATAATTATGGGATATCCTTATGCTCAATATTTAACCGATAACTGTCTGTAGGGTAGATATTCACCCACCTATGTTTCGCTGCCATAACAGGAGACGTCCGTAGATTAACTACCATAGCTTACTATACTGGTAGATCCGAAAATGCGTCACAAGCATTTAATATATCGTTTACAGGTTTTTTGATTTAAAACATCCTCAACATTACCTTCAACCAGCAATCGATACTTTCAGCAGCTCTTTTCTTTAAATGAAAGAGGGTCATTAATGTTCCCGCACAACGACTTTTCCTTGTACAAAGTTCGACATTTTCGAATCTCTAAAGAAGTACGTTTTTTACACAACAACTATTGCTAATAAACTGGTTTTTAATGAGGTATGTTTACCTTTCGAAACGCCATAGATGTCATTATTATATACCAGCAAATGTATTAGTAATACCACCTCGTAGTAAATCGACATTTTTAACTGAAACCCCTATTATATTGTCTTTTACTCTCTAAGGAGGCGGGACGTATTTACCTAGCATGAACGACCAGTCCTTGGCATGTGTGCGTAACACAGCCTGGTCCCTTTAGAGAGAGAACGACACTATAGCCTTAAATCTTTGAATTTCTCACATACCAACTGCAAGTCAGTACCCTAAAAACCCCCGATCTATTGTTAATATGTCTCTCCTTATTACTCACAGCTTAAAGGATAAAAAATAATACATAATAGTGAAAAATTCTACAAAATTAAAAAATTGATACAAAATGTCGCAAAAACAGCTTATCTACTTACCTAAGACACAGGTGTATTTCAAAAATTGCGTAAGTGTTTACAAAACATAATAATAATAATAATTTTAATCTCATTATTCTATTTTGGTTAGTAAGACACATTGTTCATCTTTAAATGAATAATTTTTTGTATTAATTTGAGAAAATTAACACATTTTCTACAATACGATCTAGCAATATAATTATGGTTTTCCTTCGTAAATCTAATTTACAAAAAATTGTCTCGTTCTTATTTTTCTGGCGTACTTTAATTTGATTGAATTTTATATGATACTCCCTTTATCCTCATATTTCTTTACCGCCCCAATAAAACCAACACTCACAACATAAAACACAGAGAGAACAAAAAGAAACATTTTGGAGGAATCATGTTCAGGTCGTAAGTTAGGACGAGCACCTTCGTAGGACGCACATCTAATAACGAACACGATGATCCTGCAGATCTCGCAGTATTTTCTGCTAAGTCGCTTTTTCCGTTTTCCTGTAAAAATCGTAACAGTAAACAAAAAATAAACTGCCTGCTTTCTTTTCTTTTTGGCCTTTTTATTTTTTCCTTTTCGCGCATTTATTTTCTTATAGGTTGGATACGAAAACCTCGTAGTCATAATACTAATATTTTTCAGAATACTATTTTTACTTAAATTTACAAAAGATAAAAAATATTAACATTCATTTTAGAGTAAAGGATTAAAATGAGTTAAAATACTATGCCCCAATGATAAATTTAAGTCTACCAGTTAATAAAATGAACAGTATTTTGTCAAAGTTTTTAATTTACCTATTCACCTCAAAAAGGGATTGCAATTGTTAATAATTAAAAAATATATATATATTTCCAATTTACAACTCATAATTCATAATTAATATTACTAGCACCTGTTAAACTTCACATTTGCATCTGTCTACATTGAAACATTTTAATATATATTCACACGTTTCTTCACTTCCGTCTTCCGACTGAACTGAAACACTGGATGTGTAAATAGTTACAGTTGATAAGAATACGATATTCCTGAAATATTTTGTTTATTGGTCTTCACATGAATGTACATAGAAAATACGTCAGCTTAAAATTAGAAAAAATATAATAAAATTTAAACAGTCAACAATACCAAAATTGTTACAAACCAAAAGTACGTCATAAAGTAAAAACACTAAAAATATAACACTAATAATAAAAATTTGAAACAACAGATAACCAGAACCTATAAATTATAATACTATTGAACTAATCTGTCTATGTGTGTTGGTCTGATTGGGCTTGTAATGTATGTTGCTTCTTATGCAAGGCTTGTGGCTGCTTTGATGACCAGCATTAAGTACACGAGCCAAGTACAGATTTTGTAAGTCATTTTCTCCCAGGTGATAACTTGTGAAATCCTTGAAGCCTCGTGAACGCCAGCTACGGCTCCGTGGGTGAATTAAGGAGTGACGTCCCCCCACTCACATAGGAAAAAAAATATTTTTAATCATTTCCTCTCGATTGAGAATTTGTCAAATGATAGTTGACACAATACTTTCAGAAAAAAAGTTAGCTAGCTGTAAGGTAGTGGATTATATGTCAACTAGTAATACGAACATGAAAAAAAAAACACTTAAACCTAATGTAGTTGCCATGAAATTTAGATCTTCTAGTTAGTCAGTGTTGTTTCCTTATGATATTGTTATAATTTATATTACATGCCTCAAGAAATAAATGTTTATATAAGGTTATCAAGGATACAAATACAGATACAAAGCTGTAAAATCCGTAACAGCTATAATTCTAACTTGAAAACTAATAGAATTTTCTAATTTTGTCGGTTTAGAAATAAAATAAAATTATTATTTATCCTCACATTTTTAAGGTTCAAATTTGTTATTGTTGCACTTATCAATTTTAATCCTTCACTGTCAACTTAGACTAGTTATAAATTCGACCATATTTGTGAATTAGAGGGTAAATTTTTAATCTGTATCCTCAATAATATAACTAACATTCAAATTAAAATCAAAATTCCAAAATAATAAAGAACCAAGTGACTAGAGCGATTTGCAAACTAGGTTTTCTGAAAACGAATATACATAATTTCTTCAAAAAGTAATCATTACAAAGCGTTTAGCTATTCCCTTATCGTAGTAAAGTTAACAATATATGCGGGACCCCGACAAACCTAATAGGAACACGCGACGCACCCTATAGTGTCGAAGAACATTAAAAACTTTCCGAACGAGAGTAGATATTAAAGGCATACAACGTTGCCGAACATAAGACACCTGGAAACTGAAGGAAGAGACAGTAAGTGTATTAGAAGGACGCCCGGAAATCGACTTAATACAGCAAATATACTATTTGAATATCTACAAGCCAGCGCTCCGCTGTCTGGCAATCAACTAACTCAACTAAAAATATTCAAGAATATACAGAATTTAAAATTCTGCTATTTTCTAAGCCCATATTTAAAGGAAAACTTCCAAGTGTCTGTAGACGAACGCTTGGCTTGGAAGATTGCAATTTAATAATGTATGGACGCTCGAAGTATAGTAAGGTGAATATATATGTATATATGTATATATATATATATATATATATATATATATATATATACATATGAGGATGGTTCGATAAGTTCTCTCTCTAAGATTTTTGAAAATTTTTTTATTTATTTTTCAACATAGTCCCCTTGTACTTCAATACATTTAGACCAACGATGTTCTAGCATTTTAATACACGTAGTATAATGCGATTTGTCCAACTTTGCAAAATAAGCGATTGTCGCTGCTCTAACCTCGTTATTTGAAGGGGATTTTCGTCCAGCGTGACATTTTTTCAAGTTTGGGAAGAGAAAGTAATCGCTAGAGGCCAGATTGGGCGAATATGGCGCATGTGGAAGCACTTCAAAACGTAGGTCATGGAGTTTTACAGATCTGTGTGTATGCGCGTTCTCCTGATGAAAGAGCACTTTTTTTTGGCAAGATGTGGACGTTTAACCTTAATCACATGCTGAAATAGAATAGGACCCTTCGGTGATGGACTTGCCTTGTTCTAAATAGTCAATAGGCACCACGCCATGTGAATCCCAAAAAACTGTTGCCATGACTTTTCCTGCAGACGAAACCGTTTTTGCTTTTTTTGGCGCACTTTCACGTACCCCACCCACTGTTTAGACTGCTGCTTTGTCTCTGGCATGTAATGGTGAAACCATGTTTCATTACAGTTATAAAACGTCGAAGAAACTCAGATTCAGATTGCGTCTGAATAAGTCTAAACACTCTTGCGAAGTGTTCATTCGAAGGCGTTTTTGTTCGACTGTTAACAAACGTGGCACTCATCGCGCAGAAAGCTTCTTCATGCCAAGAACATCATGTAAAATGTAGTGGACACGATCTATCGATATGTTTTCTATACCAGCAAGGTCTCGTACCTTCAGTCGGCGGTCATGAAGTATGATATTGTGAATTTTTGTGACAATTTCGTCAGTTGTAGAGGTTTTTGAGCGTCCCGAGCGCTCATCATCTTGAATTGATGTACGACCACTATTAAATTCAGCAGCCCATTTTTTTACTGTCGAAAGCGAAGGAGAAGAATCGTTTAAAGCAGTATCTAACTCATTTTTAATGTCCATAGGAGCTAAGCCCTTTAAAACAAAATACTTTATAACCCCTCGAACTTCAATTTTATCCATCTTTCACAAAATATCGAACCTTATGTGTTCATTCGATCGCCACAAACAAGCAACTGAACGCAAACATCTGAAACTTTGCAGGGCGTCATCACAAGGTTAATGCTTACAAAATATTATAGTTATTTGATCCTACTAGCACCCTCCGAGGCCGAGAACTTCTCGAACCATCCTCGTATATATATATATATATATATATATATAGATTATCAGTTGATGCAGTAAAGTGTATAGCGCGGGAGGCAGGCGTGAGCGTCAATTGACTATATAAAGCTGATGGTTTTTTTCAGCTGATTTATCTTATTACTTAGAGTATTATGTCAATAATCACCTGACAAATTTTGAACTGAGAGGAAATAACGTATTTAAAGTTATTCGACATCACGCTCCTTACACACGCAGAAAAAAATAATTCTATTGTTATATTTCAGTCGTCATATATATATATATATATATATATATATATATATATATATATATATATATATATATATATATATATATATATATTTATATATATGTATATATATATATATATATATATATATATATATATATATATATATATATATGACTTGACTGAAATATAACAATAGAATTATTTCTTTCTGCTTGTAAGGAGCGTGGTGTCGAATAACTTTAAATACGTCATTTCCTCACAGTTCAAAATTTGTCAGCTGATTGTTGACATAATATTCTAAGTAATAAGGAAAATCAGCTGAAAAAATACGTCAGCTCATGTATCGACATCGGCAATCGACGCTCATGCCTGGTTCCCGCGCTACACCCTTCACTGCATCAACTGATAATCTTTCCACCGAGATACAGCCAGCTAACGTTTTTATTTGTTTATTTATTCCAAGTAGCATATAAACTATTATCTAATAAATGTTTAACTAAAGGGAACATATATTTTTTTCATGTTCGTGTGAGCAGCTGACGTATAATCCACCACCTTACAGCCAACTGATGTTTTTTTCTTCAAAATATTGTGCCAACTATCATTTGACAAATTTTAAATTGGTAGGAAATGATTAAAAATAATTTTTTTCTACGTGAGTGGGGGGCCGGCACTTCTCAATTCGTCCACGGAGCCACAGCTGACATTCGTGAGGCTTCATGACACAACTCCCAGAAACTTTTTACCAGGTATCGCCCGAGAGAAATTTGGCCAGGAAAACCTGTTCCTGGCTTTCAGTTTGTTAGCAGGGTGCACTAAAATTAGGTCATTATATTGTTTACGAGATTCTACATGCCGTCGTTAAAGTGTTTTGTTATGTGGTTTTCGGATGCTGGTTGGATTGTAAGATGTAATGTGTCTTGTGCTCTTAAAATTTCCTTGGTAGAACGTATAGGAGTCTGTTGGTTGTATGTTGACCTCATCTCATGAATCTGGAAGGTGATTACAGTAACCCATAGGTAAACTCGCTGTGTTTCAGCTCGTTTGATTGGCGCAAATAAATATCTTTATCAAGGTATCCAGAAGCTGGTGATGGAGCTCCTCAATGTTTAATGGTAGACCAATCGTGTTTGGGCTCGTTGGACTTCTCTTAAGAAGACCTTTAATGAGAGATGATGTCCCACGTCCGAAGATGGAGTCACAAGGTGGTTAACAGAAGTTTTAAATGAATGAAACTAAATCCGCCGTATTTAGGCATATCTTACTAACTTCAAAAAACTGAAATTACAAGGTGCTGTTCAGGGTTTCACAATGAAGTCAAAAGGTGACTAATGGAACTCATCAAGAAGACCCGCCGTCTTTGAGCTCATTTATTACGTATAGAATAGAATTTTTATGGGCTTTCCCAATTAATTTGGAATAATTTAGAAATTTAAGAACGAGATTGCTCGAAATTAACTGGGAAGTACACGAAATAAATATTACGAAAAGTTGCTCTGATACTAAACATCAAAAATGCCTCCACATCACCCGAAATTGTGATATACAAACCAGTTTCTGAATTTGATGATCCTCTCTAGATACTTAATGAATCACATGAGAAAGTAGGGTAGCACTAGAAATTAATAAGAAAATATTAAAAGAAAACAACTTTTAATTAATATTTATGTTGTATAGGCTGTAATGCTAAATCATTTTTAAAATCACAATTAATCTCTTACCTTATTCATTAATGTAGATTTTTGAAACAAAATATATTTTAAATATTATTTACTCTTCTGTCGTACAGTTGGGACTCCATTTAAATATAAGAGAAATAATGATTTTACTAAAAACCATTTTTTTCTATTAGTGTGAAGAATTGTCCACTTTTTCGGTTTCTTTAAAAGGTCCTCTAAATATCCTGAAAAAATATCATACCTTATGGCTACGTAAGAGTTGACATTTTTGCGTCGATCGAAAAAGTCTTTTGGTGTTTTACTAAGGAATATAAATAGAGTTCTTTAGTAGTATCTTTTTGGATAAAACAACAAATGGAAGTTTTGGGAGGCATTGACAGTTTTAGAGTGTTTTGTTTTTCGATATCATTTTCATTTAAAGTAAGTTTGTACAGAGTGATTGTTTAGCAGTTACTTCATTTCTTCTGATGTTTCGCAAGCAAGGAAAAATCTATGATTTCAAGTAACGTCACTTCAATATATTTATTTATTAAATAAAATTGAGATAACATTAAAAAAAATGAAGCTGAACTAATATATGCATTAAATCGAGAGCTCATGGATTAGAGGGTTAGTTCAGGTTTTACTACAATTTTTTTGAAATATGGTTGTTCTTGATATAATATTTATTTCAGGAATATTAGCCTAACAAATAATTAGTTCTAGTTAAACTGCGTAATAGGTGTTCAGCATATCATTATTTTTTTATACTATTTTAATATAATAAAGAAATTATATACGGAATATGTTTAAAAATTTGTTTTTTTCCTAACCTGAATTAAAAAATAATGTACAGGGTGTCAATTTGAAAATTGCCCACACTTAATATCGTCGCTCTACTAAAAAATATTGAAAATCGGAAAGACAAGTCAATTTTGTTTCCAAGTGAGTCACTTTTAATCAATATTTGCAGTAGTGATCAATCCCCTAGGAGGAGTCGACGTTATCATTAAAATTTGAAATGAGAAAGCTGGTTGAATTTCTTTGCTAAAAACACACTAATTTATTTTTTCTGACCAGTAATTTCAGAAAAATCGCGTTTCAAATTTACGAAAGTCATTAGAACTTTCCTAGACTGAGATTTGCAGTATGTAGCGTATTATCTAAAAAAATGTTGCGTGACAGCAGAAATTTTATCAGGCAAGGTAATCTCCTAAAAATTAACATGAAAAAGTAATTTAATACTACAATATCGATGATAATTAACTTGTGCTTGCTTGATGAATTTTCAATTTTTATTATCTCTGGAATTTGCTAACACAAGGAATACTTATGGTCTGTGTAGACTTTAGTTCTTGAGTTATTTGACTTGACTAGAATTTTGTTCAAATTTTTAGAGCTTACTTTAATGATATTTTCATTGAATGGGTCACTATGAGAACCCAAATTCATACCCTTTACTAAAAGAAGAAAGTAGGGTGAGTTAAAATTACCAACTTTCTTCAATACACAACTGTAAATGAGCCAGGAAGTTAAATATTTAGGTGTAATCCTGCATGCCAAGTTTACCTGGAACTCAGACCTGCAGAGTATTATATCTAAAGGAAAAATGTCCATCATGGCAGCAAAAAGGGCACTGGGTAAGACATGGAGATTAAAGCTACACATTCTGCACTGGCTATATACTGCGGACATATGATAATATATGGCTTGGTTGTGTGGTGGACAAAACCACACAAATACGGGCCATTCTGGCGCTCTCTAAACTAATGTTCTGAGAAGCATCCCAACAGCAGCCATGGAAACCCTATTAAACCTTCCTTCTCATGATATAATATTCAAATCTGAGACAAAAAATGGGGCCTTATAGGCTGAAAAGAAACAACGTCTGGTAAAGTGGACCTGCTCTCGACACACCAGCGTCAATGGCTTGGTAACATTGCTACAAATGAGCAGTGATACCATTCCAAAAACATGCAACTTTGATAGACCCTACGCCATTCAGCTTGACTGGAAGGCACGGTCTGACCGACCAGTGAGTCAGCCAGGAAACCTCGTCTGGTACACGGATGGGCCCAAAACTGACCATGGTACAAGCGCCGAAATACACGGAGATGCACCCAGACTTAATATGAATGTGGCACTAGGACAGCGTACCACAATATTTCAGGCAGAAATTCACGCTCTTGATGTCTGTCTTCGGGATAATCTGAAAAGGGGCCATTCTCATCTACTCTGACAGTCAGGCAGCGTTGAAGGCTTTAGTGTGCTATCAAATAACATCAAAACAGGTCTGAAACTGTCATTAAAACCTTATCGCTCTAGCAAATCACAATAGGGTCACCCTCGTGTGAGTGCCACGGCACAACGGTGTCTTGGACAATGAAAAAGCGGACCAACTTGCAAGACAAAGGCCTGCCACTCCATTTATTGTGGATCAGAGACAGTATTTCGAATTATAAAGACTACTATTCGTGGGTGGCTGTCCTGGTGGACAAATCAACAACACCTCACCCACTGGAACCTTACAGGCCACAGCCACAGCATGCTGTTGCTAAGCAGACCATCCGGCAGATTAAGCCGTGAAATTATGCGTCTAAGCAGACAACAAATCAGGCTGGTAACAGGACTTATAACTGGCCACTGCAGCTTGAGAAAACATCTACATACAATGGGCATATTTAGCGAAGGACCACTATGTAGATTATGTGATGAAGACGGCCTCACATATCATCTTCGAGTGCGAAGTTTTGGCCTACTGGAGACACCTTCAGGGATCAATCTATCCCGAAGGCTTATACCCAGAGGATAAACTGGTGAGCAGGTTATTAAACCTGATCAAGGCAACCAACCTATTCGCCTAGTACGGATAGGGCAGGCAATACAATAAGTCTGAAAGCTGCAATGTAAGGGATTTTCAACCCTGTCCTGCTATGCCTAATATTATAAGTTATGCTTTTTAAAAATAGCTCTCAATTCAAATTCGAAAGAACCTATTGCGACGTAAATTGCTAAAATGGACATGGAATTTTGTGTTTCGTATTTGTGATGGTCCTTCTTTAAATACATATTTATTTATTTTTTAAAAATTCTTTATTCAGATTAAATACATGGATTATTTTTAATAGAATATTACTATATATGATTCAAAAGGTGATGTAATAATGAAATAGCTAAATGTTCATTAGTACCTAGGTAAACTAATACCTGCATATACACACTGCACAATTTACAAATGCGAAACACATTTTTAATATTTACATAAATATACATAGATATTAACAGGCATAATAACTTTAAGCACTACAAGTAGCGTAGACAAAATAAAAAAAGAAATATTTTTAAAAAATTCTCAAACATTATTCAGTTTGTAACAATAATATTTTTACATTTCTTACTGAAAAGTTTGGAATCTTTTATGTTTCTTTTATTTGTAGGTATTTTATTATACATTTCCGATTGAAGATAATTTATTGGTCGCAGATTAATGTTTCCATTATTGTTGGGTATTAACAGATTTTGGTTAATATTGTTTCAGATACTATATATAATAAACCGTTTTAAATTAGATTTCTTAGGTACAAAACATCGATACACTTGAGATTCATGATGCTATTAAAAAAATAAATGGGTGGAATAAATTTTATTTTTACTTTAAATAATTTTTAAAATATAATTTTAAGTCACGTTTAATTGTTGTAAAGCATTGTTGTACAAATCACCACACATAATTATTCCACAACATAATAATGGCTCGACCAAAGCCTTATAGATAATATTAGAAATTTTTCATTTAGTATGTCTCTTATGATATAAAACTTATATGCCACTTTTCTTATGTTGCTACAAAGTCTCAGTATGTGATAGTTCAATCTCAAATACATGTCCAAGACTATACTCAAATACTTTATATCGGACTCCCCACAAATACAATTTTCCAAGATTTTTACATTAATATTGTCAAAATCTGTACGACTGTCCGCACTAAGAGAAAAGACAATGTACTTGGTTTTTTCAACTTTAAATGACATTTTAAAAGTATCTAGCCAGTTTTAAGTTTAACTATTTCAGACTACATCGCATACTAAACTAAGTTCTACCTTGAAAAACCACCGCAGTATCGTTGGCTTTGGAGGTTAGGTTGTCCAGGCTTTAGTTGTTATTCTCTCCTCTTCACTGGTATATTTATTCTTTTTATGCTAAAATCTTAAAAATACACTCTTTCATTTTATAAATTTACTCCAATTTGTATTTATTTATATTTTTTTTAAACTGAGGTCAGATATTTGATATTTAAATAACCGCACTCTATAAAAAATTTAGATTTTGTTATTAGGTGGTAGTCCTGCTTTTTGTGTCATTTTAATCGAGTTAGAATTCAATTGTTTTTAAGCTTCACTAAGTAGAGTTTCGATTGATGAAATTAATATTAAAATAAAATAGTACCAAATGCAGTTATGCTGGCCAACAGAAAATATCTAAAACTTCCATGCGAATGGTATTTATGATTTTAGCAAAAAATAAGGAAAAAACACAAAAGTAAAGAAAGAAAAATGCAAATAAGAATTAACAACCCAATCTCCAGAGTAGATATTTTAATGAAAAACATTTCAAAACCTAAACGCAAAATATCTATTCTGAAAAAATGGTTAACTTTTCCGTAAAGTAGGAGACGTTTCTAATCTATATTTACAATTGTTTTCATCAGAGTATGTGAGAGTCACTAAATGAATATCAGAGATTTGAAGTTTGAGTTTGAACCTTAAATCCAAAATCATTATACTCAAATGCCCTTAAATCATAAATCGCCAACCCGTTAACTTCATGACCAAAGCCCAATAAACCAGAACTCAAATCATGTAAAGCCTCAATCTTTAAAAAATCGTTATCCGGATAAGAAAAATCGTAAAATTGCATTTGAAAAGTATTACAAGACGATCAAAAATAAACAAAACAATATTTCCTATACTTAACACCAAATATAGCCAAAAGATCGATTTTTATCATTTAGCCTAAAATTTCCAAATTCGGAAGTTAAAGCCAGATTCAGATTCTACGTACAAAATTACGTAACAAATAACTTCCCCTCCCACCTCTCATTTGTAGATCTGTGTAACCATAGTTATATATTGTTATGATTTTCTCCCCTTAAATCGCTCACTGGGTACAAATAAAACACAACACTTTTCGCTAAACTACTTCCAATATTACATTAAGTACTTCTTAACACTTTAACATCTAAATTACAACAAAACTGTAATTACTACTTCCTAACCCGTTCACTGTTCAAATACAACTAATTAAGCTGCGCTTAACCTATCCCTATTTATATGCCAGTAGAACCTACTTGAATATGCTAGGATAGAAGCCAAGAAATATAACTAACCAATGATGAATCATCGATATAATGTTTCTTTCGTTACATCACAACAAAATAATATTTTTATACAAGAGCGTATCAAAAAGTTTCCCTAGTCCTTCGTAATAATATAAAATATTGTAAAAATAAATTTTAAGAGATATGCAAAAATTGAGCCTGTTTTCTTTCCCAATTTAAAGTGCAAAAAGATCAAAAGTATAAAGTTCACAATTTCCTACATTGCCTTGGTTTTGGCAATAGCACTGAACTGTTTTTGGGCTAAAATTAGTGTCAAATTTTAGAGATCACAGTAAAGTTTGGTTGGCGGAAAGCCGAGCGAACCTATATTAATATTTCAATTATGTGCTTTAAGCTTGTTTCAGGTTCAACAGTAGTTACAGGGAATGAAGCAAAAATAAGAAGCCTGAGCTGTCGGCGTCCTAAATTTTTAAATAATTATTCATCCAGAAATGTATGCTATATGCACCTGAGTTTTTTGCCAGAAACTCCAGAAAGACCTTAATGTACATCATTTCAGACAGCCAAAAGCTCTTATATCATACATCTGTTAGTCTAAGTTGGAAACATCAAAAATTAACTAGATGTAGGTGGCAGAGCACATGTGAACTGAAGAAATTAAGGAATTGGACAGCCTGGCAAAGCAAGGAGGAAATATCTTTCTACCTTGATACAGATAGTTTTTAAGAATTACTAAAAAGTTAAAGAAAGATGTGCACACCTTGAAATAAAAACAGGTTAAAACGAAAAGCCAAGTCCCTTAAAAGGGATCTTTCACTACAAGCATAGAAGAAATATACCAAGAATTCCTATCCTGTGCAATAATTTTGACGCTCCTAAATGGTACGCCAAACTGGTACGCCGTCTCATTCATAAAAGGCAATTTACAATATTGTCAATAACTGATATCTATATCAGTATTTTAATGTGTTATACATACTTTTGTTAGAAACAAGTATAAAAGATTTAAATTTTCGGATTTATCAATGACCGAGTTTTAATACTTAGCGCTTCCAATCCTCCCATAAAAATGAACCGTCTTAGTATAATTCGTCAATGCTACAAGCAAATATATCCTCACCGAATACTGCCCTCAGTGGTACTTATTCCAAAAAATGAGAAAAGCTGATAGTGAAATTTACCATTTCTGCGATGGCGAAGCAGAAATGGCAGAACATGCTTTGTGCACGGTATTTTTTTGCAAAGGATTAACATTTCCTGAAGGTGTTACTTTAATGCCCAATGAAATAAAATAATTGGCGAAAAGTCTATTCCAGGCATTTATTAAATTAGGGTTATGTACAAAACGTCTGATAGAATGATGAAGAACTTTGAGGAGCCAATTGTAAACTACAATCACAAATTAATTAGATACGACAAAAGGCGATCTCCCAAAAAAAGTAATTTCTTTGTGCATTGCGCCAATAGAGGATATTTCCATCAATTTTCGGTCGGCCTTGGATTATTGGATTGAAATAGAGTTGGGCGATATAGTGATTTTTTGATAACTAGTGAGACTGAGATAATGATTTATGAATTAAAGGTGAATTTTTAACTTCAGTGATTTTTACTCCTATTGCGATGCGAGATGGCAAATGGTGCGTAATTGATTACTTTCCGATCCTGATATTCGAATTCGGCATCAATATGAATATTAAATACGCATGCATATTTGAAAGCAAAATTTGTATTAATTTGTATTATTTGATTTGGTTAGTCAGTATTAGTTATGATGGTAAAAATTAAACATAAAAAATATTTTACTTTCGTAGTAAAAACTCATATTTAATATAAAAACAACGCAAATAAAAAAAATATAATACCTTAAATAAACATCAGTTAGACACTTACATAAACTAAATTTTTGGCTAAAATAATATTCATTTAAAACCACATAAAAAATATTGTTTTTTATATGTACCTAATCTTCTTGTTCATGGGACGTGTCAGGTCCCCCTGACGTTGGCAATTACAATGGCGAGTTGATCACAGTTCTCCGCTATTCTTAATAGTTGTTCAGCTCTGTGTATTCCTGTCCACTCTCGTATGTTCCTCAGCCTGAGGAGAGATCTGCTTCTTTCCAACACCTCAACAACCCTCGATCTTACCCTTCATAATCAGTTGAAGAATTCTATATCGATCCCCTGTGAGAACATGATCAAGATATGCTAGTTTTCTGCATTTTACAGTTGTCAGCAATACACGAGTGGCAGCCGCTCGATCTAAAACCGCTATATTAGTATGCATAGATATTCATGGTATTCGAAGCATTCGCCTATGCAAACACATCTCAAATACCTAAAAAGGATTGATCGTGCCAGCCTTCAATATCCACACCTCGGCTCCATACAACAACACTGACTAGGTGTAACATTTAACCATCTTTTGATTAAGTTTTAAATTTAGATTGTCATTGCAGACAAGCGATCTCATTTTTAGAAAAGTTGTGCGGGCTGATTCGATTCTGCATTTAACTTCTTTATCTGGGTCAAGCTGTTTAGTAATATAATATCCACTTGAAGTGGGAGACGCTTTCAACGGTTTGTCCATTTATTAGTAGTGAAGCGTCTGGATACGATGGATGACTGAAAACCATAAATTTAGTTTTAGCAATATTTGTATTGAGTCTCATTTCTTTCCCCACTCTATGGACAGAATCTAAGAGTTGTTGTAGACCCTGAAGGCTATCATTTATGATGCTTGTAAGTAGTGGGAATAGGGGGCTTCTAGTTGACCCCCCCCACCACTTTTTTGATTGGTCAGCCAAGAATGACCTGGTTTCTGATTGGCTGCCCAAGTTCGCCCCCTATTCCGATTGGTTTCATAAACTCCGCCTCTTTTTGCTCCACCTCCTACCTCCTTCCTAACCACCACAGTAGTTGGAGGGGAGCTGGTAGCAGTTGGAGGGGAGCTGGTATTTTAAACGATCGAATCTGAGCGAACTTCAGTCATTCGTGCGCGATGTCAAATAGCGACCAACAACAACAACAACAGCAACTCATTGAACGTGTAGGCCAAGTAATAATTTCCTACCAAAAACACGGAAAAAATCTTACCGATTTTGAAGATCAAGACTTGGCCTTCTTTCCCATCAACTACTTGAAAACATTCGTCGATTCACTTAGTTTACAACAAATTTGGAACAGGTTGCCGGAAAATTATAGAAGTGACGAAGAATTGCAGCTAAATTTGCCGTGTTTTAAACACTATCCACTATATCAACACCACATAGACGGCCCACCATTATCAATAAAAAAGTGTTGTAAAATTAAAAAATAGTGTGAACAAGTGAATCGAGTTTCATCGGACAGTCTTCGAAATGGATCAGACACATGTATATTTAGATTCTGCTTGCGATGAAACGATCCAGTCAATGTACAAAGATGAAACAACTCATTTTAACTTGGCTGGAAGAGGAAAGTTTCAAGCAAGACAGGATTCTCTGATCACTATTGATCGAAATAATTTCGAAGACGACGATGAAGATGAAGAAGATGATGGGATAGAGGATAATGGCGTTCCAAACGGGTGTGGAGAAGAGGGGCTCGTGAAAGTGGCAAAAATAAATGCAAGTGATACATTGACACCAAATTACCTTACGCGAGAAGTGTGCGTTTTTCAATCTTATGTCGTAATTATTTCATCTTCTGGCGGTGCATATAATTTATGTTGTGAATGTTACTATATACATGCTCTAAATTGCCCAAATGGGAAAAATAATTTTGTTAATAGTCACTATAAACGATCCTTTATATGTTGCGAAAAAGATCTACAATGCAACACGTGTGAAAACGATTTATTCATAACAACTCCTTCACAAGCATGTATAATATGTAACAAACCAGAACTAAAGAATATGCAAAACCATCTAATCGAAAAATCAAATTTTAAATAAATTTATTTCACTTGCACCTATTCATGTACTATGGCGTTTTTAATATTAAGTTTAAGTTTAAAATATTTTATAAGAATTTAGATTTTGTTCTGCTAAGTTAAATAAATATAAGAAACTATGTAAATAAATATAAGGGAATGATGTGAATAAATAAGAATTTGTATTTATTCCCATTGAAAGAAATTATAATTTTGTTCTTTCAGTGTAGAATAATTCTTTTCAAATAATATGCACAACAACCCTACCGATAAATCAAATTTAAATAAATGAATTTGATACTCCACTTGAATTTATTCATGCATCCTAGTAGTTTTTGAATATTAAGTTTAAAATGTCAACTAATTTAAATAAGATTTCATATAAAATATAAGTTGTAAGATATAAGTTATAAGATATAAGTTATAAGATATATATTAAGTTTAAGTTAAATAAATATAAGGGTGCCATCTAAATAAATAGAAATTTGTTTATATTAAGATTCGAAGAACTAATGATTTTGTTCTTTCAGTGTAGAATAATTTTTTCTACATAATATGCACAATCAATCCTATCGATAAATTGAATTTTAAATAAATGAATTTGATACTGCACTTGAATTTATTCATTCGCCCTAGTATTTTTTAATATTAAGTTTAAAATGTCAACTAAGACATTTAAATAAGATTTTATATATAAGATAAAGAACAATTAGGTTTAATTCCCTGACAACAGACTATGATTTATTCTTCCATGTAGAATAATTCTTCCAAGTTAAAAAAAAAACCTAGTTTTCATTACTATGCTTGTAAAAAAAATTATATTCATCCTATTCATAATAATTCTTTCAAGTTAAAGAAACTTGGTTATTAGGTGTGATTCTGTATAAGAAATAGAAAAAAATAAAATATTTTTTCAACGACTTTGTTTTTTATTATTCCTATATCCAAAATACAAATATACATATATACATAAATACATATTTATAATTGATACCATTTTGGGTTGCCAATTGCTGCTGTCTGCCAGAGGTTGCTGCTGCATGCCAGAGGTTGCTGCTGCATGCCAGAGGTTGCTGCTGCATGCCAGAGGTTGCTGCTGCATGCCAGAGGTTGCTGTTGTCTGCCATAGGTTGCTGCTTTGCCATCGGTTGTTGTTGTCTGCCAGAGATTGCTGCTCTGCAAGAGGCCAATTTATAATTTATAATTTATTGGCCTCTTGCATTTTCGAGGGTAACTCTGCCTTCGCTGCTGCTGCTGTTGTTGTTGCTGTTGTTGTGGCTGCTCCTGATGCTGTTGATGTTGCTGTTGATGTTGCTGTTGCTGCTGTGGCCGCTTGCATTTTCGAGGGTAACTCTGCCTTCGCTGCTGCTGCTGTTGTTGTTGCTGTTGTTGTGGCTGCTCCTGATGCTGTTGATGTTGCTGTTGATGTTGCTGTTGCTGCTGTGGCCTCTTGCACTTTCGAGGGTAACTCTGCCTTCGCTGCTGCTGTTGTTGCTGTGGTTGTGGCTGCTCCTGCTGCTGCTGCTGTTGTTGCTGCTGTTGTTGTGGCTGCTCCCGCTGCTGCTCCCGCTGCTGCTCCCGCTGCTGCTCCCGCTGCTGCTCCCGCTGCTGCTCCTGCTGCTGTTGTTGCTGCTCCTGCTGCTGTGGCTGTTGCTGATAAACCGGCAGAGGCTGCATTCTCATTATTTCATCCAGAGCTCGGTCAAATTCGACGGGCTCTGGATCTAAGGAGGGCTCAAACATATTGAGGAATTCCTCACTTGGCAAATCATCCATGAGGAATTCATCGTTAAATTCCTCTTCCAAAAATTCAGCCTCTGACGGCGGCCACATCACAGTGTCTTCTGAGTTCGGTGAAAGGCTTCTTAGGCTATCCATCAGGTTCGCCTGATGCTCTAAGAAGCCTATAAAATCTTCCAGAGTCAACACGATGAAGGTACTAATGTTATATTTTAAATTCAATGAATGCTAAGTCAAGACGCTGTAAATCCTTATATACAATACTGAAATACCACTTTTCCTACCTCCAGCGGCAAAACCAGTCCGAAGAATGAGAAGAAGAAGAAGGCAAAGATAGCGTGAACTCGAGAGAGGTCGTTCAACGGTCGTAAGTTGTTTTGTTCTTAAGAAAAAGACGAGTAAAGAGGAGAAGAAGAAAAAAAAAAAAAAAAAAAAGTTGTTTTTTGGAATAATATAAAAAAAAATAAAAAAAAAATAAAAAAAAAAATAATAAAAAAAAAAAAATAAAAAAAAAAAAAATAAAAAAAAAATTAAAAAAAAAATGTTTTTTATATTATTCCAAAAAACAACTTTTTTTTTTCTTCTTCTTCTCCTCTTTACTCGTCATTTTCTTAAGAACAAAACAACTTACGACCGTTGAACGACCTCTCTCGAGTTCACGGTCTCACGGTTCCCGTCGTACCATGCAGTGCCACGCCGTACCAGCCGGTACCAGGCTCTTGGCTGCTTTAAAAGGCGGCTGGGTACGAAGCGTCTCTTCAGTTTACATCTCGCTATTAGCGTACGCTTGTAAAATTATCGAATCTGTTGTGAATATATCTAGATAGTCCGATTTATTTCGAATTGTGTGACGTAGTGACATATTAATTTTTATTTGGTTTGTATTGTTGATTTCATATTTTTGATTTGATATTTTTGATTTAATATTTTTGACTTAATACTTTGGATTTTCATTCATTTTTACTTAATCTTCTAAAAGCCAATTTTTGATTTTTGTTGATTTTTCATTTTTGTGGATTTTTTTTTGATTTTTTATTGATTTTTTGATTTTTTTATTGATTCATAATTTTTTTATTTTTTAATTTATAATTTAAAATGTCATTTTTAAATGTAAAAATTGAAAACATCGACTTAACAGCCTTCGATTTAAACGACGCTTGCCTTGTGCATGATTTGATTGATTGTTCATTTTGTGGGCTAAGCGACGAGGAGCTAGATATTAAATTTAGGGAAATTGATATTAATACATTTAACAATTCATCTGAATCTGGCGATTCTTCCGAAATTGGTGAAAGCGATATTTTGACACAGCTCTTAAAAGTTTTGGATGAATCTATTATCCCTGATATTCCTCAAGAACCTCTTGAAACAATTAATTTCGATGATTTAAATAATGATATATTAAGGAAAAATTTAATTAACAATTCTGAAATAAATGAGGGATATAATTTGGAACAACTTTTAGATATATTAGAAGGGGGTGAAATTTGTGAAAATAGCTCAGGGCAAAATTTAATTAAGGGTGATGTGGAATATCAGGAGACTTTTGAGAGCTGTGAGGAACAAAATAATAAGGGGGTTTTAAACAATAATAATAATGGGGTTGGTAACGAGGGAGCTTTAAATAATGATAAGAGGATTGGCATTGGGGGTTTTTCGAAAAATAATATGGAAGAGGTTTATCGCCCCCACTATTCGCCAATTTCAGATGCATCGTCAGATTCATCAGAGGATTCCAACGACAGCGTTGAGACTGTTATAAACGTCTCAGCCAAAGCTCAGCATAATTTTATTAAAGTGTTGGATCAAAATTTAATTGAAGGGTTGGATCAAAATTTTATTCAGGGGTTTGAACAACCATCCAAATTTGGCTATACCAGAAATTCAGTAAATTCGGTAGATGTTTTTGATTTGAGTTGTGGCGAAATTGTGGGGGACATTGAGGTATATACTTATACTGAAAATTTTGAAGATGAGCAGCCTCAATGTCCCTTAATTTCTTCCTGTAATCAAAATCAATTTTTGAAAAATCCTTCTGGCCTAAATTTAGAACAAAGTTCTGAAAATTTAATTGAAAAAAATTTACCCAAAAAACGTTCTTTATCAGAAACAAATGATTGTTCAGATTTAAAAAAGTCAAAATTGGACGGTGATATTTCTAGTTCCCAAACTTTAGGGGCACAAATTTCAAAAAATTCTTTACCAGTCGCTGTAACAACAGCTCCGAAAATCAATCCAACAAATAAAGTCGCTATTGGAGAATTAGATAAGTTTCTACATAAGAAAACTAAGCCGAGCTTAAATAGGAATGAAACAAGGTGTGCCACATCTAGATTTAAGTCAATGGTTTATTCCTATTTAAACTTAGATAATATATGTAATAATTTATCTAATTCGACTTTAAAAGACGTTAAAAATTGTATTCAACGACAAGGCGATCTTCTTTTAAATTTGGGAAATATATTTTTTAAAAAAAATCCATGTTTTTCTTTAAATTAAAAAGTGAATCCAAAAGTTAATTCAAAAGTAAATCCAAAAGTTTTCTAAATTGCGCGAGCTGAAAAAATTGCTAATTATTCTATGTCATTGGGTCTTGATAGATCGAAATTGTATTTATTTAAAAGCGACACGGCCCTAACCGATTCCATTTTAAAATGACTCTCCTTTGCACACACTGCTTAAGAGAATTTAAAAGAAAATCACATATTGTACGCCACCTTCGAGAAAATGTTGTTAATAACGAAAACACCTTTAACTTGGAAGATTATATAATTAATCGTAAGTATTTTTTTATAACATATTTAGCTATAATTTTCCTTTTAATTTTTCTTTTTATTATTAATAAAGGTTTACAGAGGAATTAAAAAATAATAATTGTTTCAGTTGATGAACTACTTTCAAGACCTCCAATGCGATTTTGCCAAGATTGTGAAGTAAATGTCAAATCTAATTCCTGGAGCACACACTTGAGGACAAATATTCATAAAAACAGGAGCTGCATAAAATATGGAAATGGAATTGACATTATCAGGAGTGCATTTAAATGTCGAATAGCTTCCTACAGAATATATTCGCAGAATTATCACATCGACATCAAAAAGTTTCAGCAAGATGTTGGTAATAAAGTGCAAACATTAATACGCCAGCGTCAACAAGAATTTATATGTGCTAAAGTAAATTTGGAATTATTTGGAATATATTATTCTCCAACTTTAACCTCTACTTCAATTAAGTCATTTAATACACCGTTCTTCATTGTAACCCATACAACTGATCTACAACAGCTTTACGATGATTTATTCAAGATTATTGAAACCAAAGCAGATGAATTGCCGGAAAGAGACTCAGGTAATTATTATTTAATCTCAAGAGCTAAGTTTTCTTAATCTCAAGAGCTAAGTTTTCTTAATATCACTTGTACATCTCTAACAAATATTATTCAGAACTAATTTTTTAATTCCTATTACAGGGTGGGCTCTACAAAGAATTCTGCATTTGGAAGTCAACATCAATAAGTACAACCCATTGAATGCCTCCTCCTACATTAAGATGCATCACTTTTCTAAATCAATAGTGAATGTGATGAATGAGGACAATTGCTGTTTCGCCTGGGCAGTGGTTTCAGCAGCATACCAGCCAACTGGTAATCCTCGAAAGACCTCATCATATCCAGACTTCAGAGACGCTTTCGATTTTACAGGTATTGAATTTCCAGTAAAATTATTAGATATAAAAAAGTTTGAGGAAAAAAATAATTTGTCCATAAATGTATATGGAGTTGAAAAATTTTTAAGGGATAATAAAAAGGTATATGAGATTGTCGGTCCTTTACATTATAATAATGAAAAGAAAAAATTACATATTAATTTGCTTTTAATAAGTTCTGATGATGGAAATAACCACTACTGTTGGATAAAGGATTTAGGTAGCTTGGTATACAAACAATTATCAAAAAAGAAAATAAAAAAATACTTATGTGATGGATGCCTTCAATATTTTGGAACATATGAAAAACTTAACACACATTTAGAACGTGATTGTAGTTTTGTTCGAATTGAGCTTCTTTCAGATAATTTGATTTTGGATAAATTTGGCAATTATATTCCTGCAAATATATTAAAGTTTCAAAATATTCAGAAACAGTATAAAGCTCCTTTTGTTATTTATGCCGATTTTGAATGTTATTTGAAAAACATTGAGTGCCAACAATCTACACCTGATTCGACAACCTCATATACTATTAAAACTGCTGAACATATACCCTATTCATTTGCTTATTATATTAAATCATCATTTGATGAAAATGTTGTGTGTCTTAAACTTTATAGAGGTACAGATTGTGCTATAAAATTTATTGAATACATTGAAAATGATGTAAAAGAAATTTATAAAAAATATTTAAAATATCAAGTACCATTGAAAGATTTATCATCTGTGGAACAGATTGAATATGAAAATTCTAGCATTTGTTATGTATGTGAAAAACCTTTTTCAAAAGGAAATTTCATAAAGTGTAGGGATCATTGTCATATTACAGGTAAATATCGAGGAGCCGCCCACTCAATATGTAATTTGCATTTTAAACCTCCAAAATATATACCAATAGTATTGCATAATTTAAAAAACTATGATTCTCACCTATTTATTAAATCGCTTTGCTATAATAAAGAAAATATTAGTGTTATAGCTCAAAATAAAGAAAAGTATATTTCTTTTAGTAAGGAAATTTTCGTTGATAGTTATGTGTCAGAAAAGCGGAAACCAGTTGCTTTGCGACTACGCTTTATAGATTCTTTTCAATTTCTCCCAGAGTCTTTAGAGTCACTATCACAAACTCTACAAGATTCACAATGTTTTGAAATTAAAAAGTTTTTCTCAAATGCTGATGAATTTCGATACATTAGACAAAAAGGGGTATTTCCATACTCTTACATAGATTCCAACGAAAAATTAAATGAGAAATCTCTACCATTGATTGATAAATTTTATAATAACTTAACCGATGAAAATATCTCTCCTCAAGACTACAATCGCGCTGTAGAAGTGTGGAATCTATTTAAGTGTTCTACAATAGGGGCTTATTCCGATATTTACTTAAAATCAGATGTTTTACTTTTGGCTGATGTTTTTGAAAATTATAGATCCACATGTATTAAAACCTATAAGTTAGATCCTGTTAATTATGTCACTAGCCCTTCTATGTGCTGGGATGCAATGATGAAATTAACTAATGTAGAATTAGAATTATTAACGGAACCAGATATGCTTCATTTTTTCAAAAAAGGTGTTCGTGGTGGGGTTAGCACTTGTTCCAAATGCAAATCTGAAGCAAATAATCCATTCTTAGAAAATTTTAATCCTGAAAGACCTACAACATATATCGCTTACTTAGACGCCACAAATTTGTATGGTTATGCTATGAAACAATATTTGCCTGAAAAAAATTTTGCTTGGGTACCTAAGCTCGAAATAGAAACTTTAAATATATCCGAACTTTCAGATACATCATCTATAGGATACATATTTGAAGTTGATTTAGAATATCCAAATTATTTACATGATAGTCATAATGATTTCCCATTTTGTCCTGAACAATATACACCACCAATTTCAAACCACTCAAAATTAATTCCAAACTTACATAATAAATATAACTATATCATTCACTACCGATATCTGAAACAATGTCTACAATTTGGACTCAAAATCATAAAAATACACAGAGCAGTTAAGTTTACACAATCACCATGGTTAGCGGAATATATAGATTTAAATACAAATTTACGAAATTTATCTAAAAATAAATTTGATAAAAATTGTTATAAATTGGCAAATAATTCAATTTTCGGTAAAACCATGGAAAATGTTGATAGGCGAGCAGATATTAAATTAGTATCTCAATGGGAAAGACAGGGTAATAAATTTAGTGCCGAAAAACTTATTTCTAAACCTCAATTAAAGGATTTTAAAATTTTCTCTGAAAATCTAGTTGCTCTTCAACTTCAACAGGTTTGCATTGAATACAATAAACCAATTTATGTTGGGATGAGTATTCTGGATATTGCAAAAACTGTAATGTATAATTTTTATTATGGGTATTTAAAAGTAAAATATGGTAATAATTTAAATTTATTATATACGGATACTGATTCCTTAATTCTTGAAGTTCAGACCCAAAACTTTTATGAAGATATGAAGCTAAATCTGGATAAATTTGATACTTCTAATTTTTCTGAACAAAATATTCATTGCATGCCTATTACAACATCAGTTGTTGGTAAATTTAAAGATGAGTACAAAGGGATTCCCATTGAAAGTTTTTATGGAACTGGTGCTAAAGCATATTGTATAAAATCCAAAAATAGTGTAGATAAAAAAGCAAAAGGCGTTAGTAGATCATGTATAAAAAATCAATTAACATTATCAGATTATAAAGATGTTGTTGAGAAAGGTGACAAAATATTCTGCACCATGTATGTATTCAAGTCAGATATGCATAATATATACACTAATTTGTTAAATAAATTGGCATTAACAACTCATGATGATAAAAGATATTGTATACCAAATTCCACAAAAACTCTTGCATGGGGACATAAGGATATTTTGGAAACAGATTTTTTTGATAAAGATATGAAAATGATGTATGATACTCTAACTTTTTTAAGTTCTGGAAACGAAAATGGATCTAAAAATAAAAAACCGCGATTAGAATTAACTACTCCTAGTAATTTTTCATCTTTATAAAGACATCATTTTATATGATGATAAATTATGTAAGTCGTTTTTGAAGCTTTAAAAGTTGGAGGGGGAACTGAATCCAAAAACATATATATTGTATAGAAATACCATTATTTGTTAGTAATATTACAACAATGACTGCTGCATCTTTAATAGTTTTAGTTTCCCTTGTTGGAAATGTGATATATGTAAATTACATTCCTAATACAGTTAGGGCTGATATATGTATAAATGCCCTCAAAAATGAAACCGACTGCTACAAACAGATGAAAATGACATATCTTGTTGGAAATTCACACTTTTTTACCTATAATGTAACTGATTCTGCTTTGTGTGAAAATACATACATAAAAATTAAATATTCCATGACAAACAAACCATTACAATATTCAGATTGGATTCCTTTCAATAATAAAAAAGAAGAATCTTGTCATTGTGTCTGTTGTTATATATTTGTTATTATATTTACAGCAGCAATATTTATTTGTACATGTTTAATTTTATTGTATTTCATGAAAAAATATCTATAAAAATATTTAATAAATGTTAAAAAAATAATATAAATTTTGTTTTTTATTGATTCTCGTTAGTATAAAGACATTTAAAGTTTATCCCCTCCTCTTAAATGGAGAGGGAAAATAAGTTTACCCCTCCACTTGAGAGGAGAGGGAAAATGTATAAAATTTAGGAGCAAACGGATTGATAGTTAGTTTTTTGAGAGCAAGCAGATAGCCAGTTAGTTTTTGAAATACATCATTTAAAATGTTCAGTAATCAGAGTAAAAATATATTTGAAAATTCACCATTAAAAAAGAAAATAAAAAAAACAATTATAAATTCTACAAAATATAATTTAAATAATTCTAACTCTAAATATGCTGTGATTGGTTTGTGGGTGGAAAGTGATTTTCTACCATGCATTGAACTTGGTGGTAAAAATGGTCAGTCTGTGATATTAAATGAAGATGATTGGAAGAACTTATTGCAATATCAAGGAGTTATAACAAATTATATGTTTTCACCAAATGTTTTCAATGAACCGATATATTTGCAAAATTTATCTATTCATTTTGAAAAGATTGGTGAATTACCAATAGTGAAGATTGTGAAAAGCTGTGATTTTATTTACTATGGAAATGAAACTGTGTGCAGACTATGGGAACAAATTCCACTTATAGAATATAGACTAAATGTTTTACAAAAACAAAACTTTCGACGTTATTTCAACGTTTTTAGAAATAACAATTTTTACGACGGAGATTCTTTTGACAAAATATATAATGTCCTTTCTCCAAAACAAAATCTAAATAGTGAAAATGTGTGCTCCATGCTGGAACTGCTGTTGAATCATCCCGAAGAACTAGAACAAAAATTAAAGTCTAAGCCCTATTATGAAGAAGACAGTATCTATTGATGAATCAAGAAACCAAATTCATCTGATGGTTGCTTGGAACTTCGCCTACAGAAAAGCTCGTATGACTTCTGAAGAGTTTATAAATCAAAAACATTTTAGAAGAAGGATTAAATTGACTGAAGAAATTTTAAATCCCATATTAGACTCTGATTATAGGAATATTGTATTTAAAAAAATGTTTATGTAATAAGCTTATTTTTAAATAAAACAAATATATATAAAAAATCATTTTTTTTATTACAAACATCAATTATTATTACAGCATTAATTACTATTACATCACATCTCTCTTGAAGATCCAAGAGTTATAAGATTTATCTAATCCTAACCATTTTACAAATACTTTGTTTCCTTTCTTTCTTAACACTTTTTCCACCAGATATACATTTGGGTGTCTTACTTTTTGAAGTTCTTCTTCATAGAAACCTCCTTGAATATCTATCCCATTTCCATCTTGAATCAAATACGTTGTTGGATTAGTAAGCTGGATTTTTTTTATTTGAAAAATTTCGTTTGACCAGTTGGGCGTGTAACCTTTAGAAAATTGTTCGCGAATCTTGCTTATTCGTACTCTATCACTGACACGAAATTTTGGTGATCTGGGATCCACAGTTTTCCTATGAGTATAAGCTGATTTCAAGATTTCCATTTCATTCTTTTTGTTAACTTCGTTTGGTTTTTTTCCGATTGTTGAATGCTTAGTATTATTGTATTCTGTAATTATTTCTTTAAGAAAGCTGATCCATTTATAATTACCTAGTAAACTAAACTTTTTCCACATTTTGTTTTTTATCGTTCTATTTACTCTCTCTACAATACTAGCTTTCATATTAGAAAATGTGTTGTAATGATTAATTTTGAACTGCTCCATAAGTTTCTGAAAGTCTTGATTAAAGAATTCTTTACCCTGATCAGTATTCAGATTTGTTGGGGGAGTTTTTAAAGTTAATAGAATTTTTTTCATTGCAGCTGCTACATCTTTACCAGTTTTGGATTTTACAGGTTCTGCCCATACAAATTTAGAAAACACATTTATTACCATTAAAATATATCTTAAACCCCTATTAAATTTCGCATATGGCTGCATTTCTATCAGATCAGCTTGAAATAGATCATTAAGCCCTTTTACAATTGTTCGTCTCCTTCTATATCGCCTTCTCGCCGGTTTATGTAATTCATTTACAACGTCTTGCTTAATTTTACTCATTATTAATTTATACCTTACTCTCGAAAATAAATCCCACAAATAACTTTACCTCCTTCTAAACCGTTTATAAAAGCCCTTTATCGCTGATGTTGTAAAATATAAAAAAAATCATCTCAGTTTTTTTTAGTAAGTTCTTTAATTTTATTTTCCATTGCTTCAAATGATTTTTTATTTTCATTTATAATTTCTTTTATTGACGAATTTATTTGGGCGATGTTGTTAGTAAGATCAGAAATTTTTACATTAAATTTATTTTCCATTGTTTCAAATGATTTGTTATTTTCATTTCTAATTTCTTTTATTGACGAATTTATTTGGGTGATGTTGTTATTAAGATCAGACATTTTTACATTAAATTTAGTTTCCAAAAGAACATTTGGTAACGTATAATCTTTTTTGAAACCACCTAATGTTGAATTCATTTCTTCTCTTGCATAATTCATTGTATCATTAAATTCTTTTCTAGAAACTTCAGCAGCTCTTTGAACTAATTCGTTTAAAGATTTTATTTCTTTTGTTAATTTATCTTCTAGATTTTTTATATCTTTTCCTAATTGAAATTCTGCATTTGTAATATTTAATGTCATTTTCACAATTTTTTTTTCTATATTTTTTATGTCTGACGCTGTCTTTTCAGCTTTGTGTAGTATATCTGTATAAGATGTTTCAAGTTCTTTTATGAGTAAAGAAGTCTCCTCGATTTTTGAACTATTATTTTTAATTTTAATTAATACATCCTTTTTAGAAACTTCTATTAAAGCTTGCACTACTTCTAGTAAGGATTCTAATTCTTTTTGTAATTTCTCATCGATTGCCTTTGTAAAATTTCCCTCGTCAAAAGACGTTTCAGATTTGGTTTTCAGATTGTTTAATTGCTTTAGTATATCCTCGATTTTTTCATTATCTTTTGTAATTTGATCTTTGAATTTTGTTTCAATTTTTTCATTTTCGTTTTGAAAATCCTCCTTCAATTTGTCTTCTAAATATTGTAAATTTGATTTATATGCATTGATTTTAATTTCAAATTCTTTAATTTGTTCTTTAAATTCATTAACTTTGTCGGTATCTTTTTTGTGAATTAGGAAATGAGTGTTCATTGATTTTTCAAGATTTTGTGTATTTTTATCCATAACGTCATGTATTTTCTTAAAATTCCTTACTTCTTCTGCTACTCTATCATTAAGCAAATTAGTAAAATTTTGAAACTTTGATGTAATTTCCTTGGAAATACTGTTCTTGACATTGTCAATTGCTGAAGTATCCTTAATTATTGATTTAATTGATGTAATTTCATTTTTTATTTCATTTTCAAAATCATCAACTTTATCATATTTTAACTTCACTACGTCAAAGTCATTTGCATATTTAGAAACTTTCTGAGAAAATTTTTCTACTGCCTCATCATTTCCATCAACAGTATTTTTCAAATTAATTATCTTGTCATTATATTCAGGAATAACTTTATCCTCAAATAACTTAATCTTTTTTGCAATATTTTGTATATTGTTATCATATTCATTTATTCTCTTATTTAAATTATTAACATCGCTTTTCAACCTGGGATCTAAATTTTGAATTAATTTGTTTTCAATATATTTGACATCGCTTTTAAAAATTTTTATTATTTTCTCTTCAACATTTGATAATATTTTATTTTCTAGTGATAATAATGTGTTTAGAGCAGATTTTTTTGAAATATGACGACCAAATTTATCGATGGTCATTTTAGAAATGTTTAAAAGTATCTATTATGTCCTTTTATATAATAATATTCGCTTCTCTTAGTTCTTCAATAATGGAAATAATTTCATTGTTATGACCAGTGTGTCCCGCAAGCATGGATGCTACCAATAGTCGAAGTCTCTCAACAAGTTCGTTTACATTATCCCAATATATGTAATCTGTATTAGGTTTATTAACTTTTAAAGTTATACCAAATCCGGTTTTTTTTGAAGACACTCGACTTTCTCTATATGGAGCTTTGCGTCTTTCAAAAAATCCCTGGACTGCTTGTTGAGATTCGGGATTTAGAGTTTTAGTTTTTGTAATTCCTTTGCTTTGCAAATAAGGTCCTATTATAGAAATATATTTATGTGATCCATTCCCCTGCACCTGCTCATTTGGATCATTATTTCTACGGTATGCATTGGTTCTTTTTAAAATATCCATATAATTTTCCAAATCTTGTTTTTTATACCCTATTGGTTCTTTTTTAAATAATAACTCATATAAACCTGGTGTACCTGTATAGGTTATTCCTTCAATTTTGATGTTTTTACCAATAATTTCGACAGGTTTTTGAGTTAAACCCAAAAAGAATTTCTCGGTTTCCAAATCATGAACTATTCCATATTGGTGATCAAACTCATGTTCAACATCTTTTACACCGCTATCAATATATTGGCGAGGTAATTCATCAAATCCTAATAAATATTCTTTATATAAATCTGTATCAACAAATGTTCTAACTGTTTGCCGTGTTTGTTCCAGTATATCTGAAAGATTTCCTATTGTGGAGTGTGAACCTGAAGAAGGGTTTGTTTCTGCAATAATACTTGTTTGTTGTATAGATGGCATTTGACTTGCTGAAGCTAAACTCGCGTCCCAGTCAATAATCGATGGTATTTCTGTAGGAAGGAGTGGAGTTTTTCCCGTCTTTCTTTTTTCTGGTGTTGATGTTCCATATTGTAATTTTCTCTTTGGTGTTAGTGTTTGAATTGATCTTTTCTGTGGTGTTTCATAAATTTTTTTAATTGGTGTGTGTAGCTCTTCCTTTATTTCAACAGGTTCAATTTTACCAATCGTTGAAATTAATTCTTGTAAGGGTTGAGTTATCGGTTTATATGTTTCCTCCAATTTAGTTTGCGCCTCAAATTCCGCATTTTTTAAACTCTGATATTTTTGTTTAACAGCTTTTCTTGATTTAACTAGCTCTCTTGCTAAACGTTCATCCATGATTGGTATAATTTACCATCAAACGTTTATTTTTATAAGTAAATATATGAATCAAATCCTTTTCGATATCGGCCAGATTTCACATTAGAGTCTTTGTCTATTACTAAAAATCCAAATTTATCTTTCCAACATATTAAGCACAACTCATTAAATTGGTTTAATGACATATCAACATTAACATGATCATCATAAATATGTTTTAAGTTTGTTCGATCTTGTTGAAATATAACAATTAAATTTGCATTGTCATGAATTAATTGTTTCGGAATAGAAGAATATGTTTGACATAAATAAAAACAATCAGTATTTTTGTGTCTTCCGAAACAAAAATAGTCCTTTACAACATTCTGATTACAACACACTATATCATCAAATATTATTATAGAGTTTGGTTTAACTTGTTTTGGTGAAACAATTGTTTCTTCATTTTCAGATTCATAGTATCCAATTTTTTTCAAAGGTTTAAAAAGTGTTCTCAAATATTTATACTTTGGTTGATATAAGGATTTTGAATAAACATACAGATTTTCAAATCGCAAACCATTCGGATCTTCAATCAAACTAATAATAACATTGGTTTTGCCACAGCCTGACGGGCCAATAATTAACCCTCTTTTACTATTTCCCTCAAACAGTTTTCCATGTTTTCTAAAACCATTCACTGAACTTTCATGATCCTTAATTGTTATAGAGTATGGTTGTTTCTCAACTCTCATTTTATATATAAAACAAACTATTAATATTCAGTATTGTGATGTAACTGGTTAGTTATCACTAGGATTGCAACTATATATAATGTTTCCATCACATAATAAACGAATCATTTACAAGACAAACAGCAAAAGGAAAGGAAGTGGTTTAGTAAACTCATTAATAAATAAATTACCCTTTGAATTGCATATTCCTGGTTATAATTTTTGTGGACCTGGAACAAAATTGGAAAAACGATTGTCAAGAGGTGATAAAGGTATAAATTTATTGGATGAGGCTTGTAAAGAACACGATATTGCTTACTCACAATCAAATGATATAAAAAGAAGGCATTTAGCTGATAAAGTATTAGCTGACAAAGCTTTATCAAGGTTCAAAGCTAAAGATTCTAGTTTTGGGGAAAAAACTGCTGCACTAGGAATTACTGGTGCTATGAAAATTAAAAGAAAATTAGGTATGGGACTTCGAACGAGAAGAAAGTTCAAGCGAAAAACTCGAAAAGGACGAGGACTATCATTATCTCAGGTAATTTCAAAAGCTAGAAAAGGAATTAAGGGGAAACGTTTTAAAGACCTAAATGAAAGTATTCAAACTGCTTTAAAAGCTATTAAAAAAACTGGTAAAGTGTTACCTCCAAAGAAAAGGGTAATTCCAATCCCAAAGACTGGTGGATTTCTTCCACTTATACCTTTATTTGCTGGTTTGTCTGCTCTTGGTGCTCTTGGAGGAGGGGCTGCAGGTATTGCTAAAGCAGTAAATGATGCAAAAGCAGCCAAAGCGAAATTAGAAGAATCTAAACGACACAATCAAATGATGGAGTCCATTGCGGTAGGAAAAAAAGGAAGTGGACTTTATTTAAAACCCTATAAAACAGGATGTGGATTATACTTGAAACCTTATTCAAAAAACTGCTAAAACATATACCTCGAAAAGCACTTACAAATTACGATTTACTTAAATACGCTAAATATTTACAAATTCCCAACTTTCGTGGTATTTTTATGAGGGATAAATTACCAAAAAAGATAAAGTTAATTGAAAGTGCAATTGTCAATCTAGATAATCACAGTGGTGTTGGTACTCACTGGATAGCATATAAAAAAAAAGGAAAAAACATAATATATTTTGATAGTTATGGTAATTTGCGACCCCCTTCTGAATTAATTAAATATTTTTATAGCGACCAAAATAATAATATTGTTAATTATAATTATAACAGTTATCAAAACTTTAACAAAACAAATTGTGGTCAATTGTGTCTAAAATTTCTTTATAACCATATGTAACACCTAATTTTAGTTTATTATTAAACATATTTTTAAAGTAAAATGTCATATAGTTTTGTTCTTAGCGGCAATTCCGCTATTTTAACATCAGAGTTACATCCTCCAATATATCTAGATGAAGATGTTGAATATGTTATCGGTCTTGTAAATTTCGAAACATTTAATGCAATTCCCAATATTGATGTTGGGAATAATGTATTAATTCATGATGAAAATTTAGAAATAGCCATACCCCCAGGTAGCTACGAATTAGAAGACATAACAGATTTTTAAAAAAAAACACTTGGATGAGGATAAAATTAGTTTTAATCTTCATGCAAATAATAATACTTTACGTACACAACAATGTTCAGCCCCCATAACTTTTCGTGAAGGAACTATTGGTAAATTATTAGGGTTTAAAAATGGGCGATTGGAAGCCAACATTGAACATATATCAGATTTCCCCGCAGAAATAATTAAAGTAAATTCAATAAATATAGACTGCAGTATTGCAGAGGGATCATATTTAAACGGGAAACCTGTTCATATAATACACCAATTTTTCCCGAGCGTTGCTCCAGGATTCAAAATAATTGAGTCACCTCAAAACGTCATATATTTCCCAGTCACCGTTAAAGTAATTGATAAAATAGCCATTAAAATAATAGATCAGGAAGGTGATTTGGTTAATTTTAGAGAAGAAACCATAACCATCAGACTACATCTAAAAAAAGTAGATTAAAGATGGTAATATTATATAACAATAAATCTGCAAACTTTACTAGAAAATTTAATAATAAAAACATTAATAAGACAAGAAAGAAACCAACTTCCTTTAGTAGGAAATCAAACTTCCAAAGGTTAACACCTTCTAATAGAAAATTTCTTCAAAGTTTGGGTTTTAAACTTAAATAAAAATGGATTATTTAAATGTAAGAGAAAATGTATTGGTTGATGAATCAATATTAAGCTGGGAAATTCTTTCTTTCGATCCTTTTAATCCTACAAAACTCGGACCAAATGATGAAATCAGAATTGCTTTGCAACAAACAGGAAAATATCCTTTACCTTGCAAAAGTGAAATTTATGTGGAATTGCAAGTAACTAAAGAAGATGATTCCCCTTTAGCTAATACTGTTTTAATTAATAATGCTCCGGCATTTTTATTTAAAGAATTACGCTATATTTTAAATGGTGTTACTATTGACTCCGTTCGGGATATTGGTATAACTTCAACTCTTAAGGGATATATTTCATTTAATCAAAATGAAAGTGCTAAATTGGAAAATGCCGGTTGGTATCCGAAAACAAAATCTAAAGAAAAAATTATGACTGATGACAAAGGTAATGTTTCATTATGTATACCATTAAAGATGTATTCAGGATTTTTTGAAGATTATAATAAGATTATTCTTAATTCACAACAAGAACTTATTCTAGTAAGAAGTAATGATGATACAAATGCATTATTATCCAGTAATGAAGATGAAAAACCCAAAGTTAAAATTACCAAGTTGTGTTGGAGAGTTCCTCATCTTACTGTAGCGATTCCGCAAGAATTAGCACTTACCAAAATTATTGACAAAAATAGTGATATACTAATAACCTTCCGAAGCTGGGAATTAGTTGAATATCCAGAGTTATTGGAAACTACGAGGCACAACTGGCCCGTAAAAACATCTACAAAAGTCGAAACGCCACGTCATGTTCTAATTGCTTTTCAGAAAAATAGACGTGGTAATCTAAAAATGGATATGAGTAAATTTGATCATTGTAATTTAAGAAATATGAATGTCTTTTTAAATTCAGAAAGATATCCTTACAATGATCTTCAACTTGACTTTGAAAATAATAAATTTGCTACTCTGTATGAAATGTTTACAGACTTTCGTCAAGGGTATTATAACTCTCCAGTGGAACCAATTTTTAATCCGAAAGAATTTAAAGAAAATGCTCCTATAGTTTACATTAATTGTTCACATCAAAGAGATTTGCTACAAACAGGTCCAGTAACCATGAGAATTGAATTTGAAACCAAGGAAAAAATTCCCCCTAAAACAGCGGCATATTGTGTTATAATTCATGATAAAGTTTTCAGTTACAATCCATTAACAAAAATTGTGAAACAGTTGTAATACAATTTCCTTAAGATAAAATACTCTTTTTAAACAAACCGCTACTTACGCTTAAGAGCGCACGCGTCAATTTTGATATTTATTAACGTAGCCAAACCAGAATTCTTCATTTATATAATGTCTTACGAGATTTCAGTTCGAGTATTAGATTTTCAACTTCAGTTGCAGAAATTAAAAAAACAAATAAGTGAATATCAATTAAAAGTAGAAATGATCAAGAAATTCAAATATTTGAAAATATGAAACTTATTCTAGATCTTCAAGGATTCAAAATTGAAAATAATAAATTTATTGTAAAGGAATTAGCAGCGTACGATGGGCAAAAGACAAGTCATTTTATTTTCAAAGCTCCATTTCCGATGGGTCATTTACCATCCTATTTACACAAACAAGCTCTGTGGTTAATAAAAAATTACCATTGCATTGAATGGTGTGAAGGATTTACACCATTACACAAATGTGGAGATATCATAAGAGATTTAAGCGCCAAGGTGGACTATGTTTATGTAAAAGGGGAAGAAAAGGCAGATTTCGTAAAGAAGTATTCCATGAAACCAGTTATCGAGATTGATGAACAACCCACCCTAAAGAAAATGGATCCTTGCTGCTTTTATCATCAAAAAATACCATGTGTATGTGCATTATCAAATGTTTATTACCTTTACAACAATTTTTTTATGTAATAAAAGACTTGATTACAAATTATGTGTTTTATTTTCTAACATTGTTTTAATACATGAAATATTATTATTTAATCCTAGTTCTTGAAGTTTACATATTAAAATATCTATATTTTTATTTTTAAATATTCGCTACAACATTTAGCTGCTAGTAAACATAATTCCGCATGTTCCATATAATTTAAAAACAATATAATATTCTGCGCTTCACTTTCTTGACCTTCATATGCATAAAACTCGGAACAGGCTGCGGACATCAAAAACTCTTCATACATTTCTCTTATTAATAATTCCATAATAAATCCTACACTAAAACCTCCCTGTTTCTCAAGATCTCTTTATCTCTCTCTTCCTCTTCCACGATTTCTTTTAATATATCAGGATCTTTTATATAATCCTTCAATATCCTTAAAAAGTAACTGAATCCTATTTTCTTTATTTCATGAAAGAACTTCGGCAAATTTTGGGTTTTTCTATAATTTAAACAGGCTTCTGCAGCTAATTGGTATTGGAAGGCAGTCTCATAATATACCTGTGCCCACTCGGGGTGTGTTTTCCTTAGCATTGCATTCTTTAATTCGGAATTTTGGAGTTTAGTAAACTGTTTACCTAATTTGATTATTTCATTTTGCAAATCACTGTTCATAACTACCACTTATTTTTAATTTAACACTGTTCTTTATTAGTGGTGAATCTTCTATATAAGCTTAAGACTAGTTGTAAATAAATGTAGCTCGCTCAGATTCAATCCTTTAAAATACCAGCTCCCCTCCAACTACTGTGGTGGTTAGGAAGGAGGTAGGAGGTGGAGCAAAAAGAGGCGGAGTTTATGAAACCAATCGGAATAGGGGGCGAACTTGGGCAGCCAATCAGAAACAAGGTCATTCTTGGCTGACCAATCAAAAAAGTGGTGGGGGGGTCAACTAGAAGCCCCCTATTCCCACTATCGGCATAATCAATCGTGTATATTAGCTAGCCGTTGATTTTAATCCCAAATACTTTGTTATGAAGGGCTTCCTTAAAAACTTTGTTCGAATATAAATTAAACAGTAGTAGAGAATACATTCCTGTCTGATGCCTCGTTAAATTTGGCATTTTTTGGTAAGCTTACCATTAACTCGAACCACTACCCACTGGCACCAATATATATTCTCTATAATTTTCACATCCTTGCCATCCACATCAGCATTCTTCAGTATATCTATGAGCTTCACCTAATACTATTCCTATTTATGCAATGAGTTCATATTTTACCCTTTATTATCGGTTATGCTAGTAAAGGATAGAAATAGTTAACATAAACTCACCAAACGCAAATAACATCGACGAGGGCGTCAGAAGTGACGGTAAGTTAAATAACCAATAACGGCAAAAATAACCCCACTCCAAGTAATACTTTATTAAATGACGATTCGGTAGCTCTGATCTATATTAGACGGACGAATATGTTGCGACTGAAACACAGTAATCGATGTATCGGCTAACTCGAGATTCAACCTTACCTTATTATTGTATTTTATGCCAATGTTGTTTTACTTTTGAAAGTTATAATGTCAATTACTTGAATTTTGAATGCTCAATAGATATATGGTCGATTATGTAATGATGCTGATTTCTTTTCTATGAAGAATCCACAGTGTCTGAGTTAGCTAGTTGTTTTGTCATGGCAAATATTAATGGGCAGGATTAATAATATATTAACTATAAAATGTTACTAGCACTTCCTGAAGTTACCCTTTCCGAGAGATTAAATCACGGGCGCCATCTACAGTTCATTATTGGTAATACCGTAGCACCAGGAAGGCTTAGTTTTTAAAGGCAGACTTTTTAATCCGGTTGTCCTAATAAAACATGAGCTACTATAAAGTAATTTAAAAAATCTGATACATATTGCAATAAAAACATGTATCGGTGAAAATGGAAATTTCCTTTACATTACCTTGATATTGCAATTTAAAATAGTTATAACTAGTTCATTACAGATTTCCTTTAATGCATTTCTACTAGAAAGTTAAATAAGTATGTTACTTATTTGCATCGAGATGATTGATCTTGGACTATAATAACCAATGGATGGTCTGAAACAAAGTGTAAAAACTTGAATAGCAGCATAGCAAACAAATTGTGCTGAAATTGCTATGAACCCACTGTAAAATCATAGATCTGTCTACAATGAATTAGACCAACATGGCCAAAGGAAAGCCAACGCAATACATATTACTGAAATAGCAGTAACCATATTGAAAAGAGGTGTAGTCCTCGCACTGAAGAAAGACGCAGTCATTATATGGGAGAAAAGGCTCGATCCTGGTTTTATTGTAGACTAATCAAAACATACAAAATAGAACACGACTTCAAGATCAGTCAGTTACAGATAAAAATTGTTGAATTCATAAAAAGGTTAAAATTAGACTTTTGGACAGGTATCTTTTAAAAGATGATGAATTATCCAAAAATATTAAACATGACATATTCCCGAAATTCAATATTATTCACCAAAAAAATTGCAACAGAAAGCGATTATCAATTTACCAATACCCAATACGAAAATCGATAAAAGATACTAATGTAAAGACCAAACTCAACGCCAATTAAGAACTATGCCAATAGATGGCAAGATGCACACCATCACTTGTAAATATAAACTTTATTAAAACATGCGTAAGAATAAAAATTACTGTTAGAAATTATCCTATTACAGTAAATATATTAAAAATGGTACAAGGAACTTCCGGCGTTTGCTGTATGTACAGGGTGAGTCAACGATTGGATGAAGTAAGTTTGTGCCTTTTCGGTGAAATTTACAAAGAAACTGTATTTATTGTTTGATACAGTTTATTTTTACGCAGATTTTAAAAATATTTAGGACTCTGCAGGGTGAGCCAAAAAACTAGGACAGCATAAAGTTGTATTTTTTTAAATAGAACACCCTATATACGAATCGTATTTTCGATTTAGCTTATAATTTTAAATCTTTTTTATTAAGGGTTTACTATAACAAAACTTTATAGTTTCTGAGATAATTAAGTTTAAAGAAAAAAAGTCACATTTTCAAGCATCAATTCAATCCTAAATAACGTTTTCAATTTTGTGACAAATATATTCAAATTTGGAATTTAGCAAGGTCAAGGACAAGTTAATATAATTTTTACCTAATATTTGCAATAAAAGCTACAGGGTGTTGAACACATCGGCTCAAATTTGAACAAGTTTAAATGAATAAATATCTTTTTTTTCAAATGGTACACCCTGTATATTTTCATGTTATTTAATAGAGTAATAAAAACCCTAAAAGTTTTGTTCAATATATCCTATACCTATTTATAATAGTTTTTGAGATATTTCAGTTTTTCTTATTTTCCATACTTTTTTACAGAAATAGTCTTCATTATCATAGTAGCCATGGCAAAAACAATGTAAAAGAACATTTTTCTGTGTGTCAAATTTATAACCGCAATCGCCTCTTTTGGTTTTTATGTAGTGTAGTTTGGTTTTTTTGCATTCATCTTATACTGTAAAATGAATTTTCCAAAGAATGAATTAATATATATGATTTATACAATAGGAGAGGCTCAAAAAAATTGCCTTCTTGCTCAAAGAATTTACAAAATGAAGTATCCTGATCGACGCCAGCCTAATACCCATACTTTTCAAAACTTAATGCAAAGATTTGATTCTTCTGGTACTGTTGATTATCCAAAACGTAAAGTGGTCAACAAACCAGTAACTAATGAAGAAAAAGAACTACAAGTATTGTTAAATGTTCAGGAAAATTCTTATATTGGTAGCCGTCAGTTAGCAGCATTATGTGAAACATCACAATCCACCGCTAATCGCACTACCACGAAATATAGTATCATCCATATCACATGGAATTACACCAAGAATTGCATGGACAGGATTTTGAAAGTCGTGTAAACTTTTGTCGTACAATAAATGCGGAGATTCAATTAAATCCAAATTTATTATGCAAGGTAATGTTTAGTGATGAAGCTACTTTTAGAAGTAACGGTGCCGTAAATAGACGCAACATGCATTATTATGCCACAGAAAACCCATTTTGGATTAGAGAGGTGCAACATCAAAACCACTGGTCATTAAATGTTTGGTGTGGTATTCATCATAATCGAATTATGGGATCCCACTTTTTCAATGAACCACTAAATGGCCATAGTTACCTAAACTTTCTACAAGAAGAACTACCCCAACTGCTTCAAGGTCTCGATAGGGATGAGCTCGACAGTATGTGGTTCCAGCACAATGGTGCGCCTCCGCATTACCATCGTGAAGTTCGTGCGTTTTTTGACCAACGATATCCGCAAAAATGGATTGGACGTGGGGGTTTCATTGAGTGGCCACCAAGGTCTTGCGACATCACCCCATTAGATTTCTTCCTATGGGGTTATATTAAAAATAAGGTGTATGTTAATCCACCAACAACAGTGGAAGATATGCGAAACAGGATTAGGGATACCTGTAGAACAATAACGCCACTAATTTTGTCCAGGGTCCGAGAAAATCTGCAAAAAAGACTAAATTTGTGAATTGCACAAGAGGGTCGTTTATTCGAACACTTATTAAAAAGAAATAATTAATCTCAGTATTTAATAGGTAATTTTTTGTTTCAATTTAGTATAAAAGTAAATATGTATTTGCCTTGTCGTTATTGTTGTGTTAATTTTTTCACATTATGTTTAATTAAACTATTGCCGTTGTAGTATAACGAATAATGTATTTCATCATATTTAACCACATTCTGTTTGTTTCTGTAGTTTCTTTTTATTATTTTACATGGCTACTATGATAATGAAGACTATTTCTGTAAAAAAGTATGGAAAATAAGAAAAACTGAAATATTTCAAAAACTATTATAAATAGGTATAGGATGTATTGAACAAAACTTTTAGGGTTTTTATTACTCTATTAAATAACATGAAAATATACAGGATGTACCATTTAAAAAAAAAAGATATTTATTCATTTAAACTTGTTCAAATTTGAGCCGATGTGTTCAACACCCTGTAGCTTTTATTGCAAATATTAGGTAAAAAATATGTTAACTTGTCCTTGGTCTTGTTAAATTCCAAATTTGAATATATTTGTCACAAAATTGAAAACGTTATTTAGGATTGAATTGATGCTTGAAAATGTGACTTTTTTTCTTTAAACTTAATTGTCTCAGAAACTATAAAGTTTTGTTATAGTAAACCCTTAATAAAAAAGATTTAAAATTATAAGCTAAATCGAAAATACCACGTATATAGGGTGTTCTATTTAAAAAAAATACAACTTTATGCTGTCCTAGTTTTTTGGCTCACCCTGTAGAGTCCTAAATATTTTTAAAATCTGCGTAAAAATCAACTGTATCAAACAATAAATATAGTTTCTTTGTTTATTTCACCGAAAAGGCACAAACCTACTTCATCCAATCGTTGACTCACCCTGTATATGCGTAGAGTTGGGGGTCTGTTCACTGCGACCTGTTGAATCTATTGTGCCCCGGCGTTTGCTATAACTGCATGTCGAAAACTGGAGAAAATATGGCTCTTTTTAAATTCCCTAAAAATCCCTTAAGGTAGACATTTAATTATCTGTTGTCAAAAATAATAACGATATTAAGAAAAAGCCAAATTAAAAAAAAATAAATAAATAAATAAAACTTGATTTATTTTATTTTTGATCAGTGTAGCAGCAATATTTTTCCTAATTTTAACACAATTTCCCAGTGTAATACAGAGGGTCGTAGGGGAACAAGGTCACAAAAATTGGTCCCTTCAACTTCAAAAGCGTCATAGAAGTTGTCACATCTGTTTAATCTGTGTTACAATTTTCAGTTGTAACTATACAAAATACCTACATCATATATTCGAAAAAATAAAATAAAAGGGTAAGATTTCTAAAGATGGAACGGGAAATACAAACTTAATTTACACCTATTTTGCTTCTTAAATGTTAATACGAAAACTAAGAAGTATCTTTATTTTTAAACGACTTGGAAAAGAAGGAGCTTCTCCATTCAACCGCCATATATATTTTTTATATATGTACGTTGATTACTACAGAACAGCCTCACCGATTTGAATGACATTTTTGCCCTTTTTTCAGGAACTTGTTTCGGTGGTTTCATATTATTTTGGTCGAAATTGGTTCAGTGAATTTCAAAATGATACTGATAATATGGTGGACAAAAAATAATTTTATCAGATTTTTTTGTGAAATTGGTATGGGGTAATATATAACAAATCTAAAATTATGTAAAAAAAATAAATAGCGTATTAAATATATTTTACATCTCTCAATTTTGTTCAAAATTTGTTGCTATGGGGCTTTTGAAAATATAAATAACGAATTTAAATTTTTTTTCAAAAATTCCATATGGCAGATGCGATAGGGCGGTCTAAATATTTCATATTTCCACATTGTGACCAAACTTGGGACGGAGGATTTAGAAGCTGTAGATTAATATTAGATTAAAAGTTTAAAATTATTTTTTTGAAAGTTCAATATGGTGAGTTAAAAATTTTATGTTATTTCCATACTTTCAAAATTGGTATTAGTGGGCTATCGGAATTATAAGTTACGAATCTAAAGTTCATTATTTAGAATTTAATATGGCAGATACAATATGGGGGAATAAAAATTTACATTTTTTCGATTTTGTCTGGATTGATATTGGGGGGTTCTTGGGGCCTATATGATAGATCCTAAATTAATTTCTTCAAACTCAATATGTACGATAAAATACGTTGGATTAAAAAATTTGCAGATCTCAAATTCTTTCGATATTAATTCCTTAAAATTCAGGATGACTAATTTACTATAGCAGATTAAATATTTGTTCGGTACCGTTTTATTTAAAACTGGTATTTGGGAAATTCCCACAATCAAATAATTTTTTGTTCGTCAATTTAGTGTGGTCTAAATCTTTAGATAAAATGGGTCCTTTTTAACGAACTTAGAAACTCAACTCAATTTAAAACTAAAAATCGAACAATAAAATTTTTATGAAAAAATGAAATTTTAAAAAAGCGCTAAAAACCGAAAAATAACATTATAATTTTGTATATAAAACTGAAATTCTTGAAGTCGGCGCCAAATTATTACTAAATCAATCAAATAACTAATAATACCAGATACATACAAGCTATGGTAAGAAAGCAATTACGAATAAAGTACAATATTTCTTAATCGTTTTATTTGAGTCACATTTTGTCAGGTATTAATTTGGCGCCGACTTCAAAAACGTCAATATCATATGAAAATTTATATTGTTATTTTTCACTTTTTAGCTCTATTTAAAAGTTGGTTCAATATTTTAATAAAAATTTTATTAAAATCCTCCATTCAATATCGTTTTTTCAGTTATTTTATTTGTTACTTAATAACACTACTTTACAACCAATTTGCGACTGTAATGTAAAACGCAGTCATTGGTTAATTTTTGGTCTCTAAATGCGAAAATGATGGTAAAAATTTTCTAACATGTAAGATTTTTGAGTTATGATTTTTTCAGCAAAAATGAATGAATATTTTAATTACATTATGTTAGAAAGTAATTTGTAACATAACGGAGCACGACGCTGCCAAATATACGTTTTCCATAAGTTGGGGATATTGTGCACAATCTGGCAACATCACCTTGAGGTGTTTAGGGATGACAAGTCAACCACTAAGTCTCAACCCCCAAGGTTTTAAAATAACGGAAATATCCATTTAAACCTATATAATTCCAAATTTCATTCTGCCCCGTAGCCAAATCTACCTATAGATTGACCTCTATATATGAGAAGTACGCCGTCGTTTTTCGAACTTCCGATACCCGATATTTCTAACAAATATCAGAAGTTCGGAACGGCTATAAAAGCAGCTGACCGGCAGTCATCATCAGTATTGATTTAGCACAAGTAGTGGTCAGTATTAGATAAGGAGGCGCAGTGCGTGAACAAGCCAATAGGGAGAGATTTGTATTAGTGTTTTCTTTGTGTTCAATAAACTTAGTTGACGCCTGTAAATGTAGTATCACATCTATGAATCGATGTATGCGACAGTTCAAAAATGTCTAAAGAACAGAAACGTGACAGTGTAACCCCCCTTCCCGCGGATAGTTTCTGCTACATATGTAGTCAGTTTAACCCTAAATTGCAGAAAAGGACAATTAAGACTAAAGTAGTTAATCATAAGTATTTTGGATGTCTTATTGGCGAACAAGATCGGGACTGGTCTCCGCAAATATGTTTCCAAACCTGTGCACCAGATCTAAGTAACATGTTAAATGACAAACGGTCTTCTAAGCTTTTTGCAGTTCCAATGATATGGCAAGAAACAATTTAAAGGACTGTTACTTTTGCATGAAATGTATGATAATAAGGCAGAACCCGATAATGTATCAGAAAAAGATGATTGTTATTTTCCCTAAAGTGAAGGAAATGCATCCCATTTAATCGAACAACCTGAATTAAATGATCTAGTTCGGGACCTCCATTTGTACAAAGAGCATGCTGAAGCATTAGGATCTACATTACAACAATGGAATTTACTAGCCACTGCAACCAAAGTTTTTAGGATACTTAACCAGGTGCTATCCTGGTTTTTTGACTCTGTAGGATAAAATGTGTGTTTGTATGGATCCAAATAGTCTTATGGAAAAATTAGGATTTCCACATAATGGGGATGAATGGCGCTTATTTATAGATTCTTTTAAAATAAGTTTAAAGGCAGTTCTGCTCCATAATAGTAACAAAAAACCCTCTACTCATCCTGCAGATGCAGTTGACATGAAGGAAACATGCGAAAGTATGTCAGTTATTCTAAATGTAATAAACTATGATACATATAAGTTGAAAATATTTGGTGACCTTAAAGTCATAGGATTATTACTAGGACTTCATGGTGGATTTACAGAGTACTGTTATTTCCTTTGTCTTTGGGACAGTAAAGCAACACAGAGTCATGGCTTCCGAGAGATCAATATTCCAGGTCAAGCTGACACAAAGAATATATCTCTTGTTTATCCCAAAAAAGTACTGTTACCTCCATTACACATTAAAATTGACTAAAAATTTCGCTAAAGCATTAGATAAATAAGGAGATACGTACTTACCTTAAACAAATTTTTCCTAAACTAAGTAATGCTAAGCCTAAGGAATGAATATTTGTTGGACCACAAATTAGAAAAATAGCTGCGTGGAGTTCTTTTACTTCTACTTAAAAGCTACTACAAAATAGGCTGTCGCATATCTCTTAAAATACAATTCTTGCACCCTATTTAAATTTTTTTTCAGAAAATTTAAGAGCAGTTAGTGACGAGCAAGGAGAACGGTTCCACCAAGACATATTAATAATGGAGCAATGCTACCAAGGCAGATGGGATCCAGCAATGATGGGGGATTATTGTTCGTTTTTTATGAGAGAAAGCGATCAGGAATATAAACGAAAGTCGACATTTGCCAAAAAGTTACGTACAAAAGATTTACTATAAATGTATTTTCATGTGTATTTTTGTAAATAAATCCTGTTTTTCTTATAATATTTTTTAAAATTATTTTGAAGTTATCTGTAAATATTAAAAATAACTGATACATTCTATATTTCAAAACCTATACGTGTTGGAAAATTTTCGTTGTTGAATTCGCAATTAGGATGCTTTAAACTCCCACGAACAGCCTTTATAACATCAGTCGCAATTTATTTTTGTATTTGTTGACTAATGTAATTAGTAAGTTTCAATCAACCGTATCATTTGTTTGCATACGTAAATAAATTTAAAAACTACCATTTAATTAAATATAATTAGTATCTATAATTGGCAGTTATTGTTAATTGATAATACAATGTTCCTCAGTGCATCAAGCAAATATTTTTAATGTTTTTGTGCGAATAGCAGCAAAAAGTGTTTCGTCACTTAATAAATTTTATTTACATTTACCTATGTCAATGTATAATGTTTTATTGTGTCACATATAGGTTACAACAAGTTAAACATACAGATTTCATATACATATATCTATTGATAAGAGTGGGATATTATTTCAAAATTCTCAGCAAGTTCTAGAAGGTTCTCTGTGTAGCTCCATAAAAATATTTCCAAGTTAGCTTAACTGCAAAGTAGTTGAAAATTGAAAATACTGTGGTTACCAAAATTTTAAATGATTTTATTCGCATACAACTTTTAATAGGAGTGAGATATCGTGATGAAATTTATAGTGTTCTGAGACACCCTTGTGGGTTATTCTGAAAGAAAATATTTACTTTACAAAGGAATTAAAACTAAAAAAAAATGTTAGTGAGCAAACTTCTTAATTGACTTCATTCGCATATAACTCTTGACAGGAAAGAGCTATTTTGATGTGATTTTCAGCATATTGTTATCACGATTCAAATTTCAGTTTAAGTTTACTACAGCTAATTCATTTAATTTTACATTTTTGTTACAAATACTCACATTATGGACAAACACAATATCCTTTTCTTCAAGCATCTCTCATAAATTACTTAAATAAAAATATACCATTTGTCGGTTAAGTTGCATTTTTTCTTGGTAGAATATATTACGAATCCCGTTGTTCTACCTATTTGAAAATTTCTTTCTCAGCTCAGTTATTTTTATCTTCCTGAATTTTGCCTATGTTCTTACACTACAAAGTATTGTTTTAAATTACATTTGATTATCGGTTTAACCATCACATTCTTTGTTTTGCTTGGTATTTACTACACTACGTAGTTATTTTTATAAATGCTGAATTTATTGCTATCTTTTTTCAAATAAATCTCGATTTTCCTGCCTACTATTCCAGTTAAATTTTTCCTTTTATCCTTACTTATGCTAGTTTTCTTGTAATTATTTTGAATAATTCCGTAAATTTTGTTTTCATTACATTATGGTTAGGTCATATGTCGCAATCGAATTTGCATCAACAGCTTACTTTACACTATTCATCGAAGTCATTCTATGTTTTTTTGGGTTGCATTTCTATTTTAGGGTTTGCCTCAGCGAAATTCTAATCTTTAAGGTCCCCAAACTTTCAGGAAACTTATCCCTCTATCTGAAAAGTATTTCTTTAATTTAAAAATAATTGACGGGGTACTTAGTTAATTCTGAGCAGAAAGAGTTATCGACTAATGAACTGGTTTATGTAACAAATTTATTTCAATTGACTGTTGTTACTCAGGACATTTGTGAGATTTCTTTCAAATGAGTCAAAATTTTGAACGTGCCCCAAGGGGGTAGTGCTACGTGCATACATGGTCTCTGATATAAATAAGGTCGAGGCCATAGGCCTTGACTTATACTTTTCCTGTTTGATTCGACTGAAGAATCTGTAGACTTGTCCATCTCAATTTTTTCAACCATCCTTTGGGATTTTGGGTTGGAAATGCGTTTATTATCCCGATACTTGACTTTAGTTTATTAGTTACTTTATCTTTTGCCTGTTTAGCGTTTTTAAGTTATTTTTATCGAAATAAATCTAGAGACAGGGATTTTAACAGTCCTACACGGTTCAACGAAGAAACTCTTATAAAACCCCGATAACAACTTTGGAGTTTTTCTATCAGTTCTTCCTACGGTTTTTTTACTACTGCTATCTTTGTAATATTTTTGCTTATAGTTTATCTTTTGCATTTACCTTCTTGGTACAACCATTCAGTTATCAGTAGATGTTTCACTAGTACCTACAAATTTTACCTGAGTTGCAACCTGATTTGTTCGAGAGTCACAGCTAGCAGTGTCACCATCGGATTGAGAGATAATTTTTTTTTGTATTTTAATGATATAGTCCAAACGGTGTATATCGTTAAAAATTTAGTAATTATAACGGTTTTTATTTGCCATACATCCAAAAAAAAAAAATGTTCCTCGTATAGAGTTGTTCATTTCGATTTCCTATCTTCCTCTCGGAGTACAGAAAAATAAGTTATTTCTAAAATAAACTAACATTTATATTTGTTTTTTAATTTTTAATATGTTTTGTTACCTAAAAGTTAATAATCCTACAAAATATCCCGTTTATATTTTAATAAAAATATGAAGGTTAACACACTTACCTACTCCAGATGCAGTAAGAGTCGTAAAATACTAAAACATTTAGTGGTCTTCTCTCCTTATTTTTATCCATAAACATAAAAGAGATAAAATTGCCTCACAGGACCGTAACAAAGAATAAACACAAAAAACAGCTATTTTCTTTGAGAAGAATTTAATACATAATCTCACCTCAGAATAACGACGTCTTTACTTCGACGTTCCGTAATAACGGCTATAACATATTATTATACACATTTCATTGTCAACAACATTGTAATAGTCTTATAATATTAAGATATAAAATAGTTTAGACACTTTGTGCTATTTAATATTGTAATGTTTAGTATTTGTGACTTTAAACTCTAGATGCACTTTATAGTGCTTGTTTTTATAGGATTTATTTACGTTTTCTGACTGGACCTTTTTTTTGGATACATATGAAAAATTTTCATCAGATTGAAAATATGCTGGTAAGTAACTAATAAGATGTTTTTTCTTGTGTTATACTGCAGTATCTCTTTCGAAGACATTAAAAAATATTCTGTGGACTTTATTGAAGTGCACAGTATTTCAAACTTATTTAAATGGACACTATATTAAAACAGCTTGTACAGAACCTAATTAGAAATATTTAAAATATTTTACCAAAGAATGGCACACTAGCTGAAAACAAGGGAAATTATTCCTTAAAATATATGTCTGAAATGTTTAATTTTGGAAGAAAAAAATTATAGGATAAGCAAAATAGCACGCACCCATAAATTTTTTAGTGTTTTTTATAGGAACGTTTTAGATTTTTGGGTAATTATTAGATTTAGTGAAGATATAGGAGGTCATAAAACACGATTCTGTGTTAGTATTTTCAGAGTTTTATGTTCTTTTTCTAGAAAACACAGATAGTACTTTCACTTTTGGTGTCATTTTTTAACTAAGTGGTTATTACTTTGTTACAGCCACAGATTTTACGTTTATAGAAACCTTTATGTTATATAAAATTTTATAAATTTGCACTTTTTTAATCAGAAAATTTAAAAAAAAAACACCAAAAAAGTTTGAAAATAAAATCTCTGATTATATCTGCTAGAAATATAAAATTTGCGCTATTGACATAGCATAAATATGATTATGTAAAATTTCTGAGGATCTTTTGTACATTAACGTTTTTTAATCAATATGTCTAGGTTAGTTTCGGTCAGCTCAAGTTTGTTTTTACAAACAACAATTTAAAAAATATTGACTGAGATAGATAATATTTATAAAATCTCGCAACGTCGCAACAAATATTTAGCTTTTTTCTGTGTTTTTTAGAAAAAGTAGGGAAAACTGTGAAAAAATGAAGTTCGAATCATAGTTTATATCCTCGAAATAGGGGGCAAATAAATGTTTTTTTTAAATACGTCATTTTCTTAAATTTGCATTAAATCCAATAAGTACTGTTTATTGCTTTGCCACATATTTTATTTTGTTCATAGTTTCAATGAATACAAAATTTGGCAACACTATTAACAAATTTGAAATTTTGCCTATAGTTTTATAAAAAATTATGGGATATTCCGCAAACTTTGTTGAAATTTACAACAAAATAAATATAATTTAGAGTTTCAAAAAAACCTAATGACAATTAGAAGTGGGTGAAAATAAAACAATATTTGCTTACATACTTTGTTATATGCAAGTCTAACTAATAAAACCATTGTAAAAAGGGTATTTTAAGGTAGTTTTTGGAAAAAAACAAAATCGGGGCTCAGTTCTCAGTATAATATACTCTCTAATATACAGTACCCTATCATTTTTCCAAACTCTAATCTATATGGAGGCCACTCTTAACAACTTATATTTGTATTTTAGAATATAGAGAAACACCCTTCTTCTCCAGGTATGGAGAGTCCCAAATTCCGCATCATAAGAAGCTGTCCTATGACACAAAAATGGATTAAATTTACTTAGAATTATGTTAAAACCAAGTTGCCTAATTGTAATCCAATAGAGGTACATTTTGGTTATGTTTATTTTTATACCTAACAGTTATTGTTTACTTTTAGTTTCCGGGATATATATTTTGAAGCTCTTAATTTTTATTTTTGCCATATTTAGCACTAACTTTTTTCAAAATTTTATGTAACTGGTATAATTTTCAAGTAGAGAAAAATAATTTGTGGAATTCTTAAGTCTAAATCTAATTTATGTATCTCCTAATCATTTATCCAATAACCACTTTAAAAACATTTGTATATAATATGAAATTGATTTTAATCTTAGTGTTTAACACATATATTTCATCAGAGATGATACAAGAGCATATAGTTGCTTAAAATTAATTGAAATTCGTTATCTTAATTCACAAAGTTGTAAAAGCCCTTACAAATTTTTCAACTAGCCGATACTGCATATAGAAATTTCATAATCCTAACTGAATTTTTGGGAACACACATCCGTTGTTTACATAACCTAAAACCCTAATAGATCTTTAGCTTGAAACCCCTGGTTTTTGCAGTCAAAAGTCATCAAGTTACAATAATTTAATATAAAATACTTACATTGTATATATATATATATATATATATATATATATATATATATATATATATATATATATATATATATATATGTATATATACCTATAATTTTCGAAAATAGTGTTTAGTATATAAATAAATAATTAAACCTAATTGTAATAAGTTGACTTACGGTTTCTGTTGTTCTATGTCTGTATTCTTTTTTATATATGTATTACTCTATTTCAATGAATCTGATGCAACATTGTGGCATTAGATCTGGATGTCCTCGACCAAATCCCTTTCATTATTTTACACGTTTATATGTTTATACATTTATTTGCGAGGATGGGGCATGTGGAATCTTGAAATGCGGTCACTATAAGACTCAGAACCATGAGTCGTGCGTTGTGTTAAATCTTACGTGTTGGAACACACATTTTTTTAAATTTCTGTATTTATTTTTAAGAAAACCAGGTTATTTATGAAGATGATTAAGTAATTATTTATCTCTTTATTCAATATTTTTATATCTAAACTACTCCGGTTATTGCAGTCAGAAGTCATAAAGTTACAGTAATTGAGTATAAAACACTTATAATTTCTAGGATATTGTATACTTACCTATTGTTTCTAAGAACACTGATTTTCAATTAGACTACCCCAATTTTGTTACACCTAACTTTAGTATTATAATAAAAAAAACTTTACAAACAAATTGCGTATAATTTTTGTTATTGGAATAGTTACCAATAATTTGGAATATAAACGATTTACTTTATAAAATAAATAAATAAATAAATAAAGCTTTTATTGTTATAAATTTCATAGATGAAACATTATGTCATAGGTTCAATTACATACACACCATAGAACACACATGCACACTTGTACCTTCAAGCATCACCCTACTAATTCTAATATTAAAAAGAGTAGATCTAAACTTTTTAGTAGAATAAAAGTTTCTACAATTTCAAAATTACTCGCTAATAGCAACACATTAAAAAGGCAATACCTATTAACGAATGTACTAATATGTAAAATAAATTATTTTTGGGAGTAGTATATGTCTCACTGTAATAATATTCTAAAAGAGGAAATGAAACTTAGTTTACTCCACTAGTGTGTTAAAGAGCTCAAGTTCAGTTCTGATAAAGTACTCTACGTGTTTCGATACCATAAATTTTTTAACATCAGCAGTAAAATATATAAATTACCAACAGACAAAATAAAGTCTTAGACCAGAAAAAGCACTAAAGTAGTAAATGTAAAAGAAACGCATGTAAATCGAATTAGGGGTTTTCGAACCTTATAACCTGTTCAATAAAAATAAAAGTTGCCCGTTATTCTTTTTTCTCGTATATGCAGGCGAAGCCGCGCTTAAGTGCTAGTAAAAAACAAGCTAGAATCTGATCAGGTAATGAATTAGAAACAATCATTATTTTTGGTCATATCGGTTTTACTTGATGTTCAGTTTGTTTTTTTTTTTGATTACTTTAATCCGCTATTAAAATCTCTTATTATATTTAAAATTTAACGTACAATAACTAACATATCATAGGCATTTAAACTTCTCATTTAATAACCCTATACAAACGGGAAATAAAATTATCGATGTGTCTATACAGAAGGAAGAACTTCGATTTTAAAATTTTTGTGTATAATACTTTTCTTCCTTAAATTTCTTGTTAAATAACAGAAGAAGGAAATACTAGAATCGGTCTCTCCGATCCTGTTGCAGTTGTTAAAAAAAAGTCCCCAGTTTGGTGTATTTGTCAAATTTTAACTTAAAGATATACACCGGTTTGAACTATAACAAATAATTAATTGAATTGAAATTTTTTCTCGCTGGCGTGACTAGTAGCCTGAACTCTGGTAATTTTGCTTTAGATTTTATTAATTAATTGTTGAATTTCTTCTCATTTAATTGTGAGGTTTAGGAATGAAATACCAACGCAGCATCGTAGAGGATACTATCGTGGGGGATCCCGTGAACATAAATTTTATTGAAAAAATAACTCGGGCACATATATCACATACCACCACGCATAAATTACAGGAAAAAATTAAAGTATTTTTTATTCTTTATTAAGGTTACCAAAAAGACAGTGGAATGAAATTTTGAATTCTTCATGAAGACAAATGAACTTTGACATTCTCAAAATAGGAAATTATAAAAGTAACTACTATATAGTAAATTTTTGTACGTGATATAGATATGTATCTTGTAGTGTCTAAATTATTAAACATATACTTAAATTAAACCAGTTATGCAATCTCTTGTTTAGTCATCAGGAAGTATTTTTATGTCAGATCAGGCCAGCTGATATACGTAAGGAAATATCAATGAAACAGTAACAGTTGAACAATGCATGTCTTGAGTAAGCAATATACACTTTTATCAAGAGGAAACGGCCCACCCACAATCGACAATAATTTATTATTTTTATTTAATGCATTTTAACAACATAAGCAATTGTATGGGGTGAGTCAACTATTTCATGACGTAAGTTTATGTCTTTTAGGTAAAATTTACCAAGAAACTATATCTACTGCATTATGCGGTAAACTTATACACGCCTTTTTTAAACATTTGGGACTTTACAGGGTTTGCCAAAAAACGAGGACAGTACAAAGTTGTATTTTTTTATAAAACTCTTTATAAACGACTCATTTTTTCGATTAATCCTATAACTGGGAATTTTAATTTTTTATATCACTTTTTTCAAATGGTACAGCCTGTATTTTTTCATTTTATTTTGTAGACTAAAGAAAACCGTACAACTATTCTTCAATTTGTCGTATCTATATTTCTAGTAGTTTTTGAGATATTCCGATTTCTTCGATTATTATTCTTTTTGCAGCATTTTTCTTCTAAACTCGTAATAGCCACGGAACACAAAAATAAAACATACACAAAACAAATACTATGGAAATGAATATAATGAAAAATACAACTTTGAAACAGTGACTTTAATATAATTAAATAAAATGAAAATTTCATTTTTATAATAAAATTGAACTGACTTCTAAATAAAAGGTTAAAAAGCGAAAAGTAACAATATAAATTTTTATATGAAATTGATACCTGACAAAATGTAATTCGTATAAAATGATGGAAAATACTTAGTGATTATTTGTTTCATTTAGTAACAATTATTTTTCGTATCTTAGCGCTTCTATAGAAGTTGATTCAATTTATATTTTTCGATTTTTAGTTTCGAACTGAGTTTAGTGCCTAAGGTCACAAAAAAGTACCTATTTTATCACACATCACACTAAATTGAATAACAAAAAATTCTTTTTTTTTTAAATAAAATTGTACCAAACAATTTAGTCCGCTATCTTGAACTTTAAGAATTTAATTTTAGATTTGTAACCTAGGTCCTCAAAACTCCCTAATATGAATATTGAAAGGATTCAAGACATGTAAATTTTTTCGTCTTACATAGTTTGTTCTGCATATTAAGTTTGAAGAAATTAATTAAAGATCCATAATATACTCTCCAAGATTTCCCAATTTCAATTTAGATAAAATCAAAAAAATGTACGATATTAGTCCCCCATTGAATTGTAAAAAATTAATTTCATATTCGTAACTTACAATTTCGAAAATGCCCTAATGCTAACTTTGAGAAAATAATGTAAAATTTTCGACCCCCAATATTTTAAACCCATATTCTAATATTAATCTAGAGCCTCGATAATTTTCCAGTACCGATTTTAGACATAATCCGGAAGTATAAACTTTTTAGACCGCCATATTAGATTTATAAATAATTTTAAATTCGGAATATACAACCACAAAATCCCTCATGTGCCAATTTTGGACAAAATCGAAAGATGTAAAAATTTCAATCTGCCATATTGTATATGCTATATTGAATAAATAGAAAAATAATTTTAGATAGTTATGTACGACCCCGAAAACTCCCTCAAATTAATTTTGGAAAAAGTCGGACAATTTTTTTGTCCGCAATATTATCAGCTCCATCTTTGATTTTACTGAACCAAAACAGATCAAAAACTTCCAGAATATAATACAAAAAATTTCATTTAAATCGGTGCCGCCGTTCCGGAGAAATCGACATAGATACATAACAAAAATACATAGAGGTCGAATGTAGAAAGTCCTTTAAGAAGTCAGTCAATGAATAACATTACAACAAAGCAATAGAATTTTTACTTTTTAAATAAATAGGAAACATTTTTAAATCCATTAAATAAAAAAAAAATGGTAAAATATAAAGGATACGTATAACTTACTAATTGCAAATAATTAATTGCTTGTTATTAATAAATATTCGAATTAATGGCCTCTTTATTGAATTCACGTCTTTGATCTTTTTTTTCGTGTCTTTCCAAACCATGGACGAAATTAGTGGCGTAATTATTCCTCAGGTATTCCTAATCCTGTTTCGCATATCTATAACCCTACGGGAAGAAATAATGGAATGAGATCGCAAGACTGGTGGCTAGTGAATGAAAATTTCAAAACTTGGTTTACTGAAGATTCCATTATTTTTTTTAATGAAAGCTGCTTCTATAAATTTTCTTTTTTTCACGTTGGGTTCCATATATATTGCCGCAGCATTAAACTATTTTATATGGTGTTGTTTATCCCAGGCGTGTTCTGCAATACCTGATCTAGACGTTTCCCCTTTTTTTGTATGAGTTTTATGTGCCTTAGTCCTAACTTCGAGTGATCGTTTGGTTTCTCCAATATACATTTCACCACACTCACATAGAACTTTGTAAACACATTCTTTCTTATCGGTACTTTTTGGTTTTGTTTTTGTTAAATGAGCTCTAACTGCATTTCCTTATTTAAAGGCTGTTTTTATATTATAACAATACTTAATCAATCTTTTTATGTGAATCACATTTTGTCATATAAAAATTTATATTGGTATTTTCCGCTTTTCAGCGCTTCTGTAGAAGTAAGTTCAGTTTTTGATAAAAATGTTGTTTTTATTATATTTAATTACAATAAAGTCGTTGTTTCAAAGTTGTGTTTCTCATTATATTTATTTACATAGTGTTTGTGTGTGTGTCTGGTTTTTTTTGTTTTCTGTGTCCATTACGAGTATAGAAGAAAAATGCTGCAAAAAGAATAAGAATCGAAGAAATCAACATATCTCAAAAACTATTAGAAATAGGTATACGATAAAACGAATAAAATTTGTAGCACCATTATTGGTCTCTAAAATAAAGTAGAAAAATACTGGCTATACCATTTGAAAAAGTCATATAAGAAATTATATTTTAATTTACAATTTTTCGAACTTTGACCAATATGTGGAATAGTTTTTATTGCAAATGTTCAGTAGAAATAGTTTTTCTTGATAATAACTTTGAATATATAATTTATAATTTAACTTTGAATATATAATTGATAATAAATTAAGAACGGTATTTACGATGGAATGGATGCTTGAAAAAGTGACTTTTCTTTCTTAAACACAATTATCTCAAAAATTATAAAGTTAATATATATCGAACCTATAATAAAAATATTCCAAAATTATACCTTAAACGGAAAAGATGATTCGTGTTCTCTTAAAAAAAATACAACTTTATGGTTTCTTCATTTTTAGCAGACCCTGTCGAGTCCCAAATATTTTTAAAATATGCTTATAGGTTAACCATATAATACAGTAAATATAATTTCTTCATAATTTTATCGAAGAGGCATAAACTTACATCATTCAATCGCTGACTTAACCTGTACAATTTAATTCATAAGAAAGGTATTTTGATACAGAGAGCTAAATAATCTTAGACAATCTTAATGTAAAAGGAACTTTTTAGAACGACACGGATACCATAATGTTTTTTTCAAACTGTTCCCGTTCTTCAGAGTCACTATCGTTACATATGTTTCTGTAAAATTCACTAAGAAAATCCAATCATGAAGTTTGGAATCACATTGTGTGAGTGCTATCACTATTTAAATGTAGTGACCTGACTTGATTTTAGAAATACTGCTGAAAGCTAAACTTAGGCCCGAAACGTTGAAAAAAATGTATGTAATAAAAGGAAAAATAATAGAATAATTATTTCAAGAGTCAATATCCCAAGAAAAAAATACAAAATATAATTGCCCCAAGAGATCCACGAGAGGAAGTTCATTGACCAGCAAATAAAGTTCCTAAGGAAGATGTTAATATGGCAAAAGAAAATTTTAGTAGTTTTCCACGGTATTATTGCGTACAAGCTACATATCATAAATATCTCAATAATAATCTAAATTTAAAAGAAATATAGGTTTTGTAAGGAGAATAGTTTGGTAAAAAAAATTCCAATTGAATCACAAGCGTTTATAAATTCATTTTCAACATTCTTGTAAAAATCTGCAAATCATTATCGAATGTAGTGAGCCTAATTCCCAACAAGAGGTCCTTGAATAAAAAGAATTGACATTTATGAAAAGCTGAAGGCACTGAAGATCTTAAAGATTCCGTTAGATTGGCGACAAAGATGGATGCTACCAACTCCAGTATCGAATTCCTAATTTTAAATTTTTTATTTCGAATAGTATACAATTCAATATCGTTTTCTTCAAAATAACTTCCTTGGGAAGCCGCACATCGCTGGAGATGGTTCTTCCATTTTTCATACCAGTACTGAAACTCGGTCCCTGGAATAGCATTCAGTAGGTCAGCTACAGCCATTTAAATGTTTCCGAGTATCCCAAAATGGCGTCTCTTGAGGCGATTCTTCAATGTCAGAAGAGAAAAAAGTCGCAAAGTTCCAATATTTTTATTGGCCAAAAACTCGTTTATTGAAATTGATGTGTGAAAAAATGCAGTATCATGATGCAACATCCAATTGTTCTTGATGTGTGGGTATTTAGCTCTGAGCCAAAATACCAAATAACTTTTTATATAATTAAATTACACGTCTTAAAACTTAAATAAATGCCTACAAGATTGGTGAAGTTTATTTCCTCCTGAGAAGTGATTAATAATTATTTTAAAAAAATTATTTCTTTTAAAATTATTTTGTTAATTAATTAGAATTCTATTTAGCCCTTTAATAAAAGGAGATAAAGCCTTCGGTGATATTAATTTTTTTTTGTATTATTTTCAACAAAAAAGGAAAAAAATAATAAATTAATTGATAGGGATTGGCTCTGAGGCACAAATTCTTTGTGGAAGATTCCATTGTTATCAAAAGAGCAAATCAACAGATATTTGATCTTCCATTTAGTCATTCTTGCTTTTTTGAGCCTTAAAGAAGTTGAAAGGAACACTTCATGCACTGGCTCTTGGTCTCCAGATCGTACTCAACCACCCAAAACTCGTCGCCAGTAATGACATGTTACAGAAAATGGAGATCATTTTCCATCGATGCTAAAAAGTCAAGACACCTTTTCCTCCTGATGTCTTTTTGGTCCTGCGACAAGTTTTTTGGAACCGCTTTTAAACAGATTTTTTTTTATATTTATATCATAAGCACAACAAAACAACCAATAAGAATTTATAATGTCTATAACATTTAAACCGGGTATAAATTTTATATATTTTAAAAGAATCAGGGGATTAGATTTTTTAATTTGTCCGGAAGTTAAACTCTTTGGTGAATCAGGAGAAAAATATTTTTTTAAAATGGAAAAAATTTTAGTTGTTTCATTTTTAATGCATTTGTTTTCGTTGTTTTTCATTATAAATCTTCTTGACACTAAATTTTATTTATAATTCACCCAAATGTTGTGAGATATTACAACATTTGGGCAAATAACAAAAGTTATTTGGGGAAAACTACATTTTATACGTTATGTCTGAGGGCGAATATCTCGGGCATGGTGACGTTTGTCGAAAACCAAATTATGTGAACCTATGATGTTATTTTCAAGTGAACTACAAGCCACGGAAAGACTGCTAGCCTTTTCTGACTCACCCTGTATATTCAAAAATAATCGCGTTACCTGAAATTTTGATACATCAGTTTATTTAAAAGCTTCGCAATATCAATTTTTTGTAATATTCCAATGGTATGAAACGAATCTCTTATTTGAGACCCAATTTAGAAAAAAATTAAACCCACAAAAAACAACATTATGCGGAACATGAAAAACATGACATTTGTTTATAAAAATTAAACAATAATAACACATTCCACGTTGAAGTTAAATACACCGGAAAGAATATAATATATATAAAAAATATTATTATACCGGTACTAAGAAAAGAAGACAACCTTGGTCTAGCCTTGATCTTGATCTCTGTCATTACAAAAATATGAAAACAATTTTGGATGTAGCGGTTTATTTTTACTAAACTTTTATCGATTATAGGCACCAATTTGGCCTGATGACAAAAGAAACTGAAATGTCATGATACCTAATGAGTTTTTAACATAATTAAATTAAAATGAGTACACATATATTTGGTCCAGCGAGAGAATACCCATGCGTCATCAATAATATTGGTCTGCACTAAATCGAAATTAATTAGACAATACAACGTTTATATTCAAAAAGACGTGCGTATTGCACCGATGAATTAAATTAAATAGTATATTGAAAATTTCGCTATATTTTAGAATTCGCTATTAAGAAAAGTAAAAAATTACCACTTATATTACTCTTTCTTAGGTAAGTGAAAATATTAGTGAAATAATAATACAGAGAAATTTATTGAAAAGAAAAAATTATCACAAAATGTAAAAAGACGGGATTAGGACTCCTTTCTTAAGGTTTACCTGCAAACACTGCATATTTTTAATGGTACAAACTGTGACAAGTTATTTATAATTTTGCCTAAAGTTCTTTGAATGCAATATTTATAAAATCTATTTTTAAGGTTGAAAAACAACAGCAATAATAATAATCCTTAAAAAAAGTACAAAAAAAAACATTTATTTGTTTATTTATTATTTACATATAACAGGTAAATGCCCAAATAGTTCAGTAAACAAGAAATATGTCTGTAAATCCGAAAAACATTAAACTACAATAAACAAATGTATGTAATAAAAATTTTAAAACCTCACTCTAATCAAGCCTTGGAAAAGACTCAGAAATAAAGCAATAACATATCAGAACAAGAGTAAACAATAAAAAATACACATTTCACAGTTCGTCTAAGAAAACAACTCTTGGATAAGGACTATTCATACTTTCCATATACTTTCGAAGAAACGAGCTTTTACACAAGTAGCTCATATTGTTTCAATTCAATCTTCTCACGTCAGCCTTTTTATACTTGAATCTCAGTTCCTTAAGCAGAATACTTAAAGACGATATATCTAGAGACACAATCTCTTTATTGGTGAGATCAATATTTAAGTTTTTTAAATTAACATGCTTTTCTAAAAATAAAAAATAATAAAGACATTAAAATTATTACATATAGACCAAGGATGCTACTTTCAAGGTTAACTTATATTATAACAGAGATTATACTCTTATTTTCTTGGTAGATATTGTAGCAGGCGCGGATCCAGGGGGGAAGGACGATCTCCCCCCCCCCCAAGAGCTTTGAGTTCAGGGAAATAGACCCGATATTGCCTCTTGTACTATAGTTCAAGAACTAGAGAGAGTAATAAATTGTTTTTACCCTTTTTTTTCTTCGCAAACTACCTGTGTTCTTTAGTCCGGTATCTTTGGCTAAATCTGTTAGACGCATATATTTTTCATAGGAATGGGTTAGAAATTTTATAATCAAAAATACCGGTCTATGATAATGGACTATTTGGGTTGAATAACAATAGATATTTCTATGTGTGAAGTGTTAAAAAGAATTTTAATCATTGCCATTTGCGTCGGAAGGAGGTATTTATGGTATTGAACATTATTTGGGTATAAAACTAAAATAAAAAGTACTTATAATATTATTCTATTTCTTATGATTTCTTAATAATTCACTTACATTAGAAAATATAGATAATTTTGACATATTCAACACAAATCACACTGTATTTTTATTATTTTTAATTTTGGCATAGAAACCGTTTTATGCACATTCAGACTAATACGTAGCCTTTTTCTCTCAAAAAGTTCTAAGTTATAATTTAAATACTTACAAAATACCCATTGTCAAAAATACAAGAAGTTAAAAATATATAAAAAAATAAATTCGTCCATATAATATAAAATTTTTTTGGGGGCTATCGGTCATTTTATTATTAATTAAAAACCTTTCTAGGACGTTTTAGCTTATTTATTTCTTAAACCATCTGCAGAATTACAGAAAATTTAAATAATAAATTGTGTTTACGCTGGTAAACAATACGTATCTAATTCGTAATCAAAGTCAGTGAAGCTATTCGCTCAAATTAATTATAATTGGTTCCTCTATCTCACCGATCATGAGATTGAGTTTCTACATTTTCTTTTATTCCTTTATTATATAGATTTTTCCCAATCTTCTGTAGTAACTTTATTCAAAAAAATCATTCAAAAGTTCAGTTAAATTACTAATTTTGTAAGTTGTGTATATTCCTAGCAACTCTACCTTTTACTTGAGAGAGATATTTCCTTCTCCACCGGACATTTTCCGGACGATCTGTAAGAATAGATTTCCTATCTGGTTTTCTCAGCAAAAATTAAGTTCTCTGAGGAATTTCCAGAGCTCAGTTCTTTTAATTTCAGGTAAATCCTGATCTTCATTGATTTTAGTTAGAATTTTGTCGACGGTCGCGATCTGCTTCTCATAATAAAATGTATGTACAACTTCTTTTATTGCAGTTTACATCTCTTCTTCCAACGAGTTTTTTTATCTGCCTGTGATCGAATGTAGCTTGGGAGTACTAATAATTCCAGTAATTCTTTTTCTCGTTCAGTATTCGGTACATAGTAGATTTTCCAACTCCTGTCACGTGGGATCACTTCTCAATAGAGCCTTTAACATTATTATCTAGATATTGATATCTTAAGGCATCATAATCATTCATCGTAATAAGTTTTTCGTTGAGGAAAAAATGCCCTGCCCCAAAGAGAGAGGCTGGATCCGCCCCTGTATTGTAGAGTGTATTTTGAACTTCTATTTTGGATCTTTCGGGAACATCTGTGGTTTCTGTTTTCGGCATGGTCTATTTTTCCAGGAAAGGAAATAATTGGGTTGCTTTCTTTCCTTTTCGACATGGCATATAGAGTTTTTCTTAAAATTTTAAGGGCAGCGTTTACTCTCTAAAAATAATGTTACCTAATTGAAAATGTTTATTTCCAAAAATAAAATTATTTTTTTAGCTCTCTAACAGATGAAACTAATTCTACAGGACCATCGTTTCTTTCCTCGAAATACTTAAACAAATTAAGCACAAGCTGTTGTGTTTGCCTTTGAGGAGTTCCACCACGCATTATCTAAAAGAACAAATCAAATCTCATTACTTTATTCAAATTTTTAATGCCTGATTAATGCAACTGAACAAAGTAGTGCGAAAGACATTTTAGAATTATATTCGTGTGTCGGGCATTTGGACAGAGAAGAAGGTTAGAAATAGTTATACGTCTAGGTCTAGTTTTTTAATAAAAATAATACATACTTACCGGTAATAAATTATAAAACAATAGCTTTTATATAAAACAATTTTCTGTTTTAAATTCACTTGAATACTGACTGTCCATAAAATAAAGTTTTGATTGATGTCAAAAGAAAGTCTTTATTCATAACACGAAGTGACTCCTTTCTCTTTTTCCACTTGTTCTACCCATAATGTCAGATTTTCTGCGACGTATGGCTTGGATTAAAATAGGTTAGAAGAATAATATTGTTCCGGACGGCCGATTTTCGAACATACACTGTATTATTGAACACACTATTATTTTAAAATATTTTTATTGTCAACCTTACTTTTGACACTTGTCAAACAATTTCAAGTTTCATGAACGAACTCTCAAACTAAACTGACTGCGAAAGTCGACCTAGACCCTTTATATACCCTTTTGGTCGATACCGGAAGATTCCCTAATTCTCTAGAAGGATTTCCATACTACATGGGGTAATCAAAATAAGAAAAAGGAATAATCCGGCGATTTCTAGACCTTCTATCATAGGCGTTCCATGTTAAAAATAAGGAAATCGAATTCTCTAAAAAGTTCCAGACCTTCTTTCATAGTCGTCTCCTGAGGAAATTAATAAAGGTAAAATTAACAAAATAAATTATGAATTCGTAGAAAATATACCTAAAAGCTACAAACACCAATTAATGCTACGAAATATAAAACGCTACAAAGTTCGTAACAATATTTTGTTTTCTGCCCTATTATTATTTCTATACAAATTAAGATGAACGGGTTGCAAAACTGTCTTTGATATGTTCGTAGATTGATGACGCAAGGGTATTTTCTCAATGGACCAAATGTAGGAAGTTTACGTTGTTATAGAGGGACTGGTATATTTGGTACTTCTACAAGAAAATAGATTTATTAAGAGAAGTAACGTAATAATAGTGGACATATCCTGAAAGTAAATAAATATCTATACATCTATACATATAAATAAAATTAAAGTGTCTGTCTATGTTTATCTGTACGAGCTAATCTTCAAAACAGCTGAACCGACCTTACAAACATGAAGAGGGGATTATCACAAGTAATATAGGCTACTTTCTTTAATTATTTATTGTTTATAACAATTGCATTTATGTAATATCAATTAATCTCCTTTTCATGGCGTTTTCACACAAAGTTAGTTGGATAGCATTTGATTTAAAGAAAAAATGACTCTCATAACTTTTACTTCCCAAGTTTCATGCTAACAAAGTCGCGGCTAAATGCTAGTATTTAGTAAACAACAACCGCAAATGTATACCAACTATTGTAATTTCCTTAAATAAATTAATTGTCTTTGTATCTGAAACAGCAATGCTAAAGCAAGGTGTGACAATAATAAAAATTTTGTAGGTACAAACAAAAAATTAATAAAGTCATAAAGCTATATATTAAATTTGATGTAGATTTTTTCGAGGTAAAATATTTTATATTTCAAATACGGTAATTAATAAAGTCTATACAGTTTATTTTTAAAGTTCCGTGTAAAAAAAACAATAGTCTAATGTTATCAGCAATTTCCTGGCCTTGTATATGGTTGTTTCTACAAAGTAAGACAACTTTTCACAGATCGGTCACGCCACATTTTGTCGCCAAAAAAAAATTAATAAAAATAGATAAAATTATAGATATACCTCATTTATTCGTAATAGAATCAATATGTTGGATAAACATATATCAATTAATTATCTAATAATCAATTTTTATATTCAAATAATATATAAAAATGTATTTAAAAAGAAGAAATTGAAATTTAAAACATTACTAATACAATTTTTAATTTGGCATGATCAGCAGACACATTTTATTGCATAGATTGTTATGTTTCAATAAGCAGTCGTTTCATACATGAAATAAAATGTGATATTTTGTAATTTAATTAAAACGTAAATAAGAATGTTTCATTTAAAATAGAAATAGGAGAATATCTAAAAATTCTCATATTTTTGGATTCGGAGAATGTATCCATTCCAAATTCTATCATAAAGTTTGTTTGTTCAATTATAGTACGCAATCTTCACAGAAGGAAAAGGATGGTAATTTATCCCGAGTATGCTGTGTTACCAGGTATGAAATGCCAATGACAGCAAAATAATTTTTTGCCCTTCAAATAAAATATACAATGGCAAGCCATTAAAAAGAATAAATTAGAAATTTAGTTTCTTCTTCTTAGTGTGCCTTGTCCACAGAAGATGTTGGCGATTACGACTTTTGCCCACTTGATTTTCCCCAATGCCGCTCTAAATATTTCAGTAGATGTCATATTTATCGATTGTAGTAAGTTTCATAACTAGGAGTTGCGGCGTTCTCCTGGTCCTCCTGGCCCAAAAAATTTAATTTTCGTCCTTTAACACCCACAATTAATTCTCTTTCCATTCCCATTCGGTTAAATATTTCTAATTTTATGATATGCGATGGAAATACTACATTTCAAATGATTTGATTCTCTGTTGTGTTATTTCTGTGAGTGTTGCAGCTTTTAAACCATATAACATGATTTACAGTTATAGAGAATGCTACACATGACTACGTCAACGAACGCATTCTTAGGATCACATTGAAGACAAGCTCAGAAAAAATTCATATCCTCAGTGTATATGCCCCAGGCAGCAGCAGGAAAAAAGAAGAAACAGACATCTTTTATGAGACAATGCAAACGGAAATCCACAAAATACCATCGGATGAAAAGACTCTAATATTGGGTGACCTAAATGCAAGAATAGGCAATGAAGTGATAGATGGGATCAAAAACAAGTACAACGAAGACCATATTAACGAAAATGGAGGAATCCTGATTGATTTCTGCACAAGCAACAACATGAAAATAAATAATACATTCTTCCCCCATAAGCCTCAACACAAAATAACCTGGCAAAATACCAGAGGACAAAATTCAATAATAGATTATGTGATATCAAATAAAGTTTTACATCCAACACAAGTATTAGACGTCCGTAGCTTAACATCTGCAGAAATAGGATCCGATCATAGATTAGTACTATGCAAATTAAGACTTAAAATACAACACAAAAAGGAAAAGCCACCGAATATTAAAAATAAATTAAACATTGAATCGGTAAGTGATGAATCAACCAAAGACTTGTATAAAAAGAGACTTGCAGAAAAGATCAAAGACAACTCTATTAAAGATTCAGATGATGTTGAAGAAAGCTGGGGAAAAATCAGAGGAAATATAGATTAATCGGCCGAGGAAGCATTGGGATACAGAGAAGTCAACACAAATTCTAAGCCGTCAGCTAAGCACTGGTATACTCCTGAGGTAAAATCATTGGCAGCAGAGAAACGACAGGCTTACCTCCGATACAGAAATAACAAGTCAGAAACAGAACACAATCGATACAAAGAAATAAGAAACAGAGTAAACGCCGACATAAGACAAATCAAAAACGAATATTGGCGAAGGTTCACAGTAGATATGGAACATGACTTGTATGGGGCACAAAAGAAGGTATGGAACATGATCAGAAGAAGGAAACAGGATATAAACGAATATACACAATCCCAAAAAATTTCTGAGCACGAATGGGAAGAACACTTTAAAACACTATATAGAAATACAGATCAATCACAACAGAACAACTACCCACCCGAAAATGCATCTGAATATGACGAATAAACGAAGGAAGTAAGCCTCCAAACGACGAAAGACACGATAGCCAAATTAAAAACGAGAAAAGTCCCAGGACCCGACAATATTCCCAACGAACTAATTAAATATGGTGGAAATGCATTACACGAAGAACTAACAAAACTCTTTAACAAAATAATTAAAGACCAAGAGATACCCCGAGATTGGAAGAAAAGTATAACAGTACCTATTTTCAAGAAGGGTGATAAGAAAACTATAGACGAATATCTTTATTAAATTCAATAATGAAATTATTCACCAAAATCCTTGAAGGTATAATAACTTACTATTGCAGAATATCAGAAGAACAGCAAGGTTTCCGCAAAAACAGATGTACAGTAGATGCCATATTCATCGTAAGACAGATAGCAGAGAAATCTATTGAATTTACTAAGCCGGCTTTTATGTGCTTTATAGATCTCACTAAAGCCTTTGATAGAGTGAGACTGGATGATATTCTGCAAATAATGCGAATTAAAGGCATCCCAAACAATTTAATTAACATCGTTGAACAGCTAAACTCCAACACCACAACACAAATCTCAGTAAGCGGCAACCTAACTAAGGATGTACCGATAGCATCGGGCATACGACAGGGGGACTCTCTGAGTCCATTACTGTTTAACATAGTAATGGACCAAATAATTGAGAACGTCAAAAGAGCGGCACCAGGGTACAGAATGAATACCGGGGAAATAACAATAATATGTTACGCTGATGACGCCGTCATAGTCTCGGAAAATGAAGACGATCTCCAAAGACTTCTATTTGCATTCCACACCATAAGCAAGCAATTCAACATGAAAATATCCATCGATAAAACTAAGTCAATTGTAATAAGCAAAGTGCCCTTAAAATGCAAACTAGTAGTGGATGACAAACCAATAGAACAACTCATGACCTTTAATTACTTAGGAGTTGAGATATCCGCAAACCAAGACAGAACAAGAGAAGTAAGAAACCAAGTAAACAAGGCAAATAGAATCTCAGGAAGCCTGGCGGATATAATATGGCACAACACATACATGAGCAAGGACGCAAAAACAAAAATCTACAAGACCTGTATTCGACCGATAATGACGTACGCAATAGAGACGAGAGCTGACAACACAAAAACAAAATCAATTCTAAGAACTGCCGAAATGAAAGTACTAAGAAGAATATCGGGATACACATTAAGAGATCACATACGCAATTCAACAATACGCGAGGAACATGGAATGCAGGATATAGTAAGATGGGGACGGAAGCGCAGAAGAGCCTGGAATGAGCACGTAGGAAGAATGGCGCAAAATAGGATAGCGAGAATCGCCCGAGATGGAACACCGGAAACCAGAAGACCAATAGGTAGACCACCTAAAAGGTGGAGAGAGTCCTGGATTTCAACATCGAATGAAATGAATGAATGAGTTGGAAAAAACAGGCTGTAAGCCTATAACAAGAGGAAGAAGAAGAAGAAGAAGAGAATGCTACGCATTTTTTAGAAGGAACTTCATGCTTTTTCATTTCCAGAAAGTGTTTCAATAGAGTGGTCCCAGTCTACCCTTTCAAGTGTGGGCGTATTTTAATGTTTATCTTTGTATTGGGGTTTTTACTAACCGCCATTGTTGTTGTATTGTCCGTATTTAGTTTCATGTCGCATTCCTCACATGTAATAAGAATCCTGTTCATAGATTTTTGAAGGCCTTCTTTACTGTCTGTTAGAATGACAGTATCACCGATACAACGAATTTTACTCACACTCATTCCATCTGTCATAATTGAAAGTGCTTTATTGAAGATTTCCTCTGAATAGACATCCCTGACGTACGTTTTTTCTATTTTTATAACGCGATTCTCAATTTTAATTTGGGCGGTTTAGCTCCAATATAAACGTAATATTTGTAGGCCTTTGCCACCAATGTTACAAGATTGCAAAATTGCCATCATTTTCTCATGATTTACCATGTCAAAAGCTTATTGAAAAGCTATGAGGCATAGGTAAACATCAGAATTAACATTCATACATTTTTCAACTAGAACACGAATAGAGAATAACACAGCTCCACAAAAAAAAAATCGAAATTCTGTTTTCAAGGACCTTACCTACCTTACTATATGTAATCGAGCATGCTGAAACCGGATCCGAAGTCCAAGTAACCCCAGCGCGTCAGGTTTTTTCCTAAACTCAAAAAATTTTCTAAAAATCATAAAATTTAATAAAAATCCAATATCCCACCAACCCCTCAATTCCATAAGCTTAAAACACCATAACTCCAAACCTTAAAACTCCATAACCCTAAACCCTAAAACCCCATAATTCAATGAAAAAGACACCAGTGCAAGAAACATCAATGATGTCAAAGACTACATAAACACAAGACTTTTACCGCTTATGGACGCCTTGGCAACTATCTTTTCCTTTCCAACTTTTTCATAAATTTAATTATAGTAAATTTTATTATAAATAAAAGTGCTAACAGTACTTTTATACAATTACAATCTGGTCCATAGGACCAATGAGCAATTTACTTTTATCCCTAAAATACTAGAGTTTACTCAGTCTAAAGTTTACCCATCAGTAGTCCTTTAGGTTCTGTCTATTTATTGCATTATTTCTTCACATGCATTACTAGTCTTTTCACTGATCACACTAACTCGAAAGGTTTTGTTCTTTTAAGTCTCCGCACTAACTGTGAATTGTCAAGGAGCTGGATAGCCTCGGGATTCACATGTTGATGGAGTCGATCTTCATGACTCCTGGCGAACTTCTTGATTACGTTATCAACGGTGTCCATCTTAAGGTCCCTGTGGATATCTCCGTTCCTTATGTACCATGGGGCATTAACTATGTTCCACAGTACTCTGTTTTGAAATCGTTGTATTATGTCCCTGTTGCTCTGTTTGGTACATCCCCATATCTGTATACCATAAGTCCATACTGGTTTCAATATTTGCTCATATATGAGTAGCTTGTTATGTAGTGACAGAGTGGTGTTTCGTCCAATTAGCCAGTACATTTTTTTGTATTTTATTCCCAGTTCTACTCTTTTCTTTTTAACGTGAGCTCTCCAGCGAAGCTTGGCGTCTAACGTAATACCCAAATACTTAGCATTATTTGAGTATGGAATTTGTTTGTTATTTAAACTAACTGGAACATATTGCACGTTTTTGTTTGTAAAGTTAACATGGGTTGATTTTGTTTCGTTCAATTTAATACGCCATTTCTTTGTCCAATCATAGATTTTATTTACAGCTGTTTGTAATTTCTCTGCTGCTTCTTCACTGGTTTCTCCTACAGCTAGGATGGCAGTGTCATCAGCAAAGGTGGCTATGATGTTATTTTCTAGTATAGGAATATCACAAGTGTATAACAGGTAAAGGATCGGTCCTAAGACACTTCCCTGTGGTACTCCTGCTCTAATTTCTTTTAGCTCTGAGTAGGCATCTTCCTGTTTAACTCTGAAATACCTATCTGTGATGTAAGATTCAAATATTTCGGAGTATTGCTGTGGTAAGTATTGGTTTAATTTATGAATCAAGCCCCTATGCCATACTTTGTCAAAAGCCTGGGCCACATCCAAAAACACTGTGGAGCAGACTTTTTTCTTTTCTAAAGCATCTTCTATTATATTGGTTATTCTATGTACCTGGTCTATAGTCGAGTGCTTATGACGAAATCCAAATTGATGGGATGGAATTAGATTTCTTGTTTCTATTATTGGCTTTAATCTTTTGATGAGCAATTTCTCGAATAATTTGGAAATAACAGGTAATAGTGCTATGGGCCTGTAAGACGAGACTTCGTGTGGTGGTTTGCCAGGTTTTGCGATCATAATCACTTCAGCAACCTTCCACAGCCTTGGAACATACTTCAGTCGAAAGGCTGCATTTATTAAATTTGTTAGTTTAACTATAGCTTTCCTCAGAAGTTCTTTTAATATTTCCCCAGTTATTAGGTCAAATCCTGGAGCTTTCTTAGGATTAATATTTTCTTTTATTTCTTTCTTTATGTCCTTCGGGGTAACTAGAGGAATTTCCGCATTATCTTGAAGTTCTTCTGTCCATGCTGGTTCTTCCCCATTTTGTTCATTGGGTTGGAATGTTTGCGCTAGGTGATCCGCAAATCTTCCCGCCTTTTGCTTATTATTTCTTGCCCATTTTCCGTTCTCTAGTCTAATTGGGGGTAATTGGGTAGTCGGTCTTTTTAGATTTTTGGTCGCTTTCCAAAGTGAATAATCAGTATTTTTGTCATCTGTTAATTCACACAGGTGGGTATTGATAGATTCATTTTTAATTTTTTGAATCTCTCTTTTCAACTGTTGACTAGCGTTATTTAATATAGTTTTATCTTGCGGCGCCCTGGTTTGTTGCCACTTTCTTCTCAATTTTCTTTTTTCCTTAATTAATTCTCTAATTTCTTTGGGGTAGTTGTTACCTACTGTTCTTCTTTCAATATTTGGTGTGTTATTCCATGCAGCTTGCTGTATATTATCAACAAGTAACTCTACCTCGTCATCCAGTTGCTGTTTATTTTGCAGTTGAGTAGCTAGATTAATCTTGTTTTCTAAGTCAGTTCTGAAGCTTATCCAGTCTGTACCTTTGTTAACCAACACAGGTTTAGGTTCTTTTTTAATTATGTTCTCACTCATCGTTAGGACTATCGGTGAGTGATCTGAGTTCATATCCCAGCCTTCATCAATTGTAATAAAGTCTGTGGATATACTTCTGACGATAAAGAAATCAATAAGGTCTGGTACTTTATTTGGGTCTGTTGGCCAGTATGTTGGTTTCCCCGTAGACATTACATTGCTTCCATTTGCTTTGGTAGCTTTTAGGAGTTCTTTGCCTTTGAATGTGTCTAGTCTTGAACCCCAATACGTATTTTTAGCATTGAAATCTCCTCCTATTATATATCTGTGCCCAAGGGAGCTTAGGAACTGCAGATATTGTTCTTTATTTATTGAATGCTTGGGAGGACTATACATTGAGCATATGTTTATCTCATAGTTCTTGGTTTTGATGCAGATCGTAGTCGCTTGAATGTGATCAGCCTTATATTCTAACTCCTCATGATGGGCTATATTATCTCTAACAATAATGGCACTTCTGCCCTTGGCAGTATTTTCTGGATGTATAGTGTGATATACTTTATAGCCTTTAAATTTAATATATGATTGATTTGTGAAGTGTGTCTCTGAAATAAGGCACACATCTATTTGCTCTGTGTCCAGGTCTACTTGCAATTATAGTAAATAGTAGTAAAAAAGCAAGAAATGAAGGGATGCAGTGTTGCCGTGTTGGATAGTAAATCTAAAATACGGGTACAAGTTTTTAATCTCTCCGTCTATATTCATTTATATTTACAAGGCAAATATTTCCATGAATCAGACGATCATTTTATATTTATGTTGATGAGTTTTTATGGATATGAAACAGTACTATATATTATTCATTTTTTTAGTAGTAGAAGTAAACACTTCGATTCTACAAAATAACTTATTTGCAATAGGGTCCATAAATTATAGTTATTATTTTTAGGACAGGTTAATTATGTTGTTACGGGTTTTCACAGTTTCATATTGATTTCTCATAGACAATGGCTACAAACTTATAACCAGACCAGTAAAAATGGAAAATTTTGTTTATTTGACTAACTAAACGATTGAACTTCAATAGCAACTACATTTAAAAGTTAAACCTTTTTAGTAAATCTGGCTAACAGAATTTCGACTTTTTCTATTATAATACAATATTTGTGTAATTAATTGTGTCTTGTAATGCGGTTAACTAACTAATCATAGGTAAAGTAATAAAAAGTTGGTAATTAAAACTAATTCCTTAATAATATGTATGTTTTTTTTAAAAAAAATCATGCTTTTAAATTATACATTATATAAAAATGCAACTCATGACGTAAAAAAATACGTATTTGATATTTTTTGGCATACTCCAACATATTACAGAATGAAACAAATCAAAGGCGGACCCAAATGACCCATGAAAACATTTCCTGTAAGTAAAATTTAAAAATATTTCTTAAAAATAAGTAACAAAACTTACCTATATATAAAGCACCCTAAAAGGGCAAAATTTATTTATTACATAAAAAACCACTTTATTGTTTATAATCAACACTTTAAAAAGTGTTTGTGTTTATATAGTCTTTGGTGATGTTCTTTTCGAATGTTTGATAGTGCATTTATACCACAAACATAACAAAATTGATCCTATGTCTTTTTTTATCATCATGTTTATGTTGTCTATGGCTATGTAACGTTTTGAAGCTGTAAAGGTCAAGACACCCACCCCTACAATGCTGCGGTAACATGATGACGACACCTACGGGCCCGCTTACTCACCCTAATCGGCCGCCGATATTGATTATCTGATTCCCTGCATGATCGCCATTATCCAGGGTTTCCACTGGATCACGGAATAACTCCGTTGCCCACCGTCAATCACGTGGAGGTGCCCGGGATTGAAAACACACGAAAAAAAAATGTTTTTCTTTCAACACTGATAGAAGCAACCCTTTTAATTCGTCCATCTATGAAGTTATGGGGTTATAGAATTATGGAGTTTTTGAGGTTATGAGGTATAAGGATTACGGGGTTTTAAGGTTACATGTTAGTAGGGTTAAAGTCCATAACTGATTCAAATATATTGATTTTCACTGATTGAACGCGCAACAATACTTCGATTTTTTTTGTAAAGCTGTGTAATGCTTCCCTCGTTCCGACTCCATTCCTAAATTCAAACCGTGTATGTCCAACATATTCATCTAGTTTTTTGTAAATTTGTTGGTGGATTATTTTAAGACAAAATTTCAATATGTTGCTCATTAAACTTATATTTGGATATTTCTGTCAATTCCTAGAATTTTTCTTATTTAATACGGGCATGAAAATTTATGTTAGCCAAACATACGGTATGTCACTTTATTATATATATATATATATATATATATATATATATATATATATATATATATATATATATATATATATAGATATATATATATATATATATATATATATATATATATATATATATATATATATATATATATATGCTGGTAAAGTGGTCTTGAATCATTTGTATGTTCTTTAAGAAATATTTAAATATTTGTAAATAAAATACTCTTTGCTTTTTATTGTTTCCGTAGTTTAATAGAATTACACTCCACATATGTTTCGCCTCGTGAGGAGAACTTTTTCACGAATACATTTAATACTAAAGTTAAAGATGTGTGGGTTATTTTTTAAGATTCTTTTTATTCGTGTTACTCTAGTAAATTTAATACTTGGCTTTTATTTTCGAAATGAGGCAATGTAAAGTTTAAATCTATGGAATCATTATAATCTACACACTGCGAGTAGATTCGTGAATTTTTTTATATTATTTAAAATTCCTCTCCATATTCTGTGTGTCTAGTGTTTATACATCTATCACTTTAACCTATAGATATAGCATCACAATTTGCACAATTAATTTTATATGCTCCTAATTTATTTAATTTGTCTATTTTATTCTTATTGTTAATTAACAACCTACCCATATTTAATTTATTTATAAACATAGTTTTATAATCTAAATTATTTAATCAACTACAAATTTATAAATTTGAAGTTAGCTTCTTTTGTACTGTGCGAATGCCCCTCTCTTTCATTTAACTCGGAAACTCATTTTGGTCAAACCTTACCCATTTGAGAGCAACCCTTCTTGGTGTAATCAACACCTCTCCTAGTTTGGCTGTATGTCTGTAGAAACGATATACAAGAGGCCCAAAGAAGCCATAAGTACTTGAACGTCATGAGTTACCTTTTTAGTTATATATACAAGTAATTTATTGTTTTTATTTTAAAATATCCTCCTATTTAATTACTTAATTTTAAAATAAATCAAAGCTTTATGTCTAACTGAACTAGTTATATTTTGCAATTTTGATAATTAATTAAATTTACAGCTCAAATAAACCATAATAATTTGACTAATAATACTTATGAAAACACCGAAAACATTCTGCCAGAATTAACTAACAAATTTCCCTGATTTTAATCAACAATATAACTAAAACAATATCATCCACTATGAATAATTTATAACAAATCAAAAAACAATTAACACTAACAATAAATAATTCAAATTAATCTTTAGTGGACAAAAACAATAGCAATAAAAATGGCGCAATGCCAATGGCAAATAATTAATCTATGTGATCGTTACAAATATAAAATGTCACCGAAGTATGCCATATTTTATCTACTGGAATGAAAATTACATTTCATATTTTTTAAAATTGTTGTTCGAATAATTTGTGTCCAGATTTTATTAGTTAGATATTTATTTATAAATCATATATTAGTGATATGCTTAATATATTTTAAGCCACAGTTATACCGGGTGATTCACTATGGGTGGCCATATTACTTCCTTCGACATGTATTTATAATAATTAAATAGCTTTTCCGTTGTGACTGGACATCGGATTTGTTGACATCACAACTAAATTAAGTATATTCTGATTATTGGGAACCTAACTGTCTCACCTGTTATAGGCTAGTGATAAAATAAACAATAATAATGACAAATGCACTAACTAAATTATTTTATATTTTAATTCAACCGCAATTTCCGTTCTAATTCCAAAAAAAAACAAAATTGACTTTTTATATGGTCACGGTTTTTTTAAAATTTATTCAGTTTTAAGTAGTTTCCAGCAAACTTTTTATTTGAAAATATCTTCTATTATACCAGTAGATTTAAACAACAAATTTGAACGTTGTTTATGATCGGTGGGGGAGCGGACTTTTTGATATTAGACAAACACAAATATTTTTATTTAAGTGTAAGAAAGTACTATAAATGCGAAGTTAGTAATTAAAATCAACAAATGAAAGATTTAAAAACTTATTGTTATCGAAACATATTATTTACATATTAAAGATAACATAATAATTTACGCAACCAGAAACTCATACTTTTTTCATCATCACAACAGGACCAATAAGGTAGCGATCAATAATACTTGCCCAAAAATGTATTTTAAAGTTATGTTGATGATGTGCAACATCTGCATAAACATTTTCGTTGTGCAGATCTTGTAAAGCACGCTGCGTCAGTAAACAAAATTTTTCTATCAAAATTTGGATCATGAATTCTTTTGTTTCGAATAAATTCACAAAATTTAAGGTTCATGGGGCGATCAATCGGTAAAAGTTCTTGAACCTTTTGGACGTGATACGAATGTAACAGCTGTTCTTTTAAAATGTAATTTACAATAGCTTTAGGGATATCCAACTCACGTTCTAAGCGGCCGATACTAATACTTGGTTCTTCTTCAACTCTTCCCAAAATTTCCTCTTCTTTTTTGACTGTTCGAGTTGTTCAAATACGATCCCTGTCACCAAATTTTTTCTCAAAGCTGTCCGTTTTTCTAAGATGACGCTCAATATTGGTAAATGTTTGATGGTTGATATTCGGAAGTAATGAAATCTTTCCATGTAAACCCTAACACTTCGATGCCCATTTCCTTCACAAACCCCATACACTAAGAGCATGTCACCTTCTCGGAATGCGTAAAGTTATCCATGTATAATAGTGAAATAGGTTTAGCAATTTAGAGTGTTGATCTTACTTTAGACGACTTCTTAGACAGTGATGGCAATTCGTCAATAGTCAAATTATTAAATGTCATAGCAACGAAGTCACTCAAAAAATGATTGTTACAGTTATTTTTTTATTATTACAGTTAATCTGGTGTATGCATGTAATTAAAAATTTATTTTTTTTTTGGCGAAATTGCTCTTCCAACGAAAAGCTTCCAAATACATGCTTTTATCCCATAGAAATATTCTGTTTGTCATAACGTGTTGACATAGAAAATCAGAAGCAATGTTTACCGCTAGAAAACGACATATTATAGTGTTAGACCACACACCAAAAATCATTGAATTCAGTTTTCAAGAAATCAATATTTTCTTAAAATTTTGACGTCTTCTACCGCCTCAACGAAACAGTATAAGTTGACTTAAATCGACCTATTTTGACGTCAAGACTCTTTCAGTAAACGTTGTACTCATTTTCCGAACACCCTGTAGAATGACACTTTTCATTTTTCCCATGCAGTAAGTATATAGAGTTTATAAAATACGTTTTCAATTTTAATTGAAACACCCTGTATACTTAATCTAATTATGATTAATTTAAGAACCAAATTCCCTCTGTTGTACATATCTGTTTGCAATACTTCAAAAACGGATATTTATTAGATCACCATGGATCATATTACACGTGAAAAACACCATTTCACCAATTTTCAAACACGATTTCCTTTTCAAATTCACAGTTCAAAAAGCATTAGTGCTTATGGAACGAAATCCAGCATTTTCATTCGTTTATTTTAACTTTAAAGGCGTGGCCTAAAAGTTACTATAAAACACGTCGATCACAAGCATCGCTCTTCTCGATTCAACATCCATCAGAAGCACAACAAGCAACGGCCGTAGCGGTTACCAGTTCCAGTACCTTCATACACCAACCACGACGATCTTTCTGAAGGCACCGAAGTCTTCAAAGAACGTCCAGTCTTCGCTTCAGTAAACATAAAATCATATTCTCGGAGTCTTTGGGCGTTTAGTAGCTATCACTTGCACTTAGATAGTGAAAAACCAAAGATTCAAGAAGATTTTAAAGCGAAATGCAAACAACTCGGATTAAATACGGTGTCTGGGAATTCCCCTTGTATAAAACATAGTGTTGGACTTTAGGTAGTATCTGCATACGAACGCCTAGGTAAGTTTTCACAACTACAGGGCTCTCAGACACTATAGTTCGAAAGTCGGGTGTTATTCGTAATTGTATACACGAACTGGTGTTGCAATTACGGATCACCGACACAAACTTCGCGATTTAATTCGAATTAAACATGAGTTTCCCAATACTCAGACAACATAACCTCAAATTCACAAATATGGTATAATTTCCTATATCATATTTTTTTCAGAAAACTTCATTCAAATTTGTCCAAAACAAATTTACTTTCATTCATTTTAACACTCCTATAATATTATTTTATATTATATTCAATTTTCGCTTAGATAAAATTTTCATATTTTTTCTAAGTCCACAGTTACTAGTACTGTTTTAGCATATTGGTTAACCATACATTTTTCACAGCGTTCTATTACCCATATTTATTTTGCGGATTTGAACACAAAACTTCTTTTAATCTGTTCCTTGTTACCCCTATAGTTTTTAGCTATTTTCCGATATATTTCAGAACATGAAAACGCCTTGTTTTCGGGATTGTTATGGGATTACCCGGGAAAAAGGTCGGTTTCTGAAATATTATTTTGGATTTTATTTTATCCCTCTTCAGCGAATTTAACTGCGGGAATTAAAGGCAACTTATGAGTTACGAAGAATTATAAGATGTATCCCTTGCGAGAGTTAAATGGACTGTTACATTTACGACGTTTAGGAATAGATTACAAGGAAAGATATGTACAGATAGTTATAGTTACACACATCATACGTTAATAAACACATGGGTAAAAATAACGCTAATACTTCTTATTGCGGAATAAGTTTTATTCTCAATTTTCAATATGCGCATCATCTTACAACCTCGTAGCGGATTTTATATTCAAATTTATGCATAATTTTCATGCGGAACGTTGTACAACAATTCTCTTTGCGGAAATTTTTATCATAAAATTTTTTTCCAAATTTTCTTTGCGGAAAATATAAACAAAACAAAAGGCCTATAAACTCAAACACTTGCAAGTTCCCCTGGCTAAGTGTTATTCACCGTAATACTTAGTTTAAACAATTCTTGATTTTCTCTCAGAATCTCAACCTTGGAGCATTCCAAGCTCAAACATTCATCATGCTTTATGCATCGCCGACAAATGCTTATTTTTGGAAGCAAACTTTACTTCAATTTCCTGAAGTAACAAGAAGAAACAAAAGCCCCTTTTATCATTCACTCGCCTTTGCCCCGGTGAGCGAGAAGAAAGGTGAGGCGGCCAGATTTCCTATCTGGTCAGGTGGTTTAGGAGGGACTCTCACCGCACCCCCCTGCGTTGCGGTTCAATAAGGTAGAAAAAATTTAGAAACGACTTTTCACTTTCTAAATCTACCTTATAACAACGACAAATAGCGACCTGGTGGAAATGAACCACGATAGCGCTCGTTACAGGACCAGACACGCATCACGTTATGGTCTAGCGATATAAATTTATACTTGGAAACGCTTCGCCTACGATTGTTATGGTCCCTGCTTTATGAAGATATCGTATACTATAGCAATTTTAGGAACAACATCAGACAAGTCTGGCGCTTTCGACGACTGACTGAAATCCGGAAAGCTCGATTCGACACGCGTTCAGCAACCAAACCACACCTAAATAAAAAAAAGGAGGCGTTTCTATTAGTGCGATATGGCATCCCTGGTTCAGGAAACTTTGCGGACAAGCTATATTCCTTTCGCAATATAGCATCCCTAGTTTTGAGACTGTTGTATAGGTCGGGAATGAGCAAACATAGACCGCTTATGCATCAATACACGAACTCAACACAAATTGCAGGTATGAATTTATTGAACTAGATTACTCCAATCATTCAACGTTAATTCAAGACTTCCAATATCATTCAAGAGAAAGATATTCACACGTTCATTAAGACTCAGGATCAGAATATTCCTTCTGGCTGAGCAAACATAGCGTTTGGTTATTAGAAAAATAACCTGGCATCCCTGAAACCCATTACATTATGCAACACAGCATATACATATATAATGCAGCGAGATTTTCATAAAACATATGATATCTCAAATACAACAACAAATTACCGCGATATTTCACGCGAATATATAATGTGATAGAAGCATTATATCCCCTCGATCGAATACAATGTCATTCGTCAATCAATAATTTGTTGTATCATCATTTTTGCGGCAAAACTTCATAAGAAATAAATTGGAACATCCTCGATTATTTCTTTAGGTCTTCAAATCGCCAAACATAACCAAAGATTTACACGTTGTGGCGCCATCTATGAGTCATTTGACAAAGTTGATGAAAAGCCCAGTTATTTCTTTGGACTTCAATCAAATTTTTCAACACATCATTAGAGTCTTTAGAGCTCAAACAATCATTTATTAAGTATCAGGATCGGACAAGTTCTCGTCTACTGAACTTAATAAATCAACAAAGGTCTGGAACACAAACTGGAACAAATCACACTGGAACAAAACAAATAATAAGGAATTATGGTACACCTTATTACATCACACATTAGCACAGTACAACATCGTACAGCTATAACAAAATGAGTTTGAATCCCTCGTTAAAAATTCACAAAATGAGTTTGAATCCCTCGTTAAAAATTCACAAAATGAGTTTGAACCCCTCATTAAAAATTCACAAAATGAGTTTGAATCCCTCGTTAAAAATTCACAAAATGAGTTTGAATCCCTCGTTAAAAATTCACAAAATGAGTTTGAACCCCTCGTTAAAAATTCACAAAACGAGTTTGAACACCTCGATAAAATTCATTCACATAAATTTAGTGCCAGAATATTCATTCTAGACTAAATAATCACATTTGGCAATACAATCATTCGGCGAATAAGAACTATTCGTTAAAGATCAAAGCCATTCTTCAAAAGGAAATCATTTACACTTCAACTCCAATCTCCACTCTAGAACATCAACAATGTTAAATATTTTTAACAACTTTCACTTCAAGTTGAACAGGCTAGTATAAGATGGTATCCAATCAGATTTGGTTTAACTAGTGTAAGGTTACCATTTTCTCAAAGATAGAAAGCCTCAACTCACAAGTTGTCTTGCGCCACGCTCGAAAGGGCAGATCTGTGGAACAAGAAAACGGGCACTCCTTATACAGGTTACCAAGAATTGAATCATCGAAATACTGAATGTACAAATCAACTTTGAATCAACTTTTAAATGAACCATCATTTATCAAAACGTGGTACGAAACATATATGAGCCAGAAAGCCAATATGTACACCACATACAATTTTCAAAATTCGGAAGAAAATTTCACTTGGTACAATTTCATTCACTCTACTTGAACAGTAGTCCACCTATCACTTTCACTCGTCGATAGCAGCACCAAAACAGTTTACAGCTTGAGGTCTGACTTGAGACTCACTCTCTTCTAGATATATATATTCTTTGTTTAGTGACATCATCATTAGGTTAAGTTTAGGATTAAGGTCACTCACGTTATTATCATTTGCACCAGATGAACCAAATTCACTGGCCACGCAAAGTAATAACACAACATTCACGTACTACTTCGTCAAGCGGGTAGTTACGTCATATTATTATATTAACCCCAAAGGTAATATAATAATCATCACTGGCTTTATGTTGCGCAGAAATCCGACTAGAGTCAGTCATCGTCGCTAAACATGTGTCTCGTCATCATACTTGATATAGTAATATATATATTTACATAGAAGATACTTCATGAGACGTCATGAACTTTCACTTATCATTTATTCATTGTCATGGATATATGACACACAACGACCAAGTTGAATTTCATTCCACATATTACAAAAGACCATACGGCAAGAGCCAGTATGGCAAACATCTATTTCCATTCATTTATTATCATAACACTTACTCCCTTGAATTCTTTCCTATGATAGGATGAATTAAGTCAAGAATCAAGTGGTGAGCGTTTCTAGTTGGGGGGGTGTTGTACATATCTGTTTGCAATACTTCAAAAACGGATATTTATTAGATCACCATGGATCATATTACACGTGAAAAACACCATTTCACCAATTTTCAAACACGATTTCCTTTTCAAATTCACAGTTCAAAAAGCATTAGTGCTTATGGAACGAAATCCAGCATTTTCATTCGTTTATTTTAACTTTAAAGGCGTGGCCTAAAAGTTACTATAAAACACGTCGATCACAAGCATCGCTCTTCTCGATTCAACATCCATCAGAAGCACAACAAGCAACGGCCGTAGCGGTTACCAGTTCCAGTACCTTCATACACCAACCACGACGATCTTTCTGAAGGCACCGAAGTCTTCAAAGAACGTCCAGTCTTCGCTTCAGTAAACATAAAATCATATTCTCGGAGTCTTTGGGCGTTTAGTAGCTATCACTTGCACTTAGATAGTGAAAAACCAAAGATTCAAGAAGATTTTAAAGCGAAATGCAAACAACTCGGATTAAATACGGTGTCTGGGAATTCCCCTTGTATAAAACATAGTGTTGGACTTTAGGTAGTATCTGCATACGAACGCCTAGGTAAGTTTTCACAACTACAGGGCTCTCAGACACTATAGTTCGAAAGTCGGGTGTTATTCGTAATTGTATACACGAACTGGTGTTGCAATTACGGATCACCGACACAAACTTCGCGATTTAATTCGAATTAAACATGAGTTTCCCAATACTCAGACAACATAACCTCAAATTCACAAATATGGTATAATTTTCTATATCATATTTTTTCAGAAAACTTCATTCAAATTTGTCCAAAACAAATTTACTTTCATTCATTTTAACACTCCTATAATATTATTTTATAATATTATATTCAATTTTCGCTTAGATAAAATTTTCATATTTTTTCTAAGTCCACAGTTACTAGTACTGTTTTAGCATATTGGTTAACCATACATTTTTCACAGCGTTCTATTACCCATATTTATTTTGCGGATTTGAACACAAAACTTCTTTTAATCTGTTCCTTGTTACCCCTATAGTTTTTAGCTATTTTCCGATATATTTCAGAACATGAAAACGCCTTGTTTTCGGGATTGTTATGGGATTACCCGGGAAAAAGGTCGGTTTCTGAAATATTATTTTGGATTTTATTTTATCCCTCTTCAGCGAATTTAACTGCGGGAATTAAAGGCAACTTATGAGTTACGAAGAATTATAAGATGTATCCCTTGCGAGAGTTAAATGGACTGTTACATTTACGACGTTTAGGAATAGATTACAAGGAAAGATATGTACAGATAGTTATAGTTACACACATCATACGTTAATAAACACATGGGTAAAAATAACGCTAATACTTCTTATTGCGGAATAAGTTTTATTCTCAATTTTCAATATGCGCATCATCTTACAACCTCGTAGCGGATTTTATATTCAAATTTATGCATAATTTTCATACGGAACGTTGTACAACAATTCTCTTTGCGGAAATTTTTATCATAAAATTTTTTTCCAAATTTTCTTTGCGGAAAATATAAACAAAACAAAAGGCCTATAAACTCAAACACTTGCAAGTTCCCCTGGCTAAGTGTTATTCACCGTAATACTTAGTTTACCCAATTCTTGATTTTCTCTCAGAATCTCAACCTTGGAGCATTCCAAGCTCAAACATTCATCATGCTTTATGCATCGCCGACAAATGCTTATTTTTGGAAGCAAACTTTACTTCAATTTCCTGAAGTAACAAGAAGAAACAAAAGCCCCTTTTATCATTCACTCGCCTTTGCCCCGGTGAGCGAGAAGAAAGGTGAGGCGGCCAGATTTCCTATCTGGTCAGGTGGTTTAGGAGGGACTCTCACCGCACCCCCCTGCGTTGCGGTTCAATAAGGTAGAAAAAATTTAGAAACGACTTTTCACTTTCTAAATCTACCTTATAACAACGACAAATAGCGACCTGGTGGAAATGAACCACGATAGCGCTCGTTACAGGACCAGACACGCATCACGTTATGGTCTAGCGATATAAATTTATACTTGGAAACGCTTCGCCTACGATTGTTATGGTCCCTGCTTTATGAAGATATCGTATACTATAGCAATTTTAGGAACAACATCAGACAAGTCTGGCGCTTTCGACGACTGACTGAAATCCGGAAAGCTCGATTCGACACGCGTTCAGCAACCAAACCACACCTAAATAAAAAAAAGGAGGCGTTCCTTAGTGCGATACCTCTTAGGGATTAATTGTTTATACTTTTACAAATATTTTCAGTTTTTAACCATTTCAAAATTTAAAATTATTTGCGAAGCTATTAGTCTAAGTCAAGCAAGGTAAATATATTGACGTAAATTCCGAGATGGACGAGTCCTGCTCAGGCGAGTTGGCGGTAATGTAAGAACAAACCTTGCATAAAATGTAACAGCAAAAAATAGGTTTGAGCCATGAGGGAGGTCAAAGTTGGCTAAAACAGGTTTTTTGAATCTATAATCCAAAGGGACACATTTTGGAAAAAAAGTTTCAAATAAAAGGTGTAGAGATTTTAAAAACCTACAATTTGAGCTTTTTTGCGTTTATTTTTGTTAATTTGTTATTAAAAAAAGGCCAAAAAAGCACTCAAAATCGTCGATTTCTTTAATATCAATTAGTTTTTACTAAATTAACTTTTTGCACTTTTTGGTTTTTAAAGGGAAGCCCTCGTCCTTCTGAATAAAATGATATTCTATAAAAAGTAAATCAGATAATTTGTTGCTGAGATATTGCTATTTGTTTCTAAGACGCGAAATGTTGATTGCCAAAAATTTTTTTTGGGTGAATATTTTGACCTCAACAAAGGCTCAATCTTTTAGGGGCAAATGAAAAAAATAATTCTCTATCCTTTAAATATCGCTTTAAAAAAAGGAGTGTTTTTTTTTATAAGGAAATAGAGCACTTGGGCGTGCTAGAAAACTGAACTCGCAGCTTCAAATCAGCAGCGATTGGAAAACTTCGCCGTATTTCCGCAACAAATGGATCAATTTCGGTCTTTTTTTTAAATCTGGGGTAGCTCGAAAAGTTATGAATATGGTACACCCCCTTTTTAGAGCTGTATTATAGGGGTTGAAAATTAATTTTTTTATTTACCTCTAACAAGATATGAAAATTTAGACCATCACGAAGAGATTGAGCCTTTGTGGAGGTCAAAATGTTCACCCAAAAAAAGTTCTAGCAACATTTTACGTCTTGGGATAAACAAATAGAAGTATCTCAGCAACAAATTACCTGATTTATTATTATAAAATATCATTTTGTTCGAAATGATGAGGGCTAGTAGATTAGTAGTATTATAAATGATGCAATTATTAAATCTTACAATATTTTCAAGCGCGCTGCGATTATCCGAGAACTTGGACTCTCAGCGAGAATCTGTAGCCAACAGAAGAGCCAAACAGGAATCTAAAAAGGCCAGAAAATTGAAAAGAGCTGTTTAAAAGGAGTGACGAGATATCGCGGCATCAATGGTAGACCTCGTGTTCGATCCAAGGATCGCAGAGTGAAAGTAATTCTAAATAATATTGGGTTTTGATGCTGAAGCAGTACTTTTTGCTTTTCTCTCGAAACCTCGTTTTTCAAATTGGTGGAAAAAATATCTCAAAAGCTGTTTAACCGATTTTGAATAAGTTTAAGCCACAAAGTCCCGCGTTAATTTTTTATAAAATTTCAATACAAACAGCGGTAATTTCTACAAAAAAAAATTAAAATATTTTTCCTATTCTACATCTTTGCCTCTACTTTTGTTACTAATAATATATTTCTCCATCCTGTCTCTTTGGGAGGGGCGGTGATATTACAATATGACAAGTGAAAGCAAGTTGTCTACGGGGGAGGAGACGCGAGCAGTTCTGAATTGAAGTTCTTGATGGGACGATTGCAAACGAAAGCGAATTGCCCGGGGGGGGGGGGGGGAGGATGCCAGCAGCATTCACATTCCGAGGTAAGAGATAGGGTCGGGTCTATTTTCCTTAATTCGAAGATCTTGGGGGGAGGCAATCTCCCCACACTGCCCCTCCACCCTTGATTCGCGCTTTAGTTGACGTCTCATATCCTTATAATTTTTTATTTTTTTTATTAGTTTTTTTTTTCAAATTATTTATAAAAGTGCTAAGTATAATATGTACAGTATTTTTTTATATATTTATTAGCGGCTTCAAAAAAGAACTAAAATCTTTATACCAATTTTTCAGAGCGCCAAGGTAGAGTAACCCCTTAAATTGGTGACAAAATAATTGTAATTAATTTTATTTCGGCCTACTTTTAGTCTAGTAGTAGTGGTGATGAATTTTTATATTTCTTTGTATTCTACAACAAAACTTACAATTTGTGTATTTTGAAATTTATAACCAGTTAAACATCACAGTCTTCAAAAAATTGAATAAGAACCCCTTAGTTTTCAAGACACTATAATTTATGAGTTAACTAGATTATAATAAAAATTGCAAAAACGACCCAAGTCAAGGATTCAAACATTGTTTATATACCCTTAAAAATAGTCTTTTTTAATACAAGTTAACGGCGACCGATTTTTATCAAAATTAGTTCCACATGTTTTACAGTCAACGAATTTCGCCATAGAATTTGTATATCGTCAGAACTAAGGCCCGTTCTTTGGTCCCTAAATCACTTAATATTGTTTTATTTATATTTGAAAAAGTGTTGATAAATAATTCTATTATTGCTTGTTACATCCCTCCATTATATGCTAATTGCATTATTTAAACTAGTATAACGATCTGATTGGTACTTTCATAGTAACCGAGCAATAAAGTAAAAGTATAAATTTCTGGTTGCTTAACTTATTTTGTTATTATCAATAGAAAAATCATAACTAACAATACTGATCGATAAAAACAAATTTTTGAACCCTTTTCTTGTTGATATTAATTATAAACTTGGCATCTGTAATAATTTTTAACCCTTTAAAATACTCAAAAGAGTCACGACAACAAAATTGCAGGGCAAAAATTAGGGGAAGGCTAAGTAACCCCATACGGCAGGTTATCCAAACAAGCAAGTACGTTTCTAAAGTAAAACGTTGTTTTGGATGTCCTCTCCCTTAAACTTGAAACCAATGGGATCCAAATACGTCGGGGGCGTCACGTTGTTCTTCGATGCTCTTGTGAAACTCCTTTGGAGATTATCACGCAAAATCGGTAAGTATATGTACTTTTTATTGAGTTAAAGGGCATTTAGTATATTTTAAGTTTGCAATATTTTTAATAGTTTTGGTTTAATTTCTTGTGTAATATAAAGTGTCTAAAAATATTGCTAAATAGGTATTGAGTGGCCCTGATCACCATAAATAATATCGGGTGCCTTCGGAGACAATTTTAAATTTTGAATAACACAATATTGTTTTAAAGCGCAATAACTGTTTGGATGATTCGTTTCCATTTGGATAGTATTTTAAAATTGCTTTTCCATTTTGGCAGAAACACTAGGAAAAATGAGGAAATTTAAGGGAAGCGTTAATAATAAATGCAAGACCAGCGGCAGGCAAATATGATATTTCAAGGAGCCTCCTTTAGGACTGCCTAAAGACTGTAAAAAATGACTAAGAAATTCCTTTATATCCAAAGTTAAGATGATTTAAACCCACATTTCCTGAGAACTGTTCGAGGCAACTCTATGACTACGTTAAGAACTAGACAATCGTATAATTCCACTGACTGATTTAGCAGAAAGTCTCTAAATTCTTCATATATCTAATAAAGAGAAGAGAATAAGAGGGAAATATTATTTAGACAACTTCATAAAAAGTATCCGGATGTTATTTTAAAAACTCTTGAATCAACTAGCATTATTCGAGCTGTTAGAAGAAGAGAAGTTTTTCGGAAATTTATAATTTTTAACAAATTAAGATAAATGAAAATATAGAATTTAAACCATTAAACATACAAATAATTTTTTTCAGGCTCTTGCACTTTTTAAGGTGTCGTAGTCACTAGAAACCTTCATAAATTCGTCATGCCCATCGGTTCATCTGTATGTCATAGCTTCAAAATTTAAGTAATGTAGTTTTTCTTTCTTTTGCCATAAAAATGTATTATATATGCTTTTAACTAATACAGAGAGAGACTTGAAGTAAAATTGTAAAAAAACATTAAAGTATCTTCCCGTATGGGAAAAGTTGTGGTGAACATATTTTTTCCTTATTACTTTATAGAATGGTTTATTGTTAAAGTATATATTATATTTTTGAAAAAAAAAATATATATAATTGTTAAATTTTAGTTAATGTGATTGATGAATTTCCTAGGTTTATTTTAAGAGTAAAAAATAGATGAATACATTATTTTTATTTAAGGCAAGATCGGATAGCCTCGGATACATAAATAAATTGAAATAAAAATAAAAATAAAAAATCCCATCACCAAAATATCCTATATCATGTTTGACAGATACTAATATTCTTATTTAGGGGAATATATATATATATATATATATATATATATATATATATATTCCCCTAAATAAGAATATTAGTATCTGTCAAACATCAAGTAGGCCGCCCCCCCCCCACCAACCAGAAACAAGAACAAAACAAACTCTTTCTTTAAATCTACTGGTATGATCCAAGCTAACAATCCTTTATAAAGTAAAAACATGTTAAAATATTTAGAACAGGTTTCCAAAATTTTGAAATCAACAAAATTTTCGTGCAAATAAACATTTCTATTAAATCGGATTAAAACAAAAAAAAGTGACATTCATTTAAATTTGGAAAAAAAAACGGGACCCTAACTTAATTTGTGAACCGGTTAGTACAATTTTTTGAAAAAAAATCCGCAATTGCAGAGTAACGCAATATCTATGTTATTGTTAATGATATGGATTAGTATTGATAAAATGTTCCTAATGTCGACTATACTTTTTCGTTTAAAACATAAAATATTTTTATATCTATACATCTCTACATATAATTGGAAGTGTCTATCTATCTGTCCGTATGGGCTGATCTTCGAACCGGCTGAACTAATTTCAATGAAACTTTGCAAACTGAGAAGGGGATTGTCAGGAATGATATAGGCTGTTTTTTTTTTCGGTCTGTCTGACTATCTGTAAAGATAGTCTTCGAAAAAGCTAAACCGGTTTTGATGAAACTTTACTACCAGAGAGACGGGGTTGTTAGGAGTGATATAAACTGTTTTTTTTTCTGTCTGTCTGTACGAACTAATTTTTAAAATGATTGAACCGATGCCTGTTTCTGTCTTTTCGTATGTTGGTCCAAACCAATTCTAATAGCAATTAAACAAATTTTCATGGTGTCTTCACAGAAAGTTAGTTGATTAAAAAAATTGAAAATTCTCATAATTCAACAAAGTTTTATTTCTCAAATTTAACGCAGACGAAGTCGTGGGTAAAAGCTAGTTAATAATAAAAATTAAATAGAATTGGTTATTGAACATATTTAGATAACTTTGGAATTTTTCAAAAGACATGTTATGACTATTTTTATCCGAAAAGTTAATTCAAAATACTTTTAGTATGTAATAATTTTCTACTGAGGTTTTTTACGCAATTTAGATTATAGTAATTATTAACACATGGACATTGAAATTTAATTCCTCAATTTTGTTCACCATAATTAAAATCGGGCAAAAAACTAATTTTCTTGGAAAGTTTTTTTATCAGTAACACCAGCAAGGTGCGTGATATTTCTTACTATACAGTCCTCGAATGTCACTTCCCATTTATCGTCACTGTTTTAAATAATTTTAAATTAATAAATCAAGAAAAACTACTGGATTATTCATTCCGTTAGGTTGTACCAACTACTAATTCTTTCTTTGTAACACGTGCATTGTCCCATTTATCTTTTACTTATACAGTTTTGTTGGTATTTCCTATGGTTATACTTGCCGGACATATAGGACAAAAAAATCCTTTCTAATATAAGTTGATTTAAAAAAGTAATTTTTGTCGCAACTCGACGCATAGTTACCATAAGGGTGTGGGCTTCATATGACCTTATAGATACGAGATCCCGACTTTTAAATATATTGTTGTTTTCTCATTGTTGTAAAATAGGTACTAATTATTACCTATTGACAATAAATAAATTTAATATTTAAATTTTTTAATAATCGCTCAACGCATTACACAATTATTCTTCTGTGCGATCGGTATTGTTACTGAATTTTAAAAAGTGTTAATAAGTGTTGTTGGTGATTGTTGGTGATCGTTAGCGACATTGGCGCACTTCACTGGTTATGTTGTTATACTGTTAAAGTTATATTTTAGTTTCTGTGTTTTGAATACAAGTGCGGTAAAATGATAAATGTGTTGGCTCAGATTTACAAATGGATTGGACTCAAAGCTCCTTCGGAATCCGAAAAGAAGGATGGAGAACCGTTTTTTATGTATTTAAGTGTTGTTATTGGTAAACAAATAATTATTATACATTTATGCGATTTTAAAATTAACTGTGAAGAAAAATAATTTCAGTGATGTAACTAAGAAGACACATTAAGAACTGTTGCTTCTTTCCTCTCTTTTTACGCTAGAAATAAAACCCACTTTTTTTTCCAAAATAAATATTTATTAATTATAAAAAATACCTTAGATAATAGGGAATCATTTATTTCTAATTTTTAATTTATCGGAACTAATAGTAGTTTAATTTTGTATGCTCCTAGAAAAAAAATTTTTCGCTTTCAGCATATTTTGTTTTCTTCACATTTTATTAATGATATTAAAAATGTAATATAATTTGTGAATTTCGGTAAATATTATAAAAAGAAAGGTTACTAACATTTGAAAAGAAAAGTTAGGAGTTAGGAGTTATGCTCAATACTTTTACATATGGAAATTGAATTATATTAAAAATATTTGGGGAACGATCGGCTGTTTTCAATTTTAAATATACAGGCAAATGTTTTGAAAATGGTTGATACAGTCAATTAAAAAGTGTGCATAATTTAATTAAAAATCTGTACAAGATAACAAATGTTTATAAGTTTCATGAAAGGAAGAAAAAAAAATGAAATTAAAAGTAGAAATAAAAAAACGAGTACCACAAAGTTACAAATACAAAAAGAGAATCTGTCAATACATTTTTTGCATTTTTAACCAACTTCTAAAAGAAGGAGTTTCTCAATTCGTCGACTATGTATTTTTTTATGTATGTACACCGATTACTCCGGAACGGCTGCACCGATTTGAATGAAATTTTTTACGTTATGTAAAGGAAGTTGCTGCGGTGGTCCCATATTTTTTTAGATGAAATTGGTGCAGTAAAATTCAAGATGGCGCTTACAATATGGCGGCCAAAAAAATTAAGTTTGTCCGATTTTTTCCAAAATTGGTATAGAGGAATTTTCGGGGTTGTACCTAACGAATCTGAAATTAATTTTCAAAAATTCAAAATGGCGGATCCAATATGGCGGACAAAAAAATTTAATTTAGTCCGATTTTCTCCAAAATTGGTACGGGGGAGTTTTCGAGGTGCCACATAACGAATCTGATATTATTTTTTTAAAATTCAATATGGCGGATCCAATATGGCGGACGAAAAAATCAATTTTGTCCGATTTTCATCAAAATTGGTAAGAAGGAATTTTCGGGGTCGCATATGACGAATCTAAAATAATTCTTAAAAAAATTCAATATGGCGGTTCCAATATGGCGGACGAAAAAATCAATTTTATTATTATATTACCAATCTAAAATTAATTTGAAATTTAAGATAGTGAATTTTCTATGACAGGGTAAATATTCGTTTTACCCAATTTAATTGGTATTTGGAAAACTCTAAGAACTAAAGAATTTTTAGTGGTTCATTTTAGGGTGATTTACAACTTTGTGTAAAATTTGTACTTTTTTGCCACTTTGGAGTCAATGCGAAGTACACTAATTTCGATTAGTACTTAGTTCAAATAATTTATGAATATCAAAATGATTTCTAAAACTAAAAATAGAAAAATAAAATTTTTATAAAAAAATTGAACCGACTTCTAAAAATGCGCTAAAAAGTGAAAAATAACCATAAATTTTTATATGAAATTGAACTTTTTGAAGTCGGCGCCAAATTATTTGTAAATGAAATAAATAACTACTAATATATACAAATTATGGTAAGAAAGCAATTACAAATGAAGTATTTTTAATCTGTTTATGCAAATCACATTTTGTCGAGTATTAGTTTGGCGCCGACTTCAAAAAGTTCAATTTCATATAAAAATTTATGGTTATTTTTCACTTTTTAGCGCACTTTTAGAAGTCGGTTCAATTTTTTTATAAAAATTTTATAAAACATTTTATTCCTGCTTGGAAGTTTTTTGATACTCTTTCAAATTTTAAATCAAAATATAAATTTTTTGATATGAAATCTAAAAATATCATTGAATTAAGTACTTTCGTTTTAAAAAAATTAAGGTATGTCCATATGACGTTAATTTTAATTGTTTTAAGCAGTATTTAACAAAATTCAACTACTACATTTATCTTGTTGTTTTTCTCTTCTTATACTCACCAGTAGATATACACATTTCATCAGTACCCAGTAAAGTTCTTCAAGCAATGTCTTGATGAAATATTTCTCGATGTTCATCCGACACTGCACCTAAATTTTCTGGGTGTGAAAATTCAGTTTCAAATTGATTTTGATTTCGGGTAATTTTTTATTTATCAAAGAATGACTGCAAGTATCCGAGACACATTCCATGATTTTTTTTTTGGATATTATTTAGGATTGTTTCAAAGTAGCTTATTTTCCTTCTCTATTCTAGACTTTAACAATAAACGTCATAAGGTCTAATTTTATGTAGAGGGGAAATACAAATATATGCATTATTTTGGACTTGTTTAGCTTTAGCTCTCTGTTCTATTCACATAAAAACTATGTAGTGTACTTTCTTTGTAGTCCTGTAAGTAATGTCACTTTTTTTACACCGTTCCTAAATCTTTCATTAATGTTCTTAATATATTATACTTTGAAATAATAGTTGAATGAATGTGCAAGTTTCTTCCATATTAACTGCATAAACTACAGGAATAGATTGTTGTTCATTTCTGTTCTAAAGCAAAAAAGATTTTTAACCTGATGTGGAGAAAAATAAGCTACTTTGAACAAGCTATGGTGAAAATTAATTTTGATACAGAAAAGTGGAGGAGGAAGGATTAAAATCCACGAATTATCATGATCTTTTCTTTAGTTAATAATTTAATATTTTTGGAGCAAAAAATCTAAGCTTCTGCATTTTCTTTATTATTTCATATTGATACTTTGTTTATTGTTAAAAAAAATTGGCCATTTGTGGATATGTATGCATTCTTGTTCCACCTTAGAATCTGATAAAATACAGCTACTCTTTTAAAGAATTGTAATATTCTAATTATAAAAAAGTTAAGCAAAAATAGTCTATATTATTTTTTTCATTCACATAAATCATTAAAAAGAGTTTTCTCGACAAAAAGTCAGGACGCAATAACAATCTTGGTCATTAAAAATAATGGTAAATGCCAGGTAATCACAATCTCTACCTTAGAATCGTTATGTTCTCACATTTCGAATCCTATGGGGCTAATTTTGGAAAGAAAATTAAAGCATACAGTGTTTTACTTTTTCTAAATGTTTGGAGTTTTAAAGAAAACATCACAAAGAAGCTTAGAATAGTCAAAAACTATATAATTTTGCTTTTTTTTTATGCAATCATAAATTCAGAACTTCATCAGAAAATTGGATGTCGGTGTTAAAATTCTAGCTCACTCGCTATAGAATAGCCAAATAAATAGTAATCTTAATTTTTTTAACAACTAGACTTTATGTTTCAGTGCTTTTGGTAAGCCACTATATACTTATTTCAAGTATAAATGCAGGGTGTCCGATAAATACCTCCTAATTTCTCGGTAGCACACAGGGGAGGTCAAAATAACCCTACTTAGTCATAGAAAAAAACTGCCCCTAGCGATTTACCTTATCGGCTCTAATTTTGAATCTGCTTGTATAATCTAATGAAATTTTAATATTTTATAGAGGCCATAGAAACTCATTAAACCATACTGTAGTAGATGTTTTACATCATCAGAATCAGGAACGGACTTGCAGCCACACTTGTTAGGCTCAATTTCCGACAAGTATCATTTTACAGAGCTGAAAACTGATTTTTTAACTACTTCAAAAAAGGTACTCTTAATTTATTTCAATAAAACTGACCGTTTTCGAGATAAATCGGTTTTCATACGAAAAACTCGACAGTTACTACTAATGCTAAACACAAATGGTGAAAATAAAATATGCGGAGTGGGCTCATGTGCTTTAAATTATGGGAAAGCGCTGTTTCACCCTTCGAAGACCAGAAACCTTTCAAATGGTTGATCGGGGCTTAATTAATTTACACTGTTATTAAAATGTAAAAATAGTAAAAACATTTAAATGTTATTTTGGCAAAAATTCAATATGGGCTCCACGTACTTCAATACATTTTTTTATTCTTCGAATATTATCAGCTTTGGAAAATGACACCTGTCAAAAATTAGGCCCAACAAGTGTGGCTGCAAGTCCGTTCCTTACGTCTTTATAGCCTCTATAAAAAATTAAAATTTCATTAAATTATACAAGTCGGTTGTAAAGTTAGAGCCGATAAAGTAAATCGCTGGGTATCCCTTAGGGGCTCTATAGGATTTTTTTTCTATGACAAAATAGGTTTATTTTGACCTCCCCTGTATATTCCCGAGAAATTAAAAGGTACTTACCGGACACCCTGTATATTTTAAATTAACTTTAAATGGTTTCAGCAATTGATATTGAATTTTAAGTTAGTATTTTTCGTATTAATGTTCAATAAAATTTTGAGCAAACGAATATTCATTGCACAAAGTATCAGCAAATTTTAAGGTGCAGTACAGATTTCTCCCTAGTTGAGTTGCAAAATTAATGATGTTTCGAAATTATCGTGGAAGTCATATTTATTTCGACAGGAACTTCGGTGGGACGTTTTTTTAACTTACTATATCCTCAAATATATATTTCACAAAATAGCCTCACATTTCTGTCTATTTTTTATTAAATTGAAAAAATTAGCTACATTGAAACAGATGAGGATAATGTTCGCATTAGGTAAAATCTATTTGTCCTAAAAAATGTATTTACTGAGATAGTTTTTAGCCGCAAATGGGCGCTTGTCGCATTACGCTTAGTTTTCCTTCAACGCTAAAAATAGATAATTTTGTTTATTTTCGGGAGCTGTTGCTATTACCGATTCTTAATATTCTTATATAAACAAAACAAAATTTTTCATGCTAGAAGATCTAACTACCATGGCAACTAGGTGGGATCTAAGTCTTAAACCATCTTACTGAATCTGGATATTAGTTTTAAAAAAATACTTTCGAAATAATTTTTTGAATTAATAAAAATGTATTTGAAGATAAACCAACGCATTTTGCCTTGCAGCACACCCTAGAGAGTTAAATTTCTGACAAGTATCATAGCTCCTTCATTTTTATAAAACAGATAAAAAAATTTAAATAACCTGTTGGCAACAAAGCATTCACTATTTGTAAATTTAAAAAATCTATAATTATATTACTGACTGATATCGATATTATTATAATTTGCATATCTTACTATTTATATACGTGTATAGTGAGGCCTCTAAGACAATAATTTTTCCAAATTAATAGTGCGGTAAAAATGATTAAAGTGCTAACACAGTTTTATTAGTGGATTGGAATTAAAGTTTCCTTGGAAAATAATAAAGATGAAGAACCATTGATTCTATATGTAGGTGTTTTTTTTTTTTGGAATTATATTACAACGTTTTTTGTTGTGTTTATTCAAAATACCATCGTTTTAAGTTGTGATATTTCAGTTTCGATTTTGAAATAATCTAAAAAATAATGAAGATCCAAAAATTACCAATATTTCATCTAAAGCACTGAACAAAAATACTATTATATTATTTATTAATCCGTTACATACGGCTATTTCCAAGTTTCGAATTTTGAAGCCCAGATTCGCTAAAAATTTTAAAAACTAGTTAGTGAAAGTTGTAACAATATATTGGCAAATTAAAATAACAACCTTATTTAAATAAAAAAATATAAGTATATTCAATAAATATTTTAATTACCAGTCACGTCCGTTTTGTTAGCAAAGTAAATATTTTCCTTTAATAACAATTATTATATGAAGTGAATAATAACTTAATCAATTTACTATTTAAACAATAAGTCATCTATTTTTGTAATAATAGGCATATAAATAATAGGTGGAAAAGATAGCCTTTCGAAGTGCGGCAAAAGGTACTACGAGTGAAAAATACAAATAAAATGTAGAATTTCTTCTGTAATCAAAAAATTAAAAAATTTATATGATAAGTTCATCACGTAACTCAAAAATAAAATAAATTAAAATTGAGCTTTAATATTTTTGGTTCCTTTTTAGCTCTCTTCATCGAAATTTGAAAAAACTAAAGTTTAACAACCAGTCAACTCTTTAAGAATGTTTTTAATATTTCCTATTTCCCTGTTTATTATTTCCAGCCTATCTCACTGCATTTACCAGTGGTGTATCAGTATCATGGACTTCACCAGTAATACCAAAATTCAAAACTCTAGAAAATCCTTTCAGCCACAACGTGACGACAACACAAGTTGCTATGTTAACGTCATTTTTGCCACTAGGCGCAGTAACGGGTCCAATTATAGCAGGTAAGCAGTAAATCGTATTAAATAAAACTTCGGTAAAATGAATTACTTAAAATTAAGTTTGCCATAACTAAAGGAACTAATGGATTGAAATAGTATTTATCGAATCATCTCGATTATTTCCTAAATCAGGTAAAGGTCGCCATAAATCTAACCAGGAAAGTGCCTGGAGTGTTCGGTTTCGACTTTATTGGAACTTCAATGTGTTGTAAATGGTATAAAAATAAGAGACTCATATTTTTTATTATTTGTGGAGATTCATTATAATGGGGTAAAACTCGCCTCTAAAGTTCACCCCTAAAAACAGTATTTTTGAAATACCTTGTTATTCAAAATGATGTTAAACTGTTGTATTTTCACCCCTATTATTTTTTATTAAGGTAAACCATATATATGCGCACATAATTTAATTTTAAAAATTATGAAATTTAATGAAGTTGTTTAAAAATATATTTTTTCACGGATACCATAATTAACTCAAGTAAACATTTTTCGCGGTTTCCAAAAATAAACTAGTAAAAGAAGGTGAGTCACTCCTTAATACTTTTTTTTAATATCTCAAGTTCCAATTAAGATATCTCTACAAAAAAACTGTGATTTTTTCACCTCCACGGATATCATCCCTTATTTTTTTAATAGGATAAACCATATATTTGGGCAAGTGATTTAATTCTAACAAATTCGAAATTTAATGGAATAGTTTGAAAATATTTTTTTCACGAATACCATAAGTAACTTAAGTTGAAGTGGTTCGAGGTTTCTAAAAAATAAACTAGTAAAAGTGGGTGAGCCACCTCCAAATATATTTTTTTAAACTAAAGTTGTAAACTTTACAAAACAGAATGGAAATTACTTGTTATTTGAAATTAAGTTAAACTATAGTATTTTCACCCTCAAGGATATCATTCCAAGGATATTACGTCATACACGTGTTATTATTCTCAAAATTGACAAATTTCAATTGATATGAGCGTTATCGAGCCTACTGAAATTTTTTGTTTTAATTGATAAGATAATTAGAAATCACTATATATCGTCAGTTACAATATTTTACAATTCTTTGTTTAAATACAAAAGTAGAATATTTATTAATATAATACAATATGTTATTGGTTTTATTGTAATATTACAGGTTGTGTGTTGTAAAATAACTAAAATCTTCAAAAAATTGTAAGCGTAACGATTTTTTACACTATGAACAACGAATTATTGCAACATTACTGCAGCCTTTTGCTGCACAATCAATTTGAAATTTGGAAAAAGTATTTACTACTTTATTTTTTGAAACCCCGAAATACGTCAATTTGAATTAATTAAGGTATTCATGACAAAATATTTTTTAAATTTCGTAATTTTTAGAATTAAATTACGTAATACGATGATATCCTTGGGGGCGAAAATACCATAATTCACAATCATTTTAAATAACAAGTAATTTCCATTTTGTATTGTAAAGGTATCTCAATTATAACTTAAGATTTAAAAAAAAAATATTTGGGGGTGGCTCATCCTCTTTTATAAATTCATTTTTAGAAACCTAGAAACACATCAACTTAAGTTTCTTATGATATTGACAAAAAACTATTTTCACACGAGCTCATATGCGCAAATATATGGTTTAACCTAATAAAAAATAAGGGATGATATCCTTGGGGGTCAAAATACCATAGTTTAGCATCGTTTTAAATAACAAATAATTTTCGTCTTGTTTTCTAGATATATTTTAATTCGATATTTAAAAAAAAAGTATTTGCAGATGACTATCCCTTTTTTACTTGTTTATTTTTGAAAAGCCTGAATTACGTCAACTTAAGTTATTTATCGTATTCGTGAAAAAAAAAATATTTTCAAACTATTCCATTAAATTTCATAATTTTTAGAATTAAATTAGGTACACAAATATATGGTTGATCCTAATAAAAAATAAAGGATGATATTTTAAAAAAAAAATCAAAATTTCAGTAAGAAATAAAGAAGTCTATCTGCCGTATTTAAATATTTGTTATATATGTATTCTCCTTTCAGGCAGAAGAAAGGAAAGAATATATACGAACAGTTTATTTTCTGCAAATACCACTCTGGTCCTCTCTCCATACGTGTTTCGAACACCTCATGGTCTCGTCAGTGGAGCTGTATCGGACCGAGAGCAACATTCGCAGGAAATAACTGATATACGAAATATAAATTCCAAGGTATATCGGAAGGATATTGCCACCTACTGACCTCGATGTCGAGACTGGAAAATATCGCCAGTCGAATGATATTTATAAATCACCGGAGTAGTGAGAAATTTTTGCTGTATTAAATGATTGTTATACATGTATTCTGCTTTCTGCCTGAACTTTTTACTACATGTTGAAGTTTCATTAAAATCGGAGCCGGACACTTCAGGCACCTTATAAGATGACTTTTCTGCTGTCGTATCTTCCGAAAGTAAAATTTTGGGCAATGAACAAACAAGTAAATCACCACTTTTATATACTCAGAACATCTTAAGGAACCTTTTGCAAGTCTTAATTAATACATGTTTTTTTGATATAAATTTGCCAATTTCAGATATTTATGCAAACATGTCTGTTTATCATAATATAACTTCTTGCAAAACCGTTTGTAAGTAATTATTTAATAACATATATACCCTCATTTAAAATACATTGTTAATTATATCAGTTTACCCACATAAACCATAATTTATAGGTTAATAGTTGATTGTTCGATATTCTAGAACTTAATTCTCTTTTTTTTTAACCCAGAAGAAACAAATATAGTTTAAGACTTGCAATTTTCTGCCAAAATTTTAGCAAAAAAAAAAACATTATTTTTTCAAAAGAAATGAATTTATTCCAATTGGTTTACTTTTTATGTTTTGAAATATATTCTTATCTACTATAAAGCTATTCTTCGCTACTTCATTGTAACTTAATTATTTATAAGGCCATTTGTGTTCAAATTTGTCCATGTATTAAAAACAATAAAAGCCATATATAAATTAGTTATAAAAAAGAATTATTTTTAGATACCCATTTAATACTTTTAATAAGATATTATGTTGGTAATATCCGACATTAACACATTGAATTTTAAATTAAAAATGTCTTACCTACATTATTTGCCTTACAATCGACACATTTCTTTCCATACACCTTTGCACCTATGAAATAAACCAAATCTGCTTAAATTTTTTAAATTACCTCCAGATCAAATCACTCAGTACATTCTGCTCAATGACTTCAAGCCGAATTAAGAGTACAGTGACATTAAAATTAATTTTGAATCCCCCGGTTATTTCGGTGACTTGAATCTGAGTTGAAAATTTATTTTTTCAAAGCCTCTTTCCAACCAGTGATTTCCCATGCTTATGTTTTTAACCTTAATAAATATTACTCGTAGAATATTTTGAAGAATTTGTGTTACATACTATAAATAAATTAAACTGACAGTGACTACAGCTTTCTTAACTTTCATAATATACAAAAATATATTAATATTTGTACTTGATTTATAACATTAACTGAAAACTTCCGAAATGTCTACGATCACCGATCTAAAGTTAGCAATTATTAAATCCAGCTTATGTCATATTTTCAAGTCCGTTTGGCAAAGTCAACCTTATTTTATTTTAGGTTTGCCCTAAGTTATTTAAGTCACTTACAAGCGCCTCTATTTCGTTTTTTCCAAGTCAAACTCAAACAGGTTTCTAGTAGTACTAACTGAGTTATGAGGGTATCAGAGTCGTTTAATATACATAAACCTATTATAAGGGCCGCTTATTAAAAACTCCATAAAAATATTTCCGCACCATCCTGAAAGGAGAATGCTTTCAGCATAAGTCAACAAGATCATATTAAGAAGCATACTTCGAAAAATATATGTCCAAACAAGCTACTTTTACTTGTACCGAAAATATTGTTGATTTAAAACTGATGAATTACACCATAATCATGTTTTTTTTAGGCTGACAGTCCCTACAAACTATTTTATTTTCAAGCAGATGTCCTATAACTAATATTTTATTATAATACATTCAATACAAATTGTTTAATGTAGTTTTTCAAATATTATGTAAAGCTAAATATACTCATATATCCAGTATTCCAATATTATTTGCTCCATTAAATTTGTAGGATACATTGCTGATAGATTCGGAAGAAAATTTACCATGATGTTACTTGGATTTCCATCCATGTTTGGCTTCTGCATATTAGCATTTGCTAAAATAATAGAACTTTGGTACTTAGCCAGGTAACATAAAATTTTAGTTTCATATTTTCACCCATAGCTGTTATGACTACATTATATTAAAGACATCATTGTAGTTCTCAATCATTTGAAAAAACCTTTTACTATAAGGACAGACCTACTTTTGCTTAAAGAATTCGTTTTCCTACGGTGAGATGCGCTTGCCTACCATGCACTGATGAGAACCAATGAGTTCGAAACCAGTTTACAGGTGGCGGAAACTTTCATGGGAGAGCTTTCTACTTCTAATCGTGTCAAAACAGAGTACGTTTATCTTTATAGCATAAACTTTTTTCAGTTGTTTGAGAACTAAAAATTTCTCTAATATTTGTTAAATGTATTTATACCCCCAACTGCACTCACTGTCGGTTACTGATTAAAGATGCAAACGTTATCAAAATTTTAATATGTCTTAGTTTAGAGGCTGAAACAATTTTATTCTTATATAATTTCACGCCCTAAATCCAAGGACCGCTAACCTCTATCACGTCAGATCCAAAGTGATTTCAAGGTCAATTTGTTCAGTGAGTAAAATTCACTAAATAAATCTGAAAAAGTGTGTATGTAGGTTCTTGAAATCACTGAATCGGAATTCATGGTTTGTTTAATCTCCCAAGGTCCGTCAGAGGTCATTTCAGGGTCATTATCAGAGAAAAACACTAAATAAATCTAAAAAAAATATATGTAGGTTTTTGGGGTGGCTGAATCCAAATTTGTGTTTTATTCCAAGATCAGACAGAGGTTATTTCAGAGTAATTTCAAGGTCAAATTGCGAAAAATCCACTAAATAAATCTAAAAAAGAAGCCCTGCTGGTTTTTGAGGTAGCTGATTCCGAATTCGTGGTTTGTTTAATTCCCCAAGGTCAGCCAGAGGTCATTTTAGTGTCATTTTAAGGTTAAATTGAGAAAAATCTATTAAATAAATCTGTAAAACAAGAGATGTAGACTTTTGGGGCACTGGATCTGAATTATTGGTTTTTTTAATACCTTATGGTTAACCAGATGTCATTTCAAGGTAAGATTGAAAAAATCGACTAAATAAATCTACAAAAAAAGGAAATCCACGTACAGCTATATCGATATCTGTTACACAGCAGACAGGCAAGCGGATCGAGCTTTTGAGTTGAAACTCAAACTCAGCTTTCAAGGTAAAACCCAGGCTTCTAAAACCACACATCCCACGCGCAGTTAGATCGATATCCGTTACATAACAGCTAGGCTAGCGAAGCGAATTTTTTAAGTGTATAATACAAACCCCAAACTCTCGTACATGCTATGCCTGGAGTATATGGTTTTCGGAAAGCTTGGGTTTTATTTCATATACTCATAAATTCTTGCTTTTCGCCTCTGTTTGCTGTGTAACGGGCAATTATCTTACTACACGTGGGATATGTGGTTATGAAAGCTTATGTTTTGGCATATTCATAAAAACGTGGCCCACCCGCCTGTCTGCTGTGTGGTGGTCATCATTCTAGCTACACGTGATTTTGGAAGGTTGGGTTTTCCTTAAAAACTCGATCCGCTTGCATATCTGCTGTGAAACGGATATCAATCTAGCTGTGCGTGGGGTATGAAGTTTTGGGAGCTTGAGTTGCGGTCAAAAACTTGATCCGCTTGTCTGTGTGTTATGTAACAGATATCGAACTAGCTAAGCGTGGGTTCTCTACTTTTGCGTATTTATTTAGCGGATTTTTTAAATTTGACCTTAAAGTGACCTTTAAGTAATATTGAAATAACCTCTTGTTAATCTTGAGATATTAAACAAAGCACGAATTCAAACTCAATCCCTTCAAGTCTACATACCTTCTTTTGCAGATCTATTTAGTAAATTTTTCTCAATTTAACCTTAACATGATGCTGAAATAACTTCCGGCTGACCTTGGGGGATTAAAAAAAAATGAATTTGGATTTAGCGAACCCAAAAATATCTTCTTTTTCAGATTTATTTAGAGGGTTTTTTTCAATTTGACCTGGTAATGACCCTAAGATAACCTCTGGTCGACATTGAGGAATAAACAAACTACGAATTCGGATTCAGCGACCTCAAAAACGTACATATCTACTTCTTGAGATTTATTTAGTAAATTTTACTCCACTTGATCTTGAAATTACCTTGAACCTTGTACATAAAAGTAAAATGGTTTGGTCAAATAGGCATCAACTTTTTTTTGCAAACCTGTGTTATCAACGCTTAATTTGTCATTTTCTCTTTTTAACTTTAATACTTATCTATTTTGTTTTGTCAAAATTATAAAACTAAGCCTTCTTTCTCTTTAAAAATATTGAAATATTGTTTTTTTACACTTGTTGGGTTTTAATATCTAAGGTTGGATATTCGAGATATTTTTTTGTTTATTGGCATAACTGTATTCATTGTCGTATTATTAAAATTTGAAATCAGTTGTTTCTAAACATCACTAAATGAAATTTCGATTTAAAAAAATTTAAATCGAATTTAAATTAAAAGATAGTTGTGCAAACAAACAAAAAAACCTGGTTTTTTCATGATGGCAAATCGCAAATTTCTTGCCATGAACTAATTTATAGGATTTCTAAAGTAAAAGATGAATAATTTTAACACAAAATTGGATAAATACTACAGTTAAGAAGAAAAAATAACACATAAAGCATTGACAACCTTACCTTCAAAGTATATCTCAAAAACTAAACATTTCCGCTGAATGCCGTTCCCATTTTCGCAATATACGCCCCAAAATACATGCATTCAGAAAAAATTGTAAATTTTGGCGCGGTGTGGTACTTAATTAATAAGTAATTAGTAAATAGTTTCATATACCAAATGTTAGCAAAAGAAATTTTAACGGATATTAAAAAATCTTGTTTTTTTTTTCTCTCTTAATTTGAATGTTTTTCATAATTTTAAATTAGATTGTTCCAGAAATACTGCAGAAAATATATTTAGCCAATTAATAATCTCCCTTTGTTTCCAAAACTACTAAAAAATATAAAATCGTCCTATTAAATGTACCATTATAATATACAGAGAAACTATGGCGCTGCATCTCTCTAGCATCTGTAGTTTTCAGGACATTTACAACTTGGTTATACCATATAACAGATCAAGAAGAGAACAAGGAGACGATTAAGTTATAAAAATTAGTGTTGGTTGTTAAAGCGTATACCCCAAGACAATCTTAAAAATGAATGGAATGGATAAAATGTTCAAGACTGACTTTAACCGTTATATGTATTTTTATTCCTCCATTGTTTTTCTTAATGCCAGTATTATAGATTTATTTTTCGTCACTAAATAATAATAGATTTTTTCCTTCTTCAAAATAAAATTATAAGTATAGTTAATTTAAGATTAAATCAGACCTAACAAAAAATTGTCCTTCCCGCTGGCTAATTAATAAGATTATACCACGCTGACTAATTGTCGTATTTTTGTAAATAAAATGTCACTACCTGTTTCACCTATTGATCGAGTAAGCTGGGTCATAATTTCTGAAAATTATCCTTACTATTAAAAACAATAAACTAGTTATCGCGTCATTTTAATCAGTCAATCTGGACCTCTTTGATTTGATAGAACCACCATAAAAAATTATAAAATATATTTTAATTAAAAATTTAAACAAGAAATGAGATTTAAACGGATAATGAAATAAGAGTAAATATAATTATTATAATGCCTTGAGGAGATAAAATTTATAAATAAATATTGAAAAATTAAAAGATTCGATATTTAAGAACAATTCTTTAGTATTTATCTACTTGTAGAATAATTAACGATATTATTGTTTTCAGATTTCTCCTAGGAATAGGAGTAGGATGTTATTTTGCCATATGTCCTATGTATGTAGCTGAAATTTCTCAAAATCACAACAGAGCAAAATTCGGATGCCTTTTTGGAGTCTTCATAACTTTGGGTCTTTTTTATCCCTTTTCGATCGGTGCACATCTTATTATCCCTTTGTATGCTATGACTTGCAATATCCCGTTAGTTGTGTTCTTAATAGGTAAATAGAAAAACCACATGAATAATTTTACATAAAGCTGCTTCCGTGTTTATTAGAATAAATCATCAATATATAATAAAATTTAAATTTCAAGTTCTGTGAAATAAATGGTACTAAATATGTAAAATCTAAAATTACGTCACTGCATGCTCCACTCACCTTTATTTTACAATCACGAGATTCAATAATTTATTCTTAATTATTACCTACACACATTTTTATTTCTTATTCATTCACAAAAATACTAATGATTATAAAACAGAAAAATTTACACATGTACAAAAAATTAATAAGAAATTCAAAAAAAAATAGTCCATTGGCGTCATTTGGTAAAGGTTCAGGGGATATGTACCTCTTTTGAATTCCTATAAAATGCTTATTAGATAACTTTCTGTAATTTCAAATGCTAAAATATTTTTCATGTATGTAGTTGTGAGTTGTTATATATGGAACACCACTTATTTGATGAAGAATCGCTGAGAGCCGTCATTTACTTGACGCCATTTTTTTGAAAAGAATTTTTTTTTTATCAGAAAAGTGCTACCTGTATCAACTCAAATTTGTTTAATAAAAGAAATTGTTTAATAAGAGAGATGTTTAATAAGAGAGATTATATATTATTTTATTTTTAGTGTCTGCAATTTTCATAATATGTCTTATAAAGGGTGTTTTTTATAGAGGTATAGAACTTTAAGTTGGCAACACTTTTTTAACTGGCGGCCATTTTGTCAGCTGTCAAGTGATTTATGTTTAGTTTCGTTTGGCATTTCAACATGAATAGACTGACGCCTGAACAACGCTTCCAAATTGTGCAAATTTATTTTGAAAATCATGGTTCTGTTCGAAATACGTATCGCGCACTACGTCCATTTTACGGTCAACATAATCGTCCATCAGAACAATTAATTCAATTAACTATGGAACGTTTTCGCACCACGTTTACTCTAAATGATAATATGCATCCACAGAGACTTCGTACAGTGCGTACAGAAGAAGTCATTGCTGCTGTAGAGCGTAGCGTAGAGGAAGACCCGAATCAGTTTATCCGCCATCGTGTACAGGAATTGGATATGTGTCCATTCACTTTATGCAAGATTTTGCGGAAAGATCTTGGTTTGCGTGCTTACAAAATCCAACTGGTGCAAGAATTAAAGCCACACGATCACCTAGCAAGGCGTAGATTCGGTCAATGGGCCCAAAACAAGACTGCCGTTGATCCCGATTTTCATAAGCGAATTTTGTTTAGCGATGAAGCTCACTTTTGTTTGAATGGATACGTCAATAAACAAAACTGCCGTATTTGGGGTAATGATAATCCTCAAGTGTATGTTGAGATACCGTTACATCCAGAAAAACTGACTGTTTGGTGTGTTTTATGGGCTGGTGGAATCATTGGTCCGTACTTCTTTAAAAACGATGCTGGTCAGAACGTTACACTCAATGGTGACCGCTATAGAGCCATGATTACTGACTTTTTCGTCCATCAATTGAACAACCATGATGTGCAGGAGCTGTGGTTTCAACAGGACGGCGCAACATGTCACACAGCTCGTGCCACAATTGATTTATTGAAGGAAACGTTTGGTAACCGCATAGTTTCACGTTTCGGACCCGTGAATTGGCCTCCAAGATCGTGCGACTTAACACCGCTAGACTATTTTCTGTGGGGATATGTGAAGTCGCTAGTCTACGCCGATAAGCCCGAAACGATTGATCACTTGGAGGACAACATTCGCAGCGTTATTGCAGATATACGGTCACAAATATTGGAAAAAGTCATCGAAAATTGGACCTCCAGATTAGACTACGTCCGAGCCAGCCATGGCGGTCATATGCCAGAAGTCATGTTTAAATTATAATGCCAGAAGGTTATCTTTCGAATAAAGTAAATTTCATGTCAATTTAAAAAATTCATCTTTGCTTTATTCTATTTAAAATTTCTATACCTCTATAAAAAAACACCGTTTACATATCTTCAACTATTTTCGATATATTTACACTTTTGGCTTTTAAAATTATTTACTAATTTATCTGAATTTATCGTAATCTATGGTTTTCAAATTATCAACCAGGTAATATGAAATTAATGTCATTAAATTGTTATACAAATTTATTTTTTCCTTTGAGCTGTTAATACACCGAAGATATAGAAATTTTAATTGTGTTGACTTGTGAAGATAAAATAATAAGTCAAATAAGCGTTTGTAATATTTTCAATGACCTTGTTTCAAACGTAGTATTAAGACATGATCGGACCTACCCAGTGCACTTACATCTACTTAAAATTAACATAATTAACCTTTCTGGAAATCGAATAAAATGAAATATTTTGTAATTATTGTAAAGGGGAAACACGTTGACTTTGTTTATCTTTTTTCCCAAAAAATTTGGCATATTTACCTATCTGAAGTAATTTACAGCCATCCTTAAAAATAGAAAAAAAGCTGGCATCTGTTTCTTGAAATATCATTTCTTTGTTTTATTATTAACTGAAATCAGAACTGGTGAATCGGATGGAGCAGTTTTCAATAAAAACGCATTTGATTTTAAAAATTCGCCATCCGATAATTCCAATCCGATCGATATTTTGCGTTAGAAACAAGGTCAATTATAAATACCCAAATCGTCCGCCAATTAGTTAATTGACAGTATCTAAAGTAGCAATGAAGTGGAGATCTTCCGGTCCAGTTAAATATAGTGTTATAAATCGTTGTTCTAGTCTATCCGAGCAAAGAAAATTAAACTAATAATTATCACTATCGGAAGATCCTCGTAGCTGTAATACCCAAGTTGGATATGGCAGTGATATTCACCGCACCACCGTTACTAATTAATAAAAAAAGAAAAGTGGCATCTCTATCAAGTACCATCTCTTTAAGAGTTATTGAAAACTGATAATGACAGAAGGAAATATTTTGTCTGAAGAATCTGTTTTTCAGACGAAGCTATTTCTTCTTTAAATGGCTAGGTCAACACACCAAGCTACAAGTACTGGATGCAGAAAATCATACCAGTAATATAATAAGATTAATGTCGGAGAAGGCATTTAAAAAAAAATAATCAAAATGAGCCTTACTGAAGACATCTATATTTTCTTCAAAATGATCTAGTTCCAGCTCTGGCAACTCTATTTTTTTTAAAATTACCTAGTTTAGCTTTATGGTATCAATGGGATAGTGATCCTCCTCACTATAATGCTCATGTAAGGGAGTATTCAAATAAATTTTTTCCAGGGCGAATAGGTAGACGAGGGCTATCCAGATCACCCGATCCTAAGCTGTTGTATCTTTTTTTATGAGGTCAAAAATTTAGTTGATAAATCTAAATCTGATTCAGAAGATTTACTTAAGGTATCTATTCGATGAATACTATGATAATTTTCTTCCACAAGTAGTACAAAATACACAAAAAGGATTTCTAGACTAATTAATCTATTGCAGGACAGATGCTGAAAAACATTTTTAATATACTCTAATGAACGACTAGGGGAATTTGGTTGCGTTCTCATATTGTCACGAAGAACTAACTTCGGATGTGTCTTCATAGAAATATTATATCGATTATTTATGTTTTTAGTAGAGTTCTAGACTTTTAAACGAGCATATTATATAGCTGAATTTAAACAGGTAAAAAGAATTAAAGTTAATTAATTATAATTTAACAGTAAAAGGGTTAAGAAGTAGCTAATAAAGAAATGAAAGTAACTGGTGAAAAATGATATTATTATTCGATCCCGGAGGGAGAATATAAAGAGAGTAAAATCGTAACAAGTGGTGTCAAAAGTGAGGATTATTGCCAAATATTCAGAAAATTATATTTAAAAACTAGGAGAAATAGCGAAAAATTGACTTTAACATCCATCTGATTATCAAAAAAGAAGCTGAGAAACAAGTTTTCGACATATTTTAGAACATTCTATTCGGAAACTAGACAATATAGCAAAAAACGGAGTTCACCATCAAATTCAACATCAAGAAAGAAGTTTAAAACTGCGTTTTCAAAAACATTCCAGAAGTTTCTATGGTAAGTAGTAAACAACAAATAGCCGAAATGGATTAATAAATAACATACTGGCTAATTTTTTGGAACAATAGAAAAACGTTGCTTTAAAGACAACCAAGAAGAAGAACGTCGCCAAAAGACGTCGTCTAAAAGAAAAAAAAAAGGAAGAATAAGCACGTTGCCAAAAAAAAAGGAGAACGTTGTCTTAAAGACAAACAAGAAGAAAAACGTTCTTAATCAGAAAGAGAACATCACCAAAAAGAAGAACAACGTCATCTGAAGAAAAGACAGGAATAAAACACAGAAGAAGTAGAAGAACGTTGTCCTAAAGATAAACAGAAAGAAAAAGAGCGTTCCGAAAAGAAGAAAACAGCCAAAAAGTGCAACATCATCCGAAGGACAACTATGTTACCAAAATAAAAACAAGACGAGAAAAAACGCCATCAAGAGAGTTAAAATAATCTTTGCAAATGGACACAAGTGGTCTTTGTAAAAGAACAGAAAAATTTCAATCAAATTATAATATGCACGCCAATTTGAAGCTGCCGCTAGTGTAAATAACTGAAATGCATTAGTAATTGCACTTCGTGGACCAGCACTCGGTATATTGCAAACCATTCCTGTAACCCAACAAAAAGGCTATGAAATCCTTACTTCTTCATTGGAAAGAGGATTTTTAGATCCACATCGGCGCCAGTTATATTATTCACAATTCAAATCAAATAGACGTCCGACGCCTTGTTCATCTGGGTCACTATTTCACTAATGGAATTAAATATCAAAATATACAGCATATGTTGCGTAAACACAACTTTAGGTATTGTTGTGAAGCGTTAGACAGGACATTGAAAATGGAAGCAGCCAAGGCCAAAAATAAGAGCCGTTACTATAGAGAAAACAAAGATTCATCAAATCAAACAATGGATCAAATATTATCTGAAATCCTTAAGAAACTGAACACAAGAAATGATACTTCAGTTATAGAAGAGGCCAGATAGAGTTTTATATATGTGGACGAAATAGACACGTAAGAAAGGGCTGTCGGGTTAAATTAAGGTCTCGTTCATCAACCAAAGATTGCACAGAAGAGATTAAGGGGCGGGTGTTTACCAATATTGAGCAGGCCACCAGGAATTATTTCTATTCGTAGCCTATGAAGGACCGCCCTTAGTCTTATACTTGAAGAAAAAGTCAATGCTACGCCTATTACCTTAACTCTTGACACTGCAGTATCTTTGATAAAGTCAAGTTTTGTTGATAAATTTAAAATCTTACCATTGTCCAGAAGAGCAAATGAAGTTTCAACTTGGAAGGCTAAACTTAGACCAATTGGTGTTAGTTGCCAACATAGAGGATGAGTTCCTTCGACAACAAGTTTAACGCCCTAAAATTCGGCAACTAATTATTTATTCTCCACCTAACCGTAATAGCGAACCAATCAGAGCCATTTCCAGACAAACAACCAGAATAAATTAGAACACAGAGAAAATTATTTACGGAAGACTGGATAAGAGTTCTGGAAGCCACGTCAGATCAGTTCAACTCCCCAATAAACCCTGTAAATACCTGGCAGCGAAATTCAGATGATATTGTACCAATACGAGTAGCCAATATTCTTCCCAGCTAAGTCAAAATTAATAAAGGAGACGATAAAATTGATGTTGAAATGTGAACAGACCTGCAAAGCTATGTCAAAATCGTCACATAACGGACTAATTGATCAGCTCCAGACAAACTGGAAACATCTTTCGCCGCAAGAACTTGAAGAAGCTAAAATGTTAATAAGGAAGCCTGATAATGTTTTTAATGCAAAAGATGGTAATAGCGGTAAAAGTGGACTTCCCATAGCCAAACGTCAGGAAGTGGAGTTACTTGTACACAAAACGCTGAATGAGGAAGTTATAGACAATCTAGTCTTTGATCATCTTCTGTTGTTTTAATAACAAAAAAAGATGGAACTAATAGATTTTCAGTTGACTACAGAACGTTTAATGACGTCCCTAAGAAAAACAGCTATGTACTTCCAAGTAGATTGCGTTTTCCATTGGCGCTGGTCTGTATTATTTTAATTTTATGCCATTCAGACTCTGCAACATTCCTGCCACTTTTGAGTGACTAATGGAAGCAGTACTGTGGAGTCTTACATGGAAAACAAGTCAATCTACCTTGATGATGTCATAGTTATGGGAAAACCATTTTATGGACACTTACTAAAGAATCTATAAGAATTCCTTGCAAGAACTAAAAACACGAACCTTTGACATAACGCTAAGACGTGCTTACTGTTCAAACAAAAAATTAAATTTGGGAATCTATACTGATGAAAGAAAAATTCGAAAAATAAAAGATTGGCCCCTACCACGTGACAAACATGAATCGATATACTTTCTTGTATTATGCACATACTATAGAAGATTCGTACAAAATTTTGCAAATATCCCATCACCCATGCATAATCTTACTAAAGAAAAGATTCCTTATCAATGGAATTTTGATTGTGACCAATATTTTTGGAAACTACAGGCTGCCATATGTTTCGGTCCAGTTTTAGGCTACTCACAAGATCATGGAAAATTCACATTGGATATGGATACTAGAGGCTAGCGGCTATATTATCTCAGATACAAAATGGCCGAGAACCAATTATTAAATATTTCATCCAAGTACACTAAAGAAAAACAACATTTCCATTAATATTCATATGGACTGGAATTTTTAAATAAAAGCAGACCACGCAGCTCTTAAACGGCTAAATATGAAGTAGCCTGAAGAACAAGTAACCAAATGGTTTAAAAAACTACATCACAACACTTTTAAAATCAAACATAGGCCAAGAAGACTGCATAACATTGCAGATGCGTTATCAAGAAGACCATTTGAGAAACAATGCAAGCACTCTAGCAAAATAGAACAAAGAGAGCCACTTTTTACGTTGGTCCAGGATGGAATACACCTCCGAGAAAAAAGGACCCCCTTGAAGACAATGATCTGGTGCCATTTCTACAACTGAAAAAAAGTAATGGAAGACGTCCTAGTTGGGAAGATACCTTGGATAAAGGACTTACATTCAAATAATTTTGGGTTCGGTGGGACTTGCTATTGATTGAAGACCAGTTACTAAAGAGATCCTGGAAAAGTGCCGATGGCAAGGAAATCAAACCTCAGTTTGTAGTGTCCAAAAACAAATTTCCAATGGTTTGTAAGATCACACAGTGGGTGGTGCTCATTTGAGAGTTAAAAAAAAACTCTAGATAAACTTCGAGAATGATTTATTGGGTTAACTATTATCAGGACATAAAATCACGATGTAGATAGTGCAGCTAACCAAGGTCCAAGCACAAGATCTAAGGGAAAAATGAAGAATTATAATATTAGAATACATTCGATGATATTATTGATATAGCTTGTCCATTTCCGGAAGCAAATAAAGGCAAAAAGTATATCTTGGTTACTATTGACTATTTCAGTAAATGACAGGTAATTGCCATCTCTAATCAGGAGACCTCAACAGTAGCTGAAGTCTTAGTCAACAATGTATTCAGCCAATTTAGAATTCCTTAGAGCTACATTCTAACCAAGGATGAAATTTTAATTCTAAGTTTTTTCAAAAGCTTTGCGAAATACTTGGCATCCATAAATGGTTTTCTATTCGCAGAGATTTAATAGAACCATTGAAGAGCACGTCTCAAAGGTTGTGGACAGACATCAGAAAGATTGGAAAATATATTTACCAATCTTCTTAATGGCTTACCGATCTGCAGTTTATGAAACCGCCGGAATTACAGCAGCAAGTCAAGAAAGTATATAAATTCAAGACTGGGTGGCATTATAGAGAAGTTGCGAAAAGTTCAAGAAATATTATAACGAAGAAATAGTAATATTATTGAGAGCATAAAAAAAGAGTAAAGTCAATATTATAAAGTAGTTTCCTTCTCCATAGTTTGTTGTTTGCCTATTGTGGTTTAAAAACCAAAAGTGTAAATGTTTCGAAAATAATTGAAGAGATGTTTAGAGCATACTTTATGAAAAATATCTAGAATTTATTTTAGAATATAAAAAAGTAAGATATACAATGTGTTCCATTAAAAAAATAAGTTGTTACACGAATCACTGTTCTGATCTACCGTATATATTCTTTAATAATATATTTAAAAAAATAAAATTGAATTATCCGTGCGATTTTTCATCAATTAAGAAATGCTCTATATGAAAGACTGATCCGTTTTTTGATCACAACCCTATATGGTTTGGTTGTTGGTTATACGACTAAAAACTTTATATTAGCATTGTTAATTATCATCTTTCAAAAATCTCTTGAAGTAAAATCGTAAACTGTTTTAGTTTTCGGTATATTTATGCCCGAAACGCCAATATTTTTGCTGTCAAAGGGAAAAATAAAAGAGGCCGAGAATGCTCTAATAAAATTAAGAAAGAAAAAAGCAATTGAGGTACAAGATGAAATAAATGAAATTTTGATCGCAGTGGAACAGGACAACCAAGGACAAGGTAAATAAATAACTGTTAATATAATTAAATAACTATTTTTTCATTTTTCTAAAGACGACTTAAAACGATTTGGGAATAACAAATTTAAAGTTCTTTTATCCCTAAAAATTATTCATTATTTTATTCTAGTCCAGAAAGTTAAGACGAACTACAGAAGATTAAATTTTACAGAAAAGTGCCCAAACCTTTTTCTTTTCAGAAAGAATTTTACTGTACGTGACTTCACCTTAATCTTTAATTTTTATGACTACAAAAGTTCTAAGGAAATATTCAGAGTTTTCTTCTTTCACTGCAGAGAGTCCGAAAGAGTATACGTACGGACTACAAAATATATAGATAGAGATAAGATAAAATTTTGGTTTTTGTCATCCTATTGATTTTAGAATTTAGGTGTATCAGGACAGTTCTCATTTTGGACAAAAATACTTAGCATCTTGCGTAATTATATTAATTAACTAACTCAAAAATTGATAAGATAATCAAAAGACATATCTCCCTATCATTTCAGCACAGAAATTTTAGTGGGTAATGTTTGATCAACATTATTTGTTATATATGGTATAGCGGATAAATCCTCATTTTTTTTTAATAATGCTGTGAACGAAAATGGTTATTTGACTTTTTTAAAATAAGATTTAGAATATTACTTTGATGACTTGTCCCTAGAACAGATGAGAAATATAGTCTTTCAACAAGAAGGAGTTTGTTTGTAGTTGGGAATAATCTGAATCTGAAATTTTATAAATGGATTGGTCGAGATACACCAATAAAATTATCACCTCACAATCTAGACTTGGCACTAATGGATTCATTTTATGGGGAACGGTAAATGATCATCTAAGAGACTTCATTATCAAAGAGATTCAAATTGTAGATGAAAACTATTCCCAATCTATCATTGACGCAGTAAAAAGATTAAACAACAACATATATTAAATATATTAAAGAGAATGTGGGTCTAGTGGAACAATTTCAATTTTAAATAATGTATAATTTATTTAGGTAGTCGTTACTTAATGAAGGTACGTATACAATGTGAAAAGAGACCAAGTCTGTTTCAGATCTTTATTTTTTATTTTTTAGTCAAAATTATATTTTAAATAGACATGACATTTTGTAGCACTGCTACTTCGTTAGATGTCAAATTGGTAACGACAAACAACGCTGAGAAATAAATATTATTGAGGGTGTTCAGGAGGAATTCGTATTATTAAATATATTTTACTATGGTGAATTATTAACATCAAACTGGTTAGTCAAACTCTTATCTGCATTCTTAAGTTTATTAGTCTCTAATAATTCTAATAAAGTCAACATTTTGCCTTTACTTTCGGTATGTAGTATTTTGAAGTTTTCATCAAAGCTGTGGTTTTGAGACAAAAGATGTGTTGCGTACGCTGAATTGTATTTTTTCGTTAAGTAACCTCTTTTATGCTCTTTAATTCTAATATTAAAGATTCAGCCTGTTTGACCTATGTAAATTTTTTGACATGAACCACAATTTAATTTATAAATTCCGCATTTTTTGCCTGCAAAGAGAAGAACACTATTATTAAATGTGTTTAATAATACTAATTACTCTGGTTTTTCTTTATTATGGTACAATCGTAAAAATTTGTTAACCTCAAATTTTTAAAATAGGTGCCTGAACATACTCAGTAATATTTATTTCTTCCTTTATGTCACACCAAGTCGACATGTGATGAAGTAGCACTGCTACAAAACATGTCAAGTCTATTTAAAATATCATTTTAAATTTAAAAAAAAAGTGACGATCTGTAATAATGTTCTTTATATGTGTAAATCATATAGTTTTTGGATTTTGTAGTTTTATCATAGTTTTGTTGTAATTCTTGCACTTAAAATCGAAGAATATATTTTTCTTACGAATTGTTTACTATACTATATATTTTTCATAAAGGTTATAAAGTTATATCACGAATTATGGCTATACGCCCACTTAAGACCTTAAACTCGAATTATTTATTGTCTGTATTGTTTTAATGTAATCGCATAATTAAAATGCAAATATTTCAAAAACTATTGAAATTAAGTATAGGATATACAATATAAAAATACATTGTGTAAAAACTAATTTTCAAACGCTGTAACTTTTATATTTATCAAATTTTTTCTAGAATGCTAAACAACGCAATTAAGAGGGGTGGGGGAGGTAACCTTATACAAAATCATCAGGCACGCCGATTATTTCGGAACGCTATCACTGATTTTAATGAAATTTTTTACATTGTGTTCAGGAAATTGGTGCAATTTTTCCAGGTGTGTTCTGCAATACCAGATCTTGACGTTTCTCCTTTTGGTGTATGAGTTTTATCTTCCTTAGTTCTAACTTCTAGTGGATGCTTGGTTACTCCAATATACTTTTGACCACACTCTCATGGAACATTGTAAACACTTTCTTATGGTAGTTTTTGGTTTTATTTTTGTGAAACGAGTTCTGAATGTATTTCCTAATTTGAAGATTATTTTTACATTGCAACTGCTGGTAATTCTTCTTATTTTCTCCGAGGTTCCCTTAATATACGGAATTGTGAAGAAGGAAGGTGTTTCTTGCTGTCCAGTGGTCCTTGTTCTAGGGTTATTTATAGCATCGCCAATTATTTTTAGAGGATTATCATTCTGTTGTAAATCGGATTTAATATTTGCTACCTCTTTTTCAAATGAATCGGCATTACTGCATATGGATACAGTGCAATTATAAATAACCTTAGAACAAACACCACCGGAAAGCAAAAAATGCATTCCTTCTTCAAAATTCCGTTTATCTAGGGAATCTCGGAGAAGCTAAGACAAACTGCCAGCAGAACCTAATAGAGAAGTCATACAAACAAATAAAGATAAAGACAATGCAAGTCCGACAACCACATTTTAGTCAATCTTCAATATCTTCTACAACCTTCAAACAGAAGTGCCTATAATGTTGCCACCAAAAAATGTACAGCCAGATTCACTAAACCCGACCTAGTTGTCATGAAAAATATTCTGCCTGTTTTGTTTTGCTTATAACATTGTCATAATTTATATTATATATGTCAACAAATAAATGCTTATGTAGGGATATTAAGGATAAGAGTCTTGAAATATGTAAGAGAAACAGAAGATGATTTTTTTGCTTGTATTTTTCGGGTTTAAACTTGCTTGATTTATTGTTGCTCTTGTCTTCTGCTGTCAATTTAGGAAGGTTTTAGGATTAAACCATGTTAGTGAAGTTGGTAATTATAGTTTTCCGATTCTTTCCAATATTGGTATAGGGAAATTGCTGTAGTGGTCTCAAATAATTTTGGCTGAAATTGGTTCGGTAAAATGTAAGATTTGGAGGTCCCAGTTTACAAATGTAAAATTTATTTTTTCAATTTAAATATGACGATTGATATGAGATAGTTTTAGAATAGTAGATTAAGAATTTAAAATTATTGTTGTTAAAATTCAATATGGTGGGCTAAAAAAGTTTAGATTCTTTAAATTATTCTAAAATAATTAATAGGAGATTTAAGGGCATAGATTACGAACCTAAAATTAATTTGGTCAAATTTCATTCAAAATTGGTGTTTGGTGATTTACAATAATTAAAATAATTTCGTATAAAATGGGTAGTTTTTTGCGACATTGAAAACATTTCGATGAGTAACTAATTTAAATAATTTACAGATGTTGAGATAAGTTCTATTATAACTAAAACTAGAAAAAAATATAATTTTTTGAAAAAAAAAATAAATCTTCAAAAAAAGCGCGAAGAAACAAAAGTTACTACAAATTTTTAATTAAATGAACCAAGTGACAGTAGATACAAACTAGGCCAAGATATGAACTTTGTGCCCAAAAAACTTATTTTGAAAGACGAAAAAAAATACAATAATTATAAACTTTAAATCTTCGGTTATGCCCCCTTGAAATTTACGCCCCAGGCAGCCGCCCTCGCGCCACTGAAACAAGTTACAGGAAAAAACAGTCACTAACAGAGTCAGTTATAAAATCATTAAGTTAGCTTATTTACGCATGTACATTTTAGTAAGTTATAGGTACCTTTTTCTGTGAACCGATTATTTATGTATTAATCTGGCTAATTTTAAAAATTTCAATTGCAGATAAGAATTAATATTGTTATTTTTGGATTATCAGTGCATGAACTTTTTCAAAAAATTTCATTAGTTTGTCTCAAGATAAAAAATTAGAAATCAACAGGATGAGAAATCTAATTTTTAATATAAATTATCAGTGTAAAAAAAACTACAAACATATATTTATTTTTCTTTGGTGTGTCACAATACTCGTTAAGATAAGAAAAAATTCTATAAATATGTAATTCAAAAAGGTAAACCATGAAAACTACGGTACCAAATTTTTAATTACAATTTTAAAAACATCTTGTATTTTATTTATTAAATTATTTATTTTCTATGCATTTTTAGGTGGTTTTAGAGAACTGTTAACTTCCCAACCAGCTAAAAGAGCAATGATAATTTGCATAGGTCTCGTTCTCCTCCAAGAACTCTCTGGCATCCACCCAATGATGGCCTACCTGAAACCAATTTTTCAAGCAAGTGGCACAAAAATTTCTCCAGATATATCCACTGTAATATTTGGAATATCACAAATTAGCTCAAACTTTATCACGGCATTGATTGTTGAAAAAATTGGAAGGAGAATTCTGTATATGGTATCAGCAGTAGGTTGTGGAATTGCTTGTGCAATAATGGCAGTTTACTTCTTCCTGCAAACTAACGAATTCGATTTGGAAGCAGTCTTTTGGCTCCCATTAACATGTTTGGTGGCCTACATGATATTTTTTAGTTGTGGTCTGGGACCTTTGGCATGGTCTATAGTAGGAGAAATATTTCCGTCAAATATAAAAGGTATTGGTTCAGGACTAACCGTGTGTATATCATTCACAGCGTCATTTCTTGTTCTAATGATGTTTCCAATAGTGTCAGAAGCAGTGGGGATGTCAGCACCATTTTGTATGTACACCATCGTTACTGTTATAGGGCTGTTTTTTATTTATCATATGGTGCCTGAAACTAGAGGAATGACACTGGCTGAAATTCAAGAAACACTGAAAAAGACTGATAAAAAATCCAAAGAGACAAATAATATAAATTCCGGTGTAGATAATGTAACTACATATTTTTAAATAAATATATTTTTTCGTTAATGTAAAGTTTTATTGGGTAAAAAGTGATTCACGGTGAAGTTTTTCCTAATAAGTAAAATTACAGATTTTATAATGCGACAGCTTTGACGGTGTGTTTAACGATCCTCTATATTCTATATTATACTAGGAAAAATTGTTAAAATAAAGAAGAATTCCGCGATATCACTGATAGTAATGATTAAAATTAAAAATAAATATTACAAGATGTTCCCTATTGAAAAGAAGTAAAAATAACAGCTCAATTAAGTGCTAATATATTTTTTTTTTGAAAAAGTGTCGTATTGTTATAAATTAATAAAAGGAAAACTGAATATATTCTAGAATAACAAGTTGTTTTTGCTTTTCTTGTTGGTTATAGGTTCCTAATGACTTAGGAGAACAATATGTGTAACAACGTTTTATTAGAAAACTTTATATCTTATTTTTTTATCAGTCTAGATGACTGAACAAATATTTTTATACTAATCCTTAACTCTTATCACTCTTGTTTCACTGTAGGGCTGCATGCTGAGAGTTGTAATGGCCACTGTGCTTACTACACTGATCACTTCGTTTCGTGGACATTGTATGGATTTCGCTATAGATCACGTTATATTTTTCGTCCTTTTTTCTATGATAAATTTAAGTTCTACTCAACAAGCATATCGGATCTTGCCACGTGGGGGTGAGTTTACTATGACTGCCGATAGTTATTTAATTACCAGGGCTATCGACAAGGAATGACGCCTTTTTTATAGTCGATTATGATAATTTCAAGACAATTTTTTATGGATTCACAGTGATTACCATAATTTATCAAATTTATTGTTAATTTTTATAAAACTTTTGAAAGTTTTAATAAAAAATCACTGCAATCGTGTTTTGTTCTTCAATCATTTTACATGCATGGAAATCATCTACAAGCCCAACCCAGTAACACATATGTGAGAAACAGACAACGCAGATGACCTATCACAACGCCCAGCGTTACAGCCCGCTTGCGAATCATCGGCTATGTCAAACAAACAATCAAACAGCAGAATAGGCGTCTTATGAACTAAGCTTAAATTACAGTTAAACATATTTTAATCATTTGTTACATTTTGTTAATTTGGACCAGCATATCACTTTTCTTGTTCTTACAATATTTCTTTTGAAAATATTTAAATGGTTATGGTAATGGTCAGTTCATACTTCCAAAAACTAAAAACTAAGACTAAAAATTTGCATTAACAATTTTTAGTTGCAAGTAAAATGATTAACTTTACTTTTATTTCTTCAGGGTCTCAATTAAAAATTAGCAATTAAGAACTGAAAAGTTGAACATAAAATTACATTACATGAAATAGTCGAAATAATTTAAAATAAAATTAATTAAGCCACAACAATTGAAATGCAAAAAATTTATATTTTACTTTTGTTTCAATGGACTATTTTTACTAATTGTTAAATTTTGAAGTACGAATAATACATTTTAATAATGTAACGTAAGTGTTCATTTAATGGAAATTCTTAGTGTTAATTCTTAGTTTCACTAATTTACAGCCAATTTGCGACTATAATGTAAAAGGTGGTCTTTGGTTAATTTTTTGTCTCTAAATGCGAAAATGATGACAAAAACTTCCTAATACGTAAAATTTTTGGGTTATGGTTTTTTCAGCAAAAATGAATGAGTATTTGAATCGCATTATTTTAAAAAGTAATTTCTAATGTACCGAAGCGCGACGTTGTCAAATTTACGTTTTTTATAAGTCAGAGAAACTGTGCACAATCAGACAACACCACGTGAGAGTGTCTAGGGATGACAAGTCAACCACGAAGTCTTAACTCCATAGGTCTTAAAATAACGGAAGTACCCATTGACACCCATACAGATGGCCCCTGTATACGGGAAGTAAGCCGTCGCTTTTCAAACTTCCGATACCCGATGTTTCTAGAAAATAGCAGAAATACGGAACGGTTATAAAAACAGCTGGCCGGCAGTCGTATCATCAGTGTTAGTTTAGCACGAGTAGTGGTCAGTATTAGATAAAGAAGCAAAGTGCGCAAGCAACCCAATAGTAAAAGCCTTGTATTATCTTTGTATTGAATAAAGCTAGTTTACGCCTGTAAACGTAATATTACATCTCTGAACCTATGTACGTGACAGTACAAAAATTTTAAAGTACAGAAACTTGGCTGTGTTAACCCCGCGGATAGTTTTTGCTACATATGTGATCAGTTTTCCCCTAAATTGCAGAAAAAATTGACTAAAGTAGCTTATCATAACTATTTTGGACGTCTTGTTGGCGATCAAGATTAGGAAGGGATTCCTCACTTATGTGGCCAAACCTGTGCAGCAAATTTAAGTAACTAGTTATATGGCAATGGCTCTTCCATGCCTTTTGCAATTCCCATGATTTGGCAAGAACCAACAAATCATTTTAATGACTCTTACTGTCCGGTTTTTCTAGAAAGAGCAAAGATAATATTGAATATCCCGATATTCCCTCAGCAATAAAATCGCTTCTTCATGAAAAAGTTTTACCACTTCCTGTGCCCGGCAAAATGGGAGGAAGATTTAGAAATATATGATGATAAGGCAGAACCCGATAATGTACTAGAAAAGGACGATTCTTATTTTGCCGAAAGTGAAAAATGCACCCCATTTAATCGAACAACCTGAATTAAATGATATAGTTCGGGACCTCAACTTGTACAAAGAGCATACTGAAGTATTAGGGTCTAGATTATAATGAAATTTACTAGCTACTGAAACCAAAGTTGCAATATTTAGGGACCGTTTTTTTACTCTGCAGGATAGAAAGTGTGTTTGTATTAATTCAAATAGTGTTATGGGAAAATTAGGATTTGCACATAACCCAGACGAATGGCGCTTATTTATAAATTCTTCTAAAATAAGTTTACCATCAGTTCTGCTCTATAATGTCAACAAAAAACCCCCAATTCCTCTTGCACATGCAGTTGACATTAAGCAAACATACGAAAATATGTCACTTATTCTAAATGCAATAAGCTATGATACATATAAGTGGGAAAGTCTTGCTGTTTTCTTTGTCTTTGGGACAGTAGAGCAACACAGAGCCATTGCCAATGAAAAAAATAGCTTTCGAGAGATCAATATATTCCAGATCAAGTTCATGTAAAAATATACCTCTTGTTGATCCCAAAAAAGTACTTTTACCTCTAAAATACATTAAACTGGGATTGATTAAGAATTTTGTTAAATCATTAGATTAATTAGGAGATGCGTTTAAATACCTTAAACAAATTTTTTCTAAACTAAGTGATGCTAAGCTTAAGGAAGGAATATTTGTTGGGCCACAAAATAGAAAAATACTAAAGGATGAACAGTTTGATCAAAAATTTAATTAATGGTAAATTAGCTGCGTAGAGTTATTTTAAAATAATTGTAAAAATAAAAAACCACGAAAAACTTGTAGAAGAGCTATTTGAAAGCAACTGCAAAATGGGCTTTCTTGTGAGAGAAAGCGATCAGGAATATCTACGTAAGTCAACATTTGCAAAAAAAGTTATGTACAAAAGACTTACTAGAAATGTATTTTCGTGCATATTTTTGTAAATAAATCCTGTTATCCTTAAAATATCTTGTTTTTTTATTGTTTTGAATTTATGTATAAATATTATATAAAAATGTTTGTATTAAATAAAAATAACTGAAACATTCTATAACTCAAAATCTATACGTGGTGGAGAATTTTCGTTGTTGAATTCGCAATCAGGATACTTTAAGCTCCCACAGGCAGACATTATAACATCTGTCGCAATTTGTTGACTAGTGTTTTTAAAAGTATGAATTGACCGTAAGGAATTTTTATGGAGTCAAAAAAAGGCATGTTGTTTTTTTTTTAGTTTGCGACCTGCTGTCACACAAAGCACAGGAAGTTCCTAATACCATTTTTATGCAAAATGGTAAATTTACATTAAAAATATAAAATATCTTCTTCTTCTTCTTCTAGGTAGAACCAAGTTCTGTTATCTATACAATGCCTCATCGATCCTCGTTTGAGGTCGAAATCCAGTTGTCTTTCCATCTTTTGAGGGACCGTCCAGGCGGCCGTTTGGTTTCTCTCTCATCACGGTTTTTGCTAGTCTGTCATCGTCCATTCGTTCCACGTGGTCTCTCCACTGCCTACGACGATTTCGAACCCACTTCACAACATCCGCCACTCCGCTGTACTCGCGTATTTTTGCATTTCTTATCTTATCTCTTAAACTTGTTCCCGTGATCATTCTCAGCGTTTTCATTTCTGTGGTTCTCATAATTTGTTTTGTCTTTGTGGTTTCATTTCTTGTCTCTGCGCCGTAGGTTAGTATCGGTGTTACACAGACCTTGTAAATTCTTGCTTTGCTCTCAACCGTCATATGTTTATTGTTCCAGATTATGTCTCTTAGTTGACCTGATATCATGGCCGCTTTGTTGGCCTGTGTGCGTACTTCTTCCGTTACTGCCCTGTTACTTGTTATATGTGCTCCTAGGTATTTAAACTTCCCAACTTGTTCGATATGTTTGTCATCAACCATTAGTTTGCATCTTACCGGTTCTTTTGCTATTATCATTGCTTTGGTTTTCTCCACAGATATCTTCATATTATACTGTTTGGCTGTTCGATTGAGATGGGAAAGCATTCTTTGTAAGTTGTCTTCGCTATCTGCTGTCAAGGCAACATCGTCTGCAAAGCATATAATCTGAACGGTGTTGTGTCCCATTGGGTACCCAATATTTGTGCTTTTTACCTCATCAATGATTTCGTCCATGATTACATTGAAAAGTGTTGGACTTAGGCTATCACCCTGTCTTATTCCTGTGGATAGAGGGATTTCCTCTGTTAGAGTGTTATTTGTTTTAATTACCATGGTGTTTTTGGAATTCAGTTCGTATATTGTGCGTATGATTGCTTCATCTACTTGTTTTCTTCGCAGTAATTCTGTTATGTGTTCCAGTTTGACTCGGTCGAACGCTTGTGTAAAGTCCACAAAACAAATGAACAGCGGTTTATCATATTCGACAGATTTTTCAACCAGCTGTCTGATAATAAATATACCGTCGATAGTAGAGCGGTTATTCCGGAAGCCCTGCTGTTCTTCGCACGCCCCTAACTAGTCTACGATCCGTTGTGACAGTATTTTGGTTAACAATTTGGCTGAACTATTCAGTAGGCTGATTCCCTTGTAGTTTTCTGGTTGTTTCTTTGATCTGTGACAAGGCTGGGGCCTCCGTACTTTAGCATCTCATTCGTAATTTGGTCGGTACCAGGTGATTTTCTGTTTTTTAATTTCTTAATTGTCAGGTACATCTCTGCTTCACTGATGTTAACATCTGTTAGTTTTGTGATTTTTTGTTGGTTTTCGTCTACGTTGTTTTCTGTAGCTGGTGCCTGGAGTAAGTCCTTAAAATGGCTGACCCATTGTTGGCTGTCGATTGGACTTAGTTGAAGGTATTCATTGATTGGTTTTTTTCATAATATAAAATATGAATAATACGACGAAACATACACGGTAAAGTGAGATTTAATCAAACAGAAATCCGCGTAGAAAGTTGCTTTTAGCAGGACCCCCTTTTTTCGCATCTCTAAGATAATAAAATATTAAAAATTTTAACTCTGTATCAGAATTTGATAAACCATTTTTTTTTTCAAAAACTCAAGAATAAAACAACTTCCGGGAAATGCTAAAACAAATGCAAAACTGCCAGTGTTCGTAATTAAAAGAAAACAATAAATGGAAATTCAAACAATGTTCGCTTTTAAGCCGGCAGTATTTTTAGACTAAAATATAGTTGCAGGTATCGAAAACATCGAACGGCAAACTTATAACCCGAGGTCATGGTGGTGAGAAGAATTTAAAATGTGCTCACGTTTTTGCAGCAATTCATTTTAAAACTCGATATCTCTTAGGAAATAAAATAAGTTTCGTATTAGTTTTGGTGCGGAGTTGTCCAGATGAAAACAATTTTTAAACTTATGTTGTTACGTGTTTATACTCGTAGTTTGTGGTTTAGTGGCATATATTTGAAGAAATGTGGTAATATAAATAATTATGCTGAAGTATATTTTCTAACAAATTTAGGAACGAAATTTAAAAACATGCTTTTGCTTAACTTTATATACTACTCTGAAAATATAATAAGTAACTTAACTTTTTCAGAAATATAACATTATTTGAATTTTTTTAGCTATAGTTGATCCATAACGAAGTAGTGTAACTATAACCAATTAGACAACTATATTCAAGTTTAATAACCTCTTCCACATGTTCGTCTCTAGAAAAGTTTTACAACAAATAATAATTCAGAATAATCGTGCGTAAAGTCGATAACATATTGTAAGGATGTATTTGGGCTTTTATACTGCAAATTTATAGAGGGTATTTTTTTTGGCAACACTATTTCTTATGGCTGTAAATTTGACAGTTGGCAGTTGACTTGAAGTTAGTGCGTTTGGTCATTTCAATACGTTAGAACAACGCTTCTAAATTGTGCAAATTTATTTTGAGAATCATGGTTTCGTTCGCCAAACGTACCGTGACCTACGCTCATTTTACGGTCGACATAATCATCCATCCGAGCAAGTTATTCGGCAAATCATGGATCGTTTCCGCACTACGTGCACTCTGGTTATACGCATTCACAAAGACGCCGTACAATGCGCACAGAAGAAATTATTGGTGCTGTGGAATGTAGTGTTGAGGAGGGCCCAAATGAGTGCACTACATGAACTACAATTGGAGCTGTGCCCATCCACTTTGTGGAAGATTTTACGGAAAGCTCTTGGATTACAGGCTTATGAGGTCCATCTTGTACTGTGTGTGAATGGCTACGTTAATAAACAGAAAGGCCGAATTTGGAGCGGAGAAAATCCAGAAGCCTTTATTGAGATGTCCTTACATCCACCAAAAGTCAGTGTTTGGTGTGCTCTATAGGCAGGTGAAATCATTGGCCCATATTTCTTTAAAAATGGTACTGATCAGAATATTACCGTCAATGGAAAGCTCTATAGAGTCATGATTGCTGACTTCTTCATTCCTCACTTCAATGATATTGGTGTGGCAGAACTTTGGTTTTAACAAGATGAGGCAACATGTCACACAGCGCGCGACACCATCAATTTATTTATGGATCTCACACCTATGGATTACTTTCTTTGGGGATATGTAAAGTCACTAGTCTATGCCGATTAACACAAACGTTGGAGCCCTTGGAAGTCATATTCGTCACGTAATTGCTGATATACGGCCCCAGTTGCTCGATAGAGTAGTCGAAAATTAGACTTCCCGATTGCGCTTCATTCGTGCTAACCGTGGAGCTCATATGCCCGAAATCATATTTAAACACTAATAACGTATGATTATCTTTTAAATAAAACCAAGTCACTGAAGAGTTCTTCCCAACTCAATCATCAGATCGTCAATACAATCTCTCATTAAGGGTATCTTTGATCCAAGTCAAGCAGATCCAAAAACGCCGAACTGTGCGTGGGGAAGGGCGAGTAGAGGACGCTTTGTCCTGGATGGAAAAATTCGAAAAAATAAATGAATAAAAATTTCTCCGTTGATCCAGGGTATCCCTATCTGTATGTAGATGAGAATGATCGTTTCATTCTTTTACAGCCTTGTTATAAATAAGGTACTATTGTATATACGAATTTTTTCGTATCTGTACAGATTTTCAAAATGTAATACGGATAATTAACGAAAACGGATTTTCAATTGTGCTTTATAGATCTCACTAAAGCCTTTGATAGGGTGAGACTGGATGATATTCTGCATATAATGCGAATTAAAGGCATCCCAAACAATTTAATTAACATAGTTGAACAGCTAAACTCCAACACCACAACACAAATCTCAGTAAGCGGCAATCTAACTAAGGATGTACCGATAGCGTCGGGCATATGACAGGGGGACTCTCTGAGTCCATTACTGTTTAACATAGTAATGGACCAAATAATTGAGAACGTCAAAAGAGCGGCACCAGGGTACAGAATGAATACCGGGGAAATAACAATAATATGTTACGCTGATGACGCCGTCATAGTCTCGGAAAATTAAGACGATCTCCAAAGACTTCTATTTGCATTCCACACCATAAGCAAGCAATTCAACATGAAAATACCCATCGATAAAACTAAGTCAATTGTAATAAGCAAAGTGACCCTAAAATGCAAACTAGTAGTGGATGACAAACCAATAGAACAACTCATGACCTTTAATTACTTAGGAGTTGAGATATCCGCAAACCAAAACAGAACAAGAGAAGTAAGAAACCAAGTAAACAAGGCAAATAGACTCTCAGGAAGCCTGGCGGATATAATATGACACAACACATACATGAGCAAGGACGCAAAAACAAAAATCTACAAGACCTGTATTCGACCGATAATGACGTACGCAATAGAGACGAGAGCTGACAACAAAAAAACAAAATCAATTCTAAGAACTGCCGAAATGAAAGTACTAAGAAGAATATCGGGATACACATTAAGAGATCACATACGCAATTCAACAATACGCGAGGAACATGGAAAGCAGGATATAGTAAGATGGGGACGGAAGCGCAGAAGAGCCTGGAATGAGCACGTAGGAAGAACGGCGCAAAATAGGATAGCGAGAATTGCCCGAGATGGAACACCGGAAACCAGAAGACCAATAGGTAGATCATCTAAAAGATGGAGAGAGTCCTGAATTTCAACATCAAATGAGGTGAATGATTGAGTTGGAACAAACAGGCTGTAAGCTTATAACAAGAAGAAGAAGAAGAAGAAGGATTTTCAATGACACGGTCAGATTTACACTAAACACGCAAAATTTTTAAGGATTTTCGTTGCCGATCAAAATTTAGTGGTAAAATTAGCAATTTCTAAAAAACGTAGAAATTTTGTTAATAGTCTACATTATTTTTTTTTATCGGTAATTTTGGAATCTGCAGATATAATCGAAGAGATGCTAAGGATATTTTTTAATGAATAATAACATTAATACTAAATTTCACTAAAAACTGTCGGATATTATATGTAATCTTGGAATGGTTATTTACCAAAGGGATTTTAGGTTAAAATACCGGCAATAAAATCCCTGTCCAAAACTCCACAACTATGTAAATATTTAGTATCTCACGAGCACTCATGTAGTTATAGTAACCGCCAGATGATGATCTGCTTTGTTGCGACGGCAGCAAGATGTTTATAAAAAAAAGCGAATTTTATTTTTTTTTAACATTTTTTAATTATTTAAATATTATAAGAAATTAGAAAACGTAATTTCTGGAATGTGTGAAATGAAATTAAAATATAAATACATAAAGAATTTAAGAAATATATCACAAAGTGGGAGTTAATTAATGAAAATATGGTAAAAAATAATGTGAGAATAAAGGGTTGGAGAATAACATTCCTTGGCATATATAGTATAGTAATAGTAAAACAGATAGTAGAACTCATGTTCAAGTGGTAGAACCAATTGGAGAAACAGTCACACATGATAACAACCAACAACTAATTAACCTCTGTACAATTAATGATCTTGAAATAGCCAACTGATTCTTCCAATACAAAATAATCCACAAATTTATTTGAAAACAACACACAAGATAACAGAAATCCATTATCGACTATATAATCAAACACAAAACTACTTATTAATATTAAGGATATATATATATATATATATATATATATATATATATATATATATATATATATATATATATATATATATATATATATATATATAAAGTTATAACAGCAACAGACCAGAGAAAATAACCTCGATTTAGATACACAGGTAGCAAAGTATATACATATACATACACATACAACCTGGATAGCTTAGAAGGAGAAAGCACTAGATACGCATACCAGTGGAGATTAGATGACTATTTGGATCAACAATCATTCTCGAAAGTATACCAAAATATATTTGAAAGTATACACAAAGCAGCGAAGGAAGCATTAGGATACAAAGAATGAGACACAAGCCACAAGTGTTCGTGGACAAAGGAGATCAAAGATCAAGTAAATTAAAAAATAGAGATATATGAAATGGTTAAGAACAAAAAATCCAAGAGAAAAAAAGGTATATGGAGAAATCATAAAAGAAGTAAGAAGAACTGTCAATTTTAGAAAAAACGAAATGAGGTATAAAAAATGTAAAGAAATAGACACATACATTGGCGAAAGAAAATGCTCTGAAGCTTGAAAATACATAAAAACCACAAATAGCATAAGACAGGAAACAACATCTGTCGAAATAATATCTGAAAATCAATGAATTAAGCATTATCACGTATTGCTAACTGAAAATAGGGTTAAGTATATGCAAGAAATAGTTATAAATAACATACAAGAAAAACACGTCGAAATAGACAGAAATAATGTCATTAAAGCTACAAAAAAATGGAAAATCATGTAGACCTGAGGATATCTATATTAAAAAATTGAACAACAAAGATTTTTAACATGCTTACATAGATGTTTAATAAATGTATCAGTGGTCAAAAATCACATACTAAATGCACTCAAATAACCTCACTTCTACCAACAAGTAGTTTCCACTTTGTTTTGTAAAGATATCTCAATTAAAATTTGAGATTTGGAAAAATGTATTTGGGAATGACTCAACCTCTTTTACTACTTCATTTTTTTAAACCCCAACTTGAGTTAATTATAGTATTCGTGAAAAAAATATTTTGAAACAATATCATTAAATTTCGTAAATATTGGAATTAAATTACACTAGCTAATAGATGGTTTACCGTTATAACAAATAAGGGATGATATATTTGGGGGGTAAAAATACCATAATTCAACATCATTTCAATTTACAAGTAATTTCCATTTTCTTTTGGATATATATATATATATATATATATATATATATATATATATATATATATATATATATATCAATTATGACTTGAAATTTTAAAAAAAACGTATTTGGGGTGGCTCACCCTCTTTTACTAGTTTATTTTTAGAAACCCCAAAACCCGTCATCTTAAGTTACTTATGGTATTCGTCAAAAAAAATATATTTTCAAACAATTCCCTTAAATTTCGTAATTTTTAGAATTAAATTACCTGCGTAAATATATGGTTTACCAATAAAAAATAAGAAATAATATCCTTGGGGGTGAAAGTACCATAGGTTAACATAATTTCGAATAACAAGTAACTTTCATTTTGTTCCGTAAAAATATATCACTTAAAACCTGAGATATTTCAAAAATACTGTTGTTAGGGGTAAACTTTAGTGGCGATTTTTTCCCCATTATAATGAACCTCCGCAGATAAAAAAATACATATATCTTATTTTGATACCCTCTAAAAAAATATTGAAGTTTCATGAAAATCGGAGCTGGTATCTTCCTTATAAGTCTCAGTACGATTTGCTTTTTAAAGTGGACGAAATTTTTAAAAACAATGCCTTGGACTAGCCGTGGTGATATATTTGTGTCTCACAACAATAAAAAGTTATTCATAGAGAGTACCAATGATTTACAAAATCTTAAGTAACATAAAATTAATGCATCAATGAATTAATATGGACCAGGTCTACACTTATTGTCTTAAATATATGCCTTTATAGTTTTTCATTATCAAGTTTACCTATTATTATTTTTCTTCTTGTTATTATTAATATTTTTTTAATATAAAATATATATCTTTACTTTTTTTTACTTCATATAATGTAAAGATAGAACTAATTTTTTTGCTTTTATTCAGAAATTTAGATTGGCTCATCTTAATGTTCGTTTAGTAAGGGCTCTAGCGAGTTCAAGTAGATTGTTCAAGGTGGTGAATATGATACGTGGCTGTGATCGAAACATGACTAATCAAGCATTAGCTCTGAAGAGCTCAGAATTCCTGAATATTTGTTAGTAAGGCAGGTTAAGTTGAGTCAGGGTGCTATTTGTTATAAAAGTTATTTAAATATTTTTCAAAGAAACATTACTAGCATTAACCTCAACTGTATGTAGGTATGGTTGTCGCTACATCTGGCGAGAAAAACCCATATTATTAGATGCATCCATCGACCACCTTATTATAGTTTAAATGAATTTTTACAACATTTCCAGGGACTATAGATAGCAAGGTAGATTTTTTAATGAAAATATTACAACATTGCTAGATATTCATGTGCCAGTAAGAGTAGCTAGGTTAACTGAGGGAGTTGACTATATAAACATTTATTTAAATAATGTTCTCCCTTTTTATTACCATACAAAACACATATAATAAATTTTTATATTCGTCATTCTAAATTTACATAGTTGTGAAAAAACAGTTTGGTAACACCGATTCCTGAAACTTTCTTCCCACAGGAATTTAAGGATCTCCGACCTATTAGTGTGTCTAAAATTTGGGAAAAGGTCATAAATGCTCAGCTGACTGATCATGTTTGTCCAATAATATTTTACCTGAAGCTCAATGAGGGTTTCGAGAACAAATTACAGTTTTGGCGTTGTTATATTTAGCCTTCGATATTCTAAATCACAAGTTATTTTTGGCTATTCTTAATTATGTTGATCTTTCTGAGACGGTAGCTAAATTCCTTTTTAACTTTTTAAGCAACAGGTGTCAATCGGTTCGGATTTGCTGAAGAATGTCGGCTCCTGTGATAATTAACAGTGGCGTGCCTCAGGGCTCTGCTTTGCCGCCGCTGTTGTATATCATCTATAGTTCTTTCCTTCTAGAGACTCTACAAGTTTGTTCTGCTCAGTATTATGCAGATGACAGGCAGATATAGTTGTCATTTGATAAGGCTAATGCCGTTAAAGGTTGTAAAACTATAATTAGAGAATTAAATTTATTAAGCAAGCTGTGACTGAAACACTCTCTTTTATTTAATCCTAAAAAATGTTGTATAATGGTCTTTGGCCGTAGGACAGATGTAAAATAATTAAAAAGATCAATTAATATAGATACAGATAATATAGTTATGCCAATAAAAGACAATGTGCGTAAGTTAGGTGTTATTTTTGATAGTTCTCTAAGTCTCCATGTATCTAATTGTATACAGAGGACTTCTGTGAAATTGAAAATACTATATCATAATCGCCTGTTTTTTGTCACGACATATCAATTAAGAGATTTACATCTTGCATGTTTTTTTTTTGTAAAATTATCTCTCTCAAAAATGTCCCACATATTTATATAAACGTATTATATTTAGAATCCATGTTCATAATATTAATATTAGATTTAGAGGTACAATATTACCACCGCATCATCGAACTACAATATTTTAGCGTAGTTTTTCATATAATATCGTTAAATGGATTTAACAATCTGCCTTTAAAATAGATTATATTAAATTTATAATAAATAAGCGCTGATAATTTCTACTGTATTTGTTTTCTTCTTTCTGTTCTTTGGATAACTACTTTTTTTAAATTTTAATTTCCTTATCTTTTTCACGTCCATGTAATTAGTGTAAAGTAAAAAACAATTAATAACTTATGGATTGAGTATTATTAGAAAGATATTCACGGATGCCTCATCTGAACTTTTTATAAATATTATGAAGTCTAATGTAATATGTAGGTAAATATTTAGAAATAAAGACATTTATTTATTTCATTATTTATTGAAGTTTATTGCATAAAACTTTTGATGGAGGTTATTTTGATATCGTTTTTAGTATAGTTGGATCTCTGTATTTCTTCGGTAATTTTATAGAAGAAAGTTGAAAATTGATAAAAAAAAATTTGGCTAGCGAACTTTTTTGCTCATAATTATTGATTACAGTGAGATGTTTTGCTTGGGTGAAGCAGCTTAAATATCAAAAACAGAAGGTTACGCCAATATAAAACTTTTTTGCGATGATTGAAACAATTTATATAATATTATTTGAAGCAAAAAAAACTGAAATTCAAGGGCCAGAAAATCTTCAAAAAATGTATGTTTTGCTATCGCTCCTTACTTGAAACTTATTCACAGCAATAAGATGTATGTCAAGGTTCACCTTAAAAGATATTTATTGGTGAGTTACTGCTCTAGACGCCAATGTGCCTATGAAGGCGTTATAATATTTATTAAACAGGAAAATGCTGAATTTTTTGCCGTATGTAATAAGGTCCAGGAATGAAGTAGAGTCGGAACGATATAATTTGCTTATAATAACGGTTTATCGCTCTTCTTTGGAGGACTATAATGATATTGGATGTTGTCTTGCACAAGAAACGTATAATTATAATTAACGGTGATTTTAATTTAATATTGCTAACAAGAGACATCAAAATTTGTTGAACTTATAGTCTTATGATCTGCACTATACTATTAATGACTTCACTAGAGCGAATTCATATCGGAACTACTTGCGTGAGCCAACTGGAGTAGACCACCTGGCTAAAATGTTCGTGAGTATTATTAATAGTATTATTAACTCTGAATTTCCTTAAAAATTTATACGTAAATCCCAAAACACTGATATTACTTTAGATTTTTTTAATGATAACCTGAGAAGGATGAGAAGTTCATTATCTTTCATGGAGTTAGTTTACAGGCGCAAACAGTCATGTGCTCTAAGGGATGACATAAGAAAATTAGGTGTTATTTATAGAAATAAGTTAAATTCACACAGAATGGCAATTTTTTAAGAATCCTGGTAATCCGTCTAAGGCGTATTGGCAGATTATAAATGAATTTAGGCACTAAAAGATTAAAAAAGGCGATGTTCTAATAACTTTAATGATTATTTTGTTAATGTTGCTTCCTCTATAATTGATAACCTTTCTGAAACTAACAACTCTTCTAATTACTACTTAAATACATTAAATTTTACTGAATTGGGTTTTTGTAGTGTGATTTACAATGAGATATGCCATATAATTTATTTTCTCCAAGATAAACCTAGCAAAGACTACTATGGTATTAACACTAAAATAATTAAAGGTATAACTAATGTAGTGGTATTTCCCTTGACCAAACTTATAACTAATTGCTCGGAGATTGGAATTTATCTTTCAATATTTAAGGTTTCTAGGGTGGTTTCACTTTACAAAAAAGTGATCGAGAGGAAGTGTTAAACTATCGTCGTATTTCGTTGGTGTCTCTATATTTTTAAAAAAGCTCCTAAAACTAGAATCAGCAATAATTTTTGAATCAAATAATCAGTAAAATCATTTTTAAATGTAATCTACGTATTTGTTTAACTTTCTTATGTTTATTTTTTCTGCATATGATTAACCCAAGATGTTGTTTATTATAATTCTGGTAAATTCAGCTCTGTGATTAAAGCTATTATTTCTATGTTTTATGACTAATCGGCACTTTGGAATTTAACTAGCGATAGAAAAATACGTATTCTGAAATGAGCCTTTGCGGCATTTGTAGCAGTTCGATACATTTTTTCAATAATACTGTAGATATAAATTATATCTTTCCGGGACTGAACTAAACCACCGCCATCTTCATTTTTGGTTTGACAATTCGAAACACTACAAATTTTAACCATTCTAACAAATTTTATTGTTCTGTATGATAGATACAGAACATATATAAAAACGCAACTATACAGATTAAAATCGACGAAGACACAAAAACCGAAAAAAATAAACGTTATGAGAGGTGTGCGTCAGGGAGACGTCATCTCTCCGAAACTAGTTACGCTAGCTTTGGAAGATGTCTTTAAAAAACTATATTGGGATGAGAAAGGTTTGAGAGTCGACGGTTCTTATCTTAGTCATCTTCGTTTCGCCGACGATGTTGTTGTCATGTCTAGCAACCCAGAAGAGCTAAAACAAATGCTTCAAGATTTTAATGAAGAGGCGAGAAAAGTGTGACTTAAGATGAACTTGGGGAAAACTAAGTTAATGAGCCCTGACGCAAATGTACAAATAGAGATTCAAAATAAAATGATAGAGAATGTCCAAGAGCACATCTATTTAGGCCACGTCATGTAACTGGGGAAAGAAAATCAAACGGCGGAAATAACAAGGAGAATAGGGCTGACATCGGTTGCCTTTGGAAAGTTGCAGTACTTATTAAGAGATAGAAATACACCAATCAACCTTAAATGGAAAATGTATAACAAGTGTGTCTTGCCTGATGCTACTTTCAGCATGGAAACGATAACACTAACCAAACAAAACGCAAATAGGCTCCGAGTCACTCAACGCTCCATGGAGAGACAAATGTTAGGAATCTCGTTACGGGATAAAATACGAAACCAAGTAATAAGATCAACAACCAAAGTAGTTGACGTCATTGAACGCATATCACGACTAAAGTGGTAATGGGCGGGGCACATAGCTAAACAAGAGCCCGATAGGTGGGCGAGTAAATTACTGCAATGGGGACCGCGAGAAACGAACCGAAATCGTGGCAGGCCACAACGCAGATGGGTAGATGATATAAAACAGTTTGCTGGAAAAGACTGGCTCCAGAAGGCGAGAGACAGATCCCAGTGGAGGACCATCGGAGAGGCTTATGTCCAGGAGTGGACGTCAATGGGCTGAGAAAGAAGAAGAACAAATTTTATTACTTAAAAAATTTAAAACAAGGAAATCCGAGTGGGTGATTAGAACCCGCACCTATTGCGAATGCCAAATTATAAAATCCAATTATTTACTAATACAGTCACATATACTTTGAGCACATAATGTCATATTTGGGTTGCGCCAGCAAGAAACTAGTTTTACTTAGCCAATAACATGCGGTTAGAGAAAGATTGCCATTGACCCACTTATCACTTCCCCCTTTCGTAAACTACTCACGCCTTAAGCTAGCTCCAAGTAAATATAAGCTCGATGACTTAAACTGACTTAATTATTTAAGATCACTTAAAAGACCTTATCAGGAAATTGCATAATTATAAAAAGAACGATAAACTATGGATCTGTGTTTTAAGGACACAATCATTTAAAACCTTAACAGTACCAAGTAAGGTTTTCAAATTACAATGACAATTTCATAAAAAAGCGTTAAGATATTTTTTCCTTTATTTTCTCAAACCTAGTCTACAATAACAACATTTAAAATAAAGTTGATTTTTGTTGTCAACAGTGCCCGAAATGGAAAATACTAAATTTGCAATATTGTTCCTTTTTTAAGTAAAGTTCAAAGCATGGAAAGACTTTATTACACACTTTTTTATTCTATTTTATTTTTGTCTGTTGTTTCTATGAAATTGCTTTCCGTCCAAAGAACTAGGTCTCAAGTATCTTTCCGAGTGTGTCTGAATGTCTGGATGTGAAACCGGCAGATGTAAATTCGTTCTTTTCCGGGAAAACTGAAAAAAAATAAAAAGGCTCTTGTAATGCTGCTTACGGAAATCGAATCCAATCTAGATGCCTGGCGAAACGACCGCAGAACAAATTGGCTCTCTCTCGCCACAGAGACCCGAGACTTAAACTTTTAACTGCTTGTCTTGTCTGTTTGTGTTTTCCCCAAGGCATTATAACATATTTAGTTGCATTATCTATTAGAACAGTTATATGTCTAATACTGGTTTAACCATATTTGTTGTAGCATTTTTTTACAGTTATTTACTTTGAAAATATTCGTAAAATATTATTTTGAGTTAGTCTGTGATACTCTAAAAATATATGTCTTAACTTGAAAATTTTAAAGATAGAAAAATAAATTAATAGCCGGTTAAAGAACCTCTATCTAAAAGTTAAAAAGTTTTCATTTATGGTTCATCTTTTAGAAATCACCCCTAATTCTTTACCTTCCAAGAGTGACATCTTTCATGAAATAATAAATATTTATTTTTTCGCCACTTGTCTGAATCAATATTTACCTAAGAACGACTAAAAATATCAATCAAAACGTTGTATCTATTTGCTAATGAAGATAATGGAAATACAGGGTGAGTCAACGATTGGATGAAGTAGGTTTGTGCCTTTTCGGTGAAATTTACAAAGAAACTATATTTATTGTTTGATACAGTTTATTTTAACGCAGATTTTAAAAATATTTAGGACTCTTCAGGGTGAGCCAAAAAACTAGGACAGCATAAAGTTGTATTTTTTTAAATAGAACACCCTATATACGAATCGTATTTTCGATTTAGCTTATAATTTTAAATCTTTTTTATTAAGGGTTTACTATAACAAAACTTTATAGTTTCTGAGATAATTAAGTTTAAAGAAAAAAAGTCACATTTTCAAGCATCAATTCAATCCTAAATAACGTTTTCAATTTTGTGACAAATATATTCAAATTTGGAATTTAGCAAGGCCAAGGACAAGTTAACATAATTTTTACCTAATATTTACAATAAAAGCTACAGGGTGTTGAACACATCGGCTCAAATTTGAACAAGTTTAAATGAATAAATATCTTTCCTTTAAATGGTACACCCTGTATATTTTCATGTTATTTAATAGAGTAATAAAAACCCTAAAAGTTTTGTTCAATATATCCTATACCTATTTATAATAGTTTTTAAGATATTTCAGTTTTTCTTATTTTCCATACTTTTTTACAGAAATAGTCTTCATTATCATAGTAGCCATGTAAAATAATAAAAAGAAACTACAGAAACAAACAGAATGTGGTTAAATATGATGAAATACATTATTTGTTATATTACAACGGCAATAGTTTAATTAAACATAATGTGAAAAAATTAACACAACAATAACGACAAGGCAAATACATATTTACTTTTATACTAAATTGAAAAAAAAATTACCTATTAAATACTGAGATTAATTATTTCTTTTTAATAAGTGTTCGAATAAAGGACCCTCTTGTGCAATGCACAAATTTAGGCTTTTTTGCAGATTTTCTCGGACCCTGGACAAAATTAGTGGCGTTATTGTTCTACAGGTATCCCTAATCCTGTTTCGCATATCTTCCACTGTTGTTGGTGGATTAACATACACCTTATTTTTAATATAACCCCGTAGGAAGAAATCTAATGGGGTGATGTCGCAAGACCTTGGTGGCCACTCAATGAAACCCCCACGTCCAATCCATTTTTGCGGATATCGTTGGTCCAAAAACGCACGAACTTCACGATGGTAATGCGGAGGCGCACCATCTTGCTGGAACCACATACTGTCGAGCTCATCCCTATCGAGACCTTGAAGCAGTTGGGGTAGTTCTTCTTGTAGAAAGTTCAGGTAACTATGGTCATTTAGTGGTTCATTAAAAAAGTGGGGTCCAATAATTCGATTATGATGAATACCGCACCAAACATTTAATGACCAGTGGTTTTGATGTTGCACCTCTCTAATCCAAAATGGGTTTTCTGTGGCATAATAATGCATGTTGCGTCTATTTACGGCACCGTTACTTCTAAAAGTAGCTTCATCACTAAACATTACCTTGCATAATAAATTTGGATTTAATTGAATCTCCGCATTTATTATACGACAAAAGCTTACACGACTTTCAAAATCCTGTCCATGCAATTCTTGGTGTAATTCCATGTGATATGGATGATACCTATACTTCTTGGTAGTACGATTAGCGGTGGATTGTGATGTTTCATATAATGCTGCTAACTGACGGCTACCAATATAAAGATTTTCCTGAACATTTAACAATGCTTGTAGTTCTTTTTCTTCATTAGTTACTGGTTTGTTGACCACTTTACGTTTTGGATAATCAACAGAACCAGAAGAATCAAATCTTTGCATTAAGTTTTGAAAAGTATGGGTATTAGGCTGGCGTCGTTCAGGATACTTCATTTTGTAAATTCTTTGAGCAAGAAGGCAATTTTTTTGAGCCTCTCCTATTGTATAAATCATATCTATTAACTCATTCTTTGGAAAATTTATTTTACAATATAAGATGAATGCAAAAAAAAACAAATTACACTACATAAAAACCAAAAGAAGCGATTGCGGTTATAAATTTGACACACAGAAAAATGTTCTTTTACATTGTTTTTGCCATGGCTACTATGATAATGAAGACTATTTCTGTAAAAAAGTATGGAAAATAAGAAAAACTGAAATATCTCAAAAACTATTATAAATAGGTATAGGATATATTGAACAAAACTTTTAGGGTTTTTATTACTCTATTAAATAACATGAAAATATACAGAGTGTACCATTTAAAAAAAAAGATATTTATTCATTTAAACTTGTTCAAATTTGAGCCGATGTGTTCAACACCCTGTAGCTTTTATTGCAAATATTAGGTAAAAATTATGTTAACTTGTCCTTGGCCTTGCTAAATTCCAAATTTGAATATATTTGTCACAAAATTGAAAACGTTATTTAGGATTGAATTGATGCTTGAAAATGTGACTTTTTTTCTTTAAACTTAATTATCTCAGAAACTATAAAGTTTTGTTATAGTAAACCCTTAATAAAAAAGATTTAAAATTATAAGCTAAATCGAAAATACGATTCGTATATAGGGTGTTCTATTTAAAAAAATACAACTTTATGCTGTCCTAGTTTTTTGGCTCACCCTGAAGAGTCCTAAATATTTTTAAAATCTGCATAAAAATAAACTGTATCAAACAATAAATATAGTTTCTTTGTAAATTTCACCGAAAAGGCACAAACCTACTTCATCCAATCGTTGACTCTCCCTATACAAACCATAACCTCACTCAACGAACATTATTTTCGTACACCCGTAAGCAAATATTACCATGTTTATTATACATATTGTATTGTAACATTTTTTCTGTTGATATTACCAAGGTTCAAATAACTAGTTATATAGCTAGGGTTGAGTTGCCGATTTTTCATTCGTTGTTCGTTCTATTTTTGTATATTTTTTTAAATTATTTCTTATTTTATCTTTCATTTTATTTTTACTTTATGTTACGCTCGTTTGTTTGTATTAATTTAACAGAAATCTTTAGCAAAACGAAATTTTAAATCTTGAATCACTATTGTCATCTCTCTGGCTCAGTAGAGAATAAAAGTCAGAGTTGTGATGACTGAAGAAACTTTGGTAAAAAACTCTTAACCAAAATTTGGTAACAAGAAAGTGCCAGATAGTTTTTAGATTGATTTAGGTACAAATAATTTTATATTTCTTAACAATCGTTATTTGACTTCAAGAATATTCCTATATGAGTGCAGAGCGCAACAGACATTAAACTAAAATTTAATAGCCCGATTCATCAACCACTTGCAAGCATAAAAGCAAGTTTAGCCGAAAAGTATCCAGGCCGTGCGCGACGCAACCACGTCGTCAGCACTTTTGGTCCTGCAAATTGGCCGGAGGCCGTGAGTACTTCTGTACTCGAAGCAGTTTGATAAATACTAGGGCAGTAATTCGTGTTTTGTTCTTGTAGAACTCTTCAGATAGGCACTTACATTACAAAAAGGAGGTGTTTGATAGAGTTGAGTCAACAGAATGTTAGCACTGTGTGCAACTGCTGATAGCTTGGGTTGTATTCAGGAAGACTCGATATTCAAATATCATTTACAATTTTCAAATTAGGATATGTTTGCCTCATCATTAAATAGGTTTTCAAAAATGAAATTAGATATTATAAAATATAATTCTTTATTTAATCACCTCATTTGTAAAATATGTCTCAAAAGTTGTTATATGTCGTCCCCTTAATTTTCAACGGTATGTTTTAAGAATCGGAAAAAAGGACATTTTAATTAATTTACGAGATACAAAAGAGAATGTCAAATTTTGTATCCCATGTTTCAATAAGTTCTTCAATAAAAGTAATGTAAGCAAAAACAGCTGGCCCTTTTTTAAACGATTTTATTCAGCTTGTCTTGTTTGTTTCTTGTATGAGTTAAATCTATTAATTGAAATTTTACCTCTTTCCTGTTAACCGATTGATCTGAAATCTGGTACACACCTTCAGTTCTAATGACAATACAATTACATATATTCAGTATCATTATAAATCCAATATGGCCGCCGCCACAAAATGACGAATTGCATATTTTTTTTACAAACCCCTCAATATGGGTATCAAATGAAAGGGCTTGACTAGTAAAATACAGTACATCATGAAAAAATTTCAAATCCGAGATGGCCGTCACCACAAAATGGCGGATTACATTTTTTTTTCAATTCCCTCAATATTGACATCAAATGAAAGGGCTTGACAAGTAGAACACAATACAGTTTCGAAAAAAATTCTTAATCCAAAATGGCGTCCGAAACAAATTGGCGGATTATAGAGTTTAGACAGTCAATGCATTAAAACTGAAATCTAAGTATCTAATAAAAACAAAGAACTTTCTCAACTTAGAATCGTGATTCAAACATGAATCCCCCACCCAAGTCAAAATTTCGTATCGTGTCGAGGACTGTGTGGCGTTAGGGTCGCTAAAAATGATACGTTGTTAGCGGTACACCACATAAGTTAAGGTAAAAGGTTAAAGCGCGCCGAGGACTGTGTGGTATTAAGGTGGATAAAAATGATATGTCGCCTTGCCCCTCTATTGGACATCTGGGGGGTAGATCGTTATAATGTACATTATTCGTAGGAACAAAATGGTAAAAAATAATAACAAAACAAAAACAGACAAAAATGAACTAAATAGAATGAGAAATATTAAGTAGCTAAATAAAAAACTAAAAACTTGATAATAATATATGTAAGTTTTAAGTTAAATGGTTTTATTGTAAAGAAACGAATTTAGTAAAATATTCTATTGAAACTAAATATTGCTCTTAGATAGCAATATTATACATTTTACAATATAGACAAAATGGATAAATTCCATTGCTGCCCTAATAGTATATTTTCTCCTTAATACTCTATTTAAGGGCCGTTTTCTTCCGTTTATTGTAACGTAACTATCCATTACTCCTTGTTAAAATGATCGTAAAATTTTTATTATTCTCTGGTAGCACGGCAAAACTTTCATGTTGTATTTTATTTATTAAAACATTCATACAATATAGTTGGTCGGTCACGCAATGTCTGGTTATTATACAAAACCGCAGAGGTAAGTTCAAATAATTTTATTGAAATAGATAAAATATTATTCTCTAGAGACCAAAAAAAGACGAGACAATAGTTAAAAGAAGAGGAAGAAATATATTTTAGAGAAAAAATAGTATATTCATGTAGAAGACATAAAAGTACCACCTGCTATAGAGAGATCAATATTTTGAATGTGTTATAAAAGAGTATTTCACAATTATTTTCGATAACCCAAAAATTTATAAGTAAAGTAAAAATTTCTATAAGTATAATCGATTCAGTTCCAATCGTACGTATTATTTGATAACTGAACATTGCGGCAATTTGTTCAAGATACAAACTAATATTTAAGTTTTCTTTTATTTGGATTTGGCCAACAAAAATATTTTAAATGACCAAAGGAACACCAAAATTGACGAAAATATAAAATTACTAGCATCCTTCATCTTGGCTTTGAGAGTGATATAACCAACTCATTTTCTAACAGTATTAAATTCGCATCAGTATATTACATATGCACGACCTTGTATACAAGGCATTGAAGTATTATTTTTGTAACCTTGTTTTTTTTTTATTGTAGTTAATGTTTTTCCGAAATGAAATATATCTGTTAACAATCTCATATCAAAAATATGGGTAAAAATTTTGTTGCGATTGATCCAGTAGTGTTTTTGTTTATCCCAGACAAATAAAAATTTTCTTTATATATATATTTATATATATATATATATATATATATATATATATATATATATATATATATATATATATAGGGCAGGCCATTGTAATATATGCATCCAAATATCTCCTTAAGTAAGTAGAATGGTTCAGAAAAAAGTTATTTAGGACAATAAGAGTCAACTATCTACGCTAATGACTTTGACCTTGATTTCAATTTACAAGGTCATTCGAAGGTCAAGCTGGGTTTTTTAATTAGAAACTCCCATTTTTCATTGCAGAAATGAAACGAGAAGAAAATTTCCTATTCAACAGTAAAAATAGCATTGGGATTAAAATAGCATCTGGAGATCATTTGAAGATCAAATATTCTTATACCGTGTGTTGGTTTAAATTATCCAATAACTTGATAACTAAGAGTGATGGAGAAAAAGTTGTCCTACAAAAGTTTCATGAAATCAAACGGTACATCTCAAGGTGACCTCAAATTTGACCTTGACCTTAACCTTCAAGATTATTTAAAATTTAAGTTTTGCAAAAAAAAATATTGTCTTAATTTTAAGAAATAAAACAAAAGATACAACAATACTTAAATAAAATTGTATTACATGGTTTACTAAATAAAATAATAGCAAAAAAATATATTTATAATTTCGCAACATTTATTTATTCAATAATATTTCTCAACTTCTGTTATTAGAGGATACTGAAAATTTATCAGAATAACACATAATTAAAATTTGTGATGCGAGTACTGAGGGACTTGTAAAATATTAAAAAACTCTATTATACAATTAGGTCTTTCAACATGTTTTTTATCCTTGCTACAGTTTATGTTTCATACACTTTAGATTTTGTTAACTGAGGAGTAGATAAAATGATGGGATATTTAAGGATACCAGCAGGAAGTAGATTCATGATCAGGAATGTTTTGTCAGCTAGAATAAGATCACTAGGAAATTATCTGTTTCAGAATTTCACAATGTTCGGTAACCTCGTTGTCGAACGTTGATTCTTGATATGTCTTGCTCACAAAAATAATGATATCATTTGAAGTTATACCTGCTAACACCTTCCAAGTAGTTCTGTGGTTATAGAAATAGTAAGTTAACCGTTGACTTTCAAGACCTACTGAGATCGATGAGTAAATTTCTGTACAATGTAATATTATTCTTCAATTTCTAATGGTATAAAATGCTGCTGGAAAACAAGCTCGTTGTTATTGTCTTCATTAATGGTTGTAAAGAACTTCATGCGGTGCTATATTTCCTGTAGTTCTACAACTAAAACGGATGACCAAATCCTCATGGGGTAATCTTAATTTTATTAAGGTCATCAAAATCTGATTAATTTTTACCAACAATGTAACTTGCCATGTTGCATTATACTTTATATTAAAAGAGTCCATTGTTCCACATAATGTCAAAAATAAGGCACTTATAGATATTTCAGCGTACGAAAGCACATGGGAATCAATATTTTTTATGTTCTCACAACTGAATCGTATGGAGAGATTTTTTAATTTTGACATGTTTTTTCTAATTCCTAATTTAAAAAGTAATTTTCAACTTCTAAAGATGCCCCCTATTTTCTAAATATTTTCTGTTACGATATATATATATATATATATATATATATATATATATATATATATATATATATATATATATATATAAACAAGCCTCTTAAAAAGTTTATATTTTGATATAGATATATATCATTTCTTTGGAGAAGGAAATTTAAATTTTCTTTGGATGTTAAATTTAAATATGATTGATCCATTTTTTCGAATTGGCTACACTCTGTAAATTCTGTAGAAGGTAAAATAAATTACCGAAACGTCAAAAAATAAATGTAAAATATAGATAGTACAATACCACTATTACGTTTTGATATAATTTATTACGGACCATAAACCCAGGAAAAATAAACAAATATAAGTATATATATATATATACACCTACATACGGAGTTGCATATAGTTGTACGTTTGCTGAGTGTGATTTCAGCACTAGAACAGCATAATGTGGATATAACCACTGCTAATGCATCTCACACGGAGGAATCCGTGAAAGCCGTATAAACATATATATATATATATATATATATATATATATATATATATATATATATATATATATATATATTAGATTCGATTTATTACTTGTCAGAAATCAAAAGATTGGGTATCCTTAAGACTTGCAGACGATTCTTCGATACAAATAAGTTTCTATAAAGAAAAGTTAATCAAAGAAAGTTAAAGCGCTTTTCTTAGAAGTTAAAATAGTTCAAACAAGTGTTATAAAACTTATATTATATAATAAATATACGGCAAAAATCGTTATAATATATAATTTAAATATTTAAAAACATTTCTAATAGATTTCGTTTTCTGTTATTGAAGTTTCTCAAATTAAAAACGGGGCGTTACATCCTTATTATTATGACGTTATATCCTTGTCCTTTTTATTTTGATATACTTGTCCCTTTTATTAACCGACTTCTATAAGAAGGAGGTTCTCAATTCGTCGACTATGTATTTTTTTTTTTTTTTTATGTATGTACACCGATTACTCCGGAACGGCTGCACCGATTTGAATGAAATTTTTATGTTATGTAAAGGAAGTTGCTGCGGTGGTCCCATATTTTTTTAGGTGATATTGGTGCAGTAAAATCCAAGATGGCGCTTACAATATGGCGGCCAAAAAAATTAATTTTGTCCGATTTTCTCCAAAATTGGTACGGAGGAATTTTCGGGGTTGTACCCAAAGAATCTGAGATTATTTTTAAAAGATTCAAAATGGCGGATCCAATATGGTGGACAAAAAAATTTAATTTAGTCCGATTTTGTCTAAAATTGGTTTGGGGGAGTTTTCAAGGTTGCACATAACGAATCTGATATTACTTTTAAAAAAATTCAATATGGCGGATCCAATATGGCGGACGAAAAAATCAATTTTGTCCGATTTTCTCCAAAATTGGTATAGGGGAGTCTTCGGAGTCGCATATGACGAATCTAAAATAATTTTTTAAAAATTCAATATGGCGGATCCAATATGGCCGACAAAAAATTAATTTGTCCGATTTTCTCCAAAATTGGTATGGGGGAGTCTTCGGAGTCGCATATGACGAATCTAAAATAATTTAAAAAAAATTCAATATGGCGGATCAAATATGGACGACAAAAAAATTAATTTAGTCCGATTTTCTCCAAAATTGGTATGGGGTAGTTTTCGGGGCCGCATATGACGAATCTAAAATAATTTTTCAAAAATTCAATTTGGCGGATTCAATATGGCCGACAAAAAAATCGTTTTTGTCCGATTTTCTCCAAAATTGGTACGGGTGAGTTTTCGGAGTCGCATATGACGAATCTAAAATAATTTTTAAAAAATTCAATATGGCGGATCCAATATGGCGGACAAAAAAATTTAATTTCGTCCGATTTTCTCCGAAATTGGTATGGGGGAGTTTTCAAGGTTGCACATAACGAATCTGATATTACTTTTAAAAAATTCAATATGGCGGATCCAATATGGCCGATAAAAAATTTAATTTAGTCCGATTTTCTCCAAAATTGGTACGGGGGAGTTCTCGGAGTCGCATATGACGAATCTAAAATAATTTTTAAAAAATTCATTATGGCGGATCCAATATGGCGGACGAAAAAATCAATTTTGTCCTATTTTCTTCAAAATTGGTATGGGCAAGTTTTCGGGGTCTCTCATAAAGAACCTGAAATTATTTTTAAAAAACTCAATATGGCGGATTCAATATGGCGAACAAAAAAATCAATTTTGTCCGATTTTCACCAAAATTGGTACGGGAGAGTTTTCGGGGTCACACATGACGAATCTAAAATTATTTTTAAAAAATTCAATATGGCGTATCCAATATGGTGGATTAAAAATTAATTTATTTTCTTTAAATATCGATATTGGAAGGTTTTGGGGCCTATATTACCAATCTAAAATTAATTTGAAATTTAAGATAGTGGATTTTCTATGACAGACTAAATATTCGTTTGACCCAATTTGATTGGTATTTGGAAAGCTCTAAGGACTAAAGACTTTTTAGTGGTTCATTTTAGGGTGGTTTACAACTTTGGATAAAATGGGTACTATTTTGCCAGTTTGGAGTCATTGCGAGGTACACTAATCTCGATTAGTACTTGGCTCAAATAATTTATGAATATCATAATGAATTCTAAAACTAAAAATAGAAAAATAAAATTTTTTTAAAAAAAATTGAACCGACTTCTAAAACTGCGCTAAAAAGTGAAAAATAACTATAAATTTTTATATGAAATTGAACTTTTTGAAGTCGGCGCCAAATTATTTGTACACGAAATAAATATCTACTAATATATACAAATTATGGTAAAAAAACCATTACAAATAAAGTATTTTTAATCTGTTTATGCAAATCACATTTTGTCAAGTATTAGTTTGGCGCCGACTTCAAAAAGTTCAATTTCATATAAAAATTTATAGTTATTTTTCACTTTTTAGCGCAGTTTTAGAAGTCGGTTCAATTTTTTTTAAAAAAATTTTATTTCGATATACTTGTTTCACGTTTTTTATACCTGGGTGAAAGCTCCCTCACTGTTACTTGCTAAGCTTTGTTACAGTTTTCGAAATGTAATTAAGACCACATAAAAAGTGCAATTCAATATATATGTTACAGTATGGAATTTTCAGAACTCTCTTTGAACCATATTTTCGATCTTTATGATTTCTGAGAAATTTTTTAATCAAATCCTTGAAGTCAAGTCATGTTTTTTATTGTTAATCCATAAGCTCTGTTTGCATTTCGAATTCGACAACTTCAAGCTTCTTCTCTTTCAACTGGGGTTTGAAAGCCATTATTACGTAAGATTTTTATCATAAAGATGGGAGATGCTCAATTTGATAAATTTCTTGAACCATCCAATTTTATGTTAATAATACAAGCTATCATATCTATATTAGTACAGCATATCAAAAATTGCCACATAATATGAAATAAATTCCTTTACCGCGTCTGTCTTTCCTTTTGTCTGTGTACGATTTTCTAAGCAACTATTGAACGAATTTTATTCCAGTTTCCAATAATCGGTAGAATGTTTCTCAAGGGAGTTTTAGATGGATAATTTTTAAAATAAACAGTAACATAACAACAACTCCCGTGCGAAACCGGGGCGGGCCGCTGGTCCAATATAATCTTAATACAAACATTAGTCATGTAATAAAATTTATATGGATCCCAAGTTATAGAACCTTATTTGGTAGCGAGATGTTGATATGTATGAAATTTGAGAGAAATAACAAAACAAAAGAAATAATTATTTTTGGAAAAATAGTTTTATTGTTTACGGGAACGAAAAGAAAATATTAGGTACTAAATCAGGGTGGTACTGTGGATAACCCATCAATTCCACATTTTAAGTGCTTAAAAAGTAACTTTTTTAGCCGATGTGCGAGAGCCCGCATTGTCGCAGTAGAGAATCCATCGTATCCAGTTTGTTTTCCTCAAATGGTTATGTAAGATTCGGAGTTAACCATTCTACGATTCTATGATGGCACGGTTTCGATGGGAATAATTTTTTCTAAATAAGTAAGTGACTATTTGCTTCGCGAGCAAGTAACTATTGTTCATTTTGGCTCATTGTGAAAAACTTTTACGCAAACTATTGTTTACTTTCGGACTCATACGCATATATCCAAGACTGGCTACCTTAAAATTGTTTTTAAAATACCGGAATTGTATTTTTTGGTCATTTTGTTTCATCAATCAACAGGAGCGTTTTTTTAGCGATTGTCAAATTATGCGGAATTTAACATGACCATAGCTTCTTCACAACCAAATGTTCATGCAATATATTAAATACGCTGATATTATCAATGCCCAAGAACGTCTCAATCTCGCGGTACATCACATGGTGATCTTACAATCAGTTCACGCACAGCATCCATGTTTATTTACATTACAACCGATTGTGGGCAACCTTAACGTGATCCTTTGAGCAAATGACAGCCACAATTGTTTTCAGTAAACCAATGATATACAGTGAGTTTTGTAGGAGCTTCGTCGCCATTTAAACAACTATGTTCGCCGATGCACTCTTGTTGCGATACATAAAATTTGTAGAAAATAATCGCATAATTTAATATTTTGGCAGAGATGAAATTTTGAAGTTACTATTATTAACACCACAAATAGCATTCGTACGTCACAATGTTCTAAACACGTATACCGTCTAAAATGACAAATTTTTCAAATGATGTCAGATGATACCTAACAATGCCAATATTACCAGTTCTCTAAATATAAACTTACGAGTGTTAAGTATGAGAAATATACAAATCGCGATATGGTCTAATCTTTACTCACTAATGCAAACTCAACATTTTAAAAATAATGAATTTTTGCAAGAAAAGGAATTGTATACGATGACCTGGTCATTTTGTGCCCTAATCCCGATATCCGGGACCTGGAGGGGCCAATGATGCGGGCCCTCCGGATCGCGAAACGATGGTACCACAGAGAAGGGCTCGGAATAAATCCGAACAAGGCCGAGGTGGTACTCTTTACAAAAAAAAAAGGAAAATGGGGAGACTTCCCACAATTACATTGGTGGAAAGGACTCTTCAATTTAAGGGGACAGTTAAATACCTGGGAGTAATTCTGGACTCACGACTGAGCTGGAATGATCATATTGAGGCTCGAACCAAGAAAGCGATATGTGATTTCTGGGCTTGTAAAGAAGCCTTTGGGTGTACATGGGGACTGACACCTAAAGTGCTATTTTGTATATACACTATGGTGATCCGCTTTATGATAACGTACGCCGCCATTATATACTGACGTAGTACAACAAAGCACAAACCAGTCCTGGTGAACTTGCCTCCTCTTCACTTATACATAGAGAACGAGGTTCTGAAGACTGTTAATCGTCTCAGTTGCCTAGGACATCTTGGAATTAAATCGAGCGGTTACTCAGGTGACTGGAAAAGCGCGATTGAGAGGTGTCCATCACTCCCCATGCGGACAGATTACATGACGCCGCTTTTAAAACCCAACCTCTCCCTGGAAATAGTAGAGCCAAGTAGAGAGGATTGGGAGGGAGAACAAAATCTTACAAAAAATGGATCGTGATGGTATACTGATGTATCTTGACAAGATGGAAGAGCCGAAGCCGGAGTATTCGGCAGGAGCACAGAAGTCAGACTCTCGAACAATGTGCGACAATCTTCATAGCGAAAATGTATGCTATTCTGCAGTGTATCCATCTCTGTGAGAAGGATATAGACAGGAATAGGGTAATAAATATATGCTCAGACAGTAAAGCTGCGATATTGGCACTAAAGTCCAGTGTAGTAACTTCGCGACTGGTGTCTGAGTGCAAGGACGTACTAAATGGTATGCCAAGGAACGTGCTACACAGTCAGACACGTATGGGTTCGGCAACTGAACCGTATGGACCCCAAGCAATACTACCTGTCCCAACTGCTATTGACAAAAGGGAATTAAAATCGTTGCTGAAAAGCAAATTTATTGAATCGTGAAGGGGAGCTCTTGGAATGAGGTGTCCTAAGGAACATATAACTGGGCCTGGCGCACGGCGTACTAAAGAGCTTCTTTCCTTGAGAAGGAAAGAGCTGCGAATTGTGGTGGAATTGTTAACAGGACATTGTCACCTCAGGAGCCATCTTCATAGAATCGGTGTCGAAGACGACCCGACGTGCAGATGGTGTTTGAAAGAGGATAAACTGTTGATCATGTCCGCAGAGAGTGCCCAGCACTCAACGGACTGAGACAGAGATATTTTGGAGATACAGTTTTGTTACCGGAGGCAGTTCGGCAAGTTCAACTAATGAGACTGCTTGGATTCGAAAAGTCGATCCGCCTCGAATAACTTGCGGCTCTGGTGGGATGTAAAGGGCCCAATGGAGGCCTAGGCATCGATGATCTAGTCTCACCACCCCTTTTTCATTCATTCATTCATTCAAGGAATTGTATAATATGATATTAAATTTGCCCTAAATGGCTCAAATTTTTGATGGGTTTTATAATTATAAAATTGTCCACTGTTCTATCCTTTTTTCTCTTAAAAGTCAGGCCCATCAAATATTTTCTCTTTAATTTTGCTTGTATTAAAGCTGGGAACTTATTACTAAATGTAACCCAAAATAATGGAAATAAGCAAGTTTCATGGTTTGTCTTTGTTTTTTACAAAAATTTACCTTTCTATTAATTTTATTCAATGTTTAGACTCCCATGCACATTTGACTACAAAATAATATTTTATGTGGAACAAAAATTCAGCAATATTAAAGAGTAAAAATATAACAATAATAACCAGTCAAAACATGCAAGATCGCTAAAACTATAAAAATTAAATACATATTTTAAAAACATATTTCCAAATATACCAAAAAAAAATGGTACATGATGATAAGTTTTTTTAACTACAGAGCATCAAATTTACATACACTTAACCTGTAATTAATTTAAGTACTTACTTTTAGATGCTGAGATTTCAGCAACAAATTAAAAGGACGTTAGCCAATCTGAAACAACAGTTTAAGATTAAAATATATATTTTTTTAATTATAAGTTAATATATGATTTCGCAAAAAATATTTTTTTAACTCAACTGGATTCAAACTAAACTACAGTAGGAGTAAAATAATCAGTAGGTCTACTCGGCTTCGCATCAGCCGAAGTATTCGGTAACCTCTAAAAAGTGTAACTACAATTCTAGTCCAAAAACATTCATGCGTTGTAGTGAAAAACGCGGCGAAGTATTCAAGCTTTGTATAATAAAAATACTGGGAATCTAAACGTTGTTTATTAACCGACTTCCAATCATAGACATAAAAGTTGACTATATAGAAGCAAGTTGGCTCAGACTTAAAAAGAGACAGATCGTTTTCGATAAGTACACCTCACTTTCTAATTCCTCAGCTAAGAACGATACCACAAACGTCATTGGATACCCCCTGTCACCTGACAGCCATTAGAAAGATAGATACTACTCATTGAAAACGCTCTGTCTCTTTCTAAGCATGGATCAACTTGCTTCTATTGGATCTAGAGTCTATATATTTAGCACTTAGGTTTACGCTCGCCAATAAGGGAAAGGTTCTCAAATTCCACTTCTATAGTTTCGTTTGTGTGTACATTGATTCTTTCTGAAAGGCTCAATCGTTTTGAATGTAGTTTCTTGAGTTATCTTCGGGAAGTTGCCGCAATGGTCCCATATAATTTAGGCTGAAGTCAGTTCAGTAAAATCCAAGGTAACGCGTTTAAATTGGCGGATAAGAGCAATAATTTTTTTTTTTGGGGGGGGGGCTTCCAAAGTTGGAGATTATAAATCTAAAACTGATTATCTAAAATTGAATATAGCGGACTAACAATTTTACATTTTTCCGATTTCATCCAAAATTAGTGAATGGACTTCTAGAGAGTAGATTACGAATCTAAAAAAAAAAGGATTGCTAAAAAATATATATCCTTACAATTTTTTAAAAATTAATATTCGATCATTTTTGAAGCCCAGATTAGGAATCTAAATTATTTTCGTAATATCCGCTATGACAGATGACGGACTAAAAATGTACATTTTCCTAATTTTTCACAAATTAATGTTGGGTACTTTTTGGAAGAATAGATTAGTATTGGAATGTTTTCGAAAACGTAAATTAAAAATCTAATATTAATCTTCTAAAATTCATGACCCAATTAATTTTTATTTAGTCCAATTACCGATACTACTAACATATTGTTTTCAAAATAAATAGAAATGATGAGAAAATTATATTGATATTATGTAATAAGGCTTAACCAAAAATACACGCCTATGATGTATTATTAATTTTTGAAATTCCTTCATGGTTGCAGTGATCGAGATCGTAGAGCAGAGCCTGAAAATGTAAATATATATATATATATATATATATATATATATATATATATAAATATATATATATATATATATATATATATATATATATATACAAATTATATACTTTATTTGCTCGATAATAAAGTTATGTGATAGATATGAACTTTTTGAATCGCCCAAGTCAATGAGACCAGCACGGGAGTAGTTTCTTTAAAGTGGAACAAAAATATTATTGATTTAAAAGAGAATGTCAGATGGTGGCATTACTTGTCACGAGTTTTAGTTAACCGTGTCTGTGGAATCATTTTATCTTCGACTGAATATACTTTTCTTAACCACTACATTTTAAAGTCAAAGAAAAAATTGAAATAAAAAATAGTATACATAAGGTTAAATGAGTTCTTACTATTTTATAAAGTTCCGATTGATAACATAAAAGTCCCAGAGAAATAAAATTACGCGGTCTATGTAAAAAGCGGGATTATATCCAGGAACATGATGAGGACCCCCAAGGAATTATTACGATAAACTAGGATCAATCCAGAACAAAACAGGAATTTGGAAAACAGTTAGGATGGGAAAGATAGTAATAATATTGTTATCGTTACTTTCGTATCTCACCCCAAAAGTTGTTCACGCCCGGAGAATATAAAGTGCTGATTTATTAAAATTTTTACAATTTTCATGAAATATCGTGATTTTTTACGAAAGATTCGTAAATTATTGCTTTACGCATATACAGCGGGGAAATAGTAGATAAACTATATACAAAATTAAATGAAAAGGAAAGTTTAATAAACACTCACAAATAAAGCTAAATATTTAAAACGCTGAGAAAATGTAGTAGAGATTTTTTTTTATTTCATAATAAGTACTTGGCACTTTTATACAAGGAGTATTGAAAATTATATTTTTCTAGTATTATAAATACATGTGTTTCTTGTTAAATGAAATCTTTTAACTGAACAAAAAATACAAGAATAACTTTAGTTGCTTATAATGTCAGTGTTCATTCGCTTCTATAGTCATAAGTAAAATACTATAATCTAAAATCGAACCATTTTCATTCTTCACCGAATTTGACAATTTACTATTTTATTATTCTAACACTTTTGTTAAATAGGTTTTAACCAATGACATTTTTATTAATGGACAGAGTTAGTGACATTTCGACAACCAACAAAAATGCTTCATAATTTGTATTTTACGGGTGATGGCGAGTTTTAAACGACCTATCAATTTTAGACTAATTTTTTTAAATGCATTGTTTAGTTGTATTTTACTACATTTGTATAAATGGTATAAGGGTAATATCATTAAAAGAGTTTACTCAAACTTTTTAACAATACGATAATGTGTTAAGTGAGGGCATATCGCAAAAAGATTCTACTAGAATTTTACAACATACAAGTAGGTCCAGCGAGAGAATACCCATGCGCCATCAATAATATTTATACCATCGAGCGGAATATTGAAAATTCAGTTATATTTTCGGATTCGCTATAAGGAAAAGAAAAAAATTGCAACTTATATTATAAAACAGATTATTCTCTTCCCTTCTTAAGTAAGTGAAAATATCAATGAAATAATAATAATAAATAGATTTATTGAAAATAAAAAATTATCATCATTAATTAGGACTCCTCTCTTAACCTAAAATAACATTAAATATAACACCATAAAGTCAATTCGCAAATACTTGAAATACGCATTTTTTCTAATAGTACAAACTATGAAAAGTAATTTATAATCATTATATGATAATATAATATATAAAATAATAATAAAAACCATAAAAAGACAAAAATTTATTTATTCATTTTATCTAGGTACATAAGAGGCAAATGCTCAAACAGAACAATGAAAAAGAAATGCATATGTAAATCCAAAAGAACGTCAAACTACAATTAGCAAGTATATGTAATGCAAGGCATGTTCTTTCAGTTAATGCTCATCTGTTGTCAGTCTTTTTGTATTTGAATCTCAGCTCCGTAAGCAGAATACTTAAAGACGATTTATCCAGATACACAATCACTTTGTTGGGAGTTCAGTATTTAAACTTTTTAGAGTAACATGATTTTCTAAAAATAAAAAAGACATTAAGATTATTAAATATAGACCAGTGATACTACTTTCAAGGATAGCTTATATTATAACAGAGATTATACTCTTACTATATACTATACTTAACACATATTGTAGAGTGTATTTCGAACTTCCATTTTGGTTCTTTCGGAAAGATCTGTGGTTTTTCTTTTGATGAAGTCTATTTTTTCCAGGAACGATAATAATTGGAGTATTTTCTTTCCGTTTTCTAGTAACATATAGGGTTTTCCTTGAAATTTTAACCGTGCTGTTAACTCTTTAAAAATAATAATACCTAATTGCAAATGTTTATTTCCAAAAATAAAATTACTCTTTACCTCTTGGACCCATGAAACAGATTCCACAGGACCACCGTTTCTCCTCTCCAAGTTGAAATACAGGCATAAATTAAGCTCAAGCTGTTGTGCTTGTCTCTTAAGAAATTCACCACGCATTATCTAAAAGGACAAATCAAATATTATTACTTTATTGCAATTTTGAATGCCTGAATATTACAACTGATTAAAATAGTGCGAAAAATATTTTAAAATTATATACGTGTGTCGGACCTTTACACACTCACGACAGATTTGAAGGTTAGAAATGTTTATAAGTCTAGGTTTAGTTTTTTCATAAAAACGATACATACTCACCGGTAATAAATTATAAAACAATAAGTAATGGTTTTTATATAAAACGGTCTTCTTCTTAAAAACCCACTTGAATGATCAAAATTTCTCAAAAACACAATGTAAATAAAACTTGGCGGAACGATGGCTGTCAATGAAAAAATGTTCTGATTAAGGTCAAAAGAAAATTTGTGTTCATAACACGAAATGAACCGTTTGTCTGGATTGTCTCTTTCTACCTTGAACTACCCATAATGTCATTTTTTTTACGACATATGGCTTTGATTGGAACAATAAAGTTTTCTTCCATCCTTTTATTATTGCTGTGCAAATTGGTGACACATGGGTATTCTCTCAATGGTATATGAACAGCCGAAGAAATCTTCTGATGTCCGATAGTGTGCCGAGTACTGCCAAGTAAAATTTTTCAGCAAGTTCATTCCAGGTCTGGGAGTATTTTTCGTTATTTTTTAAGTCTTTTCGTGATATTTTTAGTTTTTGTTGCAGTTTAGTGGATTGGCTATAAATATTATGTCTAAGTATTGTACATTGTGTCAAATATTTCACCTTTGATATCTAAATTCTACGTTTCAGAAGTAAATGCTTTTATTTATAGATTAGAACTGTCATGTGGGTCAATGGTAAGTAGTTAGTCAGGGAATGAGTAAATCTGTCTGATAATAAACTTGTTGGCGTGAGGAAGAATTCCATTTATGAATAACTGTCAGGGTTCATCGATAAAATGTCATTGATTTTCATCAAATATTAACCTTCATAATCACTAAAATAGTCTCATTTTAAAACCGGGGTGTATTGGCAATAAAGGCATTATATAACCAAAATAACGAGTATGTCACAGTCAGAGAAATTCATACACAAAGTCGACAGGTTTTCTGTGATGAACGAATTTTATCAGGAACTACTATTACACCACAAATATACGTTCTTTGTTACACGTTGTTGAATAATGATAACATCATTATGTGACTTTCTTATTTAATTTGAAAAGAATATTATTTAATAATTTTGTTGTTTATTTATTTACATTACTCCAAAATTTGCAGTTTTTTTAGAATAATGTAGATAGTGAAAATGAAAAAAATTTCGCGGAGCCATTAAGTTTTTGGGATATTCCATCCTAAAATGTTCTTACTTTAAAAATGAGAATGTTTATACCTTATTTGCTATTTTCACTTCTTTACTGATATATTTATCAATTATTTTGCTAAAATTATAAAAAATAATCCTCCTTCCATTTTGAAAACGTAGAATTTTAGAAAATTAATTTCATTTTTCTACAATTGTTAAATATTCTTGTTTGGAAGGAGAACCACCGTAAAATTCGCAAGAAATAAGCTGTTTACCTTTCCTTTAATGGTTTGAAAGAGATATATGGTAACTTGTTAAACTAATTCTACTATCGTAAAGATTTCTTTATATTTTATTTAATGTTCAAGCTTCTCACAACTCCGATGTATGTATAGATGTCTGGTGATTATAGATATTTTACCGTCTGGCATCAAAAATATCTGGAGGCATTTCCATCCTACCGACATGTCTCGGAATATAGATTTTATATATTTAGAGAGAAAACCAGATTGGAATTCACAGGAAATAAATTACCGACCTTTAGGAGAAAAAGCGGAGACTAGTAAAATATATATACATATATTAGAACGAATGGTTGGTGTTTTGCTCATTAATATTATTTTTTATTTATTCTGCAGAGGATATTTTATTTCACATTTGCTCTAGTGCTTTTTGACTATCCGCGATGATAATTGCTTCGTCAGCGTCTCGTAGGCTAATGGCACTTGGCCACTTATCTTAATGCCATGTTGTGTGTTTTGTATTACCAGACAGAAAATGGACTGAGAGTATAAATTAAGTAAAGAAGATGACAGGATGCAATCCTGCAATCAAAATTACCATCCTCAAGCCTCACGGATGCAATGTTATCTCTTTAGTGATACTCTATAACATTAAAATTATTTTTTCTATTCCTTTGCCTTGAAGGGATTTGAAAACTTTTTTGTTGTTTTTATTGTAATTGTTACTTCTTTAGGCCGTAGAATAATCAAATTTCACAAGCAGCTGTCCAAATAAGAGATTTAACCATCAGGAGAAAACGATCGTTACCATAAGTATTACCTCCCATTAAAACTAAAACAAGGACTGCTGATGTCTATTGTAAAAGAGATTCGATATGCTGAGCTAATAAAGTCATAAGATTATATTATGTTATCTAATATAAGATTAAATAAATCAAGTAATTCTTCAAAACTATGGCCACTGAATCCGGATGAAAGGAACATTAGCTAATATTATGCCAATTGAAATGGGGTGTTGGAAATTGAATCAGTAAGTTCTGCCTAATAGAAAAAATCAGATTGATCGAGTTTGGGATGTAGATAGAACATGTGAATAACTTTAAACTGTCATTTCTAACCACTAGAGAGAAATATTGGGAAATTGAACATTCTCCTTTATTAGGATTGAAATCCCGTCCGAAACTCTAAACGGTTCTGTCTGGTAATTGTGTAACAATTTGGCGGAAATAATTTGTTAGCAAGTAAGTCAGTTTTTCGGTGGAGAATGTCTGATGTCATTATCGAGACTCAACATATTTCATTTGAGAATAAATAATGGAAATATTTCGGTGAAAAGATAATAGAAATATATTATAAAAAAAAAAGAAGAATTTACTCTTGTTTCTTCTCTTCCTTGGTAAAATATATCTAGACAACTAATTGGTGATCTCATCAACAGCTACATCGTTGTTGAAAAATTATTTCGAAGTGTTGGATGAAGGTTTAGTGGCCCTACAGTTGGATTTGTTCGAAGAACGTAAAGAAGCTTTGTTGATTGTTGGTTGCGAAGAATGAGAGTATTAGGAAGACTTTGAAGAAAAAGCTTTATAATGCCTTAAATAGGATTTATATCACCGAAAAGAAGTATTTTAGTGTAAGTACGTTGTGAAGGAATCACAATGGAGTTTGCGAGAGATGAAGTGAAACAGGAAGAAAGAGAAAGAGGTTGTAATCTGAGATCAGGATTAGAGTTGATACCGGTATTAGGAAGAAATAAAGAAATGGCTAGATGAAATAAGGAACGGACGTTTTGATTAGGCAATTAGGATATATAGTATTGAAATGCAATGCAAATTCATATAACACTAAAAGAATTAGTATCTAGACTTTTGGATGCCACGGTACAAGAAGATAAACTAAACGAAGAATTTAGTAAATTATATTTGTTTTTGCTTCGCGGTATGATAATTTGTCTAATGTTCAAATTTTTGGAATTCGAATTCTCTTTTAAAACCACAGAAAGTTTTATATTTAAGAAGTATTCTTAATAAAAATGATTACATTTCAAGGGCTTGGGAACTTGAAAGTCTGAATCAGGAGAATGACTATATGAAAAGCAAACTTGAGTGTCGGATGAAATGTCGAAATACCACTGTCCGCTAGTTCTTGGGGATTATTTGAGCAATGTAAAGATGTTAATATAATTATGAAGCGGGATTTCTAGCTCCTCCTTAACCTCAACTACACCCTGAGGATAAAGATGAAGGAGAAAAAGACGAAACCTTGTATGTATAAATATTTTTTAGACAAGAAAGTATCTTCAAGTTTTCTAATACCTGACAGAGAACCATAATGTACTTCTACAGCTTTATAAATTTTAAAATACATCCTTCAAACTAATAAAACAAAAAAAAAAAAAGCTGGGACTTCTAGAAAATCGACTTAAAAGCGAAAAATTTTAAAAATTAGACACATTCTAACGGTAATCCTGGAAATAACGTTCAACGATAATAGAGCCAGGATGCTACAGCAAAACAACAAGGGAAAAAGAATGTCCGATATCCGATACTAACCGTTAAAGGCTCACTACACAAAGCCATTCAACCTTTCAGCATGATATTTAACATTTTAGGATTTTGCAAACAGAAATATAATTCTGAAATCCCCCCTTCCCCTCTCCGATCGTCAGTACGGAAAGGAGATCAGTAACTAGGAAATTATCGAAATTATGATAGTTTTTTAAATGACCAATTACTTTTATTTCGTAATATGAAATCAACTCATTAAGTTTCTTGATACACTATATAAAATTCTTGTTAACCTTCCCATAGCTCGGATATTCGTATATATAAAAAAGATGCCTTGTTACTATATAATAATCAAAATATTAAAACAAACTTCTTTAATTGTTTCCTATTTTTGTATAAATAAAACCTCTTTGAAAATTAATCATTATTTCACTAACATAGTCTAACTTTTAAACCGGTCTAACTTAACAGTAAGAACCTAAATTGGTCAGAGCAATAACAAGTAAAACAAGTTTGGAATCTTAAGAATATAACAATAACAAATCATTTTCGTTAATTACTCAACCGCCAAAATTGAAAAATTTTGTTTATAATCGGAAGACAACAATATTATAAATAACATTAAACTGACTAACTGGAAGATCTAATTTGGCTGTAAATGTCTGTATATTAAAACAAAATACTGTATTACGACAATATTGGGCAAAAGAACAAAAAAAAACGTTTTTAATATTTTTGTTCTCAAAATGTCCAAAATCAATAACAATAATACCGTTTTACTCTTTTTAACGAAAAACAAGGTACGGATATATTTAGCACCATCAATCTTACTTTAATTCAATTCTCTTATCAATGCGATACTAACGAAAATATATCCAAGTTGATGCGTGGCAAACCGCTGACAAACCCAAACGATTTATTATTCCCCGGAATCGATAAATAGGTAAAATACTCCCCGAAATTCAGTCAATAACCAGACGAAAAATTGGGAAAAGGTTTTCCGCTAAATTAGGCCTTGTATTACCAAGGTTATAGCGTGATAATAAATTATTATGGGTCTTACGTCAGATTAAAGGCGTGGGAGTTCAACTTTGTCTTACTGATCCGAAAAAAAAATTGTGGAAACAGGAGAGGAGAACAATATAAGGATTTCTTAGTAATATTTTATGGTTAAAGTAAAAAGCAAAAATATGTGTTTCTAAATGTGCTCTATACGCAAAAAAAGGTGGATAACATCAATAATAATAATTCAATGAAACAGAAGATCAAGTAAGTTCATAAAGTAATGGATACTGCATTTAATAATGTAACTGAACTTGCCGTGCGTTTTATTTTTACGAACTCTACAGTATTGTGTAATAACTTGGAGTTATTTTGAATCTGTTTAAAATTTATGTAATTAGAAGAAAAGTCCTAAATTCTCTGTTACATTCTATTCTTTTATTTTTTGTTCGTAATTGTTGCGTTTAAGTAAAATTTTGGAAAATGACAACAAGAAAAATTACCAAAAAACTCTTGTTCTGTTGCTATAGCGTAAATATAGTTTCTGTGAAATACACATATATTCTGCTCGTTTTTCTATTTAGGCTTTAAGAAAATTACCTTAAAACATATTTTCCGATTATTTAATTTTTATATTTTTAAAAATTATATTTGTTTGTCTTTTCCACTTCATAAATATTATATTAGAAATGATTTACTCTTCAAATATTATAGGATTTTAGGAGTGGCTAATGAATAAATTAGGATCAGAGTCAACTCAGGAATATCTAATGTAACTGAGACCAAGTTAAAGCTGAACTAGCTAGAACTAGAACTAAATGAAACAAAATTTTACTTGGTTAGGGTTAATTTTACACTTGTTTTTAGATTAATAGAATATTAACTGACATAGAAAAGTTTTAATTCTTTAAGTAGGTATATTTCATTAAACTATTTTACAACTGGCAAAGTCGTGACAAATATTTACCTCTTTGTTGAAATATATCACATACAATATATTTTAAATTGTAGTATTAATAATAATTACAAAAGTTCCCTATTTTTCAAGAAATAAAAATGAGCTTGAAGTGAACAGTGTCTTAGCTTGGTATTTCCTGGAAATAATGTACCCTTTTCTTACTTTGTCGCATTAAAATTCTTCTAAATATTTTAGATTTTCTGGGATTAGCAAACTACAAACTTGATACTGTGGACTTGTCACATGCTTTCCCACATATGTTTTTGGTGATATTGAATACTTTTTGTAACGTCTTCCCATGTTTTCTTACACTTTAGGACATATTTTGACATGTTAGATGTTGTAAATGTCACAAAAACTCTGTACCGAAAGTGTCCGATAATAAATAATGTAATTTGGCTTTCCCGTGATCAAATCTAAAATAAATTTGTTAGCTACGTCAAATGTAATCAAATAGAAAACAGAATGAATTGTGATAAACCATCACCTGAGAGCCAAGATATCTTTACGACAGCTTCTCGAAAATTGTATTGAGAATGAAATCAAATAATTTTGAAAATTGTTTTAAAAACATTTTAAAGAAAAGATAATTGTTTGAAAACATCTTATCTATATTTAATTTTAGGACCATTTTTAACTTACTTGTACAGGGTGAGTCAACGATTGGATGAAGTAGGTTTGTGCCTTTTCGGTGAAATTAACAAAGAAACTATATTTATTGTTTGATACAGTTTATTTTTACGCAGATTTTAAAAATATTTAGGACTCTACAGGGTGAGCCAAAAAACTAGGGCAGCATAAAGTTGTATTTTTTTAAATAGAACACCCTATATAGGAATCATATTTTCGATTTAGCTTATAATTTTAAATCTTTTTTATTAAGGGTTTACTATAACAAAACTTTATAGTTTAAGTTTTAAGTTTAAAGAAAAAAAGTCACATTTTCAAGCATCAATTCGATCCTAAATAACGTGTTCAATTTTGTGACAAATATATTCAAATTTGGAATTTAGCAAGGCCAAGGACAAGTTAACATAATTTTTACCTAATATTTGCAATAAAAGCTACAGGGTGTTGAACACATCGGCTCAAATTTGAACAAGTTTAAATGAATAAATATCTTTTTTTTTTTAAATGGTACACCCTGTATATTTTCATGTTATTTAATAGAGTAATAAAAACCCTAAAAGTTTTGTCCAATATATCCTATACCTATTTATAATAGTTTTTGAGATATTTCAGTTTTTCTTATTTTCCATACTTTTTTACAGAAATAGTCTTCATTATCATAGTAGCCATGTAAAATAATAAAAAGAAACTACAGAAACAAACAGAATGTGGTTAAATATGATGAAATATTCGTTATATTACAACGGCAATAGTTTAATTAAACATAATGTGAAAAAATTAGCACAAAAATAACGACAAGGCAAATACATATTTACTTTTATACTAAATTGAAACAAAAAAATTACCTATTAAATACTGAGATTAATTATTTCTTTTTAATAAGTGTTCGAATAAACGACCCTCTTGTGCAATGCACAAATTTAGTCTTTTTTGCAGATTTTCTCGGACCTTGGACAAAATTAGTGGCGTTATTGTTCTACAGGTATCCCTAATCCTGTTTCGCATATCTTCCACTGTTGTTGGTGGATTAACATACACCTTATTTTTAATATAACCCCACAGGAAGAAATCTAATGGGGTGATGTCGCAAGACCTTGGTGGCCACTCAATGAAACCCCCACGTCCAATCCATTTTTGCGGATATCGTTGGTCCAAAAACGCACGAACTTCACGATGGTAATGCGGAGGCGCACCATCGTGCTGGAACCACATACTGTCGAGCTCATCCCTATCGAGACCTTGAAGCAGTTGGGGTAGTTCTTCTTGTAGAAAGTTCAGGTAACTATGGCCATTTAGTGGTTCATTAAAAAAGTGGGGTCCAATAATTCGATTATGATGAATACCACACCAAACACTTAATGACAGTGGTTTTGATGTTGCACCTCTCTAATCCAAAATGGGTTTTCTGTGGCATAATAATGCATGTTGCGTCTATTTACGGCACCGTTACTTCTAAAATTAGCTTCGTCACTAGACATTACCTTGCATAATAAATTTGGATTTAATTGAATCTCCGCATTTATTGTACGACAAAAGTTTACACGACTTTCAAAATCCTGTCCATGCAATTCTTGGTGTAATTCCATGTGATATGGATGATACCTATATTTCTTGGTAGTACGATTAGCGGTGGATTGTGATGTTTCACATAATGCTGCTAACTGACGGCTACCAATATAAGGATTTTCCTGAACATTTAACAATACTTGTAGTTCTTATTCTTCATTAGTTACTGGTTTGTTGACCACTTTACGTTTTGGATAATCAACAGTACCAGAAGAGTCAAATCTTTGCATTAAGTTTTGAAAAGTATGGGTATTCGGCTGGCGTCGATCAGGATACTTCATTTTGTAAATTCTTTGAGCAAGAAGGCAATTTTTTTGAGCCTCTCCTATTGTATCAATCATATCTATTAACTCATTCTTTGGAAAATTCATTTTACAATATAAGATGAATGCAAAAAAAACCAAACTACACTAAATAAAAACCAAAATAAGCGATTGCGGTTATAAATTTGACACACAGAAAAATGTTCTTTTACATTGTTTTTGCCATGGCTACTATGATAATGAAGACTATTTCTGTAAAAAAGTATGGAAAATAAGAAAAACTGAAATATCTCAAAAACTATTATAAATAGGTATAGGATATATTGAAAAAAAACTTTTAGGGTTTTTATTACTCTATTAAATAACATGAAAATATACAGGGTGTACCATTTAAAAAAAAAAGATATTTATTCATTTAAACTTGTTCAAATTTGAGCCGATGTGTTCAACACCCTGTAGCTTTTATTGTAAATATTAGGTAGAAATTATGTTAACTTGTCCTTGGCCTTGCTAAATTCCAAATTTGAATATATTTGTCACAAAATTGAAAACGTTATTTAGGATTGAATTGATGCTTGAAAATGTGACTTTTTTTCTTTAAACTTAATTATCTCAGAAACTATAAAGTTTTGTTATAGTAAACCCTTAATAAAAAAGATTTAAAATTATAAGCTAAATCGAAAATACGATTCGTATATAGGGTGTTCTATTTAAAAAAATACAACTTTATGCTGTCCTAGTTTTTTGGCTCACCCTGTAGAGTCCTAAATATTTTTAAAATCTGCGTAAAAATAAACTGTATCAAACAATAAATATAGTTTCTTTGTTAATTTCACCGAAAAGGCACAAACCTACTTCATCCAATCGTTGACTCACCCTGTACTAATTTTTTAACTGTACGTTTTAAAATTTTGTTTCTATCTTCTACAAGAAAATGAACTATAAATAACAGAAATTTTAAACCTGTAATGATTGTCAATACTGTCGAACATGACAGACACGTAGAGGCAAAGCTCTCCAACCAACCTGCGAAGCTTTGAGCATGCCGGTTGGAGTATAAATACTATAAACTATAATTGTCCAGTTCAACTGCATAAGAAGTCGGGGCAAGCAGAAAAATTAATTCGTCTGCTTAATCTTAGCAGGGGTCAAAACCTTCACATGTGTGACATGTGTCGACCTGTACAGTCATACCTGTGCGGTTAAGTCAGCATAACTTGCCTCAACGTGTATGACAATCTTAAGATGTTTATAGCATTTTGAATTATGTCACTATACAGTGGTGTCCGTAAGTACCTCATAATTTCTCGGGAGCATAGAAGGGAGGTCAAAATAACCCTACTTTATCATAGAAAAAAAAATCCTAAAGTGCCCATTAACGGAGATATAGAGCCCTAAAAGGGTGCCCAGCGATTTACCTTATCGGCTCTAAGTTTTGAACCGACTTGTATAATTTAATGAAATTTTAATATTTTATAGAGATCATAAAGACTCATTAAACCATATTACAGTAGATGTTTTAGATCATCAGAGAAGTCAAGAACGGACTTTCAGCCACACTCGTTGGGTCTAATTTTTGACAGGTGTCATTTTACAGAGCTGAAATCTAATTTTTTAAATATTTTGGTTATTCCTCTTCAAACAATATACTCTTGACTTATTTCGATAAAACTGGCGGTTTTTGAGATAAATCGGTTTTTATGCAAAACATTCAAACGTTACCAATGCTAAACACAAACAGGTAAAAATCAGGTTGTTATTGTTAATACCTCCATAATGAATTGCTATTGAAGAAGCTTGTCAAAATCGCCTTCAAGTAAAAATAATTTTAAAAAATGAAAGTATATTCTAACGCAGATTCGATATGCATTTAATTTATGGTGAAGCGCTGTCAAATTCTTCGAAGGCAAGAAAACTTTATGTTTAAAAATTTCCAGCTCGAATATTACCATGTCTTCAAACCTTTCAAAGGGTTGATCGAAGCTTAAGGGAAACAGGTAAAACATGATTAAAAATTAATTATTAACGAATTAACTTTTTATTTAGGGTCATTTTTGCCCCGACGTCATGGTTAGGACCCTTCCAGGAGAGTACGAGACACTCATGAACGAATTTTGCAAGATATTGCTGACAACCCTTTAAATAGCATAAGAATGCTCGCAACACAAAACACTGTTACAAAATTAATTGTACATGAAACTCTTATAGAACAGTTACTTCACCTGTACCACATTGAAAAAGTACGTGGTATATCTCCGGATGATTGTCCCGCAAAACTTCAATACTCCAACTGGTTTATACAGCAACATAACCTAAATCTAAATTTTTCTAAACTTATTTTATTTACTGATGACGCCGATTTTACAAGAGATGGCATAATAAACTCACACAATTTACATTTTTGGGCTGATGAAAACCCGTAAGCTATAATTCAAAACAAGCACCAACAAAGGTTTATTGTAAATGTGTGAGCTGGCATCATCGGAAATAACCTTATAGGTCAATTTGTTTTGGAAAAAATTTGGAAGACTCAAAGGTGAAATTTTTTACAATTTTTGCAGCCAAATTTAAATAATTTATTGGAAGACTTCGAATAAATTGATGCATGATGGTGCTTCAACTCATTTTAACCGTATAGCAGATCAGCACTTAACAAACGTTTTGGTCCTCGATGGATAGGTCTAGGTGAGGCTATTTTATGGCCACCAAGGTCTCCAAACCTAAATCCCATAGACTTTTACTTCTGGGGACATCCAAAAGAACTAGTTCAACACCAGTAAATACTAGAAAAGAACTACTTGCGCAAACAGCACAGCATTCTAACGAAGTCTGTAAAAATACCGGAATATTATTTGCAGTACAGCGGAAAAATATTCGAGGAATAAGAAAATGTAAGCCCATATTGAACATTTGCCAAAATAACATTTAAACGTTTTTACTATTTTTGCATTTTAATAACATTGTAAATTAATTGGACCCGATCAACCCTTTGAAAGGTTTCTGAACTTGGCAATGGCTGAGCTGGAAATCTTTCAGCATAAGATTTTGTTGCCTTCGAAGACTTAGACAGCGCTTCCCCAAAAATTAAAGCACATCAGCCAGCCTGCGTATTTTATTTTTACCTGTTTTTGTTTATCATTAATAACTTTTGAGTTTTTCGCATAAAACATGATTTATCTGCCAGTTTTATCGAATTAAAAGTACCTTTTTTGAACAGGAATGAGCAAAGTATTTAAAAAATTGGTTTTCAGCTCTGCAAAATGACACCTGTCAAAAAATAGACCCAACGAGTGTGGCTGCAAGTCCTTTCCTGACTTCTCTAATGATCTGAAACATTTATGGTTTAGTGAGTCGATTTAAAACTTAGAGCCGATAAGGTAAATCGCTGGGTACCCGTTTAGCGCTCTCTATTTCCGTTAAGAAGTATTTTAGGATTTCTTTTTCTGTGAGAGAGTAGAGTTATTTTGACCTCCTCTGTATCCTTCCGAGAAATTGGGAGATACTTACCGGACACCCTGTATATAGTCAAAAGAGAATATATTTTCTGAATCTCGAAATGTACACAGAACTTTAACAGACAGTTCAATAATATTTACATAAATTTTTATTTAAAAAACTAACTTAAACAACAGCATTTTAAAATAAAAATCATTTGATATAAAATTAATTCAAATGAGGGGAATTTAAATTACCAAAGTATTCCATTCATTAAATGGCGAAATTTCATTCTTTTAAGTGGCGTGGAATTTCATTTCGACTGTCACTTGACACCGAGAACATTTATTTCGTTTTTGCTTTTGCCGTGAGGATTATTAATTGAAAATTAAAACTGGTTTAATTGCTGTTCAATTCAGTGGGTATTTGCAAATTGGGGTATTTTATTTATTAGTAAAAGAATAAAACATTGACTTTTTATACATTTATATTCTATATCACATTTTTCATCTCATGGAGTGGATTTTAGAGAATTCGCAGAATTATTAGTAAAATATGGTTGCTAAAAAAATTAACAGCCTTAAAATAAACGCGCTGAAGTTTAAAATGTTCTCAAGAATACGCACTTTCCTACATCGTTTGGCTCTTAAAAATTGTTCATAATAACATCAAACAGGGGAGCAGAACAAACCTCTGAATCTTAATAAACTCAGGCTCTATGTGGAATTCCGCTGGTTGATTTGGAAGCTTGGGTTTGTGGCCATTGAGATTACTCGCTGAACTTGCTTCTGTTTTGATTACGTGGGAGTTGCTGCCCTTTGGAAATATGGGTTAAGAAGCTCGGGTTTGTGAATATTGATTGATCAATGCCGCCCTCCCTTTCAAGAAAAGTTCTAGGTCCGCCACTGATCTCCACGCATAAAAATCTTGTTTTGTACGTACGCAGACTTGGGGTGGATGAGTTGTTCGACAGATGTCGCAATGTGTTATAAAAGGGGGTGGGTTGATCCAAACATACTTGCTTTTGTGTTACGTTATTTGGGCCGGCAAGGTTAGCTTCATATGATGTGATTTTGAAATTTATTGCTAGTAGACTTCTAATTACGTAGAAACCTTCAGAATGATAATAGTAATTATATATCTTATGTCTCATTTTCTTTTTTGGGTCAAATTTTTTATTTAACAAATAAGATGTGAAAAGACAGTTTTAGGAAAAGCTGTTATTTTTTAGTAAAAAAGTTTCAGAGAAAAGTTATGCGCTTTAAAAACACCTACAAAATGAGCTAAGGTCCATCCGAATCGGATAATTTGTTCGTAGGTTATTGCAAAAAAAAAACTGCTAAAATGGCTGTTTATTCAATTGTTTATAAACAATAGAAAAATATGTTGCATTAACTTTATACTGCAACTGAAGGAGCCTCTGGTTACATACAACAAATGTGCAAAATTTCAAATTAAAATATTCATTAGTTTTTTGCACGGTGAATTGGTTTGTACCTTTTTATGTTTTTTTGATTGTTTATTTCCCTGCGATCTAGAGGTCGTACAGCAGTCTACGGGTACGCAAATGAAAGTTTCCGACTTATACTAACAATTACAAAAAAGAACGAAATGAATTGTTGATCTTAAATTGTTGAAACAAATAAACAAAATAGAGGTTCATTTTTTTCGTTATAAACATTAAACAGCCAGATTCACTAAAAAGATTTAAGATTTAAACCCGATCTACATGAAATTTAAATCTTGTAGTGGACCACTTTTGTTTTGCCTATGATATTGTCATAATTTATATTACATATGTCAACAAATAAACGCTTATATAGGAAAATTAAGGATAAGAACCTTGCGATATAGCCTTGAAATATTTATGAGAATTAGTTGTATCCCGGAAACAGAGTTCTCCATTTTTGCCGGTTCAGTAATAAAACAAAATATTTTTTATGCGTTTATATTCAGAGTTTAAAATTTGCTTGACTTAGTGTTGCATTTGTCAATTCAAGACCTCAGCTGTTAATCTAGGGTGGTTTTAAATTTAAATCATGTTAGTGAATCCGGCTGTAAGGAATTATTTAAGTAGGAACTCATAGGGAGATGGTTAAACTATTGTCTGCAGTAGTTTTAAACTCAATTATTTCAAAATTGTTGTAGCAATAGTTTAAAGTTGCACCTACTCCGAGAATCAAAAAATGAGCAGTGAAGGGGGCGTTCTTTCAGTCTGCGACGCGCTGAAAAAAATGTGGCTCGGATACTTCAAATTCGAACAATGAATGTTATGTTTTTGTAATCAAATTATTGTTAAATATAGCAATAAAGAAATTGTTGCATTTTTTTATATTTTATGCATAATTACAATGTTATCGTACTTATGTGCTTTTCAAATTGCGAAAAAATTCTTACAGTGGTCAAGAGTATACTATTAATTAGGAATATTAAAAATTATATTGATTTTTAATGTATTATTAATATTTATCTAGATATGGCATGAAACAAATAGCATTATTATTTTTCGAAATTCCGAATAAACTACATTTGACGATTATATTGTAAGCAATTATCTAATCGAGAATTATTTTAATATTACTTTCAAAGACGATGAAAGTAATAGGGGAGAAAATAATTGTGATTATGTTAATATTGATGATGTTGATGATGATGATAATTACGTCAGTGATTAGAGTGGTGATGATAATGGTCATAATTATGTCAATGATTAGATTGATGATGATGAGAGTTGTAATGATGATGACCATGAGAGTGATAATGATGATGATAATTGTAATGACAATAATAAAGCCGATAAGAATTTTGAAAATGAGTGTCCATCGATATCTAAGAAACGGAGAACGGAATAAATATTTTGTATAGATTTAAACAAAGAATTTCGTGTGTGAAAAATGTTCGTCCAATAAAATAAACAAAAAAGTTAACATGTGTTTTTCTTGTACAACCAATAATTTGGCGGCAAATGATAGTCGCAATTTGTTTCATGCTATAATTCCATAAATATTAATGGTACATTAAAATTCAATCTGATTTTTTATATTCCTAATTAGTAGTATACTCTTGACCACTGCAACATTTTATTCGCAATTTGAAAAACACGTGCAACAATTTGTTTATTGCTATGTTTAACAATAATTTGTTTAAAAAAACATACCATCCATTATTCATATCTCGTCGAGAAACCACGAATTAAAAAAAAAAGATTCTACGACCAATACTCGCCGAGATAATCCAAATTTTCCGGCGAAACGAATGTGAAGTCTCTTAGTCACGTTTTTTTCCGCGCGCCACAGACTGAAAGAACGTCCCCCTCCACTGCTCACTTTCTAACTCTTGGAGTAGGTGCAACTTTAAACTATTGCAACATCCACAATTTTGAAATAATTGAGTTGAAAACTGTTGTATACAATAGTTTAACCATCTTCCTATGAGTTCCTACTTAAATAATCCCCTAATAATAAACAACCCAGCAGCGTCTAGTGATCGTACTGAATTTGTTTTTTTTAAATATATGCCAAAATCTCAACCTATCGTGTCCACTGTTTTTTCACATCTTAATCGAAAAAAAAAAAATTGTTCATTCTGAAGGTTTTTACGTAGTCAGAAGTCTACTAACATTAAATTTCCGCTGGCTTAATATGACGAGGATCTTTTTTAAAGCGAATTGTAGCCATTTTGAAGAATTTTAGTGGCCTAACCAATGTTATGAAAATTTTAAGGTAAAGCCACTAATTTTTGTTATCAGTTGCTGACCATTCGCTGAAAACTGCGCCACTTTAAAGCCAACATTTTGAAAAATTTAAAAGAGCTAAAAGACATTTGAAAGTAGATATTCCTGTGAACATGTTCAACGGACAAAACGAAGTTTGACAGTGGGTATCCTGAAAATATTTTGAGCCTCGGTACATACCTGTATATTATAATTAATTTTTGTTAATAAGCCCGAATTATACGAATTATCCTGCGCATTCGATGAAAACTACACCATTTTCAAACAACCAATGCGTATATTTTAAAGCCATTAATTTTTATTAATATTCGCATTTTGTTCATAAACAGGTTTGAAAGTGGGTATTCCTAGAAAATATATTAACGCCTTTTATTGTTATTAGTAGGGCCGAATTTTGCAGATTATCCTAAATATTGGCTTACAATCGCACCATTTTGAAATTTCAAAATGTCAAACGGCAATTAGAAGTGACGTTTGTTTGAAGGTTGTAAACAATGTTAAAGATTGACTAAAATGTGGTTGTCGGACTTGCATTGTCTTTATTTTTATTTATTTTTACGATGTTTCGATTAGGTTGTATCTCTAATAGTTATCAAGTATAAACTGTGTATCCCGCAAATTTGCTAGATAGAAAGCCATTTTGGAAAAATTCAAAGAGTCAAACAACATTTGAAATTGAGTACCAGTAGGAACACTTTGGGCCCCACCACGTATATTTTGAAGCCATTAGTTTTCGTTGGCAGCCGCATTTGACTGGATGAAACTGCTATTTGGCTAAAATGCGTAGCAGCGATTTGTAAAATTTTTAAAAGATCATAGTGCATTTGAAAGTCTGTATCAATAGAAACATTTCGAATCATGGTATCAGTTTTTCTCAGCCATGGCTCGGTTGATGTGGAGCTCCCCCAGGACGTAAAGTTTGGAATAAATTCATTATCTACAAGACGATGAGTTTTTTGAGGAATAGTTCGGACTTCGTTTTGTTGGTACGATTGTTTTTCAATATATTAAATTTCACAGGGTGATTCGAAAGAAGCTGTGCTATAATCGACTTTGATGTTTTAAATAGTGACCCCAATCTTTTTTACACTTTTACACCCTGAAAAATTCTTAATGTATTTTCTGTTACATGTTCATATCTAAATGTAACTATTTTCAATTTATCGACATTTAAAACTCGAAATGAACTACAATAATTATTTACAAGCATAACTGATTCAGTAACCTAGGGAAAGATATTTACATTTTCTATAAGATCTTATTCCTACGCTGTTTCCTGAAAAAGATACTCCAGATTTATCCCATCAAAATATCTAGTTTCAACAAAACCACCCCGCCATATTATGCAGTAGAAATTCGCGCATTTCTTAATGATATATGTTCGCCAACAGGTGCATTGGAAGACGGGGACCTATTGAGTGGCCGCCGAGGTCTCTGGATTTAAACATTCATAATATTTCTTTGTTGGCTTACCTAAAGGTAAGGCTTTCCAAACTAAGCCAATTGACTTAAAAGACTTAAAGAATTAACAAATTGGATGCATTTTCAAGATTTGATAAGATGGAAAATTAACTGTTGTTACTACTTCATTTTAAGTTTTAACTGTCGATAAATCGAAAACAGTAATAGAAAATTGTTCAGAATTTTGCAGAGAGCCTAAAAGCGCACAAAAAAGTTGTGGGTCATTATTTAACAAATCAAAGTTGATTATAGTGTAGCTTCTTTCGAGTCGTCCCAATTTTTCAAAAATATAGGCGTTTTTCAAATAATTAATTTTTTACAGAATTTTCAGCTTCATCTATCATTGCTAACTATGATGAAACTACCCTTATTCAATGTTCTTATAGTTCCTTATTCTATTGGTGATGTAATTTATTCAGTGTTCTTGTTGTGATTCATGCTCATTTGTGACCATGTTTTTCTCTCTTTAGCTGTCTGGCACCTAGTTGTTCTTGCCTGTTTTCTAATGTCATAATTCCATCTGAGATTCGGGCGTTTCTTTGGTCTTTTAAACCATATATTTATCCTAGTGATCCACCAATTGTCTTGCTATATGTAGTGTCCATTGCCATTTTAGAGATTTTTTTCTCTGGATTACAGTAGTTACTTGGGTTTCGCTATCGTATCTAATCTATTTTTCTACGATCTCTTTTAGTTATTCCTATCAGGGATCTTTCCATAGCTCTTTGAGTAACTTGAAGTTCTGTGATTATTTCTTTTTTTAATATCCTATCCAAGTTTCACATCCGTATGTCATGACCAGCAATATGCATTAATTAAATACTCTTTTCTTAAGGTTGGTAGCATTCTGGACTTGAAGATTATAAAGTTTCATCCAAATGCTAACCAAGTTAGTTTAATTCTTCTATTGATTTCCGAAAGTAATGAACCCGACTTATGTATAATAGGGATGGCCAACCGGTCGATCGCGGGTATTAGGCCAGTCGATCGCAAGAATACAAAAAATTGTTCATGAACTCTGCGTAAAAAAATATTATTGCACAAAGAATTGCACACTATGCAGCACAGACCCCACAACAGAACGAGTAATCACTGGTCATTGCGCGCATCATCCTTTATAATTTTTTATAATTTATCTTAAGCGAATATTGCGGTGTCTTTCTCTCCCATAGCCGCTTTCTTTCTTTCAGATACAAATTAAGCAGGAGTAAGAGCGACGCGGGGGCGCGGCGGAGTGCCTGTCAATCAGTCAGTTCATCAGTTGACGATCAGAACTGACAAAATCCAGAAGTCGACGACTGCCATATACAATATTACGATAAAAAGTGTTTTGTATCTACGCCATTGATAAGTGATTGAAGATAATCGCTGGAGGGGCTCCAAATAAAGATAAAACGCTGAAGGATCTTCAAATGAAGATAGAAACGTGTCTCTTCTTTTTTACTATTGAATAGTTAGAAAATATGTTAATGACTTTATTTGTAATTGGATAGATAGTATTTAACCACACTCTAAAAAACCTAAGTTTTTTACAACAAACGATGAAAAATTTTCCAACAAAAATAATGATTACACATCTAAATACGTCCCTTAAAAAAATAATTTAGCATTAATATGTATAAGTTCATGATGCATTACTATTTATAATAAAGCACTTATCACTTTCATTAAGAACACGAAGGAACTAGGCTACTAATTTACTATAGAACAAGAAAATTGTTACTGCATGATCTGCTGATACGTCCTTATCAATACGGAAAAAAGAAATTTAGAACGATATTCCACACAATAAACGGTAAATACTTTTCAGAATTTCCACCTAACAACGAAGTAAAGGAGAGTAAGTTGCAAGCGTTGAAATTTTAATTGAATCTTCAGGTACACATATTTTCTAAGTCGCATGAACAGTCTAAGAATGTAACTGAAGCTTTTTACCAAGCAAGCTACAGAATTTCCCTATATATCAACGAAATTTTCGAAAAAGTGTCAGATTCGCTGTTTGTGAATTTAAAGAATAAAAACGAAATTTAAAAAACTGTGCCAGATTTACAATTGTCTCCAAATACTGTTATGCATCGTACAAAAATGATGAGTAAAAATGTGAGCGAACAACTACAAAGAGATCTTGTCCTGTACGTTGCTTATTCGCTACAACTTGACGAGTTAACAGATATTACTGATATTGCACAGTTACTTATTTTGACTCAGATGGTTTTTGAAGATTTCTTTACGATAGAAGAATTGCTAAGCATAATTTTGTTGAAAGGAAGAAGTCGTGGCCTCGGTATATTTACAGAATCCAAAAATTATATTAGCAAGATTAATCTGCCTTTGTATAAGATCGTTTCAATAAAGAGTGATGGGGCTCCAGCAAGGATAGGTAATTATAATGGTTTTATTTCTCTTTGTCAGAAAGATGACGACATTCCGAACTTTATTAGCTACTACTGCCTAATTCACCAACAAGTCCTGGCTAGTGAGAGGCTAAACGCAAAAAAGTAATGGATATTTCTTTCAAAATTGTAAATTCAATAAGAAGCAAATCTGATCTGGTTACTCTTTAAGTTGCAACTAGATGAAAAAGAATCAGATTGCAAAATGCATACCGACGTTGATTGAGTCGAAGCAAATTCTTGCCAAGATTTCGAGATGAACTAAATAATTGAATTTCTTGAAGAGAGGTGTAATAACTATCAGCAATTACGTAATTTAGACTGGCAATGTGACTTACCATTTTTAGTTGATTTTTCTGGAAAAAAGCATATTAAATCTGGAACTAAAAGGCAAGAATGAAACAGTATCAGAAATGATGACTCCTATTGAAGCGTTCAAAAGTCAAACAGCATCTATGATTGTTAATCTCGAAACGAAAAAAGTTCAACGATTTACGAACAATAACGATCATATAGAAAAACAACCAACCTACGTTTTTATTCCTAAGAAGTACACAGCAATAATTAGAACAGTGGTAACCGACTTCCAAATCGACTTCAGTGATTTTGAAAAGATTGAAAAGATAGTAGAATTCATCAGATTTCCATTCAACAGTGCCATTAATGGCAATTATGGAATGTCCAACAAATTTGCAGAGAGGTTTCAAATGGACCACATTTCATTTAAAAATTAAATGATTGCTCTGCATTGCGATCTGTTTCTAAAAGCAAGGTCAGGCTTGGATCTAGATTTCTAACCATTACTTTCCAACGAGAAATACCCAGATTCAAAAAATTGTATTGAGCAACTGCATTTGTATTTTTGTTTAACATATTTATGTGAATTAGCATTTTCCTATTTAAAACAAACCAAAAGTAAGCACCGTTCTTGTTTGACTGACGCTCATACGTCGGATTTTTTAATGTTGACGATTTCTAGCTACAAGCAAGGCTGAGCTAGCCTAGCGAAAGATAGATAGACCCAATACTTACAGTAACTTAATTAATTAGTGTAAGTTATCCTTAATTTTGTCGTGTTTTTTTACATTTAATGAAATAAAAAATACTTTCTATATTTTGTTTTATTAATCTAATTAGAATTTTATGTAAGGATAACAAAGAAATTATTTCATTTAATTCTGTGGTAAGGATTTGAAAACGTTCTGATTGGAAGATCGCACCGAGTCTGGACAGTAAACAGTTTATCTCGGGTCTTATTAAGTTAGCTACCACTGGTGTATATATATATATATATATATATATATATATATATATATATATATATATATATATATATATATATATATATATATTCATGTGCCTTTATTTGGAGTTGGTAGTCAGATCATTGCACACTAATTTTGTCTTTGGTAGGTTCATTTTTAGATTTAGTTCAGTACTGGTTGTGTTGAGGTCATTAATTGGCTTTTGCAATTCTTCAAAACTTTAAGCAATTCGATATTCGTTTTCAGCGAATCTTAAATAGCTTAGGTGTTCTCCACTTATGCATAGACCTTTGTTATTCCAGTCTTATTTCCAGCAGATATTCTCTAGGGTTGCTATGAAGATCTTCCAGGGTATTGTGTCTCCTTGTCGAACTCTTTTTGGATAGTCTTTATATATATTTACTCTAGATGTGGCTTCCCTATATATGTATGTTAGCGAATATTTTTACATATAGTTTGTCTATTCCTTGATCGACTAAAGCTGCTATAACTGCTCTAGGATACACTAAGTCGAAGGCCTTCTCAAAGTTTATGAATGCTAGCGCTAGTGATAAATCATATTTTTTTGTGCAACTCATTATATTTCCTTTAGTATCTGAATATGATCTAATATACTGAAACCACTTTAGAGTCTGCTTTCTCTCGAGGTTATGTATAATCAAGAATGCACTATATCCTTTTGTTATTTTCATGAATATTTTGTATATTACTAGTATATATATATATATATATATATATATATATATATATATATATATATATATATATATATATATCAACAGTTAAAACTCGAAATGAAGTAGTAACAGCACTTAAATTATTATTTTTTAAATCTTGAAAATGACTCCCTTGATTGACGGTTACGATTTATAAATTCAATAGTTTAATTATTTATGACTACTTTTGTAGTAATTTACCGTATTTCTTGAATAATCTGATTCTTTAAGTCTTCTATATCAATTAGCTTAGCTTGGAAAACTTCGCCTTTGAGGTAAACACTCAAAAAGAAATCAAGAGAATTTAAGTCTGGAGACCTAGAAGGTCACTCACTCACTATCTATTGTGAAATTTGCTGAAGATTAGAATAAACAATTTTTTAAAGAAAACAGCGTATTTTAAATAATGAATTTATTCGAGACTTTATGTCTTCATTTAGATTTATCAACTCAAGTTTATTAGAATATAATTATTAGTTTTGGTTTATCTCAACAAGCACTTTTAAATAATTAACACCCACGCATGTTACAGTTATCACAATACTTCGAAATTAATTTTCTTAAACCAAGTTTAATGAGATAACAGAGAAAAACATAATTGCTGATAATGAAACAAATTTTAAGACACATAACAGAAGCATCTTAAAACTACCTCGAGCTAATTTTCGCCTTGCAGAGCCACAATTTCCTGCCGTTTTCCAACAAAGGTGAAACGTAAAAGCTGAAATAGTTTCATGATGTCTTATCTAGCCGTATGGTCTATTATTTATTGGGCCAGTAAATCACTTGGAGAACTTCTAAATTGCTATAAAAGCTATACATCTTATGCTCCGTTGCTCTCGACTATATAAAACATAAATTACTTCTTACTTCAAGCAAGTTATATTTCAGGAAATTAAAAGTTTAAGTCACCCGGAAGGTAATTTTGACGCAACGTAAATACAAGATTTCTGCCTATATACTATACGGTATTTACAGTGGTGTATTTGAAACAATTTATTATTATACATAGATTTAGACAAACAGCTTTCGCACTCCCTCCAGGGACGCAACTCTGTGAGATCATTTTTTACAAGTTTGTTATATATGTAATTCTCCTTTCAGGCAGAGAATATGAAAAATATATATACAAACAGTTTAGTTCCTGCATATATCGCTCTGGTCCTCTCTCCATACGCGTTTCAATCACCTCATGATCTCGTCAGTGGAACTGTATCAGACCGAGAGCAATATTAGCAGGAAATAACTGATATATGAACTATAAATTTCAAGATATGTCGGCAGGATATTTCACCTGCCATCGAAGAAATTAAAAATAAAGATTTCTTTATTTCTTACTAAAATTTATATTTTTTAAAAATTTCACGTTACTCCAATGATTCATAGATGTCGTTCGACTGGCGATAATTTTCAGTCTGACATCGAAGTTGGTAGATGGCAGTTGCAATATTCTGCCGACATACCTTGAAATTTATGGTTCATATATCAGTTATTTCCTGCTAATGTTGCTCTCGGTCCGATACAGCTCCACTGACGAGATCATGAGATGATCGAAACGCGAATGGAGAGAGAACCAGAGCGATATTTGCAGGAAATAAACTGTTTGTATATATATTTTTCGTATTCTCTGCTTGAAAGGAGAATTACATATATAACAAACTATTTAAATACGGCAGAAAGATTTTTTTATTTTGTTATTTTCTTGGATGTTTTATCTACCAAAATGAGATCTGGTTTATTATGTGCAACTGTATAATCCTTAAGCACAGTTTAATCCCAGTGCAGCTTGAATTTGTGGTTCTTTAGTATAGGTGCCAGGCTATATTCATAGTATGACACTTTCTCTACCTGCAATAGTTTGAATTTTTTTGCAAACTCTTTCTTAGCTTAGCATCCCCATGTTACGTGCTGGAGTGTCTCTGATGTTCCATATCCATATCGGCATTGGTCGTTTTAGATCGAGAAGTCTGTGGTTATGTATTTTAGATAGTTTCTTGCTGAAATGACCTAATCTTGGACAACTAATAGGAAGCCTAGGGTTTCGGGAAACATTTACCATAATGTCAACCAACAGTACGACGCTAATTTGTTGACATTTTCATTTGAGCGTCATCAATGAAGAAACTTCTGTAGCCTTGCTTGAAGCTTCCCTTGGTCTCGTTAGTGATGAAAAGTGAGTTCATGATCCTTCAACCGCAATGGTGTTAAGACTCCTGGCGCTCATATTGTCCAGTGTAGCACAGAATACTCTGCTAGTCTGTGAAAATATCAGCGTAAGTTTGTTAACTGTCGATTCAATTGTTAACTTGACTGATCCATAATAGTTAAAAATAACTTTTAATTTAATGCAAATTTAATATCCATTCTACATTAAATTTAATAATTTTGCACAAAAAATCGTGAAGAATTTACATTTACTATGAATTTAAAGCAATTCATTCAAATATCAATTCGTTGTACATTAAATTTGATTAAATGATATCTTAAATTTCAATAAAGTATCTCAAAAGGTATTTCAACTTCTGTACATTAAAATTAATTCACATATATCCTAATACTAAAGAAATTTATATTATTATTCAATATACATTGTATGAGATTCCGGGAGATGGCGCAACTTGTATTAACCTTTTTGTTTAGTATGATATAAGTTGTTTAAAGGACTCAATTTTCTTATGGTGAGGTGTATATGTCTGCCCCGTACTGACGGGAACCAATGAGTTCGAAACCATTCTAGATGGCGGACACTACCCATAGAAAAAATATCCACCTTTTCCTAGTAGTTTCAGAATTTTTTGAAATCATATTAATATTGGTGCATTCAATATGTGATAACATATCTGAAATTCAACGAACACTAGTTGTATATTTAAGGTACACTGTTAAAAATAAAAATAAAAATTTAATATACATTTATTAATTCAATTTAATGATTTTGTACCCTAGATCGTAAATAAGTTGCATGTACTTTGAAATTGAATTGAAACCTTACCTTAAATTTCAATAAAGATGGAAATATATCATATTTAATGTATAATTACATTAGATTTAATGTAAAAATTATTAAATTAAATGCATTAAATAAATGGTTTATGAAATTTGCTCTTAGCACATTACCTTAAAATTAATGAGGTTTTTTTACAGTGTACATAGTCATCTTAAAATGCAACGATCAAACTTTAATTTTAATATACGATTACATTAAATTTAATGGAATAAATTAATTTAAATTAATGTAAATTATTAAATATAATACATTACATTAAATGCATTTAATATTGTGAAATTTGCTTCCACCACATTTACATTAAATTTAATGCATTTCCTGTTTATAGTGCATCTATAATTATCTACTTCAGATTTTACTCTGGGGCTCTTTTAAATGGTATTGAGCAACGAATATTAAATTTATTGCAAAGCTTTGGTTTAGCCAGATTTTATCTTACTTTTTTTCAGTGCGACCCTAGGAGAGTTATTTTTTTTAAAGGATTAATATAGTCGTAATACTGGTCTCAAGAATATAGAACTCGAATTTGTATATTCTTTTAAAAGGCATTTGTCTTCGAGGAAGTTGCTATGACAGACATCCATTTAATTTTTCTCTTACATTTACATATATTAAAAATTGTATTCACATTTTTAGGATTCTGTTTAATTTTATTATCTTCATTCATAATGTTAAAAAATTTGGTATACATTTTTTTGCTATCGTATTGATTATCTAAATAATTTTTTTTATAGAAATTTTACTTTTAAGTTAACTAATTTCACCATTTTTTTTTCTGTATGTTTTGTAAGCTTGAAATATTTTGTCACTTTTATATTTTTTATATTATATATACAGTTTGGTAATATACTCGTATATTGGTTTTAAAATTGTACATTTATTCATTGCCTCGAACAATGTTCTTTTTAATACATTAAAAACAGCCTCAACTTCATCGAAGTCATACAAAAAGTAAAAAATTGAAACTTTTCATATAATTTTTAATTTATTATAATTTATATGAGCCCTTTTTACTTTTTCGCAGTTTATATTTCTAATGTAATTAAATTTTTATTATAGTTGTCTGCTATTTTTGAATTTAAGACAAATAGCAGAAAGTATAAATTTGGAATTTTACCCGTAAATTTAACTAAAAAAGTTTATCTTTTAAACCCAGTCTAGTTACCAAGGAACTATCCGTTATTTTTTTAAATTATATAATTAGCGATTCAAATAAATTTAGCTCTAGTTTTCACTTTAAATTTGCCGGCTGAGTCTACTGAAAAGAAAGAAAAGATTTATACAACTAAATATTATTTCAAACATGAACAATACAAATTTTTTGGAGATAGATTAGGTTAGATCGAACAAGAGTAAACTCTCCTCTGTAACCATGTAATCTATTGTGAATTAAACCAACCCAAAGTTCCCCTAATAGATCCATTATCTAATATAATCACATTGGATTAGATTATTTTACATTCTCTGATCATAAAATTGTTTGCTTGGAAATGTATACATGTATGTTCTACCTTTTATGCATATATACAGAGGGTCCGTTAAGTATCTCTCGGCAGTCATGGTGCCAGTATTCAAACACGACGCCAATAAAAGTTTATGGTGAATATGTGGGTTGATAATATCGGAAATAACCTCATAAGCCCGTTCATTCTGGAACAAAGACTAAATGGCTTTCTTTATTTATTTTATTTAAACATCTTGTTCAGATGTATCTTATTTGCGTAGATATAATCAAATGATAATGATCTATGGACAGGTCGAGGAGGACCTCTTTTATGCCCATCTAGAGCATATGACTTAGATCTATTAGACTTTTTAGTGGGATCATCGAAAATAACCCGTTTATTTAACACCTGTAATTACTAGAGAAAATTTGCTGTTAATAATAATGCAACACCTTTAATCAGATTCTTAATAATCTCGGGATGTTATTCTAAGTTCACCGGAGTCATGTTCGTGTAATATAAAATTTATTGAAATGTGGAGAGCTTATATCAAACTTCAATGATAATTATTATTTTTATAATTATTATTTTATTTTTGTTTGTTTTGTGTAAATAAAATATAATGCAATGATTATTCTATAGTTTATACCCTATCGTCCCACACTCGACCTATATTTTATCATAATAAATATTTCCTGTCCTGTTTCATGCAGCCGGTAAACAAGCATGGATTAATCTCCGGAAAATTGAACACTTCTAACAAAAAAAGTTAATCGCCATTTAGGCTTTTAGCACCCCAAGTTCTAATTTTTGGGAAATAAGGCCGGGCTTATTTATATGCATGGAATCTAAGTTTACGAGGCCACAAAGTCCCCTAATTTTTGCTTTACATCGGTTTTGGCTAATATCAGGAGGTGATTCTACAATTATTTTGAATATTTTTGTTGTAAACGTAAAAATAACAAAAATATAAAAATAGCATATCCAAGGCAAATGTCATTTTACACTTTTGACGAAGTTTAACAGTCACAATCAAAATTTGATGAATCTAAACCTTCAAATACTTTTCTGATAATTTGCCGTTTAATCTTCTTTACGATTTTATATTTTTTATTTTACCACTATACCGCAGTTAAAAATATTAACAACTTTTGGTGATATGTTAAGAAAAAAAGTTTTCAGCGTGCAATTAAGATAACATCTGACGATAATTAAATCCTTGAAATTCAAGTACACATACATTAATTAGAACGAATATACATTTGCATCAAACATCTCAGAAGGAGATTGCTATTTTGTATCGTAGGACTGTAACTGATGTTGTAACAAGGAGGTCATATGGACAACGAGCTTTACATCCGCGCGGCAGGACCGTATTTTAATCAGAAACTCCATTCAAAATTCATATTTTACTGCTCAACAGCATGAAAATCTACTGCGTAAACATATCAACAGGCTTATTTCGATACAAATTGTTAGAAATCGTTTAAAGATGGAAGTCATATTGATTGCAACACCCTATAAATCGTTAGCGTTTTCTCGCGAACATGCACACTGACCTGAACAAAAATGGCAACGAGTATTATTGTCTGATGAGCCTTGTTTTTAAATATGTGATTTTGGTTGTCGAAACACTTCATGACAACATAGTTCAAGGGATTGGTTATTTTGGAGGATAATCAATAATGGTGAGACAATAGTTCTAATGGAAGAACCAAGCTCATGGTAATTCAGAGTGGAACTCTGACAATACATCTATACTTATTGGAAAATGTATGTAACATGTACTGAACCATGCTCAAAATTATGGCCAATAATTAATTTTTCAACAGGATAATGGCCACTCTCATGCCTCCAGAGCAGTTAGAAAAAAAGCACATGTGGGTTATGGATTGACCAGTCAACAAACCTGTTAAACGAGTTAGATGCATGCAGCAGAGAAAAATGGAAATAATCTACTACTGGTAAATACATTATTTCAAGAATGGAAAAAGATACCTCAACAGTATGCCACGTCGATGTCAGGGAGTAACACGAGGAGGAAGAGGAATTTTAGATAGGTATATTTTTATATTGTGCTCAGGTTCGTTATGTTATATAATTTTTAAAATTTTTCTTAATATGAACGAGAGATCTCATTTTTAACCGACTTCTAAAAGAAGGAGGTTCTCAATTCGTCGAGTATGTATGTTTTTTTTTATGTATGTAAACCGATTACTCCGGAACGGCGGCACCGATTTGAATGAAATTTTTTACGTTATTTTCAGGAAGTTACTGCGGTAGTTCCATATTTTTTTGGACGAAATTGGTGCAGTAATATCCAAGATGGCGCTGACAATATGGCGACCAAAAAAAATAATTTTGTCTAATTTTCTCCAAAATTGGTATGGGGGAATTTTTGGGATCGTACACAACGAATCTGAAATTATTTTTAAAAAATTCAATATAGCGGATCCATTATGGCGGACAAAAAAATTTAATTTTATCTGACTTTCTCCAAAATTGGTGTGGGGGAGTTTTCGGGGTCACACATAATGGATCCTAAATATCTTTAAAAAATTCAATATGGCGGATCCAATATGACGGTCAAACAAATCGATTTTGTCCGATTTTCTCCAAAATTGGTACGAGGGAGTTTTTGGGGTCGCACATAACGAATCTAAAATTATTTTTAAAAAATTCAATATGGCGGATCCAAGATGGCGGATGAAAGATTCTACACCTCCCGATTTTGTCTAAAATCAGTATTGGGGTATTTTTGTTAGTGTTAATTATGAATTTAAAATATTTTTTGAAAAACTCAATCTGGCTGATTCAATATGGTGTCTTAAAAATTTTACATTTTTCGATTTTTTCCCAAACTCATATAGGGAGTTCTTGAGGGTGAAATTATGAATTTAAGTGTTTTTTTCAGGATTCAATATGGCAAATCCAAGATAGCGGGCTAAAAATTTTACATTGTTCAAAGACGGGACTAAATCGTTTTTGAGGATGTAAATAGCAAATCTAGGAATTTTAAATTTCCGGATTTCATTCAAAATTGGTACTAGGGGACTCTGAAGGATTTAGATTTAGGTTAAATTAAGAATTAAAATAATTTTTTTGAAATTCAATATAGCGGATGCAATATGGTGGCTTGAAAATTTTACCTTATTCGCATTTTTTCAGATTCGGCATTAGAGGGTTTTCGGGGTCGTATATTTCGAATGCGAAGTTAATTTTTTACAACTATTAGGTTGATAAGATACAATATGAGGGATAGAAAATTTTACATATTCCGATTCTGTGTAAAATTGATATTGTTGGGTTATCGACGCGTATACAAACTCAATATGCAGTATAAAATATATCGAGCTAAGAAATTTACATCTCAGGTTCTTTAAATATTCAAAAAATTGATATTGTGTGGTTCTTGAGGCGTATACAAACTCAGTATGTAGTATAAAATATATCGAGCTAAGAAACTTATATCTCAGGTTATTTAAACATTGATAATGGAAGGTTTTGGGGTCTATATTACCAATCTAAAATTAATTTAAAATTTAAGATAGTGGATTTACTATGACAGACTAAATATTTGTTTGACACATTTTTACTAGTCTTTGGAAAATTCTAAGAACCAAAGAATTTTTAGTGGTTGATTTAAGAGTGATTTACAACTCTGGATAAAATGAGTACCTTTTTGCCACCTTGGAGTCATTGCAAGGTACACTAATCTCAATTAGTACTTAGTTCAATCAAATAATTTATGGATATCATAATGAATTCTAAAACTAAAAATAGAAAAATAAATTTTTTATAAAAAAATTGAACCGACTTCTAAAAGTGCGCTAAAAAGTGAAAAATAACTATAAATTTTTATATGAAATTGAACTTTTTGAAGTCGGCGCCAAATTATTTGTCAATAAAATAAATAACCACTAATATATACAAATTATGGTAAGAAAGCAATTACAAATAAAGTATTTTTAATCTGTTTATGCAAATCACATTTTGTCAGATATTAGTTTGGCGCCGACTTCAAAAAGTTCAATTTCATATAAAAATTTATAGTTATTTTTCACTTTTTAGAGCACTATTAGAAGTCGGTTCAATTTTTTTATAAAAATTTTATGTAACGCAATATAAAATTTCACATGTTTTAATATAACTTTCCGATTTAGAAGAAGTGAATTTGCATTTTATTGAAGTTTTACAATTAGAGATTCGGTAGGTCTTTCTTAATATTTCTTTTACTTTTACAAAATCGTATTAATGATGATTGTACCAACTGTTGTAGTGTTCAAAAATAACTTGGTTCTCAGTACCTGAACTTCAAACAGCTATATTCTTAATGAAAAATTAGCCTTTTTCTCCGTCATTGGCATGGTTACTAGATTTATTCATAGACAAATCAAAAGAGATTTTTAGGTGACAAAAATACTATCAGGATGCCGACTGTCATCACATTCCGTAGTGATGTTTCGTTATATTTTCCACTTTCCATTGTAACGCATTAATTTGCTGTAAACAATTAAAATTTAAAAAATGCGTTTTTCTTTTTCTTTCTTTGCTTATAAAATCAGAACTAATGAAGCACTATCGATGATGTAAAGAAATAATTGTGGAAAACAAAAATTCCAACAAAATACGTTCTAAATGGACTCAATCGAATTATTAGTAACGAATAAAAACAGCAAAAAAAGGAGAGTTCAGCGTTTTTTCAAAAATTCATATCTCCGTCATTTTTTAAGTTGTAACACTGATCTTTCGCGAAATAATAGTAATTCATGTGTACTTTATACTTGCCAAAACCAGGTGCTGTCGGTTTATTAGTTTTTGCACAATTGCCTTTTGAATTTTTTAGTGCACCATTTTTCAACGCATCTAGATGCGTCATGGATGGTGCAATTTTTTTTTGTAAAATGATTTTGAAAGTAGAAGTATCATCATATAAACCTATGTTTTCATTTTGCATCAAAAAATCTGTGAAATACCTGAAGAATGCTCGCAAATATGTACCATAAACGGTCGAGCGCGTAAAAGTAGATGAGTAGTGGGGACAGCGCTGCTGCTAGGGGGTACGTACGAATGTACGTACTCTATAGTATAATAAGAGTCCATCAAAATTCTTCATTAGTTTTGATATTATAAGCAAAAAATTAAACATTTTTTTTATTATTTATAACACATTAATGGATAATAATAGAGAGTGGAACAAAATATCACTACGAATTGTTTTTATTATGATGGGAGAGTCGGTATCTTCATAGCATTTTTGTCACAGAATCACTTTTTACTTCATTATTGATTGGCCTATTAACATTTTCCTAGACAGAGTACACAATATTTTTTGAAATAATGATTTCTCAATAAGCGACTTACTTTATAGAGATTCCACCTTGAAGTTTTTTAACTATCTCCAGTATTTTAAACGTAAACCTTTTGAAAAGGGAGATCCTTTTTGCATCCAGAATAATCTCTATATTCTAAACAAGTCCGCAGATAATATATGCTAAAACTATGCCAAGTAGGCCACCCGGGGCCGTTTCAGGATCCTAGAAACTAGATTTCTTAATGTATTCGTTGAATACGGAACTTTATTTTATTTCGTCGAGCTTTAGAAGAAGTTTTATTATAAACAGAACTTTTTAAACTATTTTGCGGAATTTCACAAATATTCTCACATCTGTTCGTTGGTGTTGGAAGTCATCCTCATATTCTTATTTTGAAAGGATATGGCTAATATTATCAGAACATTTTAAAAAACGATGAAATTTTTTTATTTAAGTATGGTAACTTAATAACTAAGTTAAAATTGTTAATATCATCTTAGAAAGCAGAAAAATTCACATATTTTAACTCTAAAAACCGACAGTGAGAAGAATAATTCACTTGCACTTTCCATTATACCCAATCTCAGTTAAAAAATCTTTTTAAATTTAATACCCTGACATAATACAAAGTGCATTATCTCAGTACAAGGAAACATCATCAGAAGATTTTAATCATAAAATTAATATAATGCAAAGTCTGTGTACTTGAATTTATGTTACCTATTTAACTTTCCTTATTAACACTAAAAATTATTGTACTTTATACACGTAAAAAACTGGAGCGAAATTTAATAGGCTGTTTATAAAGTACTTAAAAAGCACCTTACATTCTGCCGGTTTAATATAAAAAACAAACTTTGCCCATTCGGTGCGATAATAGACATTTTACTTTAAAATTTTAAAAATATGGAAGTGGGTTCACCTTATTTCCGCTGAAATAAAACAGTAATGCAATAACCCATTAAAAAAACAGCTGGAAAAACTCAAGTTTTTCTTTGAGAAACAATGTTATAAAAGAGCCAGCAAAATACACTGCCTTAAAAAATGAATGAAGCTGCTGTATTACGACTACGATAAAGTGGTATTTATGAAATGAAATGAAATGAAATAATTTATTAGCCATAAGACTGATACTTCAGCATTGGTTTCGTCAAATTTAGAAAAAACAAAAAAAAAACAGTTATATTAGTTAGTATCATAAAATACTTGTTATAATATGGAAAACGTAAAATAACTTAATCTAATATTTAATAATAAAAGCTACAGATTAAAATCCTAAAACAACTAACAGGAAAGAAAAAAATAAAACGATAAGAACAAAATCCGTCGCACTGGTCAGCAAAGGACGTAACGATATAATCACTCAATACACAGCAAAAGAGTCAGTATATCCTACAGGGTTAAGTATACATTAAAAGAATAAAATGATCCCTGAACAAGATTTTTTTTAATTTCAGTTTTGAATTTATTACTGTTTGATAAGATTTTTAATTTTGCAGGCAATTTGTTAAACAGAATAATGAAATTATAAATTGGGGATCTCTCAAAGAATGCCGTTCTATGTTTAGGTGTACTAAGAATGTCACTATTTCGTGTATCATATCTGTGACCCTGGCCAAGAGTTTTACATATAAAACACATTTTAGAATATAAATAGAATAAACAGTCAAAATGCTGTTTTCCTTAAAAATGGATTTACACGAATCCGTCGGCTTAAGACCAAATATCAACCTCAGTATTCTTTTCTAAGCCAGAAACACTCTATCTCACACCCTCTTCTCCAAGATAGATGACTGTATGCCAGAGAATAATACATAGTCAGCAGTCCAGTCCGGTCTAGAGATGACCTCATCTGCAAAATAGCAAAGAAGGCAGAATTTAATTTGCTACAAACATGTTCAATATGGGAAAAGAAATGCAGCAATTCATCGAGCCACGTGCCTAAAAATTTAGCATAAACTGAGGTTTCAATATTATATGTTACTTTATCCTCTACAAGCAATGGTTTTTTAATATTGAAATTTATATATACAGTCTTTGTTGGGTTAAGTATTAACTAATTACGCTGACACCAAATCTCCGACTCCTCACATACCCCTCTCGCTGTACGCAACAGCTCCTCTGGGACATCCGCAGATATAGCTATCGTGGTATCATCAGCAAACATCACCAACTTTCCCCTACTGATAAATCTAGGTAGGTCGTTAACATAAACCATAAATAAGAGAGGCCTCAAAACCGACCCCTGCGGTACACCCAAGGCGACTTTTTTGTAATCTGATTTACTTTTTTGGTATCGAACAAACATACTCCTATCAGACATATATGAGTCGATGAGTTTTAGGATATTTCCTCTTATACCCGAAGCAAAGAGCTTTCTCAATAAGAATTCTCTACTCACAGTATCAAACGCACTTGTTAAGTCAAACATTAGACACATCACATACTTGCCCCTGTCGAGCTCTGTATATACAAAATTATGTAAATCACAGCATGCTGTCTCGATGGATTTATTCTGTCTGAAACCATGTTGACAAGGAGTAATAATTGAATTCTCGTTAAAAAAAAATTATCAAATTTTCATATATTATTTTTTCAAAAACTTTAGAAAATACACTCAGTATAGATATTTGCCTGTAATTGGCCGGGTTGTGAGGATCATCCTTTTGATATATTGGCGTAACTGCCGCCTGCTTTATTTAGTATTTGAGGAAAAATGCCCTCTGAAAGTGATCTGTTTATTAAATATGTCAAAGGAAGTGCGACAGATTCTGAAATTAATTTTAAAATTTGAGGACTTATACTATCGGAACCTGAGGAGCGTTTGTTCTTTAACGAATTAATAGTCGATACTATCCTTTCTTGAATCACCGCAAAAACTACTTTTATTTGAGGAATTGATTCTATAGTTGTTGCTGGTAAGGACATATTTCAACCGTAGGCCTCAAACAACTTCAACTTGGTAACAGAGCTGAAATATTCAGCGAAGTAGTTAGAAACCTCCTGAGGGTCATCGCTATACCATCGGTGAAGCGCAAAGCTATGGTTTGTTACCCTTTTCTGTCTATTAAGATTTTGGTTAATACAATTCCATATTTCTTTCGTTTTGTTGGTTGCATTATTTATTTTGTCTCTATAATAAGTTTTTTTTGCATTTTGTATACTCCGCCTTTAATTTTTTTTTGTTGCGATAAAGCATCCTATGTTCGATACTGTCTATATATCTTTGTAAGAAATCCAGTTCCTTTCTTTGTTTTGCAAAAAAAGGACCATACCACGCATTAGTTTTATCATCGATTTTTTGTAACTTCGTCTCACTCCCAACGGACAACTCAAATCCAAGTAATGGCCTACAGTAGATGAAAACTCTGACCAGGCAACATCCACGCTTAGAAGTTCCAATAGAAAAGACCTATCAACACGCTCTAAAAGATCTGAAAAGTGTGATAAGTTAGCCGGGCTTAAATTTCAGCCCACCCTATCTTTCGCTGTGCGATGATTGGTTACATCAAGATCATAAGAAACAGTAATTATATGAGCGAAGTGGTCTGCCAAGTGAGGATTTATTAATTTGCAACTATAATTAGACCTTGGCAGGTTGGTGCAGACATAATCAATGAAACTCTCACATAGATTACCAAATCAATTTAATGCAATTTTAGTAGGCAAGTATGTAGTTATTTCCAGATTAAAAGAATTAAGAATATCACATAGAATTGCTTTTTTGCTTGTATCCTCAGAATAGTCTATACTTAAATCACCAGAGACAATTACATACTGTGAATATCCTAACAGTAACTCTATGACCTTAGAGAAAACATCAGAGAACAACTCGACATCACCCGCTAGTGATCTGTATACACAAAGGACAGACAGTTTGTCAGAAATCATTAAACCACACATTTCCATGCAGCATTCCACAGATAAGTCATTTAGCCGTTTTATGGGTTTTAGGTTTCCCAGGGTTCCATTCTTAACAAAAATTACACACCTACCATACTGATGGTCAGTCCGAGAGAAGCTTGATATCAATGAGAAATGAGGAATATTCACCTGAACTACGTATTAAAGGTAATAGACAATGTTAAGGATTAATTAGAAAAAATCTTTTGAGCTTGAGCCGTTTATATTTCAGGAATAATTAACAAGAATAAATATTTATCTTTGAAAATAGTTTTGTTGTCTTTCAAAATATTCTTCACGATGATCAATACACTTATGCGTGAATTTGAAAGAATCAGAAAAGCATTTTTGTCACTCTGAAGATGATTTCCTAAACATTATTTTTGAATGCATTCACCGCGCCTTTTGGAGTCGAAAATAGTTGACCACGTAGTTTATTCCTCATGTACGGGAACAAAACTAAATCATTGGGTGCCAAATCAGGGTTGTAAAGCAGATAATCTGACAGTTCTACATTCTAAGTACTCAAAAATCACATAGATCCAAGACTCGTCACCTGTCACGATCTTATAAATGTTTTTTGAGGATTACGATCTATTTTTAAGCGTTTTTATACAAATCGACAGAAACCTTGTTTTGAGCGATTGTCAAATCAAACGAGAACATACCTTCTTCATTGCTAAATATTCATGCAATATATTATATACGCTGGTATTTCTAATGTCCAAGGATACCTCAATCTCATAATATATCACATGACGATCTTGGCTTATTAGTTCACGCACAGCATTAAACATCAATGCTTGCACTCAACTGATTTTAGACGACCTTCACGCAACTCGTCCGTTAGCGAACGATGGCTACGATTGAATTAATTTAACCAGCGATATACAGTGGTTTTAAGTGGTGAAAATAACCGCATGAAAAGGTTTACGAGCTACTTCTATTTTTTGCCGAGAATAAATTTTGGAGTTGTCAAACTTTACCATGGACATGTCATATGGCAACTAGTAATGCCAGTATAGCCAGTACCCTGGATTGCTGCCAAGTTATTTGAAGGAGGTAGGATTGCGTACTCTGCATTGAAATTTACCCTTAATTTGCCGGATGTAGAGACTTCAATTTGCAACATTTCAAAGAAAAGAAATCTTGCCGAAGTATTACATCAAGCCAAAATGCTAGTCTCGGATGCAATCACGATGGCAGAAGAAAGATATTGAACCTTTAAATAGGACTCTGCAAGAAACCCCAAAACTTTAACGGGTGGTTTACAACTAGAGATTTTAGCCAAATATTACCAGTAATTCAGAAAAGAACACACTCCGATGAAATAAAGTCATATATTTAAAGATCATTTTTACGGACTTCAAGTAAAATGTTGAAACTAACTAAAAACATGACAGTTCATCTAAAAGGGGAAGAGTCTGCGGAACATTTTTCAGTTTTTCAGAACTTCTACTTAAACTAGGGAATGATGAGTACCCAGAACTAGATGGCATATTGAACTAACCTGATGCCAGATTCAACTTCTTTCTTCGGGGGAGGGGTGATATCACAAGAGTACAGTATAGCAAGCAAAAGCAAGTTGTCGACGGGGGGAGTGGCAACACCAGCGGCATTTAGGTCCCTAATTTAGCAGGCTGATGCAAGTCTATTTTTCTGAATTCGAAGCTCTTGAGAAGGAGGGGGGATTCCCCTCTTGGATCTGTGCCTGCCTGATGAGTTAAACACATCAGTTACTACAGTCGAAGACCTTATAGAAAAAATATATTCCGACATAGCTCTCATAAGGAACAAGGTAGAATGGTTACACGAACGAGCAATTTTGACTCCAAAAATGAACAGGCAGCATTAATTAATGTTCCTTGGTTTAAATCATTTAAAGGCCAAGAAATGGGGTACTATTCAGTAGATGCAATAGTAAATATAGACGAAGCAATTCATTACCCTAACGAGTTTTTGGACACTATTAATCCCATATCACAGTCTTTCACTGCGTATCAGCACACCTGTGATGCTACTTCGAAATTTGAAACCACTAAAACTATGAAATGATACTAGGCTGCAAGTAAAGATTTTGGTTCGTAATTTAGTAGAAGCCACTATTTTATGTTTGTATCGAGTATACCGTTTGTTCCCCACAATCGGCCGTTTGAATTCAAACGACTTCAGTTCCTATTAAATAAGTCACGAGGCCAAACTCTGAAATTTGCGGGCGACAACTTGCTGGTTATTCTAGCGTCATCTACTAGCGAAGAATGTTGAACCTTAAAATGCATCTGAAGAAAAACATTTTTTTTATTGACTGACTGATCCTGATGATCAATTTTGATGATATATATATATATATATATATATATATATATATATATATATATATATATGTCATTTTCATTGGTTGAGTAGCCTGAACATGCCTCTTCAGTTTAATTCAGTACGCCGCAGCAAATAGAGGTCAACTATAATGTCTGATATACTATATATCAATGGTGAATACAATATATTTTACATTTATAGTAGATAAACCAATTTTGTGCTTAACCAACTGAAAAAACCTTATAGTAGAAGACCAGACGCATTCTGTTCAAACACAGTTAGTAATAAGGCACTGTCGCAGATTGCAAGGAAATACCAGAAAAGGGTGAAAAGCCCATCCCATTATAGTGCACCGCCACCTGCAGGCCGATTTCAAACTCATTGGTTCTTTTCAGTACAAGGTAGACAAGCGCGTCTAAAGATAAGAAAAACAATTCATTTAAGCATATTAAATTAGACAAAATATGAAGTCTAATACAATTCCACCCTTTTTTTGGGTTATTCTTTTTTCAAGAACAGTAAATAAACAATTAATATTGTAAATAATTATAATTCAACCAGTAGCGTACAAATTAGTTCGAGTTAAGCAACCATTTTTCGCTATATCATGTAACTGGATAAAAAGTCAAAAACGTGTTTTTGGTCAAAATTTGATATCTTTAAGGAGAAGTTTGCATTCCAATTTAAAAAAAAAAAAGATTTTTCTGTCATTTTTTTATAAATTATTTTGAAAAGATCATATTTCTTTTTAACCTTCAACACCCTATATCTTGAAAACTGGGTACTAAAGGGTTTTTTTTATCAATTTACGAGAACTATCATCTATCAAACATGGTCGGTAGAATATTCGGATATCCAGTATATAGTTTTTTTGGAAGTAATTTAAATAACTACGATCAATTGGATACTGATAAAAGTTTTGATGACAACTCCTGTACGATATCTCAACAGCATATAATGTTATACGTATTTGTGCTCCTTGATTGTATGTTATTTGCTTTTGAACTAGAGAGGACGAATCGATGGTAGATACGTAGTACAAAATGTTAAAACTTTCCTGTGTACGAGGTAAAAACAAGTAAGTTTGACAAATTGTTTATCTAAAGGAAATTTAATACCAATACAAATCATGACACAAATAAAGGCTGTTTACGAGAACTCTTGTCCTTTATTTCCAAATATAAAAAATGGCCTGAGTTGTATCGTTGGAGTTTTTTGAAAATAACCTCCATAAATGAGGTCCCGTAACTCTTACTTCTGCAAGGATCAAATTGTGAGTGCCCTGCATTCTTAATGTAGGTTATGAACAGTGGAGTCATGGTGAGAATCAGCAATTTTCAGATCATTATCATTTAGATTACGTTAGAGATTTGTTTGAGAACGAAAAAAAACTATGATACTTCACTGTTCGAAAGGGAGTTCATAGAGTCATAGCGAAAAGAAAAACCTGCACTGAGAAAAACAGAAATCAGTTAAAGCATTAAAAAAATCAAATCTTTTGAACCTATGAGGGCATCGTTTTACTAAACTTTAGACAATAAAGCACCGTTGTATATGCAGCATATTGCTCCGATTTATTTCAGTTGTTGCGACAGCAAATAGTTCAAAAGTAGTAAGGGAAGCTCAGTGATATTCGATAACTACAAAATCATGCTCCCATTCACACAGCTGATATAACCAGGCCCAGTTCTTTCAAATCAGGCACCAGTGGAATCGATCATCCTCCTTATAGTCCACACCTAGCCTCTCCAGATTATCATTTATTTTCAAAACTGAAGTTGCTCCTAAAAAGAAAACATGTTTACAATGGTTTGGAAATTAAACTGGCTGTTTATGTCCATTTTAACACTAAAGATTATGGATAAATTATGGAGGTATTGAGGCTTTTAATTGAACGTTTTAAAATGTGCAGGTAAGCTTAATTGAAATGTAATACCACTTTCTTTTTGTTTTTACCTTTTCTGCTATATTAAACTAAAAACTCCTAAAATGCACACCGACATGTTTAGAGCGTCATCTTCATCGCCTAACAGTAAGTATTGATTGTCAAAGTTTCAATATCTCAACACTAATTTTGCTAAAGACGTTTCACTATTTCTGTCCACTATTGCATTTGGTCAATCATCCTTGATGTGTTGTGCGATTTCGAATCTTAACGTTTCCCCTTCTTTTAGCATATATATTATGTATGGTATATACAAGGTGAGCCATTTTAGTAGATCTGTACAAACGCATCTTCTAGAACGCATTTGCGAGAGAATTGTTTCAGGTTAAAATTATAGAATTTGAAAGGTTCTTGAGCTTGACTTTAGTACTGACCTTAGAGGTAATTCCAAGGTCAAATTATATTTTCCAAATTGGAATCCCCATTTTTATTGCAGAAATGAAAAGTACGGAAAATTTAACGTTTCACTATATAAATATCATGAAAGATCAAATCTCATCTACAGATCATTTATTTTCCATGAATCAGCATAAAATCTCCAACAACTCGAGAAACGTATTAACTAGCAAAAGTAGAAATTTAAATTGAGCATCTTAAGGTGATATTAACGTTGACTTTGAGAGATAACATTGGAATCATTTCAAGGCAGAATTAATTTTTTTCCATGAAACTCGTACTTTTCATTGCACATGTGAAATGTATGGAAAATTCCAGATTCAACTGTATACATATCATATGTCCCGTTTAAATATCTCCAATTTTTATACTTGATAATTTTCTCGAACGCCCTTAGTTTCTGAGTTACTGATTCATGGAAAATAAATGGCCTGCAAATGACATTTGAAATCTCGTGATATTTATATAGTTGAATATTAAATTTTCCTTACTTTCCATTTCCACAATAAAAAATGGGAGATCTCATTTGGGAACAAATTGCTTGGACTCGGAATTACCTTGAAGATCAGTTTCAAGGTCCCAATTAAGGATACTATTGGATGTCCCCCTTCAAATCCTAAATTTTTTTTTTCTGAAATAATTTTCTCGAAAATACTTTTCAGAAGAGATATTTGTGTAGATTAAGTAAAATATCTCATCCTGTTTAATTAAAGAGGCCATTTTCTATTTAATCTTTATACTCACGTTGTGTTCATAGGGCTAACAATCCTTTAAAATCAGTAACTAACTATAAAGTAATCGTTTTGTTTAAAACTGCTGAACTGTCAGTAGTTAACACAGAATCGTGCTTAAATTATATAGATATGATTAGGAACCTTGTTCTAGAGATGGAAAATTTGTAAGTTTGTTGAGGAGTCATTTGACGTAATCGAAACTTAACTTTCAAACGATCTAGCATTGGTAGAACAAGCCAAGTAACCAATAGATGAAATGGTGGATCTTTCCACATCTTACTTACGTAGTACTTATTTTCAAATATAGGAGAGTTCTGCGCTCAAGAGATAATAAATTACTCGATATCCCATATAAAGAAGTTCAAAGAAACAGCAATAGATTAAGCCACAATCGCCTTGAGATATATTAAGGAAATAATTTAAAACAATTTTCTTGTCCGAATAAATAACATTAAAAAGTTTCCATTATTTGTATTCTAGAATAAATGTTAAATGCATGTATGTACAAAAATGTAAATTTCTGGTCTGATAATAGTTTAAATCTAGTTATAAGCTTTTTACTACTGATCTGGGTCAGTAAGCTTGAATTAAACTAGAAATTAAAATTCGGACCATCAAATAGAACTACAACTACTTTTTCAAGCAGATAATATCCTGATAAAATGATTTTGTTGAGAAGTGTAATTCAACGAAAATATACCCGGAAATATAGGGGAAAGTTTCACGTCTCTCGTAAAACGATTTTCTTAATGTGCTATCATATCTCAAAGCTGATGGGCTTTGAGAGACACTTTATAGCAAACATTATAATTTTAGGGTAATTTGCACTTGTCCCTTACAACTTTCAAGGTAAATTATTAATTATTTTTGATGTTACAAAAAGAGAATTAGGTTACCGGAATATTTATTTGGATTTGGTGTAGTTATTTAAAATATTATTAGCATTTAGAAGAGTTTTATTGTTACAGGTTTCTGTTGACAGCGCGAAATTGTAAATGGAGGAACAAAAATCATCACCACTTACAAAACATATAGATAATTATTCCTTTAAAATGCGGGCAAGAAAAACCGTAGAAGTCAGTATCGCAGAATACTCATGAAATTTTTTTAACCTCGGTAAACTTGTTACCTGTTTTGTTTCTATTGTTTGTAAATAAATAGTTCATTGTTAGTCTTGTTTGATCCGAATAACGTTATTATAATATTGACAGCCTGCCACAATTCGTCTTTGATAGATACGCCTAGAGATATAAGATGTTGTATTATTTACCTTTTGGTAAGTAAACATATTAAATAAAGGTACTTAATTCAAAATGTGTAAACTTTTTTTAAAAAATTTGGATTTTCGACTGTTAATAATAACGGCGTAGAAAAGCCTGAGAGTATTTTTTGTAATGCTGTTCTTAGTGCTCAATCTATGACACCCTCAAATCTCAAACGTCACTTAGAAACAAGACATTCTAAACATATTACAAAAGACTTTTTTAAACGACATAGGGCTGCCTTGGAAAGATAAAAGTTGAATTTTACTGGGATGTTTTAACAATAACGCCAAGCAATAGTTCAGGCATCATGAGAAATTGTTCTGGAAGTTGCAAAAAATAAAAAAACCTCATCAAACCCTGTTTTCTGTTGTCCGTTAAGCTAATTCTTGAAGGAGTGAATGAAATTAAAATGCATAATATATACTTTCCCAACGACATAATTCAGAGAGAAATTTGTCTGGAGTGTGTACTGATGGAGGACCGGTCATATATGAATCGAGGTGTGGCTTTTGGTCCAAAGGTAAAGAGCTTGCACTCAAAGCAAAGCAATTGCACTGCATGATTCACCAATTTACCCTTGCTACCAAGATCAAGACAAAGCATTTGCAAGAAGTGCTCAACTCTTCGGTAAAAATTATCATTAGTATAAAATTCAGTGGTTTCAATACTCAAGACATTATAAAAAAAACCTGAAATCTGATTACTAAGATCCTGTTTTCTATACTGCTGTTCGTTGATTATCAAAATGAAATCTTATTGGCTTAGTATTTGAATTGAACAACGAAATAAAACAGTTATTATCAAAGAAAAACGTGACTTAATGCAACACTTTAATGATGAGATTTGGATCCAAAGAGTAGCTTATTTATCTGATATCGTAGACCAGTTAAACAAGCTAAATTTGAAACTGCAACGTAAAGAAGTGGCCGTTATTCATTTCAGAGATAATATCCAGGTATTTGTATTAAAGCCACAAGACTGGAACCTTAACTTAAATCTTGGAAACATTACCATGAACGAAGGAACGAGAAATGTTCTTCAGCCAACTGCAGGATATTATTGAAGCCTGTCTGCAGGACTAACAATTAATAATTCTGGGAGATTTTAATGCACACGTTGGTAACAGAATAAACCCGGGGGTTAAACAAAGGTTTAATGAAAATGTATTCAACGATCATGGACAAATAATGATAGACCTTTGCTCGCTCAATGAATTGCGAATCAGCATTACTTTCTTCAACCACAAATATCAATATAAATTGACCTTCTCAAACACCAGAGGTTTCATATTAACAATAGATTACATAGTCACCAATAGATGTTTACATCCAAGTCAGATTCTCGACATTAAACTCGGCTAACATTGGTAGCGACCACAGAAAGTTAGTAGGAAAATTTAATATTAAAATAACACGACAAAGAGACGAAAAATTAATAACAAAAACAGAAAAAATAAATACTGTGTTACTATAGGACCCATCAATAAAGCAGCTGTATCATAAAAGACTAATGGAAAAAATCAACGAAAACCCAATCAATGAGGAGAAAGGCAATAATACCAGCTGGGAAAAATTTAATAATATCATTAAAGAAACTGCTAAAGAAGCCCTAGGTACTAAAATTAATAACAAATCCAAAATTTTACCAAATAAAATTCCATGGCTCTCTCAAAAAGTTAAGGAGAAATGCCAAGAAAAAAATTAGCATATCTAAAATATAGAACACTAAAGACTGTAGAATTGTATGAACAATACAAAATAGTTAGCAACGAAACATCACTGTTAGACAAATAAAAAATAAGTACAAGGAGAATTTCTCGAAACGAATGGAAAATGATTTTTATGGGCTTCAAAAGCAAATGTGGCGACTAATCAGAAATCAACGAAAAGAAGTAAAAGAGCTGAATGAAACAAATCAAATCAGTAAAGAAACATGGGTTGAATATCTCACAGATTTATATAAAGCAAACAACAATATAATTGAAATGAAGACGCCTAAAATAACGACCAATAAGATTATAGAAATAGATTCACTCTCCAAGCTAAGAAACAGAAATAGCCCTGGTCCAAATAGCATTACAAATAAATTACTCAAATGTGGTAGACAGAGCCTACAATACCACTAAAGATTCTAGTCCGTAAAATTATTTTCCATTATAAAATCCCAGATGAGTGGCGAACCAGTATTGCAATACTTATGTTTAAAAAGGGTGACAAAAAATTGCCAACGAACTAAAAAGGAATAAATGTGCTTAATACAACCCTAAAACTAACAACGAAGATTATAACAAATAAAATTAATAGCTTAATAACTTTATCAGATGAACAACAAGGGTTTTGTATTAAGACGAAAAATGGCGAAATCAATCGAATACAACAAGTCAACATATATATGTATATATATATATATATATATATATATATATATATATATATATTATAGACTTGGAAAAAGCCTTCGACCGCGTCCAGCTTAGAGATATATTACATCTTTTCTATGATAGGCAAATCCCACACAACCTAATAAAATTATCGAAAATATATATTCTGACAACCAAGATCAAGCCAGAATCAAAGAAGAATTTATAGAACCGATTCCAGTTGGTAGAGGAATTAGACAAGGGGACTTCCTAAGCCCACTTTTCTTTAATATTATCATGGATCAGATAATGAGAATACGCAAATTGAGAGGATACAGAATGGATTACCGTGGGATTAAAATCCTATGTTGATATAAAGCCGAAGACATTTTCCCCTGACTTCTATTTTCCTTTTTGAAGCAATAAAAAAGCTGTAAAATTTTCATCTAAATTTATGTAAACCATTCTTTAGGATTTTGAGGTGAAAACAATTTAAATTATTCCATTAATTGAGTTTAGTTATTTAGTCATCTTATTTTTAACTGTTTTGTTGCTTATTGAGTTATTTTTACCAGAATAAACTTGGGGACAGAGATTTTAGCAGTTATGCACGTTTAAATGAAGGAAATTTTTAAACCCCACATAAGAATTCAGATCGAGATTCATAAATTGCAGTCTGTTAAAACAATTTTTTATAGATTTTTGATTTATTAAAGTTTGAGCTCAAAATTAATTCTTAACGAGTGAATTTAATGACAAATTTAAATCTGGTCATAGTACATTGTTTTAAGTCTCATTATTTTCTCTTAAACATCTAAATTTAACTGCTTTAGTTGTATATTGGATTTTAAGGCCGTTTGTCGTTTTTATAAATAATGATCAATTTTTCTTGAGTTTTCTTAGTTTTTGATAGCTGTTGCTAGAGTAATGCTTTAATGATTGCTATTTATTATAAATTTACTATATTTTGGTACATATTTGCTCTTTGAGTGTATCACGATAACTCCAATTTATAGAAAAATTAATTTATCTTATATATTTTAAATTAAATCTGAATTTTATTTAGCCTCTTAGCCCTACACTGGATTTCAAATTAGTGAGAAGAAATAAAATGGCATCGTGATATGTCTACTTGCTCGAATACTATCAGTTTGACTTTGGGGTGATTTTTTTGTTATATTACAATGAGTAAACATTTGAGACTGACCAAATTGGATTACAATTCAAGAGATTCTCAGTAAGTACATTTATATATTATTATTCTTAGCTGCTTATAAGATCAGGTTAGTTAGTTCAGGTTTCATTCTCTTATGATACTTTAACTTTAAAATCTTTTTTTCTAAATATACAACACGTTTATGATTCTAAATTTATATAGAAATCATATAGTAATTAATATTTTTTATCTATTTGGCGAATTTGGATTAACAAATTCATTTGCTTATTTAAATTTAATTTTTATTAGTAGTTTTAAGCGCTCTTTCTTTGTAGGGTTTTTCTTCCTCGCTTTTTTTTTGGTTTTCCTTTTGCATTTATCTTTCAGTTAAAATCTTCAGTTTAGTTTTATAACTTGGAATCTAGCGACAGTTTTTAGTCTCTAGTTATCATCAATGTTAGAGTGCGCTTTTTAGGCTATGCTAAAATGTTTATCTGCATTAGGCTGAAACTTCGAGGACTATTTATTTGGATCAATTATAACAAAAAATGCAGTGCTGCCAATACCAGATACCAGATATGTAGATATGATAAAATATATTGACCGCTTGGCTCATTTACATCATTAAAAAATTTATACTGGACGAAAAATGATTATTTAGTAATTCATAAAAATTTATATTACCATTAGAATAGAAATCCAAAAGTCTTGGCAGCAGAAGCCAAATTCGCGTGTCGAGTCCTTGATGGCCGCGTGGCGTGTCTCAAATGGAAATATAACATTTTTACATAATGCTGCATGTGGCGTCTGCACCATTATATAATTTATACTAGGGAAAGGATAATAATTCAATAAGTTATAGAAAGTTGTATTGCTATCATAGCAGGGGGTCAAAAATCTCAGCTGTCGGTGCTAAAGTCAAGCGCGGAGCACTCAATAGCTGCGTAGCGCTGCTCAAACTTCAATTTTATTTGATGTATATTCAGTAAACTAGGCAATTATTCTATCACTTATTTGACTGTTAAAAAGTAGCGCCATTTCCGACAATGACGATGACAAATTTTTGGGTGTAATTCTACATAAAAAAATTCATATAGATCCGCAAATTTTCCCTAAGGAGCTATAGGCCCTTGAAGATGGTGTCATAAAAATAGTTTTTATTTAATCTATTTACAATATAGAAATGAAAATCTAGGAAGTTAGTATTATTGGAGGTTACTTTTTAAAAATATCAGGTGGTCCATATTGTAACAAATGGCATGGGAATAAAGGTAGTAGTAGCTAATTTTTAATAAATTATGCCTTATCCTCTAAGGATAGATGACGTACTTCATGTAAGACATTTTAGTTCTAATATAAAGTATTGGACGAAAGGATCTTGTAAATTGGTCACCTTGTTCTCCAGATTTAAACCCATTAGATTGTTTTTCATATAGGGTTATCTAAAAGCCTTAGTACACGAAGTACCTGTTATTTCTAGATAAGTTAGATCTATAAGAAAACGAGCTCGAAAATGCATTAAAATGAACGGAAATCATTTTCAACATAGCCTATAAATCTTGTAGTAGGTAACAGAAAAAAAGGATTTATAAATTTAGGCAAAGCATTTTTTAATATAAGGTTATTAATTTATTGGTGTTATTATTAATAAAATTATTATTCAAAAAATATTTCTGAGCATTAAAGTTCGTTTATCTTGGGAACTGTCGACTATACGATCTTATACTTAGGATACCACCTAAAACTTTTGGATCGCTTTTATGGGATCTTCTTTGATAAATAAGTCAAACTAGGTACATAGACTTTTATTGAATGAGGCTAGAGAACGAAATGTGTTCAGCTTTTAAACTTGTTACTGATATTAAAAACGACCCAGTTTAATGGTCGACAACCGGTTTCTAACAAATCGGTGACGCTGTTGTGGTATAGCTGTGAGGCCTGTGAGGTTTGTATGAGCTTCTTTGTGAAGTGCCGAGCTCTGTCTAGATATTTTGTCACTGAGTTTGCAATAAAAAGCGAAAAGGTATTGTATCTAAGGTCTCTGATCGTATTCCTTACGTGGAAAGAACTCCACGAATCATTCGAATGACTTTGTTCGGAAAACTCTCTAATCTATTTGATATTGATCTGCCTGTGGTGATCCATGTGGGAGCGCCAAGGCGCAAGATCGAACGAATAAGTAGCTTGCAAATTAGCAGCTTAAGCTTTAAATTCAGCTTCCTGTTACGATTCAGCAGAAAATAGAGAGATATCATAGAAATTTTAACTTAGAATATAGTTTGTGTTTAGAAACCATTTGAGCCTCCTATCGAAGACTAACCCTAAGTATTTTTCGTGATCCCTCCAAAGAATCTAAGTGTTAAAAATGGATAGCCGATTATCTAGGATCGCAAATCCAGCTTTAGTAAACGGTACTGCTTGAGTTTTGTCAGAATTTCTCCAGTTTATTTATAGGCCGTCGTAATCTCAGGATTATTAGACAAAATAACCCTAAGAAAGTCGCAAAGGCTATATTGTCAGCAAATAAATATAATTTGTTATATTGATCTATCGGTATATTCGCAGCATACATGTTGAATAGAGTGGGGGACAGAAAAGAGTCTTGAGGAATCCCCGCTCTAACCGGCCTTACTGTAGATATAGCATCATCTGACAATCCAATGAATGTTCTTCCCTCTAGGAAACTTAAGACCAGTGTTATAAGGTAGTTGGGGATTTTTAGCTTTGTAAGCTTAATTATAAGTGCATTATGCCACACTGATATCGAAGAAGATTGCTGATATCGAAGATTGCGTTCATATGAAATTTTCTGTTAAATCCCTGCGTTATGAACTATGCCAGTCTGGTAGTGTGCTGGACGCTACTGTGACTTCTTCTCCGAATTGCTCAGGAGGAAAATGCCCCTTTTAACTATAACTTTCTAATAACAGTAATTTCAGATACTTTTCAGTCTGAGAGAAAGTGACCGCATTCTAAAGCGGTATTAGTTATGCTAGTAATAGCCGAAAGGGTCTTGTCCAGAAATTTTTCAGAGTCACGTTCAGCAGACTATTCAATCCTGACGCTTTTTTATAATCAGATTTGAAGTAGTCCCCTGATCTTATTAAGTCCAATGACAGGTATACCTGGGTCAATAAGATACATGGTCCTATAAATAAGAATAGTGCGATCGATGTTCCTTTGCACGATCGGCGCTGGGGTAAACTGAAATCGTTTTTAAAATTTATCTGCACATCCATTGATCTTCGCTATAGAATCAACTAAAGTTCCATTATCATTGACAATCAGTGGCAAAAGTACTGTTGCACCTTTTATCAGGCTTCAAGTCTTTCGAAAAAGACTGCCATCATGAATTTGTAGGGTTTCCAATTTAGATTCCCAACACCGATAGCCCAAGTCGCGGAGCTCTTGTGGTATTTCTTCAGATGATATATTTGCTTGTCTTTTGAAGGCAGGATCACCAGACCTAACAGTCCTGTTCTTGAGACGGTTCTTTTCCCTGATTTTGGCTTTCAAATCTATAAGAATTTCACCTTATTTTGAGTAATACCTTTGTGACCAAAGCTTTAGCGAGTGCATCCAAGACTTGGAAGATGATCACAATCCTCTAGAATTCCAACGCCCGGAGTTACTTCCGGCTACTTGATCTCCTCGAGTAACAGTTAACAAATGTTTTCAAGCTAAAGCCATCACTTTTGGTTCTTGGATCGCCATATTCAATGAATACTGAAAGGTGGTGAAAGATTAGTGCATATAGAACCAATGGTCTAGATAACCTGTCAGTATTTTTAGCCACAAAGATATCCAGAATTTCATCTCTTTTAGTTGTAATTCTCAAGAAATATATTCGTTTGTCTCATTCCTTGCAGATGCATCCAGTAATTGGATATCCTGCTCTCTTCCTCTCTTTTTAATTCTTCCAGAAAAACGCTGCTACTAATTCCACAGAAAGGTTCGAGCTCCAGAAATAGTGTCCTTGTCCCTTTTGTCGCGAGTTTGTCTACTATTTCATTTCCCTCTAGCCAGTGTGTCCCGGCACCTACAAGAGGGTTATTATTCTAGGCGTTCACAAATCATTTTCGAGCTGGTTACGTCAGAACTTTCTTGATAACTTATCCAAGTTTTTATGGTGTCTGGTACTGGGTCCACATACTCCTATTCCAGTCCTCTAAGTGGTTTTGGAGCCATCCGTATACCATTTAATGATATATGGATGGTCTGAGATTTTTAATGGTATTTCTGTCCCATTCACTTTTGCGACTCAACTTCTGTTGAAGTTTTTTACAAAGTTGAACCTATTTTTCACTTTATCTTGGAACATATTTGTGATTTCATGTTTCGTTATCCTATATATTGCATTCTCCGCCATACTCTCCCCAAATATATAAAGGGGTGTAATACTTAGGATTACTTCCATGGCTGCTGTTGGGTAGGTTTTCATTGCTTTAGTTACACATGCATAGGTCGGTCTTTAAACTTTCGAGAGGTTAGCTCTCGCATTAGCCAGATTGGTTCTTTTTGTCCAGATCACTGCCCCATATATGATGATTAGTCTCACTATTACAGCGTACATCCACTGGAGGATTTTTATTTTTGTATCTCAGGTTTTTCCGGCGAGGTTTCTACAAACCATCAAGGCTTTTGTAGCCTTGTTTATTAATCTTTTTTCGTGTTTATTTCAGAAAAGTTTATTATCTAGGGAAAGGTCCAGATACTTAACCTCTGACTTCCACTTAATAACGTTCCCATCCATCTTGATGGTTTTCAGGTCAAGGTTTATTTTCCGTGTAAAGCCAATTAAGATAACCTATAGTCCATATATAGTCCCATTATCTGGCACCAATCCTTAATGTGTTCTAGTCGAAATTACTGCTGAAATATTGATTAAAAATTAGATAATCCCATTTGACTACAAAAATGTGTAACAATGTAACTTTATAAACCGATAGATTTACTTGAAAAATTTTTATTATCAAATCGCTAACCACCCATTCTATTGTCACAACAAAAACAAAGGTCTCGGAGCCCATTTTGAACATATTTATAAATGACAAACTTTCCCCTTCTGTCCCTTTTTCTCCCGATTTCCACTGTTACGGTGTTTCTATATCATGGGGATGTATAGATATTATTAAAGTAATTTTATATACAATATACCCTAGCACGTAATCTTTAGCAAAGGTGAAAGTTTTTAGGCCAAATTACGAAAATGATTTCAATTTTCAGAATATCCAAAGCGAAAAGGGACCTAATGCTAATTGGATCTAGTAAATAATATATTATACAATCTAATTTTACCGCATTTGACCCAGGCGGGCTCGAATTTCTGCTATTACATTGCGAAATACAAAACGTCAACGTAATTAGCGGTTGAACCACTAATCCCAGCTATTGTCACCCACGTGTGCGCACAAATTTAGACTTAATATGAAACAAAACAAATTACGAAAATATTAAATTAGATCATAATTCTTATTAATAGGAAAATTATGTGTTTAAATATAAAGACAAAAGCATACCAAGATGTCTGGTTACTCTTTTAAATCATACGAGAACCATCACTATTCTAGCGAAGTAGTAGATATCTGCTGGACTTCCATTGTCTTTATTTTTGTTGAATATCACGACGTTTCGGCTAGTAGTTATCTCTAGCCGTTTTCAAGTGAAACTAAATAAATCATGTAGCTAATGACTATTTATACTAAGAGTAAATGCAGTAGAGTATGACTGAAATGGGTACAGTCATGCCTGCTATGGCAAAATCATATTTTTTTTATGCTGCATTTAGTTTTAGTTTACCATTACTAAGAAGTGGTTTCCACACTTCCCTTATATCTAAAGATGGTTTACTAAAGCAACTCGTGTTCTGATGTATAACCGCGGCTTCTTTGAATTTCCGTTTTCTCCAATGTTGTTCTCGGTATTCTCGGAAATTCAAAGAAGCCGCGGTTATAAACCAGAACCCGAGTTGTTTTAGTAAACCATCTTTAGATATAAAAGAAGTGTGGAAACCACTTCTTATTTATGGTAAACCAAAACTAAATGCAACATAAAAAAAATATGATTTTGCCATAGCAGGCATGATTGCACCCATCTCAGTCATACTCTACTGCATTGACTTTTAGTATAAATAGTCATGTAGCTAAGGGATTTATTTAGTTTCACTTGAAAACGGCTTGAGATAACTACTAGCTGAAACGTCGTGATATTCAACAAAAATAAAGACAATGGAAGTCCAACAGATATCTACTACTTCGCAAAAAACATCATTGTCTATGACCTTCAAACAAACATCACTATTCTACTTTTTAGGTTCAAAAATAGATACTGTTTACCCATATTTCAATAGATTAAAATCCCTGAAATATGTTATCGAGATTTCCAATTAATTTTCGCAAAACTGACAAAGTTAAGATGGGTAGAGCATTAATGCCTCTTGTAGATTTCGTAAAACTGGAACTGATGCAAAGAGCCTGATCGGTGATAATATTTCCCATTGCACTGTTTGAAAATGAGGAAGAACCTCTAAAGAAGATTAAGAAAAACTTAACAGAAAGTGGAAGATGAGAACAGGGACGTAAAACAAGAAATAAAAGGAGAAAATGGTTTCGGGATGGTAAACTAAGTGTAAGCACTATAAAAACTTTAATCAAATTCTTCTCAAAATCTGTCTTTCAAATTCGTGGAAGAGCTATATAATTTTCAAATTATGCCCTTAGAGAATTTTAAGCTTAATATTTTTCAGAAATTTGGAGTGGAGACTGTAGAGAAGGTCGAATTTTCATAGTAGGATCATAACGGTACCGGGATCTCTCTTGGAGTCACTATATACCTTTGTACTTTATGAAGTATTACTAAGGCAATGAGACTGGGCGCAGCACAATGTCCAATTGTGTGAAAAATTAAGTTATTTAAGTGTTAAAAGAACAAATAAAACTATACCTCAAATTTTTTACGTATCATTATCTGAACTGGTATAATAAAGAGGTAATGTTTGCTTATTGATTTGCTGTAAATAATCTATGAAATTATCCAATTGATTTTTAAAAGTTTATCATTACCAAAGAATAACCTTCTCTATTTAAATACAAACTACTATACGAGCGACAACGATTCCTAAAATGACATAGTTAGTAATGCCCAAATTCATATCCTAATCGCTGATCATGGTGGATCTTGTTTTCGAACATGCTGAATACGAATATAAATATTTTCTAAAATTGGAGAAATATTGTTAAAATCGATTTTTATGTCAAAAAAGGAGAAAAAATGGTTTTAAAATTTTCCGTGTTCAACTCACTGAAATTTAGAGTTTAATGAAATGTATGAAATCATAATGGCATACTCATGAGCTGATTTTCAAAACAACAGAATACGTCTGAAACTTTTGAAGTATTTTCCGACTGAATGGAAAACTTCCATATTTTCCCTTATATCATTTAAGTCACTGCGATTCCGAAACTTGACATTATGTCATGTATAGATTTCGTAGATCAAAAACGTGTATACAGTTGGTCCAACGAGGGAATACCCATACGTCATCAATGATATTCGTCCGAACTAAATCGAAATTAGTTAGTCAATATAAGGTTTATATTCATAAATACTATTGCACTAACGAACGGAACTAAATGGTGTATTGAAAATATGGCTAAATTTTCGAATTCGCTATCACGAAAAGGGAAAAATCATAACTTATAACAAAGACTATACTCTTACTTTCTTAGAAAAGTGAAAATATCAGTGAAATAATAATAATGAATAGATTTATTGAAAAGAAAAAATTTATCACAAAAAACAAATCAGGACTCATTGTAATGGGACAAATGTTAATTGTTTTTTATTGTTCAATGTCAACAATATTCTGTTAAAATAAATAATTAAATAATCACTCTGTGAATGGATATTCAGTGGGAACAGGGTAGTTATATTTTTTATCACTCTCCACGAAATTCTAAAGGAAGAATAAATCAGTTATCGAGCTTAACTTTTATGATCTTTGTCGTTTAAATGTTTTCTTAAAAAATACATAAAATCAGTTAATTTATGAAGACCTAAAAGACCCTCTCTTAGAATTGCCTATAAATCTGTCTAAGTAATCCTGCCCTGATTATGTAAACAAAACCAGACGTGTTAAGGGTAGTTTTTAACATATGGTATATGAAATACCGTTAAAACCTATTAAAATATTGAACGATTTTCCCATTATTAGGAAACAAAAGAATGATCAAATAAACTCACTATAATAGAAATATATCGTTTGGCCATTTGTAAAAAGAATACTGAGTAATCACTGTTTTTTCTATTCACAAGAAATAACGAGTTAAGATGTTTATTGCCAAAACAGCCAAGAAAAGTGAATAGTTTTTTTTTTACAGTCTTTAACATATATTCTTTTAGTTATAGAAAGAAATAGAATAGTTTTATTAATTGTGTTTATATAAAAATTAAACTTAAGATGCTCACAGGTCAATTCGTGAATCAAACATCCGGTATAGAATAGCTAACGCTCTCAGCACATAACGATCGAAACTTTCGAACTTTAAGGGAAAAAAATTGTCGTTTACCGGGTTCCATCGCCTAATATAGGTACAAAAAGGAAACAAAAGGAGAGGAGGTGTAAGTTTCGAAGATACTCTTTTTAGGAATAGTAAATTTTAGTCACAATTTGAATGTCGGTTAGAACGGTACCGTAGTACCAGTGCCGTAGAATAATTACATCACGGGTATAATCGTCGGGAAAGAAGGTTATCTTTGTTTGATTTGTTTTGATTTAATTCGGGAAATTAAGGGATTATCGTGTGTTATTTTAGTGGGGCATTTCGCGATTTTCATACGGTTTGATTAAGTAATATAAATAGCTGTTTTTTCGCGTTTTATTTCTTTCTTGTTTAATATTTAATTAAGCTATTTATACGTGTTTCTTCAAAATTGGGTTTTAAGTTTTCGTAATTGTTATTAGTTTTAAATTTCTCATTGTAAATAGTTCGTTTTTATTCTATTTATTCTGTTAATAGACTAAGTTGTTTTGAGAAACTTGTTTTATTCAATTTAATTAAAACCTTCACGCGAATTAATTCGCGGGTGCGTTGTTGCGAGACCTACAAAACAAGAGATGTCTTCTGACCAACTAATTAGCAGCCTTTCCTGAGTCCTGAAGATCTGAGTCATGGTTGTGGTAAGCTTTAATAACCGTAGTGTTTGGTATTAAAGCTGCAAGAGAGAAGTTGAACAACCAGACTTCCAGAGTGTCTTTATTACTGTGATATTTAATTGTAAGTTATTAAAATAGTTACTAATTAATATGGGGCAAAAAATGATTATATATAAAATAATTAACGCTACCTCAATATGTCATTGGCCAGAGTCTACAATCAAATTCTGTCACATCATTTCTTAACCAAAAGAACATTAAATATAACACAATAAGATTTACCTGCAAATACTTGAAATAAAATTTTTTTTAATAGTACAAACTATGCGAAGTTACTTATATTTTTTCCTATAGCTCTTTTGAACGCAATTTTTATAAAATATACTTTTATGTTAAAAAATAACAGCAATTATAATTATATAAAATTTAAAAAGAAAATGCGAATAAAATAATAATCTTTAAAAAAAAAACATACAAAAAAAAATCAAAAGCTATTTATTCATTTATTATCTAAGGACATAACAGGCAAATACCCAAATAGTACAGTAAATAAGAAATACATGTGTAAATGCAAAAAAAATAATCAAATTACAATAAACAAATACATGTAATAAAAATTTTAAAATCTTATACTAATAAAGCCTCCGAAAAGACTCGGAAATAAAGTAATATCATATCAGACCAAGAGTAAACAATAAAAATACACTTTCCACAGTTCATCTAAGAAAACTGCTCCTGGATAAGAACTATTGAGATTTTCCATATATTTCTGAAAAAATAAACTCTTTCAAAAGCAATGCATGTTCTTTCAATTAATGCTCTTCTCTTGTCAGCCATTTTGCATTTGAGCCTTATTTTCTTAAGCAGAATTCTTAAAGACGATTTATCTAGAGACATAATCTCTTTGTTGGCGAGTTTAGTATTTAAGCTTTTTAGAGTAACATTAACATTATTAAATATAGGCAAAAGATGCTACTTTCAAAGTTAGCTTATATTACTTTCTTTGTACATATTGTAGAGTATATTTCGATCTTCCATTTTGGATCTTTCGGGAACATATGTGGTTTTTTTTCTTTTCGACAAAGGTCTATTTTTTCCAGGAGAATAAATAATTAGATTGTTTTCTTACCTTTTTCACATAGGGTTTTCTTTGAACTTTTAATTGCAGTGTGTCTCAAAATAATGATTCCTAATTGAAAATGTTTATTTCCAAAGATAAAATTATTTTTTTACCTCTCGGACAGATGAAATTCCACAGGACCACCGTGTCTCTTTTCCAACGCGAATTACTCATACAAATTAAGAACAAACTATTGTGCTTGCCTTGAAGAGTTTCGCCACGCATTATCTAAAAGGAAAAATCGATTCTCATTCTTTTATTCTAATTTTTAATTCCTAATTATTACAATTGAATAAAATAGTGCAAAGAACATTTTAAAATTGTATACGTGCATCGAGTATTTAGACACCAACGACAAATTTGAAGGTTAGGAAAATTTATACTTCTAGGTTTAGTTTTTTTAATAAAAATAATACATACTTACCAGTAATAAATTTTAAAACAATAATAAATAGCTTTTATATAAAACAATCTTCCATTTTATATTCACCTGAATGATCAAAATAATATTTTGATTGGAGTAAAAAAAAATCTGTATTGATAAAACGAAATGACCCGTTTGCTTCGGTTGTCTCTTTCTACTTTGGGCTACCCATAATATCAGATTTTCTGCGACGTATAGCTTGGATTAGAAGAATAATGTTTTGTTTACCGTCCTTTTGTTAATTTCATTCAATTTAAGATGATAGGGTCTCAAAACTATCTTTGATACGTTCGTAAATTAATGACGCATGGATATTCTCTCACTGAACCAATTGTATGTGCCTGGTTTAAGCTATATCCGGATTATGAAGAAACACCGATTCAATCTATTCGATTGTAAATGAAAATTATAGAAAGGTTGACATTAGATGGACGTAAAATTTCTCCTTGTGCATGAAGCGAAATACTAATATTTTTACAGCTTTATATCAAAACTACAAAGTGTAAAACTAAAACAAAACAATTTCTTAATTTCGCACCCTATGCACGTCCCGACATGGTTTGTATGTGGTAATTTTCCGAGTTGTGTGTGCGATGGTGTTAAATTAGAGCCGGTATTTATATGTATATAAGGATAATTTCAGCTGGTGTAATTTGTGGCGAACGTACGTGATTATTACGAGAGTTGAATTTACTTTTTTACAATAAATTCAATCGTTTTGTTGAAGTTAGTTTAATTTATTAGATTTAAACCGTTTGCTGGTTTATGGATTTTCTGGTTGTGAAGACGTGATCTATTCAGAATTTCAATTATGACAAAGAGTATAGATATTTACGACATTTCTAGAAAATGTCAGGATTTTAAGATACGGAATGTTAACACGGGATAAGCGTTTGTACATTTGAAACTAAATACAACAATAAAATAGCATTATAAATTAGTTAGACATCAGATGCAACTCAAAAAAAAATTATTTATTTTCACTGATGAACAAATTGAAATCTGTTATTTAATATTGATTTTGAAAGAGTATAAATAATAATCCTTTATTTAGCTCAAATTTATCTAGGTGTTTTATTTAAATTTGGAATTTGGCAAGAGATCGCCTTCTATAGGCATCGGTTTTAACTGGAGTTACGATTTCTCCAGGTTTCTATATCGATATCTTTCGTCGATTTTCATCCGAGAATTGCAGTTTTGGATAGATAATACTGAATTTTAAGAATACGTCGTGAGAAATATTTTTCCAATAATTAGGACGTGGTTTTAATAATCTCTTGAAATGTGTACTTTGGCAAGTCGAGTGCTGACATTTTGGGCCAATTCAGCATTTCCTTTGTAACTAGTTGTGCTAGCTATATTGTAGAATTGTTAAAGAGTAAAATCAGTGACCATCTGTGTACTTTATCATTTGATTTGATCAATCTACATTAAAATCAGGTATTTCCATTCTATATTTTTCATTATAATCGTCGAGTTCAATAAAGTAAGTTTTTCAATTTTACGCCCGCCATAACCTCATAAACTGACTCCGGTATTTCTATTCTTGTTTCAGTGATATATCATTCAATAAGTAAGTAATTAAGCAATAAGTGTTATAGATTAAATTTTTTTTCACGAATAAAACTTTAATTTTACATAAAAATATTATAATCCTAAAAAATTAATAGTCTTCTATATATCTAAAATCTATAGAGTCTTTTTTCAAGGTTTAACTGTAATCTGTTAATTTGCGCAAAAATGATTATGAGCGTTGGCTATTAAAATATTTGGTTTGGGTTAGCAGTGCTACACTCTTCTGATGGAAGTGCTCTCCGGGCACATTGTCATGTCTTAGGAATGAAATCTAAAAGTCCAAAGACTAAATTATATGAGTTACTCAAGATTATATACTTTACTTTTTTAAAAAGTCTTGTAAAATCTGCATCATGGATTTCCAAGCTTCATTTTCATTCTAACTCGATTTAACTTTTGTCTTTTATTAACATTCGTATTTGGATCCCTATAAATCTCCTTAAACAATGCATTTGTTATTCTTGGAAGCGTCAATTCACAGTTATGTTTTTCATTATTCCATGCTATACAGGCCGAAGCGACACAATAATATCATTCGTTTGTACTAATGATCGATAAAGTTTATTACTAATTCTGTCTTAAAAGGCAGACTTTTGTTATAAAATAACGTATGCCGACAAAATTATGCTTCTTGAGAACAGTCCCATAAATACTGACTTTGTATAGACTCTTACGGCCACATATATCTAGAAATAATTTTAAATTGTAGCTCTCAGCAGTCTCAATAACTTATTTTTTCATAATTCTTATAATTACCGAGCTATTGCACTTGAACTCAGTGTTGGGCCACTCTGTATGTACGGTATTATTTGTTGCAGTGTTTTGGCGACAATGTAAAATTATTACATTATATGAAAACAATAATAAATTTTCATCTGTCCTCATTCTATCGCCTAAGAACACATAAAAGTAAATGATTATTTGATATTATATCCAGCATTCGAAACACGAAAGTGTAAAATTCATATTCGAAATATCGGAATATTCCATAAGAAAGCCGTATATAAATTGATTCGAATGCACGTACAGGTACGTCCGTTATCTTTACGACATTTATTGTAGGTCCTGCTTAAAATGGACGGAATTTTATAGGTAATAGTTATGCGCTGAAAGGCGCTGAATGTACGAAATCTAAAGTTTTATAGTTCTGTGCCGAAGAAAATTTTTGAAGACACGTCGAGAAACGCCCTCTTTCTTTTATAGGTTTGAAAGTTTGTATAATAAATATTTGATTATACTTTTATGGGGTTCAGGTAAAGTTTATTAAAGTAGATAGTCTAATATAGAAAAAGTAGATCAGAACACGAATTATAATAAAGTTTCGTAGCAGTTATTGACGTTGTTAGTTTTGTAACTCATTGTACGTCTGCCTGTCGTTTAATTGAAAGCGTCTTCAAAATTTTATCACAGAAGATAAAGGTTAAATTTTGAACTTTTTTTGTATGTCATAAATTAGTAAGTGTAACTTAATGGTAAAAATTTTCTTTAAAATTGTTTACAAAGTGCTGTTATGTAAATTTTTTGGAAATTTAATGTGAAGCACAGTAATATTTCATATTCATGTCCAAAACATATCAAGATAGAATTTTATAAAAAAAAATTAAAGCATTGATTCCCAAAGTGATCCATATGGTCCTCTTGGGGCCGACTGCGACCTGCAAGGAGTCCATATCAACGGAAAAAAAATACAGGTGCAGGATATGTGGATGGAAGCAGATTATCACCAAAATTGGGCGTTTAGTAAATGTCATCATGCACATAGCAAAGACTGTACCTATGTTCTTACATGATATTTATAATAGAATAGACAAATAAATTACCTATTCATATGTAAATTAAGTATATTTCATTAAATTATTGTGTAAGTCACTATTCGCTTTATGGTCACACTACTTGTACCTGAGCATTTGATAACAATAGATTGCGCTCTGACTCGAGAGAGTAAATACGTCTGGACTGAAACCAGAGCAGTAAGGAAGGCGACGCAGACTTGCATGGACTTGCTCAATTCGTCTATTATTAAAACCAGTGTCAGAGGCAAACACTGTTCATTTTGTTTTTTTTCCTGAACAATATATTGCGCTCTGGCTCGAGAGAGTAAATACGTCTGGACTGAAACCAGAGCAGTAAGGAAGGCGACGCAGACTTGCATGGACTTGCTCAATTCGTCTATTATTAAAAGCAGTGTCAGAGGCAAAGACTGTTCATTTTGTTTTTTTCTGAATTATAGGAAGAAAAATGATAACCAATCAAAAATTTAAATGTACCTAATATACAAATTAAAGTGAATCAAAATTGTGTTCTTTGATAGTCTGGATATCAGTAAGTGTATTTTTTTAAAATAACATTTTTTTAATTCCTCAGATAGTCCAATTTCCGATTAAAACTTGAGATAAAGAATACACAGTCACACAAAAGAAAATTTTTCTGGCCTGGGGTTCTGACTATGTCTACTTTATGTTTTTGGAGTCGCCGAATCAGAATCTGGAATCGATTAAACCCGATCACGTCAAGGTTTTACCATAACCTCAAAAAAAAACAAAATTAAGACTATTAAATATTATTGAACGGTTTTAGCCCAAAAACAACGCTGTTAAACTTCTAATAACCTCATAACTCTAAGACTCTAACCCCATAATTCTATAACCTCAGAATCATAACACTGAAATCATTACACTCAATCTCTCATAGCGTCAGAATTCCTATAGTTTAATTGCCGATCATAACTTGAGGTAAAGTATACACAGCCACACAAAAAAAAAATCTGGCCTGGGGTTCCAACTATGTCTATTATATGTTTTTAGAGTCGCCGAATCTAGAATCCATTAAGCCCGATCGCATCAGGGCTTTGTCATAACCTCAAAAAACCTCAAAATTAAGACAATTAAGTATTATTGAACGCTCTAAATCCAAAAACAACACTGTTAATCCTGTAATAACCCTATGACCCAAAGACCCCATGATCCAAAAGCTCCATAACCCAATAATCTCATAACTCCATAACCCCCTAATTCTATAACCCCAAAATCATGACACTGAAATCATTACATTCAATCTCTTATAGCGCAGAACTTATAGTCGGCTCAATTTATTTAAACTACAGCTATTGAACTCCATGACCTAATAATTCTATGACCCCATCACCATGTTATTGATATCATTGGGGTAATGAGGTAATGGAGTTCAATATCCACGGTTTGAAGAAATTAAAGCCACGACAGTTCTTCCGCAATGGGAGATTGAGTGTAACTACTTTCGGAACATGGTTATGGGGTTACAGATTCATGGGGTTGTGGGGTATATTTTATCATGGAGTTCAACAGCCATAGTTTAAAGGAATTAGTACACTATAAGCTCTTTAGTTATGAAAGAATGAATTAATGATTTTAGTAACATGGTTATGGGGTTAGGGAGTCATGGGTTCATGGGGTTATGGAGTTATAAGGTTATAAGGTTATTGAGCTTAACAGCTGTACTTGAAAGAAATTGAGACGACTACAAGTTATTGAATTATGGGGTCTTTGGATCATGGGGTCTTTGCGTCATGGAATTATTAGGTGTTGGTTTTGGGTTAAAAGCGTTCAATAACACTTAATTGTCTTAATTTTGAGGTTATGGCAAAATCACATGATGAGGTTAAATGGACCCTGGATTCAGATTCAGTGAGCTGGAAAACATATAATAGACATAGTCAGAACTCCAAGCCAGAAAAAAAAAAACTTTTATGTGGCTGTGGTATTCGATATTCTAATCAATCACTTATACACGTATTATTTACTTCCTGTTTTTTTTTATTTATTTCCGTGTGAATCTTTACAGATCAAATTCAGTGCTACATGATTCCTCTGCGCTTAGCTACAAAAGACCAACGATCGTCATAAAGGTTAAAATAAGATTTTAATTTGAGAATCGCTTTCAAATTGCCAAGTGTTATAACATTTAAATAGCTGCATTTTTGTTCACATATAACTGCTACTAAACTAGAATCATTTTTATACCAACACCTGAGATTACTCTCAGGTGAAGTCGTTTATGCCAATTAATCTGTCATCTCTTCTGTTAAAGCTGAAAAAGAAACTGGCTGAAAGGCACATACAGTAAAGATCTCTTAAGAAGAGGTCGCTACACTCCAACTAATATGCTTAACAATCAGGAAAATCACTTAAGCCTGCTCTAAGTCACCTGGTAAGAAAAATAGACTATATTTGGGATGGATAACACGGAGAAAAAGCTGATAGTTTTCGCATTCGATCATACTGCCTGCGTTTCCGTGACAGCGTCTGCCAGAAAACATGGCATTGAAGACACTTTATGTAGAGATACAAGACATGCTTCAGGGCAGACAAGCACAATCTCAATTGTTGAAAGAAACCGTAGACGTATGGGTAGTCAAAAGCTGGCTGCAGAGAGGGGTACTCTCCTCTTTTCTGTGGGATCTGGTGGTACATGAATTTCTAATAAACTTCAACAATCGAGGCTATTGTACCCAGGATATATTGACGATATAGTCATATTCATCGTGGGGAAACATGGCAAAATAATATCGGACCTCATGCAAGGGCTCTGACTATAGTAGATGTGTGGTGTGCTAAGGAGTACCTAAGGGTAAACGCTGGAAAAACCTCATTTATACTCATCAGTAAAAAAAGAAAGTTGGGTGAATTAGAGTTACCAACTCTCTTTAGTACACAACTGTAGATGAGCTAGCAGCTTAAATATCTAGGTGAAATCCTGGATGCAAAGCTTACATGGAACTTACACCTGCAGAAATTTATTTCTAAAAGTAAAATGTCCATTATTGCAGCAAAGAGAACACTGGACAAGACGTGATGATTTAAACCACACATTGTGCACTGGCTTTACACTGCGATGGTAAGACTCGTGATACCCTACGGCTTTATTATATGGTTACGAATCACTCTGGAGCTCTCCAAACTCCAAAGACTGGCCTATCTGTGCTCATGAGTGCCCGAGAAGCACCCCAACAGCAGCCACGGAAACTCTACTAAATCTCTCCCCCTTGATATAATAATCAGGCTGGAACTAAACAATGGCTGGTGGACTGGAGCTGCCCTCGGACACACCAGACTTAAAGGCGAAGAATCTGCAACTTTGACAGACCCTACACCATTCAGCTCGACTGCGGCTCTAGCCGAACAGTTAGCCAGAAAACTTTGTCTGATGCATGGACGGCTCTAAAACTGACCATGTTACTGGCACCGGAATACACTGAGACTTACACAGACTTAACATAAGTCAGGTGCTGTGGCAGCATACCACAGCTTTTCAGGTAAAAATTTACGCTATCGATGTCGGTCTTGGGGATAATCTAAGGAGGGATTACAGGAGCAGGACCGTTCTTCTCTTTTTTTGACAGTCAGGTAGCGCTTCAAACAAATCTGGTACTGTCTTCAAAACCTTATCGCTCTGGCAAAACACAACAGGGTTAATCTTAAGTTGGTACCAGGGCATAAGGCCATTCGGGGTAAGAAAACAGTGGACCCACTTGCAAGACAAGGGTTTGCTACTCATTTTATTGGACCAGAGCCAGTATTTCAATACAGCTATTCGTAGGTGGCTATCCTGGTAGATAAATCAACAACACTCGACTCATATGAACCGCACTGCGGGCCACAGGCACAGAAAACTATTGCCGAAGAGACCATCTAGCAAACTAAGTCGCGAAATTCCGCGTCGAAGCAGACAACAAATCAAGCTGCTGACAGGACTCATAACTGACCACTGCAGCTTGAAAAAACATCTACACACAATGGGCATCTTTAGTTAAGAACCATTATGTAGACTATGTGATGAACGGGACTAGACGGCCTATACATCATCTTCGAATTCTAAACTTCAACCCACTGGCGACACCTTCAGGGATCAATGAATTCGGAAAGCCTATACTCGAAGATAAATTATTAAACAAGCTGCTAAACCTGATCAAGGTAACCAAGTTATTCACCTAGAACAAATATAACAGGCGATACAATAAGTCTTAATACTGCGGTGTAAGAGCTCCTCAATCCTGACCTGCATATCATATAATCAACCAATCAGCTACTAAACATAGCCGAATTGAAAAGGAAATACAGCCAATACAGCGTTAATAACCTTATATGCAACAGAGTTTTAAGCAATGCTGCTATGACACCATCCAAGTTGGAGAATTATCTGAGAAGTTGTCACGATGAAAAATAAGTAAAACTTTGAAATACTTTGAAACATTGAAAGAAAAAATTCAGAAGAGATTCATGGTGAGACCAAAAATCAAATTCCTTTATCAAATATAATATCAACAGCAACCGATGAAGCACCTGCCATGGTTCGGCGTTACCGCGGTTTCATAAGTCATTTAAAATAAACCATTCCTGAGGTATCTGCAATTTGCTGCATTGTCCATCAACAGCGTTTAATTGCTAAAAGATCAGAGTGACAGAATGCATTAGTTTCTACAATTTGTCCTAAAAGAAGAAAATAAATTTTGAAGCAACACATTGAATGCTAAGTTACTTTCGCTTTTATGTGAAGAAAACAGCGAGAACTTTCTTTGACAAGATTTTTTTCAGTTTTTGAAACTATTTTAGAGTTTTTGACTGCTAAAGATACCGTAAAAAGAAAAAATGGAGGCGATTCTTTCATTCTACGCATTGTTACCCACTTGCCGTAAAATTTAAAGAGTAGAATACAAGGATTGATTTTTTTATGTATTTAAATTATGAAAGAAATTTTGGAACATCCGATTTTAAGTCGTTTTTTTTAAAATTTAATATATACCACTCTACAGTAAATCTTAATAAAATGCCTAGCTCTGTGCCAAGCCTTGTTCTTGCAATAAAACAAACAACATGGCGATGCAACATACCATTCTCAAAACGCCGCGCTGTGAGATCATGAGACTTAGACTTCCACTGTCAAAAATACGAGAAGATAAAGAAAATATTAGCTTGTGGTCTAGAGAAAAAATTTTGGAAATATCTGATATAGATTAATAGATTTATCCACAACATTTTATTCTAAAGGTGTGATATTTGACTGTTAAAAATTTTAAAACAAATAAATAAGAAACTGAAATATTGAAACTTAAGCATAAAAATTCTAAACTCATAAATTGCCGATAAAACTTATTCCATTTCTATAAATGCGACCCGGTGGCATTGGCTCGTTGGGAAAATTACTCTAATAAAATTTCCTTTAGATCTTCTGCCCCTTCGGAAATGCACGTGATGCATTGTAGATCGGAATTTTAAGAGACTCTGAACAATGGAAAGCATCCGGATGCGATTTTATTGTTTTCTGATTGAGCTTTTATGAGAATAGGGAGCCGCTTTTCGTTTTTGGCAGTTTAAAGAAGTTATTGCTCGCCGTATTTTGTTGAAAAATAAAGTACTGAAGACTAAAAAAGGCGTCAATTAAGTTTTAGTATTGTATTGGCAAATTTAAAGGAATTCATTTTATTTTGTAAAATTTTCCTGTTTATCGTTTATTGAAGTGTCACAGAAACCGATATACGGATACGATGAGTGTTGCGTGTTAAAGTTTCATAACCTGATTTACTAAAAACATCTAAGAAATAAATAAATTTATTTTCTGCGGTGTTTACATAGTTGCCTATATGTATTCTCCTTTCAAGTAGGAAAAAAAAGGAAAGAATATATACAAACAGTTTATTTCCTGTAAATACAACTCTATGTCTTTCTCCATATGCGTCTGGACCACCTTCTGATCTCTTCAGTGAAACTGTATCGAACCGAGAGCAACACTGACAGGAAATAATTGTTTATTTAAAATATAAATTCCGAAACATGTCGGCAGGATGTCAAACCTGCCTACTTTTTATATATTTTTTCGTTTTTTCTGCTTGAAAGGAGAATAGATAATGGCAACCATTTATTAAACAAGGCAGAAAGTAGATTTATTTATTTCTTACTGAAATCCTAGATTTTAAATTTTGCACTACTTTGGTGAATGTATAGATCTCATTCGACAGGCGATACTTTTTCAGTCTGAAATCGAAAAGTCGGCAGGTTTAATATCCTGCCGACATATCTCGGAATTTATATTTTATATAGACAATTGTTTCCTACCAATATTACCCTCGGTTTAATACAGCTCCACTTATGAGAGTTAAACTGGTCAAAACGTGTATGGAAAGAGAACCAGAGTTGTATTTACATGAAACAAACTGTTTGTATATATTCTTGCCTTCTTCTGCTTGAAACGAAAATACGTATAGGCAACTAGTAATTTTACACATAATAAAATTTTTATAAAAAAATTGAACCGACTTCTAAAAGTGTGCTAAAAAATGAAAAATAACTATAAATTTTTATATAAAATTAAACTTTTTAAAGTCGGTGCTAAACTAATGCCTGACAAAATGTGATTTGCATAAACAGATTAAAAATACTTTATTTGTAATTGCTTTCTTACCATAAATTGTATATATTAGTAGTTATTTATTTCATTTACAAATAATTTGGCGCCGACTTCAAAAAGTTCAATTTCATATCAAAATTTATAGTTATTTTTCACTTTTAGCGCACTTTTAGAAGTCGGTTCAATTTTTTATAAAAATTTTATTTTTCTATTTTTAGTTTTAGAATTCATTATGATATCCATAAATTATTTGAACTTAGTACTAATCGAGATTAGTATACCTCGCAATGACTCCAAGGTGGCAAAAAGTACCCATTTTATCCAAAGTTGTAAATCATCCAAAAAAAAGAAACCACTAAAAATTCTTTGGTTCTTAGAGTTGTCCAAATACCAGTAAAATTGTGTCAAACAAATATTTAGTCTGTCATAGTAAATCCACTATCTTAAATTTCAAATTAATTTTAGATTGGTAATATAGGCCACAAAACCTTCCAATATCGATGTTTAAGGAACCTAAGATGTAAATTTCTTAGCTCGATATATTTTATACTGCATATTTAGTTTGTATACGCCTCAAGAACCCCACAATATCAATTTTCAATATTTAAAGAACCTGAGATGTAAATTTCTTATCTCGATATATTTTATACTGCATTTGAATTTAAAATTTCCAGATTTATATTCGCTATTTACATCCTAAGAAACGATTCAGTCCCACCTTTGAACAAAATCGAAAAATTTAAAATTTTTAGTCCGCTATCTTGGATTTGCCATATTGAACCCTGAAAAAATACTTCTGAATTTACAATTTACACCCTCAAGAACCCCCTATATCAGTTTGGGAGAAAATCGAAAAATGTTAAATTTTTAGGATATTGGACCATATTGAATCTGCCAAATTGAATTTTTTGAAAAAATATTTTAAATTCATAATTAACACTAACAAAAATACCCCAATACTGATTTTAGACAAAATCGGGAGATGTAGAATCTTTAATCCGCCATCTTGGATCAGCCATATTGAATTGTTTAAAAATAATTTCAGATTCGGTATTTGTGACCCCGAAAACTCCCCCGTACCAATTTTGAAGAAAATCGGATAAAATTGATTTTTTCGTCAGCCCTATTGTGTCCGCCATATTGAATTTTTTAAAAATAATTTTAAATTAGTTATATACGATCCTGAAAACTCCCTCGTACCAATTTTGGAGAAAATCGGACAAAATTGATACTTTTCTCAGCCACATTGGATCCGCCATAATGAATTTTTAAAAAATATTTTGGATTCATTATGTGCGACCCCGAAAACTCTCCCACTCCAATTTTGGAGAAAATCAGACAAAATTAAATTTTTTTGTCCGCCATATTGGATCCGCCATATTGAATTTTTTTTAAAAAATTTCCGATTCGTTGTGTCCGACCCCAAAAATTCCCCCATACTAATTTTGGAGAAAATCAAACAAAATTAATTTTTTTGGCCGCTATATTGTCAGCGCCATCTTGGATATTACTGCACCAATTTCGTCCAAAAAAATTTGGGACCACCGCAGCAACTTCCTGAACATAACGTAAAATATTTCATTCAAACCGGTGCCGCCGTTCCGGAGTAATCGGCGTATATACTTAAAAAAAACATACATACTCGACGAAATTGATAACCTCCTTCTTTTAGAAGTCGGTTAAAAATACATAAATAATATAATAAAAAGTCCAGGTGAGCTGAATTCTTGTATTTAGTGTTGAAACAAATGTATCGAAAGTCTTAATCGATATCTTTCTCGAGTTGCGAGGTATTGGAGGTTAAAAGTGATGAAAAATATAATTTCTTCGGGGCGACCATCGATAAAGTTTTTCTTGAAAATCGTGCAATAATTTTTTAGATATAAAGCAGAGAAAGCATAATATTTTAACACAGCTCATTCATGTCCGCAGTACCTTAGAGGCTGCTTTTTACAAGCTTTTATTTAACTTTACTTAGACTCCTTTCTGTCTGTAAAGAAGTCTTGAAACACATATTTCACACACTTGCCAATGATCAATTGTGCTAAAATTGTGCATGTAGATGTACATAGTTCCGATGACAATATAATATTATTGAGGTGATCTGATGAAGGGATAGGAAGATAGTAAACCGAATGCCTGAAAGGCTAATATTAAGCCCTTCGCATTTGGCCTCATTTCACTTATTCCAAAGAAATCTTTGTTGAGAGGTAATTTAATAAGAGAGTCTGGAAGTCGCCAAAAGTGTGACTTGTTCCAAAGATCCCACGCCGAGATGAATTAGGTCCCTAAAATGCCTTTAAATTTAATAATTCAGTTCAGACATCATGAACAACTCAGCTCTTAAATTAATTTTTTTTTTTGAAGAAAATTCCTTACTATAATAAATATATTGTTGTGTAGACTACATCTCACCGATAATTCCCGCCGCAATTTAACTTCAAATATAAGATCGAAATATGATATAGTGTTACAGTTTTGTTATTTCATGAACAAAACTATAAATAATTTTATCAAAATATCAACAATCAAGCCAATACTCACCATAAATTAAACTCTTATTTTCATCAAGTAGTCTCTTTAATACATATAAAGTAAAAGCTAAAAGTTGTTGTCACTGTCACACAAAACCGGTTTTGTAAAAAAAAAATCAAGTGTGCCTAGAAATGTATCAAACACTCCACTTTTGCCACTTTCATCAAGGGTGTAGTTAGTTAATCTTTTGTTTTTTTCTTGACGCTCTTGAGTGTCAGTAGGGAGAGTCGGGGCCAAGCCTTGGTTGTGAAAACTGGCATAAACCCAGAAAGCAGATTTTTTGCTGATTTTCTCAGAGTATAATACTACTTTTATTCCTGTTTGCTGCTAAAATCATACTTTAGTGCGTTAAGGCATCATTTGCCAGATATTGAGGATAAACAAAGTTTTATTGTACTCGCTTTCCGTTAAGTACAGTTTAGTGAAAGTGATCTCACCTAAGAAGTTAAAACACCATCATTGTGACTTTAAATACTTGGTGCACCCTTAAAGACAATCAGGTACATGCCACAAACAGTTCTTATTATACCGGGACTTTGCCATCTTGTTTAAAATTAGATTTGCCTACCAGAGCCAACATATTACACACTACTGCTCCACAGAGGCCATCGGCTATCCAGCTTGCCGAAAGTGTTTGGATTTAATGACAAAACTGCCTTTCAGGTATTAAAACTTCATAATAAACAGTGAAATTACCAGTTTTAATGTATACTTTCCTTTTTCCCCTGTGATTGGGAACTAATAAGATTTTATGCGAGCAATTACAGGACACTTTATTTTTAATTTCATTTAAAATACCTTGTAAACCGAAGGTATACGTATACACTAGGTAATTTAAAACATCACTTCCCATATTAATAGTCCAACACTTTTAATTAGGCTTAAGTAAACATAATTTTAGACTAAATCGGCGTACTAGATAATTCGTTAGTGCAAAATTCAACCGTACTCAAAAAGTAAGGTTATTCAGTTTAGCCGATCTAAACCAACTTGGCGTATGGCGCAGATAACGTCATACTTGCAGTAGTGTTCATTGTTTCTTTGTTTTTTTTTGTTATGATCCATTTAGTAAATAGTCACATATTTCTTTAGTTTAAAACTGTAATTCAAAATCCCTTTTTTTTATTGTTAAATATAGATTTTAATTGTTTTTGGAATCGATGTGTTTTATTTTTGGATCCAGTTGTTTCCTGTTTTCGATAAGATCATCGCTTCTTCTTACCGACGGGCCTAAAACAGGTGGCGCTTTGAATTTAAATAACCCCCCCTAATCTCCGGCATGCTAGCCTAGGCACTGCCCTAAAAGAAGGAGCGATCAACACTAAAAAAATAACCACCTGTACAGAAGCATTAAATATTTAATTTTCATTCATTCTTATTCAATATTTTAATTATTTTTCTCTCCCGTGACGTAGCAATAGTACGACAACGGGTGTCTGGGAAGGTGTCAGCTGAAATCCACTGAGGAGTCCGAAAGCTGACACCGGGACCAAACACCCCAAATTTTTGTTAGAGCGTAATTCCGTAGTAGCAAGGGGCCTACACACATGAGGATTACGACATGACATCTCTGGACATGGGAACGTGCACTTGTGGCGTCAAGTTGCATGGGTGCTGGATAGCACCGAATCTACGACGGGGTGTTGGTCCCCACAGTTCTCAGGCCCAACAATTATACCTTCCGTGTAATCGGGATCTGGAGTACAAATCTACAATTCTCAAGGAAGGTTGATTGTCTAGAGGCCTGGGTGTTGTGTAAACTACCTCTCACAGATAATTCCCGCCGCAATTTAACTTCAAATATAAGATCGAAATATGATATAGTACTATAACGGGTGTCTGGAAAGGTGTCAGCTGAAATCCTAAGGAGTCCTAAAGCTGGCACCGGGACGAAACACCCCAAATTTTTATTAGAGCGTAATTCCATAGTAGCAAGGGGCCTACATACATGCGGATTACGACAATATCCTATTAAATGTTCCGAGATAACTTTATCTGCCCCAGCGGTGACGGTGGTTTGTCCTATTAGTTTTTCAATAGCTGTTTCGATAATCAGTACATTGAGCTTATTTGGTTATGATGTTGACACTTTTTTATACTCAATAAGCATTTTATTTAGAATATTTATATTCATTAGATTAAACAGAAACTCCTCTTATTGATTGATGTTTCCATTGTTTCATCGAAAAAGACTGCTAAATATGTGGTAGAGATAAGTTCCACCTTTTCAATTTTGACATATTTTAAAAACGTTAAATACATGATACATATCAACATGCAGTTTACTTGTTTTTTATAGGTTAGTGAGGCCTAAAATAAATACAATACTTTGAATATTTTGGTTTTCTTCTGTTGTAGCTAAATACCAATAGTATCAATATAAGTATCGAATTAACATGTAAACATTCTAGAGCATAATAATCCGACGATCGCCCTGATCAAATCTTTAGCACTTACGCTGCTTATATTGACACTATTGGATGTTAATATAAAAGTAAATATTTTTGACAGTTTAGTATTATTTACAATTCCTCGTGTTAATCCTTTCTTAGAATGTGATTGTGATTATTTCAATAGGAAAAGATTTTTTGTATTTTTAACTAGTATTTACATACTTAAAATAGCCCTGAAAAGGTGCAGATAAAACATTGATATTATATTAAACTAAATTTTTTTTAGAAATTTTTAAAAAATAGTGACAGTAAAGTAACTGTTTTTAAAGAGGATACAATTTTGAATCAATATAAAAATATCAACAAAATAATGATAATAAGAGTAGCATTTAAAAAATTAATTTTCTTTATTACAATTGATGGCTTCCTGAATAAAATTAAAAACTAACTCTAAAATTAATCAATGTCATAATTTCGATCCTTTTGAGGTGAAGTACATAAGGAGATTAACAGAAAATTACGACGGTTGTACACATAATCCAATTTTTTCATTTGGCGACCAATATTTTAATGTTCTATCTAGCTCAAATTTTAAAAAACCAGAAATTTCGAGGAGTAATAATATAACTGAGTGAAAGCATTTATATAAAATGTAGCCGCCTATACACGGTGATTCTCCGGGAACTTTATCGATCGATTGTGGGAAAACTATAATTAGGAAGAATCTGAAAATTTGACAGTATACTAACGTGCATAGGGTACAGCTGGATAAAATATTTTCAAGATGGTGGCACTTCCGGTTATACTGGAGGTAGATGTCAACTTGTCCTATATATTATCGAATTTTTCTTTCCTACGTAAAATTCTAAATATATTTCATGTATAATATTCTATACTTAAGTCTCACCGTTTTCGACATATTTAAATTTTTATGTCAAAAATGATGTTTACGGACAAAAATTTAACTATAAATTTTTCATATGTATTTAATATTTAATTTGGGTTAGTTTTCTTATAAACGGAGATCGACTTTAATACTTTTTTTATGATATTTTGAAAATTGTTAGTACAGAGTGGTCAAAAAAGAAGAATAAATATTATATTTAAAAAATCGTCAAAAGTCAATTTTTTCAACCTATTTTTATAATTTTATCATATTAAGCATTACAATTAAGGGTAATTTTGTATAAGGTTGTCTATTCCAAAAATTTGTAGTTTTCAAAATATTGTCAAATCAACATTTTTCTATTGTAAAAATGTTATGCGGCTTTTAAGTTTTATTATTAGTTGGCCATGACGGCGAGGCATGGCGAAAATAAAACAATCGAACCCTACAGAATTGTCACTATTTCTTTCCATTTTACATTCATTAATAATAATCATGTTGATTAAATTACACGCACGAAGATTATTTAAACTTATTTATTATTTATGGGAAATTTAATAGAGTTATTTCAAGAACATGCGATACATTCGCGATCCGATATTCGCAGAAACAGAAACCAACACCAAGTTTTAAAAAGAATATAGAAAATTTCAAGAATGAAAATATTGACTCTAAAATTTTAGGATATTTCGCCACATATCCGATAATATCTACAAAGCAAGTAGCAGAGTCTTGATTATCTTAAACATAAGTTTTAAAGATTTTATGGAAACGCAATTTTCATCCCTATGTATATTTCACAGTACAACATTTAAAAAGCACTGATTTTCAACGAAGAGTAGAGTTCTCTCAATTTATTTTACGGTCAAAAGGAAATGTTGGAATTCTGGATAATATTATTTGGGAGGACGAAGCTATATTCACAAAAAATTGATTTTTTGATCGACGCAATTCCCACTATTGGAGGTACTCAAATGTACATCTATTTAGAAAATTAAATTTTCAAGAGTCTTGGCAGTTTAACGCGTATTGTGCTATAAGAAATTACGATGTCGTCGCCCTAGAATTTTACCGAGATAATCTGAATGGTAAATTAGCCATTTTTGAGTACTTCTAGATACAAAATCGATAGATCGGCGATCTTTTTTTTTATATTCTAGAGAGCCCACACTTTAATTTAAAAACAAAACTTCGGGAACAATAATACAAAGGGTGATAGCACTCATATAAAATTTAGTCGCTTATATGTTTAGTCTAATTGTTCCATTGTTTTTTAACTTTTAGGTGAGCGCTACTTCGACGTCTTGAGAAATTTGGAAGTGAACTATTTAGATAACTTGCCGCTGGCTGATCACAGAAATATATTTTATCAACATGATGAAGCGCCTCCACATAATAGTCATTTAGTTTACAATCATCTGCATCTTTGGTATCTCGCTCCCCCGACCTAACAGTATTTGAGTTTTTACTTGGGGAGCAATCAAAAGTAAAGTACACAACACCTCATTAACCACTATGGAAGATTGCATGCAGCGCGTCAGACTAGCATTTGAAGAACTTAATACTCAGTCATTAAGAAGAGCCACCCATGAAAAATTCCTGTTTAGGTGTGAAAAATGTTTGGAAGTTCAAGAGCGTCAATTTGAACATTTATTCAAATAATTTTTGTAACTTTATTTTATTAACAACTGGTTGATTTATGTTTCTTTCAGCTTTTATAGATCCAAAGTTCTTGAAGTTTTTTATAATCTTTTTAACAGTTGGTAGTGTTGGTTTCTGTTTCTGCGGATTTCGCTTCTCGAATGTATTGCATGTTCTTGAAATAACTTTATCATATTCTCCATAAATAATAAATAAGTTTAAATAATCATCGTGCGTGTAAGTTAATCACCCCGGCGTGATCATTATTAATGAATGTCAACTGACAAGAAATGGTGACAATTCTGTAGGGTTCGATTGTTTTATTTTCGCCACGCCTCGCCGTCATGGCCAACTAATAACAAAACTTAAAAGTCTTATAGTATTTTTACAATAGAATTGAATTGCCAATATTTTGAAAACTACAAATTTTTGGAATAGACAACCTTATACAAAGTTACCCTTATTTTTAAAGCTTAATATGATAAAATTATAAAAATAGGTGCCTTCTATTTGAAAAAATTGACTTTTGACGATTTTTTAAATACAATGTTTATTTTTCTTTTTTGACCACTCTGTACAAATAATTTTCAAAATATCATAAAAAGACTACTAAAGTCGATCTTCGTCCACAAAAAAACTGACCTATATTATATAATAAAGACTTTCTTATAGGAAAAATTTATAGTTAAGTTTTAGTCCGCAAACGTCATTTTTGACATAAAAATTGAAATATGTCCAAAACGGTTAGACGTAAGTATAGAACATTATACATGAAATGTGTCTAGAATTTTACGTAGAAATGAAAAATGTAATAATTCCATTTAAAATAAGCAAGTTGACATCTACTTCCGGTATAACTGGAAGTGCCACCATGTTGGAAATATTTTAGAGGGCTGTCCGCCATGCATGTTAGTACACTCTCATATTTTCATATTCTTCCTAATTATAATTTTCTTTTTTTTATATTCTAGAGCGCTCAAGCTTTAATTTAAAAAAAAACTTCGGGAACAATAATACAAAGGGGTGATAGCACTCATATAAAATTTGGTCACTTATATGTTTAGTCTAATTGTTCCATTTGGCGACAACGATTTTTATATTTTGGAGAACATAAACTTTAATTAAGAAAAAAGAAAAAGAAAAAAGTTTTGGTCGTTTACGACTTGAAGTAGAAGTGACTTGATATTCTAATTAACCGCTTAAACTTATTGGTTTTTTTATAATAACGCTCCAAAATTGATTTTGAGCAATTTTTAGTCCATATTTCAATTGAATCGATAAAAACAGGACAATTTTAAAACTCAAAATCAACTTTAGAGCGTTATTATAAAAAGAGGATCGAAAAAATAAATAGGGCACTTTCTTTATATTTTTTGCTGTATTAACAGTTAAATTTTAATTTTTTTTTATGAAATTTTTTTCGAAGTCTGTAGACATGATTTTGAAAAACTTGTCGCCTGGATTTTCCAAAATTTCAAATGAGTCCACAAATAAAACTTGTATAACTTAATTTTTTGACCACATATCCCAGATTTTCACTCCCACCGATTATTTAATCCTAGGCTGAAATTACACCGAGCGTTCCCATTAAATATACTGTCTTGTAATTGGTGTGTTGTTATATTGTATATATGGACAAAGAAATATATCAGGGCAATTATTGTATATATTAAAGGTCTATGCAGGGGCGGATCCAGCCTCTCTCTTTGGGGGGGGGGGGGGCGATGGTCTCACAAAAGTACAGTATGACAAGCGAAAGCAGGCTGTCGACGGAGTGGGGGACGGGGGGAGGACACAAGCAACATTTCCATTTCTAGTGTAAGATTGTCTATTTTTCTGAATTTGAAGCTCTTGGAGAGCGGAGGGGGGGGGGGCGATCACAAGAAAAAACAAGTTGCCGACAGGGGGGGAAGATGCGAGCAGCATACACATTCCTAGTATAAGAAGCAAAATCGTGTCTATTTTCCTGAACTCAAAGCTCTTGAGGGGAAGGCTATCACAAGAAAAACAAGTTGTTAACGGAGAGGGGGGGGGGAGTATTAGCAGCATACACATTCCTAATATAAAAGCTAGAATCTGTTCTATTTTCTTTAACTCAAAGCTCTTAGGAAGGAAAGTGGCGATCGCACATAAACATTCCTATACTCTATTCAGGAAATAGAGAGAGAGTAATAAAACTGTTACTGAAACCTCCAACGTACCTGCTCCATTGCCACAGGTAATTGAGGACTGAAGTAAATAAATTTACTGCAACAATAAAATTTCTGATAATTCAATTTAATTTCTGTCAGTCAGCAAAGTACACCTTATAGGGTGTCCTTAGTGATGTATCTTGTTTGTGTTTGTTTTTTATATATTATTAGAGATTAATGAGATACCCAAAAGATATGGCTTCCACCTCTATATTTATTCCAAAATTGTTAAAGCAGAGCATTTTTTCTTCAACGAAAAATTTATTACGATGAATGTTTATGATGCCTTCAGATATCAATATCTAGATAATAATGTTAAAAGCTCTGTTGTTATGTGTTCGTACATCACAGGAGTTGGGCAGTTTACTATGTACGGAATACTGAAGGAGAAAAAACAACTGGAATTGTTAGTACTCCCAAGCAACATTCGATCACAGGCAGACGAAAAGCCTCGTTGGAAGAAGAGATGTAAACTGCAATAAATGGAGTTGTATATACATTTTATTATGAGAAGCAGATCCCAATCTCAAAATTCTAACTAAAATCAATGAAGATCGGGATTTATCTGAAATTAGAAGAACTGAGCTTTGGAAATTGCTCAGAGAACTTAATTTTTGCTGAGAAAAACCATATAGGAAATCTGTTCTTACAGATCGTCCGGAAAATGTCCGTTAGAGAAGGAAATATCTCTCTCAAGTAAAAGGTAGAGTTGTTAGAAATAACACAACTTACAAAATTAGTAATTTAACTAAACTTTTGAAAATTTTTTTTGAATATAGCTGCTGCAGAAAATTGGAAAAAATCCATATAATAAAAGAATAAAAGAAAATGTGGAAACTCGATCTCATGATCGGTGAAAGAGGAATCAATTATAATTAATTTGAGCGAAGATAGCTGCACTGACTTTGATTACGAATTAGATACGTAATGTTTACCAGTGTAAACCCAATTTTTTATTTAAATTTTTGTTTTTATTGTATTTTATTGTTTAATGTTGTTTATATATTTTTATTTTAATGTGTCCCACTCTTTAATTATATATATATATATATATATATATATATATATATATATATATATATATATATATATATATATATATATATATATATATATATATATATATATATATATATATATATATTTAATTCCAATTAGCCGTAATTTTTTTATTATTGTATTTGTGTCTTTGTGGAATTAACATGTTGTAATAAGTAGTACAAGTTATCATTTGTTTTTTATTTCCTATTTTAAGAAATTTTGGAAATATATATATATTTAATTCCAATTAGCCGTAATTTTTTTATTATTGTATTTGTGTCTTTGTGGAATTAACATGTTTATTTTATTTTTTTGGGGTTTCCATATAATAAAGTAAGTTAAATTAAGATGTCACTGCAATAGAAATAAAAATAAGTAGGTCTAATTTTAACTGTAACATATAAAAATTAATTACATCCCTTGTTAGTGTTTAATTGTAATTCTGCCGATGGTTTAAGAAATAATTAAACTGAAACGTCAAATGTCCTAAAAATAATTTTAATTAATAATGAAATGACCGATAGTTCCAAAAAATTTTAATATTATATAGACGAATTTATTTTTTTATATAGGTTTAATTTCTTGTATTTTTGACAATGAGTATTTTGTAAGTATTTAAATTATAACTTAGAATTTTTTGAGAGAGCCTAAAACGGTTTCTATGCCAAAATTAAAAATAATAAAAATACAGTTGTGATTTGTGTTAAATATGTCAAAATTATCTATATTTTCTAATGTATGTAAATTATTAAGCAATCATAAGAAATAAAATAATATTATAAAAACTTTTTATTTTAAGTTTATTATCGAAATAATATTCTATACCATAAATACTTAGTGCTAAAATAAACTTCCTTCCGATACCTATGACAAGGATTAAAATCATTCTTCACACTTCCAAATATCTATTGTTATCCAACCCAAATAGTCTATTATTATAGACCGGTATTTTTGATTATAAAATTTCTAATTCCTATAAAAAATAGATGTGTCTACAGATTTTGCCAAAAACACCGGACTAAAGAACACAGGTAGTTTGCGAAGAAAAAAAAGGTTAAAAAAATGATTTATTACTCTCTCTAGTTCTTGAATAACTATAGTATAAGAGGCAAAATTGGGTCTATTTTTCTGAACTCAAACCTCTTGGGGGGGGGGGGACGATCGCCCCCACCGCCCCCCCCCCCTTGGGTCCGCGCCTAGGTCTATGTCGTTTTTACCTTTAGTCAATCTATATGTATCAATTTTTTTGTGAGTCAAGATAAATAACCAGGCACTATATTCTCGACCTCGTACCAGGTAAAAGCAAAAGCTGGAATAAAGGTCTATTTATTAAATCGCTTGTTTTAATATCGATTTAATATAAATAGTTGCTTCGTATTAAATGTACTAAATACAGAACATAGTGAATAAAAAGTAAGTAATGCCAATAAGGAAATATATTCCTCATTTTTAGTAAAATGAAGCTGGTGGCTTAATTGCTTAAATTTTTCTTTTTAGATATTGACAGTCACATTTCTACAGATAACTTCAAGCAAATTAAAAATATTTGCTTGACCAGTCGTTATCGAAGGAATGTAAAATCAATTTTCATTAATTTCAAAATGGAACGAAATATTTTATAGTGTAAGTCATTTTCATTTTTAATAACTGGCATTGCATTACTACCTCAAAAAAATCGTTTCGTTACCCTTTACTTAAAGGTCTCGTTGTATAGCAATTTACTACAAAGACCTAGTCAATAATTTCACCTAACAATCTGAAAAAATATGACCCAGTGATTGTCACATTATTGGAAATGTTGCTCTCTTTATATTTTCGCTTTTTTTATCTTTCCGGCCTTGTAATTCTTTTCACGGTTCTTCAAGATATTTTGTCGCTCACATAACAAAGCGAAATACCTAACCCACATTTTTTTACATAAATTTTTGGCAATACAGAGCCGCAACGCACGATCGTGACGATTCCTTTGAGACACATATCTATCTTTTACTTTTTTCGATTCTCTTTTCGTTTTCGATCTCCGGATTAGGCTGGAATATTCGGCTGTTCCTAAATTTTTTAGATGGGAAGTTTTCAAGCCTTGAAACAATATTTATTGTACTTTAGAGTTTAAAACATCAGGCATTGAGGTTTATAGAAAAAAAAATTAAATCATGACTTTTTAGCCAATTTATAATTTTAAAATTCACAGTTGGCTTCGAATTAAGTTCAACGAAAAGTTCGTTCACCAGAGATTTCTTAAGATATTTTTAGTAATTTAAATCAAAAATACCAAAAGTTGGTGGAGGGATAGCGGAATAAACTCAATTTTGTTATTGGCAGAGCTAATCTATTTCAATATTAAAAATAATAATCTAGAACTTTGTTCAAAACATCAAAAATTGAATGGAAATTCGAAACGCAAATTGGTGGAAAATCGTTTGCATAAGAGCTCACGATGCAAAACTACAGCTATATGTTTTATTCGGAGGTAAAAACAAAATTTTTACTAAAATGTTTGTTAAATTTAATTAAAAATTTTATCCTCGGTCTATCTATGGTATAAGGTGCGTATACTGTAAGCACTACAGCATAAAGCGCTCATCTACACTGCAAAAAGGAAATACATCAAATTTAATATAAATGTGCTGGAAGCAAATTTCACAAACGTTTATTAAATGCTTTAATGCAATGCTATAGATTCAATAATTCACATTAATCTAAATTAATTTATTCCATTAAATTTAATGTAATCATATATTAAATTTAAAGTTTGATGATTACTTTTTAAGGTGACTATGCACATTAAATATACAGCCATTGTTCATTGAATTGAGATATGTTATCACATATTTAAGGCACCATATGAGTTTAAAAAATTCTGAAACTACCAGAAAGAGGTAGACATTTTTCCTATAAGTAATGTCCGTCATCTAGACCGGTTTCGAACTCATTGGTTCCCGTCAGTACAGGGCAGACATTTATCTTCTTCAAGTGCCATATCAGGTCCCCCTGACGTTGGCAATTACATTGGCAAGTCTTTTACGGTTCTGCGCTTGCTGAAACAGTTCCCCCGCGCTACGTATACCTGTCCATTCACGAATATTCCTCAACCAGGAAGCCTGTCTCCTTCCTACCCCTCTACGTCCCTCTACTTTACCCATCATGATTAGCTGAAGAATTCTATATCGCTCCCTTCTGAATATATATATATCCAAGATATGAGATTTTTCTACACTTCACAATGTTTAATAGTAGACAAGTTGTGTCGGTCCTATTGAGTACCATTTCGTTGGTCTGCCTAGCTGCCAAAGGTATTCTCAGCATTCGCCGGTGTAACCACATTTCGAGAGCCTCCAACCGATTAATCGTGGCAGCCTTAATTGTCCAGATCTCTGCCCCATATAGTAACACTGGCCAGACGTATGATCTTATCATTCTCTGTCGTAGTTTTAGGTTGAGGTTATCATTGCAGAAAAGTGGTTTCATTTTTTGAAAAGTTGCTCTAGCAGTCTCTATTCTACACCTTATCTCTTTATCTGGGTTTAGATTTCGGTAATATAACATCCAAGATATTTAAAATGAGTCACCCTGTCTATACTTTTTCCTTCTATTTGTATTGAAGCGTTAAGATGAGGTTGTCTACTAAAGACCATATATTTTGTTTTTTTGTTATTTATGTTGAGCCCCATTTATTGACCCTCAGTGTTAACACAGTTTAATAGATGATGCAGGTCTTGTAGTTTGTCGTTTAGGATAACAGTGTCGTCAGCATATCGTATTGTATTGTATTGAGTAGCCCGTTTAAAGATTTTATCTGAATATATATTAAAAAGCAGTGGAGATAGTATGCAGCCCTGTCTGACGCCTCACAGAATTTTACTTTCTTCTGTGAGTTTTCCATTTAGCCTTACTATTGCTTTCTGCCGCCAATATATATTTTTAATAATTCTTACATCTCTGCTGTCTACCCCTACATTATTTAAAATGTCTATGAGTTTTCTGTGCTGTACTCTGTCGAAGGCCTTCTCGTAATCGCCAGAACATACGAATACATCCTTGTGTTGGTCCCGGCATTTTTGCAGAAGTATATTTAGAGCGAATAAAGCCTCTCTAGTACCTAGGGCGTTTCTAAATCCGAATTGGGTTTCATCTAAATCTGCTTCGCATTTAGATCTTATCCTGCTGTGGATGATTCTGAGAAAGACCTTCAAAGTGTGGCTCATTAGACTTATTAGTCTGTACTCTGCATCGCTTTGCTCGCTGTTTTTTTGGGATTGGGACGAATACAGACCTCAGCCAATCTTCCGGTATATCTCCAGTCGCGTAAACGGTATTAAACAGTTTGACCAAGATTCCTATATTTTCCTCATGGGTCATTTGTAACAGCTCAGTTGGGACATTATCAGGCCCGGTGGCTTTCCTGGTTTTTGCAGATCTTATGGCAGATAGAACTTCACTGTTTAGAATTTCCGGTCCCATGTCTATATTAGCGTCTATATTAGCGAGATCATCGAAGTTGTGTTCATTCGATCTGTCATCATCAAATAATTCTTTCACATATTTAACCCATGTTTCAAAAATGTCTTTTTCGTCCAAGATAATTTTACCATCAGGGTCCACAAGGATATTAGTGGTATTCTTATTATATACACCTGCTATTTCTCTGACCTTTTTGTACATGTTGAATGTGTTATGTTTCCTTTTTAGATCTTCCATTTCGATACACTTGTCTCTCATCCAGTTTTCTTTGACCATCCGAATTTTTTGTTTAATTTCTCTTTGTCTTCTTTTATATTCCACTCGATTTGTTTTCGATTGTCTCCTTTGTTCCATGAGGTCCAATATTTCTGCTGTCATCCATTTCTGTTTTTTCGGTTTGTTCTTCCATACAGTATTTTCAGTTATTAGTTTGTTGGTTAGTTCCTTAAACGATTTCCAAATGTCTTCTACGTTGTCGTCAATTCTTGTGTTCTTTATGTAGTTGTTAAGATCCTTTGTAAGCCGTTCTTTATCGGTTTCCGCTATCTCAAATTTACTGTATTGACTATTACTTTTTAATATTTTAGGTTTGATTTTAATATCAGCAATCACGGGATTATAGTCAGATCCAATGTCTGCTCCAGGGTAGGTTGTGACTCTGCTCATACAGTTCCTAAATCTTTTGTTTGTTAATATATCAAATCAATCTGGTTCCTTACAATGTGTGCGGGATTATCTCCTGGCCCTCTCCACGTATATAGTCTTCGTTTGTGTAATTTGAACCATGTGTTTGTTATTATCATGTTGTGTTCTTGTCAAAATTCGAAGAGTCTGTCACCCCGCTCGTTACTTCCACCTAAACCATATTCTCCTATCAGGTCCGCTCTGCTACCCTTACCTATCTTTACATTAAAATCGCCCATGATGTAAGTGATTTCATTGCTTTTAAGAGTTTTCAATATTGTGTCTATTTGTCTATATAGGGATTCAACTTCGTCGTCATATCTTCTTTCTGCGGTCGGTGCATATATTTGAAGTATATTAATGTTAAATGGGCTTGCTTCCAGCTGTAGCAGTAGAATTCTATCATTTATGGGAACAAAGTTACGTACACACTTCATCAGTTCTGGTACCAAGAAAACACCTACACCATTTCTGTGATTTGGTTCGCCATCATCCGTTCCAGAGTAGTATAAGGTGCCTTTTTCATGTTTACATGTTCCACAACCAGAATATCTTAGTTCGCTTATACCCGTGATTTGTAATTCCATGCGGTAAATCTCTTGGACGAGATTCTCAAATTTTCTAGATGCGTTTGTTGCGATTCTTAATTTGGACTTTGCCATTTTGAGATTCTTCGCACCCCTTGCCCATCTAAGGGCTGCCCGGGACTGGGAGCCGTTGTATTAGTTGTTAGAAGTTGAGCAATGTGGTTTCTCGTTGCCTTCATTGCTTTTTTCTTCAGCCGCCCCTGACATGGGATACCGACGCTGTGTGCAGCCGCCCATTCTGGGTCAGACGCTGCTGTGTGCTGGTTTTGGTCATCCCTGGACATTTCATTTTTCTAGTACCACCTATATCTAGGAGGCGTTGCCCTATCCGCCACCTGGGGAGGCTTCCGATGGGGGACCAGCAACCCCGCACGGGCAGACATTTATACCTCACCATAAAAAAATTGAGGTCCTTTAAGCAAACTTATACTGAACAAAAAGTTCAATACAAATTGCGTCATCTCCCGAAATCGCATGCAAAGTATATTGAATAATAATGTAAATTCCTTTAGTATTAGGATATACGTGAATTAATTTTAATGTACAGAAGCTGCAATATCTTATCGAAATTTAAGATACTATTTAATCAAATTTAATGTACAACGAACTGATATTTGAATGAGTTGTTTTAAATTCAAAGTGAATGTAAATTATTCACGATTTTTGGTACAAAATCATTAAATTTAATGTAGATTGGACATTAAATTTAAGGTTATTTTTAACAGTGTAGTATCAGACCAAGACCTATTTGAATCATTTCTCAAGAATTTCACAAATTGAAAACTACTGCAAGTATCAGTCACAGGGTAACACAACTACAAATAGCTCAAAATGTTGAGGATAATTAAAAGAACTAGTGTTAGAGCGAAAAATAAAAAGCAATCTGAATCCATTTTCCTATATTTGCAATAGAAAACGCTCGTTTTTCGAAATAATAACCATGACAACCAGTTCTCACGTTAAGCGTAATGAACACTAATACAAGATGTCACAAAATATATGGTCCAAAATTTGGACCATGTAGATTTTATCAAAATAAGATTACAACTTAATATGACTTTATTCCTTTGCTGCCATTTTGACTGAGATATTAACCCTTAAAAGTGATAAATTTTTAATTGAGATATTCTAAATAGCTTTTTTATTGATTAATTGGCTGATTATATGACATAGCAGGCTAGGGCTGAGAAACCCTTACACTGCAGCCTTAAGAGTTATTGTGTTGTCTGTTTTATCTGTTCCAGATGAACAGGTTGGTTGCCTTGATCAGGTTTAGAAGCCTGCTCACTAGTTTATTCTCTGGATATAGGCCTTCCGGATTGATTGATCCCCGAAGGTGATGTGTAAGGCAGTCTCTTTCTGTTCATCACATAGTCCACATAATGGTTCTTCATTGAAGATCCCACTGTATGTAGATATTTTCTCAAGCTGCAATTGTCAGTTATGAGTCGTATCACCAGCCTGATTTGTTATTTGTTTAGACGCAGAATTTCGCTGCTTAGTTAGCTGGATGATCTGCTCACTCCAGTGGGTCTAGTGATGTTGATTTATCCACTATGATATCCATCAACGAGTAACAACTTTTGTAATTCCAAATAATGACTCTGGTTTGATGAATGGAGTAGCAGACCCTTGTCTTATAAGTTGGTCAGCTTTTTCATTGCCCGGGACGTCCTTGTGCTTTGGTACCCACACAAGAGACCTGTTGTGTTTTACCAGAACAATAAGGTTTTAAAATTACCTGATAGCACACTAGAGCCTTCAGCGCTGCCGGACTATCAGAGAAGATGAGAACGGTCCTGTAGCCCCTCCTCAGATTCTCCTATTTCTTCCTGAAAAGCTGCGATATGCTACCCAGTGCCTCATTTATGTTAATTCTGAGTGTGTTCCCGTGTACTATCGTCAGTTTTGGACCTGTCCGTGTACTATACGAAGTTTCCTAGCTGTCAGAACCCGCCTACCAGTCAAGCTGAATGATTTTTGGCATAGTGGCATTGCTCATTTGTAGCAAAGAGATCGTTACCACGTCTTTGATACTGGTATGATCTAGAGCAGGTCCAGTGCACCAGACGTTATTTATTCCACCCTGTAAGCCCCCATGCTGGCCTCAGCCCTGATTATTACATCAAGGAGAGGGAGGCTTAGTAGTGTTTCTATGACTGTTATTGGAGTGCTTCTCTTGGCACCTATCATGCGTAAGCAGATTAGTCTCTGGAGTTTGGGGAGCTCCAGAGTGGCCCGTCTTTGGATGGATTTTATCTACCATATAACGAAGCAATAGATTATCATGGATCTTACCACCGCAATGTACAGCTAGTGCACAATGTGTGCGTTGCCATTCTTCTCGCCAGAACCAGATTTCCTTGCGCAATGCACGAATAAAGGTATTTTCATCAATTTTCGACCGTACTCGAATTATTGAATATGGGCGATATAGCAATTTCTTGATAACTAATGAGACAGTGATAGTGATCTATATCTCCCAGTGAGACGTGAGATGGAGACTGGCTCGTAATTGCTTACTTCTCATACGGACATTCGAATTCGGCATCGACATGCATATTAAATACCCATATACACTAAAGACATATCTCAAATAAATTCATTAATTAAAAAACTCTGGGTTTTTTGAAAAATCAATCAGACACGTCACTTTTTTTTTGGTACGATTTTTTGGTATAATTTATTAAAGCGTACAGAGTGACTCAACACAAGCTATCCTACAATCAACTTTGATTTTTTAATAGTGGCTCCCAATTTTTTGTACATTTTTAGACTTCCTGCAAAATTTTGAATATTTTTTTCTATATCATGTCCTATGCCTAAATGTAAGTTTTTTCGATTTATCATCAATTAAAGCTCGAAATAAAATACAATAATTATTAGCCAGCTTAACTTATTTAATAGCCTGTTCCTTTGTCACATTTAGTCAAATTGTCACTTTTAGTGTAGTTAATGTTAACTGAAAATAAAACATACTGAGGTACAGAGGATCGAAATTTTTATGATGAAGGAAAAGTGTATCAGTTATTTCAAGAAAAATATTCTAGTCTTCAGCCAATTTTACAATCTACAGTGAGGACTGAGCAGAAATTTCGTCACCTTGGTTATGTTCAAGATGCCTCAAGAAGCGGTGGTCGACCAGCAACTAATAGTGACAAAAAACTAGACGTATTAAAAAGTGTCCAAGAAAATCGCCATATTAACTGTAAGGAGATAGCTACAAAATTTGCATTGCATACAGTCCCACCCTTTCAAAATTCAAGTTGATGAAGAACTTTACGAAGATGATTTCGAAAAGTGTCTTCGATTGTGTGAACTGTTACAAGAAATGTGTTTTCGGGATCCTATTTTTATTAAAAGCATTGTTTTTTCCAACGAATCCACATTTCGCTTAAATGGTGATGTTAACACAAAAATATCGGTGTTGGTTTAAGATAAAAGTAAATTGGAGGAGAGGGCACACTATCGACAAAACTCTATGTGTGGGCTAGAATCGTTATATAGCCGATTTTTTTTTGATGAAAATTTAACGAATAAAAGATATTTAAGTTTCTACAGGATTTTATTCCTGCTCTTTCGACCCTGTTTCCAGGATGAGAATCCAGATTTACACCATCAAAATATCTGGATTTAACAAGACATGCCTCACCAAATTACGCAGCTGAAACTCGCGAATTTCTAAACGATGTTTTCGCAAACAGATGGATTGAATAGCCGTCGAGGTCTTCTTAAACCCTCTTGACTACTTTTTGTGGGTTTAGCTTAAAAATGAAATTTTCCAAACTAATCCGAATAACATTTAAGGGTGTAAATTATAAATTTAAAATTATTTTTAAAAAATTCAATATTGCGGATCCAATATGGCTGATAAAAAATTTAACAACTCTCGATTTTGTTTCAAATTGATCCCCCCTGGGATTCTGATTGTGAAAATTACGAATTAAAAATTATTTTTAAGAGATTCAATATGGCAGATTCAATATGACAGAATAAAGATTTAACATCTCACGATTTTGTTCCAAATTGGTACTGGGAGTTTCTGAGAATGTAAATAACGAATCTAAAATTATTTTTAAAAAATTCAATATGGCAGATGCAATGTGACGGTCAGAATTTTTTTTCAGATTATGTCTAAAATTGGTAGTGAGGGGTTTTCGAGAGTGTAGATTAGATTACAAGTTTAAAATTATTTTTTTATATTTAATATGGCGAATCCAATATGGTGGCCTACAAATTGAACTTTATTCACATTTTTTCAAAATTGGTAATAGGAGGTTTTTAGAATCATAAGCTACGAATCTGGAGTTAATTTTTTACCATTTAATGTGGAAGATAAAATAAGGGAGATCAAAATTTTTACATTTTTTCGATTTTGTCCAAATTGATATTGGGGGTTCTTTGAGCATGTGTTACGAATCTAAAATTAATTTCTTAAAATTTAAAATAGCGTATTTATTAAAGCAGACTAAATATTTGTTTGGCATAACTTCATTCAAAACTGGTATTTGGAAAATTGTCAGAGTAAGAAGTTTTAATGTGGAATTTAGTAAGGTCTACAACTTTGGATTAGATAGGTACTTTTTTGCGACCTTAGAAATTCAACTTAAATCAGTCCTAAGAATCGAAAATTAAATTTTTATAAAAAAAAATAACAGACTTCTAAAAAAGTGCTAAATAGCGAAAAATAATAAAAAATTTTATATGGAATTGAAATTTTTACTAAATGAAACAAATAACTACTAACAGGAAATACATACAATCTAGGGTAAGGAAACAATTACAAATAAAGTATTTCACAATATTTTGATTTGAATCACATTTTGTCAGGTATTAATTTGGCGCTGATTTCAAAATTTTCAATTTTATATTAACTTTATTTTCCGCTTTTTATCGCGTTTTTGGAAGTCGGTTCAATTTTTTTATAAAAATTTTATATATCTACCTTATACTTCTCCCATGTGATGAGTTGATGTTTTATCCTTTATTACTAGTAAAAGGATAGAAATCGTTACCATAAACTAACCAAACGTAAATAACATCGTCAAGAACGAAGTAAAATAACCAATAACGAAAATAATAACCTACATCCACCGACACCGATATTGGTATCAGTGGGCTAAGGTTGTGCTCAAGATGTACATATTATTTCACTTTTCCGATGACTGAGTCACGATGATCCATATATCGGTTAACCTTAGATTGAACCGAATCTTATTGTTTATAATACAGTCTGTCGTATTGCTTCATGTTCGTATAGTATTTTATGTTTAGAGGGTGAAGTTATATTCATATATTAGAGTGAATAATTTTGTTTCAAAATGGTATGAAGAACTTCCGTGTGTTTGCTGTAACCGCACATCGATACTTGGAGAAAATATGGCTCTTCTAAATTACCTAATATTCCTTAAGGAAAGCATTTGAATATTTATTGTCGAAAATATTATATAATTGTCTAAACTGAAAAGACTTTATTGTTGTTTTACTTTTTATCAGTGTAACAACGATATTACAGTAAATTTTTAAAATCAAGTAGTAGTAGATGTCATAATTTTAACGATCTGTCAAAAAAAAATTTCATTTAAGTTAGAAAGTTACTCTAAGATTTTATTTCCTTGATCACCTCGATTTCCTTGGCTAAACCCCTTTGACTTTTTTTATGGGTTTATCACCAGAATTATTTAAACAACTCCTGTGCAAATTAGAAAAGACCTATTAGAAAGAATTACGTGTTATGACGCTACAATAAGGAATAATTCCTACATACAGGGTGTCCGATAAGTACCTCCTAATTTCTCGGGAGCATACAGGGGAGGTCAAAATAACCTTACTATCATATTAAAAAATTTCTAAAGTGCCCATTACCGGAAAAACAGAGCTCTAAAGGGGTACCCAGCGATTTTCCTTATCGGCTATAAATTTTAAACCAACTTGTATAATTTAATGCAATTTTAATAATTTATAGAGTCCATACAGACTAATTAAATCATACTATAGTAGATGTTTTAGATCATCAGAGAAAATAGGATCGGACTTGCAGCCACAGTCGTTGGGCCTAAAATTGGATAGGTGTCATTTTACAGAGCTGAAAACTGATATTTTCATTCCTCTTTAAAAAAAGGTAATTCTAATTTATTTTGATAAAACTGTTGGTTTTCGAGATAAATCGGTTTTTATGCAAAACACTCAAAAGTTACTAATGCTAAACACAAACAGGTAAAAATAAAATACGCAGGGTGTGCTGATGGGCTTTAATTTATGGGGAAGCGCTGTCTAACTCTTCGAAGGCAAGAAGATGCTGAAATATTTCCAACTCAGGCATTGTCAAGTCCAAAAACCTTTCAAAGGGTTGATCGGAGCTCAATTAATTTAAGAAAATGTATTGAATTCCAAAAACCATTCAAAGGGTTGATCGAAGCCTAAAGGAAACAGGTAAAGGGTGATTTAAAAATAATAATTAGAGTTAACGAATTAATTTTTTACATGTTTTATTCAGGATCATTTTTGCCGCGACGTGGCGGTGAGGGCCTTCCTAGGAGAGCAGGAGACCCTCACATAGAAAAACAAATTTTGCAAGATATTGCTGACAACCCTTCAAACAGCATAAGAAAGTTCGCGACAAACAACAATGTTACAAAATGGATTGTACATGAAACTAACAGAACAGTCACTTCACCCGTACCACGTTGAAAAAGTACACGCTATGTCTGCGGATGATTATATTGCAAGACTTCAATAGTTTAACTGGTTAAAACAGCTACATAACCTAAATCTAAACGTTTCTAAGCTTGCGTTGATTACGGATAAGGCCAGTTTTACTAGAGATGGCATAATAAACTCAAACAATTTACATTTTTGGGCTGATGAAAACCCGCAGGTTATAATTCAAAACAAACACCAACAAATGTTTATTGTAAATGTATGGGCTAGCACCATCAGAAATAACCTTATAGGTCCATTTGCTTTGGAAGGAAAACTCAGTGGTGAGATATATTTACAATTTTTTTAGCAATAGTTAAATATTTTATTGAAGTACGTACTTCTTGATAGAAAAATGTAAATGTGGTACATGCATGATGGTGCTTCACCTCATTTTAACCGTGTAGTAGGTCAACACTTACGTCAACGTTTTTGACCCTCGATGGAGAGATCGAAATAAGCCTGTTTTATGGTCACCAAGATCTCCAGATCTAAAGCCTTTGGACTTTTACTTCTAGGGACATCTATAACACTTAGTTTATTCAAGATCAGTAAATACTAGAGAAAAACTACTAGCGAGAATACCGCAGCATTCTAACAAAGTCCGTAATAATACCGGAATATTATTTACAGTGGAGCCCATATTGAACATTTGCCAAAATAACATTTAAAAGTTTTCACTATTTTTGCATTTTAATAATGTAACGAACTTTATAGTGTTTTACATTTCATAATATTAGTTTGTGTTTGTAGTTTGTAGGGTTTTAGGTTTATTTTCAATGAATTTATAATTTATTTAATTAATTTTACCTTTGTTAATATCCTTAGGAGACGTCTATGAAAGAAAGTCTGGAACTCGTTAGATAATTCTATTTCCTTATTTTTAACGAAACGCCTATTATAGAAGGTCTAGAAATGGCCCTATATGGCCAAAAATTTCTTCTGCGAACAGGCCACGCATCACTAAAATGGCTTTTACAATTTAAAAATCCTGAAGGTCAAATAACACGATGGTTACAACGTTTGCAGGAGCACGATTTTAAAATCGAACATAGAAAAGGCTTGAACCATAAAAATGCAGGCGCTTTGAAAAGGAGACAATGTCCAGAAGAATGTAAGCACTGTAACAGACACGAAGAGCGTGAAAATCCTGACAATTTCCATTGCCTAAAGACACAACTACAATGCTTTTTGGATTAGAGTCCCAAATCATCTCCAGTGAACAACAACACTTTTTGAGAAATCTCATCAAAATCTCAAAAAGTGAAAGGTTACTGAGCCTTATGGGATTCCATGATTATGCAAGATGGTATTTTAAAAAGAGTTTGGGAGAGCTCTGATGGCAAATACTACAAATACCAGACTATATTACTCACCAAAAGGGTTCCAGAAGTACTGCAAGCTCTACATAATGGTGTAGGTGGCGGATACTTAAGGGTTATGAAAACTCTTGAAAAAGTTCGAGAGAGATTCTATTTGCTGGGGAGCTGCGCAGATGTAAAAGATTGGTGCAAAACATGTGCCGACTGGCCAGTAATGGACCAAGGACCCGTAGCCATGATAAAATGAAGCAGTATAATGTAGGAGTACCTTTTGAAAGAATTGCAAGGACCATTTCCTATCAATAAATCCGGGAATCGCTATAGTTTGGTAGCTATGGATTTTAGTCAGCAAATGACCAAAAGTATATGCGATACCAAATCAAGAAGCCACCACCGTTGCTGAAATATTGTTTGAACAGTGCATTTGTAGATATGGGGTGCCAGGAGAGATACACTCTGATCAAGGCAGAAACTTTGAAACTGACGTTTTTACGAACCTTTGCAAGCTTCTGAAAATCCACAAGGCTAGAACAATACCCCTACATCCACAGTCAGATGGAATAGTTGAGAGATTTAACAGAACGCTGGAGAATTACATCAGAATACAAGTAAATGAACAACAAAATAACTCGGATAAATGCATTCACCCATTTTTACTAGCCTATGGTTCAGCCATTCACGAAACCACTGGAAAAATATCTGCTAGCATAATTTTTGGAAAAAAATTACGTCTTCCGGTCGATTTGCTTACTGGACGTCCACCCGGTTCTGAAGCAACTTCAGAAGACCACAGCAACCAACTCAGTAAGCAGCTTATTATTCCTTTTTCTTACACCTTGTAATATGGAAATCATTCTAGAAAATTAGGGAATCTTCCGGTATCGACCACAAGGATATATGAAGGGTCTAGATCGGCTTTCGTGGAGAGTATAATTTGAGAGCTTGTCGATGCAACTTGAATTAGTTTGACAAGTATCACAACTGAGGTTGACAATAAAAAGCTTTTGAAATAATAGAGTGTGTGTTCAAAAATCGACCGTCCGGAACAATAACATTATAAATTAATTGAACCCCGATAAACCTTAAACTATCGTACAAACTTATATTAGCTGTATGATATTGTAGAACGCACGAACAGCATAAGTTCAAAGGGCTATATCTCTAAAACATGAGTTTGTAGGACTTAGAGACCATTTAGAATTTTCATCTCTTTATCAAGGACTACCAGAATCCTAAGTTTCAGAGAATTTGATCTAGAGCCATTTTTCTCTCTCTCTCTCGCAAGTCTCTTTTTGTTGTTTATATTTCAACTGTCATTACAAAAAAAGCAATAAGTTTTGACGGATTTTATTTATATTGGTAATGCAAGTAACTGTATTAATATAAATCAATCATTCTACATTATCGCTGAACGATTGTTAGTAAAAAAACCTTAAGATATGGAAAGCCTTTTATTTGAAATCCATGCCACACCCCACACCTGACACATTCTTAGAGTCGTCGGCTTTTTGACCCCCTGGAGACTTGCATTAAGCCAGTGATGTATGGCGTCTCCCATTTGCATGCTATGCCAACGGCCTTTGTCGCGGTTTTTATTTTTATTTTCTGGCTTACGTTAGAGCTCTGACATTGCGACAGAGTTTTGCTTATTTCCTGCCATTTGTTGCCATGACATTAACTTGATATATAGATATGTTTAATAGCACATAAACTTAAAAGCTAAAAAAATATACAACTCACTTCGGATGATTTTATTCGTATGTAAATTTGAATAATAAATAATTTCTATTAAAAAATAAGTAACAACTTTATAAATGTCATTTTCATCTTTTTTTCAGTATAAGGAATTTTCAAATTCTATTAAAAATACTCTTTCGAAATATACATTAGAGGGTGCCGTGTAACAAATGAGAGGACTTTTTTTCTTATAATTGTTGCAATGGGAGAAGCAGTCATTTTGTGAGATTTCGCTCTAGTTTTCTCCCCATAAGCGTTTCGACTACCAAATAGTGTTCATCATTAGAGTTGTATCAAACAAATAGAAAAATTTTAATTAAACTACATAATATGTTTTCATAAAAATTTCAGATAAGATTCAATGATCTGGCGGTAAAACAAATATTTTACTCTTTCACAGAAATCAGAAACGGACTGGCTTTAACAAATGATTTGTTTACAACTTTGGGCAGATATGTTCAGACAGTAACAGATATAAAACTATTTTTAAATACTCTGACTATGTTACGTCAAAGAAGGTACTCTTCATTTAAATTGATAGAGTGAACGGTTTTTAAAGTAAATCAATTTTTAAAATAATAATTACGAATTATTTCACGTATTTCACTTATTGAAAGCGCTTTGCAGTTTCGATAGCAAAAAGAAAATTTTATTTGAAAGCATTCCAGCTCGGACTTTGCCAAATCTAAAATATTTTAAAAGAGTTTAGTTATCTTGCACACGAATCCATTTTAAAATTTACTTCGCATTGAAGAAAAATATTTGGATCATCTAAAATAATATTTTTAGTTTCTAAGTTAGAACCTAAAAAATAAATATTTAGGTACACCTCTTATAGAAAAATAACCACTATACATTTCTGTACACTTTCTTTTAACACATGTCTAATATAATATGGTACTCGTCTCCTAATGCATTTTCATGTTTTCTTAATTTATTAAATTTTTATACGGTAAATTCATTTTTTCTACAGGCATAACTTCTTGTAAAGAATGATCTTTTTGTAAAATCGATAATATATAGATATATATATATGTTTATGCGGCTTTCACGGATTCCCCCGTGTGAGATGCAATAGCAGTGGATATATCCACATTACGCTGTTGTAGTGCTGAAATCACATTCGGCAAACGTACAACTATATGCATCTCCGTATGTAAATGAAGTAAAATGCGAAACAGTAAATGCAAACTTCCCTCCATCATATCCTTTCTGTGTCAGAGGTTGCACAGTTAGAGTAAATTGTTATAAAACCCAATTTATCGTATTTCACCACCATCGAGATGGTGGTCTACCTATACCACCATATCGAGAAGAAAGTCAAAACTCCCAAACCCTTCCCGCCACAGTGATACGGCAGAGGTACATGTTTCGTCTCTTCTAGACTCATCAGGGTACCGACATGCACCTAGCTGTGCAAAGGACAGATCGGAAGGAAGCATGCAAATACTGAACGCGGCTTCGCCGACCTCCCGCTGTTTCTCAGTTTACTTCATTTACATACGGAGTTGCATATAGTTGTACGTTTGCTGAATGTGATTTCAGCACTACAACAGCACAATGTGGATATATCTACTGCTATTGCATCTCACATGGGGGAATCCGTGAAAGCCGCATGAACATATAAACGTCATGCGGCGGGAGGTCGGCGAAGCCGCGTTCAGTATTTGCATGCTTCCTTCCGATCTGTCCTTTGCACAGCCAGGTGCATGTCGGTATCAGTATCACTGTGGCGGGGAGGGTGAGTTTTGACTTTCATCTCAGTATGGTGGTACAGGTAGGCCACCATCTCGATGGTGGTGAAATACGATAAATTGGGTTTTGTAACAATTTATTCTAACTGTGCAACCTCTGACACAGAAAGGATATGATGGAAGGAAGTTTGCATTTACTGTTTCGCATTTTACTTCATATATATATATATATATATATATATATATATATATATATATATATATATATATATATATATATATATATATAAACGACTTTCACGGATAGCAGTGGTTATATCCACATTATGCTGTTGTAGTGCTGATATCACATTCCGCAAACGTACAACTATATACAATTCCATGTGTAAATGAAGTAAAATGCGAACAGTAAATGCAAACTTCGCTCCATCATATCCTTTCCGCGTTAGAGGTTGCACAGTTTGAATAAATTGCTACAAAACACAATTTATCCTATTTCTCCACCATCTAGATGATGGCCTACCTGTACCACCATATCGAGAAGAAAGCCAAAACTTACCCTCCCTACTCCAGTGATACGGCAGAAGTGTATGTATATGTCTTTTATTAGACTCATCAAGGTACTAACATGCACCTGTTTGTGAAAAGGACAGATCGGAAGGAAGTATGCGACATTGAACGCGGCTTCGCCGACCTCCCGCCAGATGGCGTACATATGTGTATGCAGCTTTCACGGATTCCTCCTTGTGAGATACAATAGGAGTGGTTATATCGACATTAGGCTGTTGTAGTGTTGAAATCACATTCAGTAAACGTACAACTATATGCAACTCCGTGTGTAAATGTGATGTCAGCACTACAACAGCATAATGCCCGGTGTAGCAAACAAGACTCTTCCTATCTTGTGAAAATATAAGCGTAAGTTGTTAATCCTATTGCTTACCAATATCCATTAATCCTCTAGCCCCGTGTTGTCTTGGTGGCGTTGTTCTCTCAGTAGCACTACAAAGCTCATGTTTGTGTTTCTCTGTTCTCTCTTTCCTCTGTAGACTACATGTTCGTCCTTTGCAATTTCACAATTCTAAAAGTTCAGATTTTTGCACCATAGAAATTGAAGAAAACGACACTCGGAGTAAGAGTGATGATGCACCTAATCTTCCTTCTACCTGAAGAACTCTCCTTAAATGGAACCATTATACCGGCACGGCGCTTAGACCTAGGTATCGTATCATATAGTTCATAATTTGTAAATATGTGGTGTTTCCGAAGTAATCTCCCGATTCTATTTATTTACCTTTGATAAATGGTGATCTGCCTGTTGTCAATAAATGGTTTTATTTCCTGAGTGTTTTTGTTGCAATTATTGTGTGTTGTTTGTAGCAACTTTGTCTGAGAGCTTTTTCTGTACATTATAGTCATTTTTTTTTGCCTTTGTTATCAGTTAAGCGAAATAATCTTCAGATTACAGTGTGAACTACGTCCTCTATTTGTGAAGGGTCCGCACATCTAAGTTGGTTTTCGATATATTGTATGTTGCAGGTAACCACTCATTTTGTCTTTGTTAGTAGGATGTCTAAGAACAGTAGCTAACTGTTTTCTTCAAGTTTCAAATTAAACTGTATCTTCGGATGTACAGAGATAAGAAAATTAAGAAAGTAGTTTATCTGCTATTTATCTACACATCTGGCGTTTTACAAAAAAAAATTCAGGAGATATTTTTTCTAAAATTAAAAGTTGACGAAATAATTTAAAAATTATCTTTGTCAATTTTTAATCTTTTTTCTAATACTACATAGAGTATAAAAAAATTGATAATTCTGTCAACGTTTCTCAAATCTTCTTCTTCGTCTTCTTCTACCTTCTATAATAGGTCCCTGACCTGTTCTTTCTTCGATTTTCCTCATTCTGGACTTAAATTATCGCTCCACCTTTTCCGTGGTCGACCTTTACTGCGTGTACCACTAGGCGATTTATCTCGTGCGATCCTTACCAGTCTATCCTCTGTCATTCGGCTTATGTGTTTGTTCCATTGTGTCTTACGTTGTAGGACCCACTCATTAATGCAGTCTGTGTTGCATGATTGCCAGATGTTATTGCTTCTTTCTCTGTCTAGTAGCGTTTTTCCTGTTATTCGTCGAAGTATTCTCATTTCTGTAGTCTCCAATAGTTGTTTCGTTTTTGTCGTCTCTGGCCGTGTTTCTGAGGTATATGTCATAATAGGTCTAATTGTGGTTTTGTAGATCCGAACCTTTGTTTCTTGTTGTGTGTTTGTTTCGCCAGATCACGTCGTTGAGGCAACCCGCCACTTTGTTTCCTTTGGCCACCTGCCCTCTTACTTCATCTTCGATGTTGCCATAACTAGTTATGTCGATTCCTATATATTTAAAACTCATTTCTTGTTGTATTATTCGACCGTCTAGTTCTAGTTTGCATTGGAGGGGTTCTTTTGAGGTTGTCATACATTTAGTTTTTTCGGCTGAGATAATCATATTATATTTTCTTCCCGTAAAATTAAAGGTATTTAACAATCTCGGAAGGTCGTCTTCATTTTCGGCACATATCACAGCGTCATCAGCGTAACAGAGAATTTTTATTTCTGTATCACCCATTTTATATCCTCTACCAAGTCGCACCTCCTTTATTATTTCGTCCATTATCATGTTAAACAACAATGGACTAAGCGAGTCTCCCTGTCTAATACCGCTGTTGACTGGTATGGGTGTTGATAATTTACCGTTAGTGCGAATCTGAACTTTATTGTTTGCGTATATGTTTTCGATGGTCTGAATTATATTGATAGGAATATTTCTCTTATATAACAGGTGGATTACGTCACCTAGCTTTATGCGATCGAATGCTTTTGTTAGATCTATAAAGCATAAAAATGTTGGTTTATTGTATTCTAGAGATTTTTCGACTATCTGTCGTAGAATAAATACTGCATCCACGCAAGACCTTCCTGATCTAAATCCCTGCTGTTCGTCTTCCAGTGTTGTAACCAAATTAATTTTATTTTTGATTACTTTCGTAACGAGTTTCAGAGTTGTGTCCAGTAGATTAATACCCCTGTAGTTCCCTGGTTCTTGTTTGTCACCTTTCTTAAACATAAGCATTATTGTGCTGGTTCTCCACCTATCTGGTACTTTGCATTGTGTCAGGATTTTTCGAATGAGGCTTGTGAGTTCCTGTGTTAGTCGCTGTCCTCCGTATTTCAACAATTCGTTATGAATTCCGTCTTTTCCAGGAGACTTTCTATTTTTCAAGGATTTTATAGCTTTCTCTACTTCTTGAATGGTGACTTCCACATTATTCCTTATTGCTGGTATGTTGTTTTTTCCAATGTTAGCATCTCCCTCAAATAATTTTGTTAGGTAGTCTATCCATTTCTCCTCTGATATTTTGTTTGTTTCGGAGAGTTCAAATATTTCTTTGCGCTGTTGTCTTATCAGTCGCCACATTTGTTTTTGTACACTATAGAAGTCTCCTTCCATTCTTTTAGAGAACTGCTCCCAATGTTCACTTTTTAGTTGCCTGACTAGTAGATTAGTTTCGTTACGAATTAGTTTGTACCTATTGTATGCTTCCGGCGTTTTTGACGTTCGATATGCTAAATATGCTTTTCTTTTTTCGTTACACTTATCTTTAACTTCTTTACGGAACCATGGAGTTTTATTAGGATTTTTGTTGTTGATTGTGATTGTATGTGTGCCCAATGACTCATTTGAAGCATCTTCTATGTTTCCTTTAATTTTTTCCCAGCTATGATTTATATCTTCCTCTTCATTTATTGGTTTTCTTTAAATTTTTTCTATCAATCTTTTTTGATATAATTCTTTCGTTGGCGTATGCCACAGAGAGTCTATGTTCTTTTTTTGTATCCTAACCTTTTCCAGCTGCTTTTTCTTTTATGGAATCTTTATTCGAATTTTTGATAGAACTAATTTGTGATCGTTTCCTGCATTAACAGAGTTCAATGTTCTAATATCCAATATCTGGGTGGGATGTATAACTCGGTTACTAGCTATAAAGTGAATCATAGATTTGTGTCCTCTTGTATTTTCAAAAGTGTATTTATATTTATCTTTGTGTTGAAAGAAAGTATTGTTTATCCTTAATTCGTTGTAGGCACAGAAATTTACCATTAGTTCTCCGTTGGTGTTGTGATACTGTTCGTTGAAGCGTTGTTTAATTCCGGGGATTATTTGGTTTCCTATACGGGCATTAAAGTCTCCCAATAAAATAATAGCTTCCTCACCAGGTATTGAGTCTAAGGTGGTTTGCAAGTTCTCGTAGAATGGTTCTACCTCGTGTTTTGGTTTTCCGTCTTCTGGGCTGGACAAGATGTTTAGTTTTTTATGTTCCATTAGTAGTTTTATACAGACTATCCTTTCTGATATATATTGGCAACTTTCTATGTTATTTTTATATATCTTGTGGATTAGTATGCCTACTTCCGCCTTGGCTCGTTGTTCTTTATTTACTCCACTATATATTAGTATATAGTTTCCGTATTCTTTTTGACCTTTGCCTTTCCTTTTTGTTTCTTGGAGACCACAAATTTAAATCTTGTGTGTTGAAAGATGTTATGTTCCAGGTAGCTACTCTTAGTATTTATTTGTTTTTCCATCTCTTTGTCCTTTTCCTTGCGTGGGTCGTCATTGTTGAGTCAGTTCATATCCGAGGCTTTTTATCGGTGCTTTGAGCTGGTTACTGTTTTACAGAGGGTATGCTGCTAACCTGACCCTCCAACCCTCCTCTTTTTTCCGAGCTTGGGACCGGCAATAGTACTACTGAACTACTCAATCCACCCAGCAACACTGAAGGCAGAGTGGTATCTCAAATGTACCCTAAAAAAGGCAACTAATTTAATCGATCTCATATTGATTACCCCATCTGAAGATTGCAAAACCCAATAAGAAAAAATTGATTTGCTTTTTTTTTCTATAAAACGAATTCATTAAAATTTTCGTAAAATATTTAGTCTTGGAGTTACCAATATCTACTTAATTTTTGTCAATGCAGATCTGTATTTTACATTGTATTTAAAAAAAACGTTTTGTTTTTTTTTTATTTTTTAACAAATATAAGTGATATACATGTTTCTTCTATTGTAGTATTAAATCAGACGTATTACAAATAGTTAAAAAAATATATTTTTTTATCGAAAGCTGACTATCGCGTAAGAACAATTTTGCTTACTAAAGTTTTATCATCAGACACTTTTCTAATATTAAAGTAACTGACAATTAACCTTGTTTTATTTTTATTTCTTTGAAACGAAAAAAAAACGAGCCATAAATAAAACCAGGCAAATTCCTTAATCTTAAGAATTTTAAAATTAGTATAAAATTAATGGTTTAACTATTACAGAACCTTTGGCATTAATTGGCCATCTCTGTTTGGCTTATAATTTTCTTGTTACTTGTATCATATACATATCACCAAAGAGATAAAATATGAAATTAAGACTTAAAACCAATAAAAAGTATAAATGCTGTAAAAAATTTCAAGCCATTTTTTGTAGTCGGCTGATTAAATTTTTGAAATTATTTTGAATGATTTACAAGTTGGCATTTTAAAAGTTATTTTGAAAATAATAGATATGCGAGTTTTTAAATATTTAATAATTATTAAAACAGAAAATGATAACTCACTTTAATTAATATACTTATCTGCATACATTAATTTTTAAACTTAATATAACTTTAACCTGAGCCATAAACTGTATTTCTAGAGTGCAGACCTGTTAAGTTTTACGTGCCTAATAAAGACATATATTTAATTCTCGTGTCTGTTTCGAAAGGGGATGCACTGGCACCGAAGATGGAATGCGATGTGAAGTATCCTAGCAACCGATGGCATGGTCACTTCCTTATTACAGCAAAAATTAATTACTGGAAAATTGTAGAGGAACTGTATTGCTGGAGGATGTGAAAATTGTTACAGTTCAATAAATACGTTTACCATTGATTTATGAAATTTCATTAGCTCCATTGAAAGAAAAATTTAAAAAAGGAAAATGCTTTTCAAAATTATTATATAAGTTGCATAAAAAATCCATTAAGTTGTTCAATTATCAATAATTATCTTATCCTATGATAGTTAGTATATTATCCCATTCACATTTATCTAAACTAGAGATTGTGGTTGAACAGACTTGTAAAAGACAATACGATTTATATGTTTGTGATTTCAGTTTTAGAAAATTTTTAAAGAAGAAATTGCATGTTTTGGTTCTTCACCTAGTGAAAACTAAAAACTATGCAAAACATCCAACTTTCATTAAATAAATAAATCCCATATTTTAGAATGTCATTTTTAGGTAGTCCCATAAAACTCACTTGATCCTTTTTGTTAACTACAAGCATAAGGCGGAATTAATTTTTCATTTTAAAGCTATTTGAATTGGAAAATTTAAAACAATAAATATTATGATATACTACGTAAACTGGAATATATAAAATTTCTAAAAAGCTCTTTAAAAATGTTTAGCCCATTCCTGCATATCGTAAAATAAGAGCCAAAAAATAATATTATTTTTTCCTTTTGAATATTCTGTTTCCATTCGTATTCAAAGTAACAGCGTATTCCTAGAAAATGGGTTATACCTCAATCGATTATATCCTTTAAAGCGAATGCATATCATCCTTCAGAAAAGTGATTTTATAACAAAAAACCCCGAGTATTTCTATCTATCCATCGCTTCGGTTTTGAAAGTCTTATTGTCTATTTGAAATTCACCCTTCTTTCCGCATAACGAGGGAGGATGTTTAAATTAAATCGCAGTGTTGTCGAATTTGAAAAATTCTCAGATTAATCAGAAAATACAAACGCTACAATTCGACATTCTTAAACAGAATCTAGAACTTGAACATATATATCAATTCAAATTATTGTTAAATAGGTTAAAATTAAAAGAAATTATTGAATAAGTGCAACCTAAAAGGCTTTCTACTATTTACTATACAAATTTTTTTAATATTTCAGGTTTCACTACTTTGTGAGACATTTTCCTCTATTTTTTAAAAAACACTTTAGAATTTTTCTTTAAAACATGAAAATTTGATTGTGTAATTTCTTTATATTTTTCAATTTTTCCTACAATTTTTAACAAAGAAATTTCACTCATATGTTAGATAAATAATACAAACACTGCCCAAAATAGTAATCAACTTAATTTTTGGCGGACAACAACAATCTTCCATATCTTAAATAAATTTAGTTTTATTCATCCAATCATTATTAGCAATGCCGTAAACACTTTCCATTGCTATTTAAAGCACAGATTATTTTATTTTTCAGATATCACATTTAGTTGTCCCTTTAAAATTTTAAAGTCTAATTTTTGCAAGCTTATTTGCCTCGCGACGCAGTATTACAAGGAGAAAAATTGTAAAAAATAGGAAAATTGCCGTAGTTATACTGATAATAATTATAAAATTAAAAATACATAATTCCCAACTGACAAAAAGTAAAAAAAAAAGCCTAAATAGTTGTTAGTACTTCTTTATTTTTTGTAAAAAATACTGTATTTCTGTCAACTAAGAGAGAAAAAGACTAATTCTATTCTAGTATAACCAATTAGTTATTTTTCTTTTTCTTTTGTATACAGGTTCGAAACAATTTGATATCTATGACTAATATTTTTACAATAAGTGGCAATTAAATACAGATTAATGATTTGTTAAATCTTCTTAACTTGGACTATTACATAACTTTTTTGTTCTTATTATTTCTTACAATATTCTAATGCTTACTTTATAATGAAATTTAAAAAGAATCATATTTTCTTTAGTTTCCGACGCACAGTAACAAGCATAGGAAGTTCCTTATTCTATTTTTAAGCAAAGATATTTTATATATAATATTTTCACATACAAAACATAAAATAAAAATAAAAAACGACACAACCAAACGAAAACGATAAAGTTTGGTTCAATCTAACAGAAATACGTACAGAAAAATTTGACGCGAACATCTGGTTAAGATAAAATAATCTGTGGCGGTATTATTGCTAGCAGTTTCTCCCAGTGTAATAGCAGGTCGACAAGCAGGCCTTTTGTCGTACCATTATGATGAAATAATCTGTGTTCAAACATCTTTCACGCGATATAACATTTCAAACTAATTGAAGTTCAGTCAGAAAGAAAAAAAAATTGTTTTACACAATCTAATTTCAGGAGAGCCTTTTTGGTACTAATTCAAAGAACACCAAGTAATATTTTAAAGACTTCATTTTGTCTATACAAATTTTTGAAATTTATTTGATAATATTAGAAATAACTTTATTCGTATATGGTGTAATTAAAATTCTTTATTTATTAGCTGTTAAATAAATATAAAAAGACACAATTTTGCCCTTGAATACATGAAATTCTGTCGAAAAAACTGGCAACGCTATTAGGGTGGATTGGATAGGGGTAAGCCCGTTATGAGTGTTGCCAACGAATGATTGAAAATGGAATACGAAAATTGGAAAAGTTTTTGTTTTAACTTTACTTTATGGCATATAAAAGGTTTTTAAATACATATTTTAAATATTAATCAAAAGTTATTTTCCACTCCAAGAAATATCAAAACAAGGGAGCTGTTTCTATTTATATACTATTTATTTATTTATTTACACTGTTACCAACGTCATTTTAAGAACTCGTGTAATTTCATGTAATAAAAGTCGTCCTATATTAAATAAAAACAGGGTTTTAAAGATCTATTACCTTTTACCTTAAGTAAATAACAGCTAAGGATGCACTTAAAATGCAATAATTAACGTTTTATCTTTTCTGGGAAAACAATAAAATTTTCACATGCGAAATCAATTTTTGAAATCTACGATAAATTTTGAGATATAATTTATCTAACATTTTCCAGATATTTTCAAAAGAATAACATTTTACCTTAAGTAGATATTTTGTTTTAAAAAACAATGATGTGAGCTACGGAGGCAATTGAAATGCATAATAAAGATTTTATTTTTTACTTGGTAACAATGAAATTATGCAAACAAAATCAATAGTTGAAATCTACAGTAAATTTTTGATATAAGAATTACATTTTTAACCGATTTCTAAACGACGGAGGTTCTCAATTCCACCGCCATGTGTTTTTTTTATATATATACATCGATTACTCCGAAACGGCGGCACCGATTTGAATGATTTTTTTACGTTATATTTAGGAAGTTGCTGCGGTGATCCCATATTATTTTGGACAAAATTTATGCAGTAAAGTCCAAGATGGCGCCGATAATATGGCGAACAAAAAAAATAATTTTGGCCGATTTTGTCCAAAATTGGTAAGGGGTAGTTTTTGGAATTGCATATAATGGATTTGAAATTATTTGAAAAACATTTAATATGGCGGACAAAAATAATTAGTTTTGTCCGATTTTCTTCAAAATTGGTATGGAGGAATTTTCGGGGTCACACATAACAAATCTTAAATTATTTTAAAATATATAAATTAATAAGGCCGATCCAATAAGGCTGATTGAACATTTTACATATCTCGCTTTTGTCCAAAATCGGTATAGTGGGATTTTTAGACATGCTAATTATGAATTTATTTTTGAAAAATTCAGTATAGCATCTTAAAAATTTTACATCTCGCGATTTTCTCCAAAATTGGGATGGGCCCGTTCTTGAGCGTGTAAATTACGAATTTAAAATTATTCTTAAAAGATTCAATATGGCGAACTAACAATTTTACATTTTTCGATTTTATTCAAAATTGGTACTGGGTAGTTTTTGAGGGTGTAAGTAGCGTATTTAAAATTATTTTAAGAAAATTATGTGGCAGATTCAATATGACGTTCTAGAAATGTTACATTTTCGGATTTTATCCAAATATTTTGTTTTTGTGGGTGTAGATTCACATTAGATTAAGAGGTTAAAGTAATTTTTTTGAAATTCAATATGGCATATCCAATATGGTGGTTTAAATATTTTCCGTTATTCATATTCTTGAAATTTGGTATTAGAGAGTTTTCTGTGTCGTAGGGTACTAATTTTTTTAATTTGGTTCAAAATTGATATTGAAGTTTTTTTGGGGCTCATGCAAACTCAATATGGACGATAAAATATGTCAGACTAAAAAAAATACGTAGTTTTTTAAATATCAGTAAAGGGAGTTGTTGTATTGTTGTTGCAAACGTTGCTAGGTACGAAAGAAATAAATCTCCTGCATTTTAGAACTTGTCAAGTTTCACATCGCTAACACATTGATTCTTTACTTGGATATTAATTTACTCATTTTTGGATTTCATGGTGAAACTAATTGTAAAATAATTCAAAACATGGAATATACATTTATTAAGTATGTAGATATGCATCTGATGTATGGTCTTGCATCTTGCAATGCTTGGGAAACCAGGAGGTTATATCACGACAGACATCCTAATCGTACTCTTCCAGATCAGAAAACATTTCAGCGAGTTGACCAACGTGTAAGGGAGTACGGTAGACGATTCCATTTGATAAGGTAATGTCAATTATTAAACTTCTTCCTAATTTTAGGAAATTTTGGAAAAACAAGTACTGATGCTTGTTGTGGAAGAACAATACATACGCCGCAATTAGAGGAAAATATTATAAATGCTGTAGATGACAGTCCGTCAACGAGCACTCAAAAATTATCAGCGCAGTTTAATCCGTCGAAAACAATAGTACATGAGGTTTTTCAAGAACAGCTGTGATATCCATATCATTTGAAAAAAATGCACGAGCTGATTTCTAAAAATTTTCCCCGTCGAATGCAGTTCGCGAACTAGCTATTGGATCAGCTACGAAATTATGTAAATTTCATTAGTACCATTCTCTTCACGGATGAAGCAGGGTTTACCAAAAATAGTATCGTAAATTTACACAACTCACATGTATAGGCCGATGAAAATCCTCATGCAACTATTGCTGCGCATCATCAGCATCAGCTCCAATCAGTTAATGTCTTGGCAGGAATCGTTGGCAATTTTTTTTTTTGGACCATTGCCGGCACGACTGAATGGAAAACTCTATTTGGAATTCCTCCAGAATGCTTTTCACGATTTAATAGAGCACTTACCACTTGAAACCCACCTAAACATGTATTACATGCACGGTAGGACATACCCTCATTTCAGCGTTGCTATGCGGGAGCACCTGAAGAACGTCTATCCAAACCGTTGGATAGGTAGAGAGGAATTCCTCTTTTTCACATTCAACCCGACAGAAGTTAGGGGATAAACAGTGTAAATAAAATGACGTTTTTTTCACCATATTGGATCCACCTTTTAGATTACGTTATCCTGTGAGCTTCGTTAACATCAATGATGCACAGAATCTTCTAGCAACCATTTTTAAGTCATTCTGAAGGATTTTGAATTATTTGCAATCCAAATATGGCATGTTGTAATTGCCATATAGGATTCACCATCTAGAGTTATGCTATTTTGTGATTAATGATTTGCGATGCTAAAAATCCCCAAGATCTTCATTTCAAGTAACTTAGAGTACATAAACAGAAAAAAATTGACATTTTTTTTTTCAATGTTATATCTCAAGTCCGCTATATCGAAGTGTCAAAAATGCCCATCAGCATCAAAAAGGAGATGCACTAAGGTAAATTTTAAGCTATTGCTTGTCTATTGTAAGAGCATCTAATTTTGGCGAACCTGGAGTCTCCCGTTCACAAATACTGTTCTTTTTTCTCCTCAAAGCCGTTAAGAAAGGGGCAGATAATTTATTCTCTGCTAATTCCAATTTGGTTCTATCTCCATACTGTCTATTTAAAATTCCCATTCCGTAAAATATCGCCAGAATATTACCCGCAGAACTTGATGCTGGACTATTTTCATCAGCAATAAAACGGACATCTAAATATTCCCCAGAGCTTTATGACATTATTAAAAATAAATAAATTCAAGGTATATATATTCGGAAAAAATCTTTTTTTTTTTCATTAAGACCTTTAAGAAAGGTGATAGGCAGTTTATTTTCTGCGAAATCCACTCTGGTTCTCTCTCCATACAAGTTTAGACCATCTAATGGTCTCATCAGTGGGGCTGTAATGAAACGAGAGCAAAATGCTCAAACATTTTACGGAATTGGGATTTTAAGTAGATAGTTGTTTTCTAATACTTATTCGTATATTGTTTCTTCCAAATTCAATATATGTAAATTTTAATCAACAGATTATAGAAAAAAATACGCAATGCATAAACCCTTTAATAATGGCCGTTATGGCTCATGAAATACTATAGAACTGACCGCTTTTTGCCAACAAATACGGTTTACTGAAACTAACAAAAAATCAATTTCAATTTTGCCTCATCCAGCATTCAATACTTGACTTTTTAAATGATAAAAAAGAAAACTTGCAAGGCAGCGTGAACACCTGGTAAATTTAATTTGGACACCGACGGCAAAGTGCTCAATGTTTTTGCTTTTCAGCAGCTAAAGTTCTTTGTTTTCTCATGGAAAATTGTATCGGAAGTAGATTAGGAAGCTGCGATGCAAGGAAAACTATGTAAAAAGGAAAATTAGATACAATGCCATCTCGGGGAGTGGAATTTTTATCAAACGAAAATTAGAAAACGGAACATATTTTCGAGGGGTTTGTCAAGCAAAACTTACCAATATAAATGAGAGTTGGTGTTAAATGACACATAAAAAAATGTTGCATTGTTAAGTTTAAATAATCAATTAACAAAAACTACTTTAGTGTGAATACAATGGACTCACCGAATATTAGTATTTCTATAAAAATGCTTTGGTTTGCAACCTTTAAATAATATTCCTTTCAGTAAATCGGGTGTCAGATATTAACTTAATAAAAGGTATATAAAAATATAACGTGGGCAGATTTGTTAACCTTTGTAGCGTAGGAAGAGAAATCCGAGAAATTTACAACCCCAGGTCAAGACATGTTTCGCTCCTCTTGGGACTCAGTTCATCTAGAATTCTTTTAAACTAATAATTTATTTAAATTCTCAAATTACATAATAGTATTTTTAGATCTATAATTTACTTTTTGAAACAAATCGATTTTAAACACCAACAACGAGTACTAGTCCTTTACAGTTAGCTGTAAAAAAATATAAAATCTCGAAACCCGCCGGCGGAGTTAGCCTCACATGAAGTGATTTTGAAATTAATTGTTAGTAGACTTCTAATTACGTAGAAACCCTCAGAATGATAATAGTAACTATGTAAACATCCTATGTCTCATTTTCTTTTTTGAGGAAAACTTTTTATTTAACAACTAAGATATGAAAAACAGTTTTTTCGATTTCTAGGAAAAATTATTAATTTTCAGTAAAAAAATTTCGAGCAAAAGTTGTGCGCATTAAAAATACCTACAAACAATAATTTGTTCGTGAATTATTGTAAAAAATCCTGCTAAAATGCCTGTTTTTTACATAGTTTATAAACAATAGAAAAATATATTGCATTAACTTTATACTGCAACTAAAGAAACTTGTTGTTGCATACACAAATGTGCAAAATTTCAAGTAAAAATATTAATAGTTTCTTGCACAGTGAATTTGTTTATAACTTTTTGTTTTTTATTGTTTATTCTCAGTGATCTAGAGGTCGAACAGCGATCTGCGGATACGCAAATGACAGTTTCTGACTTATACTAATAATAACAAAAAAGAACGAAATGAATTGTTGATCTTAAATTGTTGAAGCAGATAAACAAAATTGGGGTTCGTGTTTCGTTATTAACAAATAGAATAACTCTTCGAAAATTATCGATATCGAAATGCCAATAAGGGGACGCCATAGCTGAGATTTTGATGCACATTTTAAAAAGAAAAAAAAATATGTATGACCACTAGAAGCTACGGTAGAGTTTTTTTTTCAAAAAATCGCTGCGGAGTTATTTATTAATATTAAGGGATTATTTAAGTAGGAACTCATAGAGAGATGGTAAAACTATTGTATGCAACAGTTTTCAAATCAATTATTTCAAAATTGTTGATATAGCAATAGTTTAAAGTTACTCAGACTGTCATAAAGTGAGCAGGGGAGGGGGCGTTCTTTCAGCCTGCGACGCATGGAAATAAACGTGACTTGGACGCTTCAAATTCGAACAATGGATGTTTTTGTAATCAAATTTTTGTTAAACATAGCAATGAACAAATTGTTGCACTTTTATACATTTTATGCATAATTATAATTTTACCGTACCTACCCGCTTTCCAAATTGCGAAAAAATTGTTTCAGTGGCAACAGTATACTATTAGTTAGGAATATTAAAAATTAGATTGATTTTTAATGTACTATTAATATTTATCGAGATAGAGCACGAAACAAATAGCAACATTTGTTGATAGCATTATTATTTTTCGAGATGTGCAATAAACTACATTTGACAATTATATTGTAAGAGATTATCCAATCGAGAATTATGGTAATATTACTTTCAAAGACGATGAAAGTATTAGGGGAGAAAATAATTATGATTATGATAATAATGATGATGTTGATGAAAATAATTATGTCAAAGATTAGAGTGATGATGATGACGAGAGTGATTATGATGACGACGATGAGAGTAATAATGATGATGATAATTGTAATGATATTAATTAAACCGATAAAGGTTTCGAAAACGAGTGTACATGGATGTCTAAGATACGAAAAACGGAATAAATATTTTGTATAGATTTAAGCAAAAGATATGTACGTTAGCAAAAAATTCTGTATGTGAAAAATGTTCGTCCAATAAAATAAACAAAAAAGTTAACGTGTGTTTTTCTGGTACAACCAATAATTTGGCGCCAAATGACAGTCGAAATTTGTTTCATGCTATAACTCCATAAATATTAATGGTACATTAAAAATGAATCTGATTTTTATTATTCCTAATTAATAGTATACTGTTGACTACTGTAACATTTTTTCGAAATTTGAAAAGCACATGCAACGATTTATTTACTGCTATGTTTAACAATAATTTGATTACAAAAATCCATTGCAGGGGCAGATTCAGCCTCCCTCTTTGGGGGGGGGGGTGATATCAGAAAAGTACAGTATGGCAAGCGAATGCAAGTTGCCGACGGGGGGGGGGACCAGCAACGTTGCCATTTTTAGTTTAAAAGGCAGGGTGGGGTCTATTTTTCTGAAGCTCTTGGAGGGCGATCACAAGGAAAAACAAGTTGCCGGCAGGGGGGAAGGGATGAGAGCAGCATATACATTCCTAGTATAAGATGCAGAATCCGGTCTATTTTCCTGAATTCAAAGCTCTTAGGAAGGGGAGGGGCGATCCCAAGCATACACATTCCTATACTCTATTCAAGAACTAGAGAGAGTGATAAAACTGTTACCGAAACCTCCAACGTACCTGCTTCAGTGCCGCAGGTAACTGAGGATTGCCGTAAACCTAATTATATTTAATTGTATTTAAATATAGTAAGCTTTTATAAATTTACTGCAACAATAAAATTTCGGGTAGTTCAATTTAATTTCTGTGAGTGAGCAAAGTAAGTTTTTAGTGATTTATCTTGTTTGTGCTTGTTTTTATATATTATTTGAGATTAGTAAGATATGGCTTCCACATCTATATTTATTCCAAAATCGTTAAACCAGGGCATTTTTTCCTCAACGAAAAACTTATTACGATGAATGTTTATGATGGCTTAAAAAATCAATATCTAGACAATAATGTTAAAAGCTCTATTTAAATGTGTTCCAACATGACAGAAGTTGGAAAATCTACTATATACCGAATACTGAAGAAGAAAAAACGACTGGAATTGTTAGTACTCCCAAGCCACAGGCAGACAAAAGACTTCGTTGGAAGAAAAGATGTAAACTGCAATAAAAAGAGTTGTACATGCATTTTATTATGAGAAGCAGATCCCAACCGTCGACAAAATTCTAACTAAAATCAATGAAGATCGGGATTTACCTGAAATTAAAAGAACTAAGCTCTGGAAATTGCACAGAGAACTAAATATTGGGAAAACCAGATAGGAAATCTGTTCTTATAGATCGTCTGGAAAATGTCCGTTGGAGAAGGAAATATCTCTCTTAAGTAAAAGCCAGGGTTGCTAGAAATAACACAACTTACAAAATTATTAATTTAACTGAACTTTTGAAAGATTTTTTAAATAAAGTTATTACAGAAAATTGGGAAAATCCATATAATATAGTAATAAAAGAAAATGTGGAAACTCGATCTCATGATCAGTGAGATAGAGGAACCAATTATAATCAATTTGAGCGAAGATAGCTTCACTGACTTTGATTATGAATTAGATACGTATTGTTTACCAGCGTAAACACAATTTATTATTTTAATTTTCTGTAACATATAAAAATTAATTACATTTGAATCCCTTTTTATTGTTTAATTGTAGTTCTGCAGATGGTTTAAGAAAAAAATAAACTGAAACATCAAATGTCCTAAAAATGTTTTTAATTAATAATAAAATGACCGAGAGCCCCAAAAAAATTTTAATATTATATGGACGAATTTATTTTTTTATATATGTTTAACTTCTTGTATTTTTGACAATGGGTATGTTGTACGTAATTAAATTATAACTTAAAATTTTTTGAAAGAAAAAGGCCACGTCTTAGTCTGAATGTGCCTAAAACGGTTTCTATGCCAAAATAAAAAATAATAAAAATACAGTTTTGATTTGTGTTAAATATGTCAAAATTATCTATATTTTCTAATGTATGTGAATTATTAAGATATCATAAGAAATAAAATAATATTATAAAAAGTTTCTATTTTAAGTTTATTACCGAAATAATATTCTATGCCATAAATACTTAGTGATAAAATAAACCTCCTTCTCACGCCTATAACAAGGGTTAAAATCGTTTTTGACACTTCACACATCCAAATATCTATTGTTATATAACCCAAATTGTCCATTATTATAGACCGGTATTTTTGATTATAAAATTTCTAACCCATTCCTATAAAAAATATATGTGTGTAACAGATTTTGCCAAAGACATCGGACTAAGAACACAGATAGTTGGCGAAGAAAAAAAAGCGTAAAAAATGATTTATTACTCTCTCTAGTTCTTAAATAAACTATAGTATAACAGGCAAAATCGGGTCTGTTGTCCTGAACTCAAAGCTCTTGGGAGGGGGGGGGGAGGCGATCGCCCCCCCTTGGATCCGCGCCATTGTTCACATCTCGTCGAGAAACACAAAAAAAAAGATTCTACAACTAATATTCGCCGAAATAATCCCGATTTTTCCGGAGAAACGAATGAGAAACGTCCGAGTCACGTTTTTTTCCGCACGCCGCAGGCTGGAAGAATGCACCCCTCCACTTCCTTCCTGACTCTGGGAGTAGGTGCAACTTTAAATTAATGCAACATCAACAATTTTGAAACAATTGACTTGAAAACTACTGCATACAATAGTTTAACCATTTCCCTATGAGGTTCTACTTAAATAATCCCTTAATAATAAACAACGCATTAGCGATTTTTTGAAAAAAAAATCTATCTCAGCTTCTAGTGGTCGTACAGAATTTGATTTTTTTTTCAGAATATGAGCCCAAAATCTCACCCATCATGTCCACTTATCGGCATTTCAATATCAACAATTCTCGAAGAGTTATCCTATTTGTTTATAACGAAAAAACCAACCATAACTTTGTTTATATGTTTCAACAATTTAAAATTAACACGATCTCTAGATTGTTGAGAATAAACAATAAAAAAAACATAAAATGTTATAAACAAATTCACTGTACAAAAAACTATTGAATATTTTTACTTGAAATTTTGAATACTTGTTGTATGTAACAAGAGGCATAACCTCACCCTTTTGGGTTGTTATTAAAAAGGTTTATTGTTTTAATAATGTCAATGTGCACAGTGGGGTGAATGTTCTAGTTTTAATTTTAATTTTAAAAGTTTCTAAAAGTTTTTAATTGTATACATCTTGTTCTGTGTGGAGGCTACGCTCGCGACTGGAGACTGTTCTCAAACTGGCAGGATTAAGGTGTGCCCTTTGACAAGGTCTGAGCCCTGAGGATGGTCTAAATTAGACCGAAAGCGCTTGGCCGATTGTAATAATTTTAAAAATCTACACTAAAATACAGAATCCGTCAGATTCTTGATTTCTTCGGTGTACAACCTGTTAATAACTTATTAACTTACTAACAATTAATTTTAACCTGATGCTAATTTCGCTGGCCTATATAGTGAATGGATTTTAATGGAACTTTATGCATTGAGTTTCTAATAATAAGAACTTCAATCTTTACATAAAAAAAAATATTGTTAGTAGTTATTTAAACAAGTGATTCTTAATGCTAGAATGAGGTTACATGCTTTTTATAAAAAAAAACGATTATTCTGTTACCACAAGTTACATATTTTTCAAAACAAAAATTAAGTATTAATATTTTTTAAATGTTTACCTGAACATGGAATATAAGGCTAACGCTATTTTGTACAGGTCCTGCACTATAGGATATCGGTATTAAAACTATTTATTGTCCGATTTTTGTACCTTCATCCAGCACCTCGCAGTCGTAAGCGTACATGTCAAGTAAGGTTATAGAAAACAGGTTAGAGGATAAGAAAAAGAATTGTTTAGTATGTGGAAATGAATTAAATTTAACTTTGTGCCTTATAAATTTAAAAATACAATGAGTTTGAATTTAATAAAAGCAGACTGAAATTAATATTTTCGAGAATTTTCTTAGAAAATATTTAATCTGATAATTATTCATTTTTATAGTCAATTATTTTTGAGGCGATTCAATTTTATTCCAATATTTGATTAACAAAAAACCTGTTTTCGTGAATTTCATTTGTTGGCGGCTTAATTTGATAATTAGCACTAAGAACTTTTGATATTTTGCCAACTATCATCATGCAAAATTATTCATTTTTCTCACTGTATATTACTTTTTATGCTAGAGGATTAATAACGTGTCACTTAATTCACGAATTTCAAAATGGTGAATCCTATATGGCGACGGAATATATAATTTTCTTTCTTAATTAACCATTATTAGACCTATCAACTGATTTACTTTTCAAATTGTTTTTCAAAGTATAATATTTGAAATTTCATTCTTAAAGTTCATTATGGCGATTCAAAGGATGAAAAAATATCTTTCTTTCAATCAACCAGCATAGATCCTATCAAATCAAACATATATCGTAAACTTCTTCTTCTTCTTCTTCTTCTAGGTAGAACCAAGTTCTCTTATCTACACAATGCCTCATCGATCTTCGTTTGACGTCGAAATCCAGCTGTCTCTCCATCTTTAGGGAGGCCGTTTGGTGTTTGGTTTCTCTCTCATCACGGTTTTTGCTAGTCTGTCATCGTCCATTCGTTCCACGTGATCTCTCCACTGCCTACGACGGTTTCGAACCCACTTCACAACATCCCCCACGCCGCTGTCCTCGCGTATTTTTGCGTTTCTTATTCTATCTCTTAAACTTGTTCCCGTGATCATTCTCAGCGTTTTCATTTCTGTGGTTCTCATAATTTGTTTTGTCTTTGTTGTTTCATTTCTTGTTTCTGCGCCGTAGGTCAGTATCGGTCTTACACAGACCTTGTAAATTCTTGCTTTGCTCTCAACCGTCATATGTTTTTTGTTCCAGATTGTCTCTTAGTTGGCCTGATATCATGGCCGCTTTGTTGGCTTGTGCGCGTACTTCTTCCGTTACTGCTCTGTTACTTATTATATGTGCTCCCGTAAACTTCTAAAAATTAAAAATATTGGTTGCTGACAATAAAAATTTCAAAATTACTTGCGAAAATTCCAGAAATTGCAAAATACATATATCATGAAATGTAAAAAAATATATGAACATGTTATAAAATATAAACAATATAAAAGAAAGTAAAAAAAAAACAAAAGAGAGAAACACTATTCTACTACAGCGGGTCCCAAGCTCGTATTCGTAAAGAGAACGGTGTTTTGAAATGAATTAGAGCAATTTATTTAGAGTAAATTACTCATCGTCTACCATAATATTTGTTTTGATTTGATTTTTTTTTTGCAAAAACCTTTATAACTACTATATTTTTATTAAATTTTCCCAAAAATTAAATTTTCTTGGTTCAACCTAGAAATCCTTTAAAACCACTGTACTGAGCAAATTTTGTTAAAATTATAATTTTCACGCTCTGCCATCTTCGATTTAATTTTGTGTGATTTTAACTACATCAACTAAATTGCCTGATTGAAAGGGTCTTAATGAAACGAATATATCAATATATAGACGAGAATGAAAATTGTCCACTTTAATTACAATAGCTGAAAGAACACTATAATAGCGTATACTGTTAAAAATAACCTCAAATTTAATGTACATTCATTAATTCAATTTAATAATTTTGTACCTTAAATCGTGAATAAGTTACATGTACTTCGAAATTAAAGGTTTGTACATTAAATTTAATTGAATGTTACCTTAAATTTCAATAAAGTAACTGAAAACATCCTAAATTTAATGTATAATTACATTAGATTTAATGTAAAAATTACTAAATTTAATGCATTAACGTTAAACGCAATTATTAGATGATTTATGAAATTTGCTTCAAGCACATTACCTTAAAATTATTGTGAAGTTTTTTTATAGTGTACACATCAGAAAATAACATCATTAAAACGCAATTGATGTTACACAATAATATTTATTAGAAAAAAACATCATTAAATTTGAAACCTAGGATAACCAAACATCAAAATCATCTTTGAATTGTGTAACACTGATTGTGGAGAGAGTTGTGGATGCAGCAAAAGTGATTTGCATTGCTCTTCAGCTTGTTTACAATACAAAAGAAATAGCTGCTTTAATGCAACACCAGTGATATCAACGAATGAGACAGAGAGTAGGCATCATGAATAAAGATACTATTTATAAAAATTTTTGTTAAATTTTTTTGCACAATTTTTTTAACATAGATATTTTACTACCATCGAAATTTCAAATTGTTTGGCTTGGATACTTCTTTAACCTTAGTTACTACTTTTCAGTCACATTATCAACATATTTTTTGACGCTATATTCGCAAAATAATATTTATAATTTTGATTTTTTGAACGTAGATTCATTCTCAGCACTACCGAAAATCACAATATTATTTTTTACGATCACAAATGAATTGTAGAATTATTACATTTCAATATATTTTTTCTCATATTATAACTATTTTTTGAAGTTTTTTGGATTGTTTTTAAGTAATTCCGACTATTTTTTATTTATATAACTAATTAAGAAAAAAATTTAAAACATTCGCAAAAAAATCAATTTTGTTGCCATAAACATGATGATTCATTTAATAATTAAGAATTATTTGTTTGAATAATCAAATAGTTATTAGCAACATCTTTAGTAGTCATTCCGGCGGTATAGACCGGGCTGCGCCCCGTGGGCCCCACGACGAGGGCCCCATTTTTTATGGGGCCCCTTTTTTAGAACCCCTTCCGTGGGCCGCAGTTTCTAGTGCTCCACCCGAGTACCCCATAGGGCTCCGTTAAAGTTCCGTCCGGGATCCCCATTTTTAGAGCTCCTTCCGGGGGCCCCATTTTCTAGTGCTCCACCCGAGTACCCCATAGGACTCCGCTAATGTTCCGTCCGGGATCCTCATTTTTCAGGTTAGTTCAGGTGTTCCCATTTTCTAGTAGTTCACCCGGGTACCCCATTTGGGCGTTGGCTTTCGCATATACATCAACTGTCACCTGTCACTACTTGTCATTTTCTTCTGGTTGCCTGTCAATTCAAATTATCAATCTTCTTGTTGGCTGCACTTTAATTTTGTTGGGATGACGTCACACTTTTTTTCATTCTAGCGAGGATCGAACCAGCTACCTTCGGGTTGGAAGACAAACTCTATAGGCACAGGGCTATCGAAGCCATGTCGCAAAGTTTAGCAGTTAAATCCTGTCTTCAGTCAAAGAATAATTTTTAACCATTTAATAAATGAAAAAAAAGTCATATACGTTGTTGGGATTCGAACCCTCAATCTTCCGCTCAGTACACAGATACCTTATCCGTCAGACTACGACCACTACGTGAAGAGTTTAGCAGTTAAATCCTATTTCCCTTGAGTCAACGTAGCGGCCTAAATGACTGTTATGTGTGTATATAAGGATTAATAAAAAAAGAGTCTTTATCCATTAGTTGTTGTTGTAGGATATCGTAAATTTGATTAAAATTAATTTTTTGGTTTGTAATAGTACTGATGTAGGTAAAATGACTTGTAGAGAGTCTGACAAGGAAATTCTGTACATAACTTACGGCGGCTCGTGGTGATGCAAACACGCCATTTTACAATTTCATTTTAACAAGTTTCTAGCTAATTGTATAGATGATAATAGGAGTTTGTCATTATTTTATATGTCCTATTTTTTAGGATTACGCCCCCGGAGTCTCATTTCATAGTTGTTATCTGTCAAATGGTGAATATGCGTTAAAGTTTAGAGAGAATACCATTTGATATATATTTTTTTAATTTGAAAAGGTAAAATTTGGAAAAAAATTGATAATAACGCAGAGGAAAAATAAAACAAATATATACTTTATTTTTATTTCATCAAACATTATTTTTTACGACTATATAGTCAGCTAATAAATATATTTATTAACTAAGAGAAAAATATTACTGTAATATAAAGAGTGAATAATAAACAAACATTTAGCTGATAAATCAACAATCTTAATTTATATTTAGTGCCCTGTATTGCAAAAAATTTCGAGTTATAACCTTGTTTTGACACAAATAATAGATAAATCTAACTTACTTTAATAATAATTGGAAACATAAAATTTTAATTTATTTTTTTCATTTTATACAAACTTATCCTTAATCTGACATATATTGTAACATATTAAGATTTTATCCCCGGGTATAGAATGTTTAGGACTGGAAAAGGAGGACTATCCACAAACCAAATAGTTTCTCGAATCGATTTCCACATCATCCTGAAGGTTTTTGTCAGCATAAGGTATGGTATATCTAAAAAAAAATAAACAATTTTAGCAAAAATAATTAAGTTCGATTTCCTTTAACCATAGGTGCCTCGTTTTATTTAATGTGATAAAAAGTTAATAAAATATCGAGTAAAAAGTGCTTAAGAGGAAACTGATTATTTAAAATACTAACATAATGGTTAGAGTTATTAAAGAGATAAAAAGTAATCAAGGCATGACTTTTTGTTTATGTCTCTTTTAATTCAATATAATAAAAAATTTCAACATATGTATAAGCAAGGTATATATAAAATATGAAATAAACTATTTAACAGTGTACAGCAAAACCACAAGTTTCATTTATCATGATGAGCTAACGGTTCAGCGAATCGATAATAGCCTAACTAACTCACTGATATGCTTTTCTCTAATTTTTCGCGAAATATGAAAGTGTTTTTTTATTTTGCTATTTTTAAATACATAATTTCTTATTTTTTTACAAATTTTAAACGCTTTTAAATTGTCATAATTATGTTTTCGATATGACATCTTATATCAAAATTAAAAACACTGTAGTGTAAGAAATTAAATATTTGACTTTGTTGCTACTCAAAATTCACCAAAAGTTGTATAAATAATATGAAAATATTAGAAAGATTTCTTACTGCATTGGAAAAGACATAAAATTTTAAAGAATGCTATAATAATGAGTTAAACCAGGGGTTAAAAAGGTGTAATTTTATAAATTAAAGGCTCAAGTGATGTCTTATGTGGACTTTTATACAAAAATAGAGTGTTTTCAGGAGAAATTACACACAGACTAAGTAATATGGACAATAAATTAAAGGTCCAAGTATATCTTGTATAGATTTTTTATATAAAAATTGGGTATGTGCTGTAAAAAACTTAAATGGTGGATCAAAATTTCGTTTAGATATGAGATTTGATATTAAAATTAAAAGCACTGTGATGTAAAAAATTAAATATTTTGCCTTTGTTGATTACTCAAAAATTCTATAAAAGCTGTATAAATAATATGAAAAATAATGTTAGAGAGGCTTCTTACTGCATTAGAAAAAGACATAAAATTATAAAAATGCTATAATAATGAGCTAGGTCAAGTGTTAAAAATGTGTAATTTGAAAAATTGAAAGTTCAAGTGTTGCCTTGTGTAGATTTTTATCTAAAAATAGGGTGTTTTCGGGAGAGAAATTACTCACAGACTAAGTAATATGGACAATAAATTAAAGATTCAAGTATATCTGGTATAGATTTTTTGTGTAAAAATAGGACATGTTCTGTAGAATACTTTAAATCGTGGATCATAATTTCGTTTAGATATGAGTTTATATATTAAAATTAAAAGCACTGTGATGTAAGAAATTAAATATTTTGCCTTTTGTTGACTTCTCAAAAAGTCACCAAAAGTTGTACAAAATAATATGAAAAATAATGTCAAGGAGGTTTCCTACTGCATTGGAAAAGATATAAAATTATAAAAAATGCTATAACAAGGTTAGATTTAGTGTTATAAATGTCTAATTTGGAAAATTACAGGCCGAAGTGGCGTCTTGTGGAGATTTTTATACAAAATAGAGTGTTTTTAGGAGAGAAATTACACATTGACTAAGTGATATGGGCAATAAATTAAAGGTCCAAGTGTATTTTCTGATTTTTTATATAAAAATAGGGTATGTTCTGTAAGATACCTACAAGAATGGTTATTTTGATATGTTAAAATGTATAATTTGAAAATAAAAAGACTCTTGAAGTGTCTCTTACAAATTTTTTATACAAAATATGGTGTTTTCTGGAGAGAAATTGACCCTAAGTGATGTTGACAATAAACTAAAAGTCCAAATGTATCCTATATAGATTTTTTATATAAAAACAGGGTACGTTCTGTAGTATACTTACAAAAAAAAAAGAATTATTTCGTTCTGTTAAGAATGTATAATTTGAAAATTAAAGACCCATGAGATGTCTTTTATGGATTTTTTATACAAAATATGGTATGTCTCGAAAGAAATTATACACTAAGTAATATGGGCAATAAATTAATAGTCCAAGTGTATCTTGTGTAGATTTTATATATAAAAATAGGGTATATTCTGTAGAATACTTACATAAAAGTATATATGTTCTCCAATAAATCCTCATAAAGTTCCAGAAGGCCCACATAGTCCCAAGGAGCATATATTTCATTATACTTTTCAGTTCTATTATGAATCTCTTCTGGGCGTATTATGTTTACCCAAAAAAAAATTTTAACACAAAATTTCAGTTAACTATTAAATATATAGTTATCACAATGAGTTGATGGTTTAAGAAATCGATAATAGTCATAACTTACTCCTGTGAGTAAGTAACATATCTGTATATGTTTTCTCTTTTTTTCTACAATAGAGAGGTGTAAGCCATGTTTCAACGTTAATACATTAGTTACTGCTGTTGCCGAAACTGCTGCCACAATAGAAGTATTCACGTATTTAGATTTTACCTAAAATTGGAAAAGTTACAATATTTTTCTCCAAATTAACAAAAAAAAAATACCGCTAAAATTGTTACTTAAAAAAAGGTTTATTTCGTTCTGTTAAAAATGTATAATTTGAAAATTAAAGATACATGAGATGTCTTTTATGGATTTTTTATACAAAATATGGCATGTCTTGAAAGAAATTATACACTAAGTAATACGGGTAATAAATTAAAGGTCCAAGTGTATCTTGTGTAGATTTTTTATATAAAAATAGGGTATATTCTATAGAATACTTACATAAAAAGGATATATGTTCAACAGCAAATCCTCATAAAGTTCCAGAAGGGCCACATAGTCTCAAGTAGCATATATTTCATCATACTTTTCAGTTCTATTATGTATCCCTTCTGGGCGTATTACGTTTGCCTACAAAATTTCAGTTAACTATTAAATATATAGTTATCACAATGAGTTGATGATTTAATAAATCTATAATAGTCATAACTCACTCACAGATATGTTCTTCTCTTTTTTCCATAAAAGAGAAGTGTAAGCCATGTTTTCACGTTAATACATTAATTATTGTTGTTGCCGAAACTGCTGCCACAATAGAAGTATTCAGGTATTTAGATTTTACCTAAAATTGGAAAAGTTGCAATATTTTTCTTCAAATTAACAAAAAAAAAATACCACTAAAATTGTTACTTTTTATTAAATTAAAAATAAAACTTCTTGTTTTAAAATTGTTACTTTTTATTAAATTAAAAATGAAACTTCTTGTTTTAAAATTGATACTTGCATCAAAGAAAAATTTATATCATATTAATAAGTTTTCCACTATACAGTACCTATAAGCAACTTAAAAACTGACCTTCATTGGTCTGCTGTGGGCATTGTTGTGATAAATGCAAATATGTTTGACTAAATTCAAGCTTATTCTAAAAAGTTCGAGTTAGTAAAAAATTAAATAACAATAAGGTGTATAATTTTTAAATAACAAATAAAAAGCTAATTTATATACATTAAGGTAAAATTTACGCAGTTGATAATTAGTTGTCCTATTGCTTTTTATGGTTTATTGGTAAATAGACTGTCATTCTTGACATCCTCGTTGCACCACCACCACCACAAATAAACGAAACAAACGTCTGCATATTTGAATTTTCTCTCTCAAAATTGAGATATTCAGATATTTTTATTCTTGTCTATCTGCTTCTATATGCTGTTTGTTTCACATCAGGAGTATTCGTTATATGCCAAATTATTTCTTAAATGTATTTCTGGCCCATTTCCGATATAAAGTACGGCATATCTAAAAAATTAACTTTTTCAAAATTTTTTATTAAGAGGAGAAAGTAAAGATAGAAGAAGAACACCCTTTTGAAAAATTAAGAAAATTAATATTTCTGTTTTAAATATTTCCCAGCCCCCTTTTTTACAAAGTAGTTCTGCTTTTTTATACCTTTACATAGATTAAAAGATGTACTTATATGTCTCAAATACTATTCACTCATCGAAAAATTTTCTAAGCTGACCTTTTTAAGATAAAAATGTAACCAAAGATACCTATTAAATTTTTCTTAAGTATTTTATCAGAAAAACACTAAAATGTACCTAACATAAAAAAATCAATGACAATTTGAAAAAGTATTTAATTTTCGACAAAAAAAAATAATCCCAAAAAACTTATCTGTCTCAATTTTAAGCATTATTTCGAATGAAAACTAGTTAAAATGCTCTCTAAACATGAATAAATCATCCACCATTCGATGAAACTATAAAAAAGAAAAAATAAATCCACCATTTTTAGATACCGTTGTCGTGCAAGCTATACTTTGTACCAATCAGATATTTACTACAAAAATTACTATTCAACTACGTAAATTGAAAAAATACTGCTTTTTTCTAACAGAAAATAATTAAAAATGCACGCTAAACATATAGTAATCAATTAATATTCGATCAAATTGTAAAATAAAAGAAAATAAATCTCAGAGCTCTGTTATTTACCGGTATCCATTGAGCGTGCCGGCCATGTAAGCCATTGCAAATTTTCTGGGTTCCTCACTGTCAAATTTGATTAATTTACAAAAACGATATCTTAATACCTTACTAACGCAGCAATCAAGATATATTAAAAATGCAATAACGCTAACGGTTTTATTTCCTATTACCGATCTTTAAGATATCATCCTGTTAGATTTTATGAATAAAAATAAAACGGTTTTTTATAAGACCATTCACCTTGGAATTATATCAAAATTTATCTTAAAACTTACCTTTTTCAATTTTCTTAAGGGTTTAGTCGAACAAAAACTAATTAAAAATGCACTTAACATATAAAATTCAATTAAAAATTCACTTTATACGCTTAAAATTTGTAATAAAAAGAATATTATCGGTTATTATGGTAGTGGTACGAATATTGACATAAAACTGACATACTTGTTAGAAGCAGCTTTAGCGGTGGATCGAGAAAAAGATTGGGTCTGTTACCAGCCTTCACATTGAAAGTTTCATCACCCTTTTCAGTACCATACTTTCAAACCTTTTTTAAATTCGAATTATGTCTGCTTCTATTTTTATCAACAAAATAACATTGTGGAAATCATAAGTAGATTATAATTTATTTTATATTACTAAGTTAAAGGTGAAACACAATAAACAAACATGTAAAATGTGTGTCTTTGGGTAAAATAGGTATAAATTACAGTTTTAGAGAGTACGACTAGTAATAATATTTATTTAAATTATAAAATCAGATGTTGCTGTCATGAAATATAACGAAAATTTTCGTTGCTCGAGCTGTATTACTTTTTAATAAAAATAATGTAATTAATACCGATTTGTTTTTATATAACAGTTCCAAAAATCGAATTGTCGATTGGGTAGTAATTCATCCCTTCCACGCTTTAAACTTGGTCACGGCCTTGAAAAATATACGAGTATATGCTAATGTGTTTGAAAGCTGGCGTGATAATTCACCCCCACTCTTTAAACTTAATCCAGGCCTTGAAAATATGCACGCTTCCTCGATGCCTTGAAAACTTACGCTCGACCTAACATATGTGATGAATATATATGACGTCATTTTACCCTGAAGTATACCATTATAAACGCCCATGCGCCGAGAAATGATTTTTATATTCACGTTGATATCAGTGGCATTAATTTTAAAATATTTTTTGTAGCGCATATTTTAAAAGTGTTTGTTGTTACAGATAATTTTAATTTAATACATTTTTCTACAGTCAATATTTCTAAATTTTTTTAATAATTTGACTTTTTGTTTCTTACCAGTTGAGTTATTTTAATAAAATTCTATGTACTTTTCAAAAATAATCTTTTATGAAGGAATTATTTCCGAAAAACATTCCCAGAATTTCCTTCGCTGTATTTAAAGGAGAAAAATACCTTTTTAATATTTCGGTTTTCAAATATCATGGATTTCTTTTACAACAGTATTTTGTTCTTAGAGATCCTTTTTAAACTCTAATTCTTTAACTTTCTGCGTATAAGCTAAGTTCAGAATCTTGTACTTCTCCTGCAGAAACCAAGAAATAAGTTATATAATGTCAAAATAAATGCGGAGTATCTAAATTCAATGATTATTTCGCCTTTAGTGCTCTAATTTCCTTGTTTCCCTGGAGAAGTAATAACAAAGGTATCGAAAATGCAAGATATTATTTAAAATAAACCCAATAATCTTTGAGATATTTTCGTATTTCCCTAAAAAATGGATTTCGGGAAGTAAATTAATGCAAACATTTGTGACTTTCTGTCTATAAGCTAAGTTCAGAATCTTGTACTTCTCCTAAAAAAACAAGGAATATAGGTTCAATAAAATCGAAATAAGAACGAAAGATCTAAATTCAATGACTATTTCGCATTTGGTGCTGTAATTTTTTTTGTTGTTTCTAGTTAAGCTATAAAAGTATCTAAAAATGCCGGATTTTTAAAATATTTTAAAAACTAATATTCTTAGAGATATTTACGTATTTCCCTAAAAAGTGGACATCGGGAAGTAAATTAAGAAAACCGCCCCAGTTTCGATTTTCTGTCTATAAGCTAAGTTCTAAATCTTGTACTTCTCTTGTAAAAAAAAACAAAAATTATATGTTAAATAATGTTGAAATATGCACGAAATGTCTAAATTCTATGATTTTTCGCCTCTTGGTGCTATAATTTTTAATATATCTCGGCAGCACAACTACGAAAATCTCTGAAGGATTTAATTTTCAATTATATTGAGAATATAGAATTTTACTTTAGAGTGAATAAAATCTAAATATGAACGGAATATCTAAATTTAGTTACTATTTCGTCTTTGGGGTTATAATTTCTTTGCTTTCCTAGAGAAGTTACAACAAAAGTATTGAAAAAAGGCGGAATTTTTTAATATTATACAAAATAAAACTAATAATCAAAGAAATATTTTTGTATTTCCCTAAAAAACGGCATTCGGAAAGTAAATTAATATAAACGCCCCATTTTTGACTTTCTGTCGATAATCTAAGTTCAGAATCTTATACTTTTATAAAAAAATAAAAAATATAGGTTAAATAAAGTTGAAATATGACGAAACATTTAAATTCTATGATTTTTCACCCTTGGTGCTATAATTTCTAATATATTTCGGCAGCAGAACAACGAAAATCTCTGAAGGTTTTAATTTTCAATTATATTACGAATATAGAATAGCATTTTAGAGTGGAAAAATAAAAATATTAACGAAATATCTAAATTTAGTAATTATTTCGTCTTTTGATGTTCGTCTTTCGTATCAAATATGCAGAATTTTTAAAATATTATGCAAAATAAGACTAATAAAAGAGATATTTTCGTAATTCCAAAAAAAAAAAAAAATGAAATTCAGGAAGTAAATTGATACAAACGACTCATTTTTGACTATCTATAAGTTAAGGTCAGAATCTTATACTTCTCCTGCGAAAAGATAGAAATATAGGTTAAATAAGGTCAAAATGAGACAGAAATATCTAAATGCCATAATTACTATGCCTTTAGTGCTATAATTTCCTTGTTTTCCTAGAGAAGTTATAAAAAAGGTATCGAAAATGCAGGATATTATTTAAAATAAATCCAATAATATTTGAGATATTTTCGTATTTCCCTAAAAATGAAATTCGGGAAGTAAATTAATACAAACATCCCAATTTTGAGTTTATGCCCATAACCTAAGTTCAGAATCTTGTACTTCTACAAAATCCAAGAAATATGGGTTAAATAAGGTCGTCAATCATTGATTGAACACATTTCGTTCTTATTTCGACCTTATTTAACCTTATATTTCTTGGATTTTGTAGAAGTACAAGATTCTGAACTTAGGTTATGGGCATAAACTCAAAATTGGGATGTTTGTATTAATTTACTTCCCGAATTTCATTTTTAGGGAAATACGAAAATATCTCAAATATTATTGGATTTATTTTAAATAATATCCTGCATTTTCGATACCTTTTTTATAACTTCTCTAGGAAAACAAGGAAATTATAGCACTAAAGGCATAGTAATTATGGCATTTAGATATTTCTGTCTCATTTTGACCTTATTTAACCTATATTTCTATCTTTTCGCAGGAGAAGTATAAGATTCTGACCTTAACTTATAGATAGTCAAAAATGAGTCGTTTGTATCAATTTACTTCCTGAATTTCATTTTTTTTTTTTTTGGAATTACGAAAATATCTCTTTTATTAGTCTTATTTTGCATAATATTTTAAAAATTCTGCATATTTGATACGAAAGACGAACATCAAAAGACGAAATAATTACTAAATTTAGATATTTCGTTAATATTTTTATTTTTCCACTCTAAAATGCTATTCTATATTCGTAATATAATTGAAAATTAAAACCTTCAGAGATTTTCGTTGTTCTGCTGCCGAAATATATTAGAAATTATAGCACCAAGGGTGAAAAATCATAGAATTTAAATGTTTCGTCATATTTCAACTTTATTTAACCTATATTTTTTATTTTTTTATAAAAGTATAAGATTCTGAACTTAGATTATCGACAGAAAGTCAAAAATGGGGCGTTTATATTAATTTACTTTCCGAATGCCGTTTTTTAGGGAAATACAAAAATATTTCTTTGATTATTAGTTTTATTTTGTATAATATTAAAAAATTCCGCCTTTTTTCAATACTTTTGTTGTAACTTCTCTAGGAAAGCAAAGAAATTATAACCCCAAAGACGAAATAGTAACTAAATTTAGATATTCCGTTCATATTTAGATTTTATTCACTCTAAAGTAAAATTCTATATTCTCAATATAATTGAAAATTAAATCCTTCAGAGATTTTCGTAGTTGTGCTGCCGAGATATATTAAAAATTATAGCACCAAGAGGCGAAAAATCATAGAATTTAGACATTTCGTGCATATTTCAACATTATTTAACATATAATTTTTGTTTTTTTTTACAAGAGAAGTACAAGATTTAGAACTTAGCTTATAGACAGAAAATCGAAACTGGGGCGGTTTTCTTAATTTACTTCCCGATGTCCACTTTTTAGGGAAATACGTAAATATCTCTAAGAATATTAGTTTTTAAAATATTTTAAAAATCCGGCATTTTTAGATACTTTTATAGCTTAACTAGAAACAACAAAAAAAATTACAGCACCAAATGCGAAATAGTCATTGAATTTAGATCTTTCGTTCTTATTTCGATTTTATTGAACCTATATTCCTTGTTTTTTTAGGAGAAGTACAAGATTCTGAACTTAGCTTATAGACAGAAAGTCACAAATGTTTGCATTAATTTACTTCCCGAAATCCATTTTTTAGGGAAATACGAAAATATCTCAAAGATTATTGGGTTTATTTTAAATAATATCTTGCATTTTCGATACCTTTGTTATTACTTCTCCAGGGAAACAAGGAAATTAGAGCACTAAAGGCGAAATAATCATTGAATTTAGATACTCCGCATTTATTTTGACATTATATAACTTATTTCTTGGTTTCTGCAGGAGAAGTACAAGATTCTGAACTTAGCTTATACGCAGAAAGTTAAAGAATTAGAGTTTAAAAAGGATCTCTAAGAACAAAATACTGTTGTAAAAGAAATCCATGATATTTGAAAACCGAAATATTAAAAAGGTATTTTTCTCCTTTAAATACAGCGAAGGAAATTCTGGGAGTGTTTTTCGGAAATAATTCCTTCATAAAAGATTATTTTTGAAAAGTACATAGAATTTTATTAAAATAACTCAACTGGTAAGAAACAAAAAGTCAAATTATTAAAAAAATTTAGAAATATTGACTGTAGAAAAATGTATTAAATTAAAATTATCTGTAACAACAAACACTTTTAAAATATGCGCTACAAAAAATATTTTAAAATTAATGCCACTGATATCAACGTGAATATAAAAATCATTTCTCGGCGCATGGGCGTTTATAATGGTATACTTCAGGGTAAAATGACGTCATATATATTCATCACATATGTTAGGTCGAGCGTAAGTTTTCAAGGCATCGAGGAAGCGTGCATATTTTCAAGGCCTGGATTAAGTTTAAAGAGTGGGGGTGAATTATCACGCCAGCTTTCAAACACATTAGCATATACTCGTATATTTTTCAAGGCCGTGACCAAGTTTAAAGCGTGGAAGGGATGAATTACTACCCAATCGACAATTCGATTTTTGGAACTGTTATATAAAAACAAATCGGTATTAATTACATTATTTTTATTAAAAAGTAATACAGCTCGAGCAACGAAAATTTTCGTTATATTTCATGACAGCAACATCTGATTTTATAATTTAAATAAATATTATTACTAGTCGTACTCTCTAAAACTGTAATTTATACCTATTTTACCCAAAGACACACATTTTACATGTTTGTTTATTGTGTTTCACCTTTAACTTAGTAATATAAAATAAATTATAATCTACTTATGATTTCCACAATGTTATTTTGTTGATAAAAATAGAAGCAGACATAATTCGAATTTAAAAAAGGTTTGAAAGTATGGTACTGAAAAGGGTGATGAAACTTTCAATGTGAAGGCTGGTAACAGACCCAATCTTTTTCTCGATCCACCGCTAAAGCTGCTTCTAACAAGTATGTCAGTTTTATGTCAATATTCGTACCACTACCATAATAACCGATAATATTCTTTTTATTACAAATTTTAAGCGTATAAAGTGAATTTTTAATTGAATTTTATATGTTAAGTGCATTTTTAATTAGTTTTTGTTCGACTAAACCCTTAAGAAAATTGAAAAAGGTAAGTTTTAAGATAAATTTTGATATAATTCCAAGGTGAATGGTCTTATAAAAAACCGTTTTATTTTTATTCATAAAATCTAACAGGATGATATCTTAAAGATCGGTAATAGGAAATAAAACCGTTAGCGTTATTGCATTTTTAATATATCTTGATTGCTGCGTTAGTAAGGTATTAAGATATCGTTTTTGTAAATTAATCAAATTTGACAGTGAGGAACCCAGAAAATTTGCAATGGCTTACATGGCCGGCACGCTCAATGGATACCGGTAAATAACAGAGCTCTGAGATTTATTTTCTTTTATTTTACAATTTGATCGAATATTAATTGATTACTATATGTTTAGCGTGCATTTTTAATTATTTTCTGTTAGAAAAAAGCAGTATTTTTTCAATTTACGTAGTTGAATAGTAATTTTTGTAGTAAATATCTGATTGGTACAAAGTATAGCTTGCACGACAACGGTATCTAAAAATGGTGGATTTATTTTTTCTTTTTTATAGTTTCATCGAATGGTGGATGATTTATTCATGTTTAGAGAGCATTTTAACTAGTTTTCATTCGAAATAATGCTTAAAATTGAGACAGATAAGTTTTTTGGGATTATTTTTTTTTGTCGAAAATTAAATACTTTTTCAAATTGTCATTGATTTTTTTATGTTAGGTACATTTTAGTGTTTTTCTGATAAAATACTTAAGAAAAATTTAATAGGTATCTTTGGTTACATTTTTATCTTAAAAAGGTCAGCTTAGAAAATTTTTCGATGAGTGAATAGTATTTGAGACATATAAGTACATCTTTTAATCTATGTAAAGGTATAAAAAAGCAGAACTACTTTGTAAAAAAGGGGGCTGGGAAATATTTAAAACAGAAATATTAATTTTCTTAATTTTTCAAAAGGGTGTTCTTCTTCTATCTTTACTTTCTCCTCTTAATAAAAAATTTTGAAAAAGTTAATTTTTTAGATATGCCGTACTTTATATCGGAAATGGGCCAGAAATACATTTAAGAAATAATTTGGCATATAACGAATACTCCTGATGTGAAACAAACAGCATATAGAAGCAGATAGACAAGAATAAAAATATCTGAATATCTCAATTTTGAGAGAGAAAATTCAAATATGCAGACGTTTGTTTCGTTTATTTGTGGTGGTGGTGGTGCAACGAGGATGTCAAGAATGACAGTCTATTTACCAATAAACCATAAAAAGCAATAGGACAACTAATTATCAACTGCGTAAATTTTACCTTAATGTATATAAATTAGCTTTTTATTTGTTATTTAAAAATTATACACCTTATTGTTATTTAATTTTTTACTAACTCGAACTTTTTAGAATAAGCTTGAATTTAGTCAAACATATTTGCATTTATCACAACAATGCCCACAGCAGACCAATGAAGGTCAGTTTTTAAGTTGCTTATAGGTACTGTATAGTGGAAAACTTATTAATATGATATAAATTTTTCTTTGATGCAAGTATCAATTTTAAAACAAGAAGTTTCATTTTTAATTTAATAAAAAGTAACAATTTTAAAACAAGAAGTTTTATTTTTAATTTAATAAAAAGTAACAATTTTAGTGGTATTTTTTTTTGTTAATTTGAAGAAAAATATTGCAACTTTTCCAATTTTAGGTAAAATCTAAATACCTGAATACTTCTATTGTGGCAGCAGTTTCGGCAACAACAATAATTAATGTATTAACGTGAAAACATGGCTTACACTTCTCTCTTATGGAAAAAAGAGAAGAACATATCTGTGAGTGAGTTATGACTATTATAGATTTATTAAATCATCAACTCATTGTGATAACTATATATTTGATAGTTAACTGAAATTTTGTAGGCAAACGTAATACGCCCAGAAGGGATACATAATAGAACTGAAAAGTATGATGAAATATATGCTACTTGAGACTATGTGGCCCTTCTGGAACTTTATGAGGATTTGCTGTTGAACATATATCCTTTTTATGTAAGTATTCTATAGAATATACCCTATTTTTATATAAAAAATCTACACAAGATACACTTGGACCTTTAATTTATTACCCGTATTACTTAGTGTATAATTTCTTTCAAGACATGCCATATTTTGTATAAAAAATCCATAAAAGACATCTCATGTATCTTTAATTTTCAAATTATACATTTTTAACAGAACGAAATAAACCTTTTTTTAAGTAACAATTTTAGCGGTATTTTTTTTTTTGTTAATTTGGAGAAAAATATTGTAACTTTTCCAATTTTAGGTAAAATCTAAATACGTGAATACTTCTATTGTGGCAGCAGTTTCGGCAACAGCAGTAACTAATGTATTAACGTTGAAACATTGCTTACACCTCTCTATTGTAGAAAAAAAGAGAAAACATATACAGATATGTTACTTACTCACAGGAGTAAGTTATGACTATTATCGATTTCTTAAACCATCAACTCATTGTGATAACTATATATTTAATAGTTAACTGAAATTTTGTGTTAAAATTTTTTTTTGGGTAAACATAATACGCCCAGAAGAGATTCATAATAGAACTGAAAAGTATAATGAAATATATGCTCCTTGGGACTATGTGGGCCTTCTGGAACTTTATGAGGATTTATTGGAGAACATATATACTTTTATGTAAGTATTCTACAGAATATACCCTATTTTTATATATAAAATCTACACAAGATACACTTGGACTATTAATTTATTGCCCATATTACTTAGTGTATAATTTCTTTCGAGACATACCATATTTTGTATAAAAAATCCATAAAAGACATCTCATGGGTCTTTAATTTTCAAATTATACATTCTTAACAGAACGAAATAATTCTTTTTTTTTTGTAAGTATACTACAGAACGTACCCTGTTTTTATATAAAAAATCTATATAGGATACATTTGGACTTTTAGTTTATTGTCAACATCACTTAGGGTCAATTTCTCTCCAGAAAACACCATATTTTGTATAAAAAATTTGTAAGAGACACTTCAAGAGTCTTTTTATTTTCAAATTATACATTTTAACATATCAAAATAACCATTCTTGTAGGTATCTTACAGAACATACCCTATTTTTATATAAAAAATCAGAAAATACACTTGGACCTTTAATTTATTGCCCATATCACTTAGTCAATGTGTAATTTCTCTCCTAAAAACACTCTATTTTGTATAAAAATCTCCACAAGACGCCACTTCGGCCTGTAATTTTCCAAATTAGACATTTATAACACTAAATCTAACCTTGTTATAGCATTTTTTATAATTTTATATCTTTTCCAATGCAGTAGGAAACCTCCTTGACATTATTTTTCATATTATTTTGTACAACTTTTGGTGACTTTTTGAGAAGTCAACAAAAGGCAAAATATTTAATTTCTTACATCACAGTGCTTTTAATTTTAATATATAAACTCATATCTAAACGAAATTATGATCCACGATTTAAAGTATTCTACAGAACATGTCCTATTTTTACACAAAAAATCTATACCAGATATACTTGAATCTTTAATTTATTGTCCATATTACTTAGTCTGTGAGTAATTTCTCTCCTGAAAACACCCTATTTTTAGATAAAAATCTACACAAGGCAACACTTGAACTTTCAATTTTTCAAATTACACATTTTTAACACTTGACCTAGCTCATTATTATAGCATTTTTATAATTTTATGTCTTTTTCTAATGCAGTAAGAAGCCTCTCTAACATTATTTTTCATATTATTTATACAGCTTTTATAGAATTTTTGAGTAATCAACAAAGGCAAAATATTTAATTTTTTACATCACAGTGCTTTTAATTTTAATATCAAATCTCATATCTAAACGAAATTTTGATCCACCATTTAAGTTTTTTACAGCACATACCCAATTTTTATATAAAAAATCTATACAAGATATACTTGGACCTTTAATTTATTGTCCATATTACTTAGTCTGTGTGTAATTTCTCCTGAAAACACTCTATTTTTGTATAAAAGTCCACATAAGACATCACTTGAGCCTTTAATTTATAAAATTACACCTTTTTAACCCCTGGTCTAACTCATTATTATAGCATTCTTTAAAATTTTATGTCTTTTCCAATGCAGTAAGAAATCTTTCTAATATTTTCATATTATTTATACAACTTTTGGTGAATTTTGAGTAGCAACAAAGTCAAATATTTAATTTCTTACACTACAGTGTTTTTAATTTTGATAGAAGATGTCATATCGAAAACATAATTATGACAATTTAAAAGCGTTTAAAATTTGTAAAAAAAATAAGAAATTATGTATTTAAAAATAGCAAAATAAAAAAACACTTTCATATTTCGCGAAAAATTAGAGAAAAGCATATCAGTGAGTTAGTTAGGCTATTATCGATTCGCTGAACCGTTAGCTCATCATGATAAATGAAACTTGTGGTTTTGCTGTACACTGTTAAGTAGTTTATTTCATATTTTATATATACCTTGCTTATACATATGTTGAAATTTTTTATTATATTGAATTAAAAGAGACATAAACAAAAAGTCATGCCTTGATTACTTTTTATCTCTTTAATAACTCTAACCATTATGTTAGTATTTTAAATAATCAGTTTCCTCTTAAGCACTTTTTACTCGATATTTTATTAACTTTTTATCACATTAAATAAAACGAGGCACCTATGGTTAAAGGAAATCGAACTTAATTATTTTTGCTAAAATTGTTTATTTTTTTTTAGATATACCATACCTTATGCTGACAAAAACCTTCAGGATGATGTGGAAATCGATTCGAGAAACTATTTGGTTTGTGGATAGTCCTCCTTTTCCAGTCCTAAACATTCTATACCCGGGGATAAAATCTTAATATGTTACAATATATGTCAGATTAAGGATAAGTTTGTATAAAATGAAAAAAATAAATTAAAATTTTATGTTTCCAATTATTATTAAAGTAAGTTAGATTTATCTATTATTTGTGTCAAAACAAGGTTATAACTCGAAATTTTTTGCAATACAGGGCACTAAATATAAATTAAGATTGTTGATTTATCAGCTAAATGTTTGTTTATTATTCACTCTTTATATTACAGTAATATTTTTCTCTTAGTTAATAAATATATTTATTAGCTGACTATATAGTCGTAAAAAATAATGTTTGATGAAATAAAAATAAAGTATATATTTGTTTTATTTTTCCTCTGCGTTATTATATAAAATCCAAATGTCTCGTAGCTTCGTATCAATTTTTTTCCAAATTTTACCTTTTCAAATTAAAAAAATATATATCAAATGGTATTCTCTCTAAACTTTAACGCATATTCACCATTTGACAGATAACAACTATGAAATGAGACTCCGGGGGCGTAATCCTAAAAAATAGGACATATAAAATAATGACAAACTCCTATTATCATCTATACAATTAGCTAGAAACTTGTTAAAATGAAATTGTAAAATGGCGTGTTTGCATCACCACGAGCCGCCGTAAGTTATGTACAGAATTTCCTTGTCAGACTCTCTACAAGTCATTTTACCTACATCAGTACTATTACAAACCAAAAAATTAATTTTAATCAAATTTACGATACCCTACAACAACAACTAATGGATAAAGACTCTTTTTTTATTAATCCTTATATACACACATAACAGTCATTTAGGCCGCTACGTTGACTCAAGGGAAATAGGATTTAACTGCTAAACTCTTCACGTAGTGGTCGTAGTCTGACGGATAAGGTATCTGTGTACTGAGCGGAAGATTGGGGGTTCGAATCCCAACAACGTATATGACTTTTTTTTCATTTATTAAATGGTTAAAAATTATTCTTTGACTGAAGACAGGATTTAACTGCTAAACTTTGCGACATGGCTTCGATAGCCCTGTGCCTATAGAGTTTGTCTTCCAACCCGAAGGTAGCTGGTTCGATCCTCGCTAGAATGAAAAAAAGTGTGACGTCATCCCAACAAAATTAAAGTGCAGCCAACAAGAAGATTGATAATTTGAATTGACAGGCAACCAGAAGAAAATGACAAGTAGTGACAGGTGACAGTTGATGTATATGCGAAAGCCAACGCCCAAATGGGGTACCCGGGTGAACTACTAGAAAATGGGAACACCTGAACTAACCTGAAAAATGAGGATCCCGGACGGAACATTAGCGGAGTCCTATGGGGTACTCGGGTGGAGCACTAGAAAATGGGGCCCCCGGAAGGAGCTCTAAAAATGGGGATCCCGGACGGAACTTTAACGGAGCCCTATGGGGTACTCGGGTGGAGCACTAGAAACTGCGGCCCACGGAAGGGGTTCTAAAAAAGGGGCCCCATAAAAAATGGGGCCCTCGTCGTGGGGCCCACGGGGCGCAGCCCGGTCTATACCGCCGGAATGACTACTACTATCTTTTTATTGCAAAAGATTAGAGTTGTTATAATTAGAAACCCTGAGGTTTACAACCTATCTATTTTGTGATTAATGATTTGCGATGCTAAAAATCCCCAAGATCTTCATTTCAAGTAACTTAGAGTACATAAACAGAAAAAAATTGACATTTTTTTTTTCAATGTTATATCTCAAGTCCGCTATATCGAAGTGTCAAAAATGCCCATCAGCATCAAAAAGGAGATGCACTAAGGTAAATTTTAAGCTATTGCTTGTCTATTGTAAGAGCATCTAATTTTGGCGAACCTGGAGTCTCCCGTTCACAAATACTGTTCTTTTTTCTCCTCAAAGCCGTTAAGAAAGGGGCAGATAATTTATTCTCTGCTAATTCCAATTTGGTTCTATCTCCATACTGTCTATTTAAAATTCCCATTCCGTAAAATATCGCCAGAATATTACCCGCAGAACTTGATGCTGGACTATTTTCATCAGCAATAAAACGGACATCTAAATATTCCCCAGAGCTTTATGACATTATTAAAAATAAATAAATTCAAGGTATATATATTCGGAAAAAATCTTTTTTTTTTTCATTAAGACCTTTAAGAAAGGTGATAGGCAGTTTATTTTCTGCGAAATCCACTCTGGTTCTCTCTCCATACAAGTTTAGACCATCTAATGGTCTCATCAGTGGGGCTGTAATGAAACGAGAGCAAAATGCTCAAACATTTTACGGAATTGGGATTTTAAGTAGATAGTTGTTTTCTAATACTTATTCGTATATTGTTTCTTCCAAATTCAATATATGTAAATTTTAATCAACAGATTATAGAAAAAAATACGCAATGCATAAACCCTTTAATAATGGCCGTTATGGCTCATGAAATACTATAGAACTGACCGCTTTTTGCCAACAAATACGGTTTACTGAAACTAACAAAAAATCAATTTCAATTTTGCCTCATCCAGCATTCAATACTTGACTTTTTAAATGATAAAAAAGAAAACTTGCAAGGCAGCGTGAACACCTGGTAAATTTAATTTGGACACCGACGGCAAAGTGCTCAATGTTTTTGCTTTTCAGCAGCTAAAGTTCTTTGTTTTCTCATGGAAAATTGTATCGGAAGTAGATTAGGAAGCTGCGATGCAAGGAAAACTATGTAAAAAGGAAAATTAGATACAATGCCATCTCGGGGAGTGGAATTTTTATCAAACGAAAATTAGAAAACGGAACATATTTTCGAGGGGTTTGTCAAGCAAAACTTACCAATATAAATGAGAGTTGGTGTTAAATGACACATAAAAAAATGTTGCATTGTTAAGTTTAAATAATCAATTAACAAAAACTACTTTAGTGTGAATACAATGGACTCACCGAATATTAGTATTTCTATAAAAATGCTTTGGTTTGCAACCTTTAAATAATATTCCTTTCAGTAAATCGGGTGTCAGATATTAACTTAATAAAAGGTATATAAAAATATAACGTGGGCAGATTTGTTAACCTTTGTAGCGTAGGAAGAGAAATCCGAGAAATTTACAACCCCAGGTCAAGACATGTTTCGCTCCTCTTGGGACTCAGTTCATCTAGAATTCTTTTAAACTAATAATTTATTTAAATTCTCAAATTACATAATAGTATTTTTAGATCTATAATTTACTTTTTGAAACAAATCGATTTTAAACACCAACAACGAGTACTAGTCCTTTACAGTTAGCTGTAAAAAAATATAAAATCTCGAAACCCGCCGGCGGAGTTAGCCTCACATGAAGTGATTTTGAAATTAATTGTTAGTAGACTTCTAATTACGTAGAAACCCTCAGAATGATAATAGTAACTATGTAAACATCCTATGTCTCATTTTCTTTTTTGAGGAAAACTTTTTATTTAACAACTAAGATATGAAAAACAGTTTTTTCGATTTCTAGGAAAAATTATTAATTTTCAGTAAAAAAATTTCGAGCAAAAGTTGTGCGCATTAAAAATACCTACAAACAATAATTTGTTCGTGAATTATTGTAAAAAATCCTGCTAAAATGCCTGTTTTTTACATAGTTTATAAACAATAGAAAAATATATTGCATTAACTTTATACTGCAACTAAAGAAACTTGTTGTTGCATACACAAATGTGCAAAATTTCAAGTAAAAATATTAATAGTTTCTTGCACAGTGAATTTGTTTATAACTTTTTGTTTTTTATTGTTTATTCTCAGTGATCTAGAGGTCGAACAGCGATCTGCGGATACGCAAATGACAGTTTCTGACTTATACTAATAATAACAAAAAAGAACGAAATGAATTGTTGATCTTAAATTGTTGAAGCAGATAAACAAAATTGGGGTTCGTGTTTCGTTATTAACAAATAGAATAACTCTTCGAAAATTATCGATATCGAAATGCCAATAAGGGGACGCCATAGCTGAGATTTTGATGCACATTTTAAAAAGAAAAAAAAATATGTATGACCACTAGAAGCTACGGTAGAGTTTTTTTTTCAAAAAATCGCTGCGGAGTTATTTATTAATATTAAGGGATTATTTAAGTAGGAACTCATAGAGAGATGGTAAAACTATTGTATGCAACAGTTTTCAAATCAATTATTTCAAAATTGTTGATATAGCAATAGTTTAAAGTTACTCAGACTGTCATAAAGTGAGCAGGGGAGGGGGCGTTCTTTCAGCCTGCGACGCATGGAAATAAACGTGACTTGGACGCTTCAAATTCGAACAATGGATGTTTTTGTAATCAAATTTTTGTTAAACATAGCAATGAACAAATTGTTGCACTTTTATACATTTTATGCATAATTATAATTTTACCGTACCTACCCGCTTTCCAAATTGCGAAAAAATTGTTTCAGTGGCAACAGTATACTATTAGTTAGGAATATTAAAAATTAGATTGATTTTTAATGTACTATTAATATTTATCGAGATAGAGCACGAAACAAATAGCAACATTTGTTGATAGCATTATTATTTTTCGAGATGTGCAATAAACTACATTTGACAATTATATTGTAAGAGATTATCCAATCGAGAATTATGGTAATATTACTTTCAAAGACGATGAAAGTATTAGGGGAGAAAATAATTATGATTATGATAATAATGATGATGTTGATGAAAATAATTATGTCAAAGATTAGAGTGATGATGATGACGAGAGTGATTATGATGACGACGATGAGAGTAATAATGATGATGATAATTGTAATGATATTAATTAAACCGATAAAGGTTTCGAAAACGAGTGTACATGGATGTCTAAGATACGAAAAACGGAATAAATATTTTGTATAGATTTAAGCAAAAGATATGTACGTTAGCAAAAAATTCTGTATGTGAAAAATGTTCGTCCAATAAAATAAACAAAAAAGTTAACGTGTGTTTTTCTGGTACAACCAATAATTTGGCGCCAAATGACAGTCGAAATTTGTTTCATGCTATAACTCCATAAATATTAATGGTACATTAAAAATGAATCTGATTTTTATTATTCCTAATTAATAGTATACTGTTGACTACTGTAACATTTTTTCGAAATTTGAAAAGCACATGCAACGATTTATTTACTGCTATGTTTAACAATAATTTGATTACAAAAATCCATTGCAGGGGCAGATTCAGCCTCCCTCTTTGGGGGGGGGGGGGGTGATATCAGAAAAGTACAGTATGGCAAGCGAATGCAAGTTGCCGACGGGGGGGGGGGACCAGCAACGTTGCCATTTTTAGTTTAAAAGGCAGGGTGGGGTCTATTTTTCTGAAGCTCTTGGAGGGCGATCACAAGGAAAAACAAGTTGCCGGCAGGGGGGAAGGGATGAGAGCAGCATATACATTCCTAGTATAAGATGCAGAATCCGGTCTATTTTCCTGAATTCAAAGCTCTTAGGAAGGGGAGGGGCGATCCCAAGCATACACATTCCTATACTCTATTCAAGAACTAGAGAGAGTGATAAAACTGTTACCGAAACCTCCAACGTACCTGCTTCAGTGCCGCAGGTAACTGAGGATTGCCGTAAACCTAATTATATTTAATTGTATTTAAATATAGTAAGCTTTTATAAATTTACTGCAACAATAAAATTTCGGGTAGTTCAATTTAATTTCTGTGAGTGAGCAAAGTAAGTTTTTAGTGATTTATCTTGTTTGTGCTTGTTTTTATATATTATTTGAGATTAGTAAGATATGGCTTCCACATCTATATTTATTCCAAAATCGTTAAACCAGGGCATTTTTTCCTCAACGAAAAACTTATTACGATGAATGTTTATGATGGCTTAAAAAATCAATATCTAGACAATAATGTTAAAAGCTCTATTTAAATGTGTTCCAACATGACAGAAGTTGGAAAATCTACTATATACCGAATACTGAAGAAGAAAAAACGACTGGAATTGTTAGTACTCCCAAGCCACAGGCAGACAAAAGACTTCGTTGGAAGAAAAGATGTAAACTGCAATAAAAAGAGTTGTACATGCATTTTATTATGAGAAGCAGATCCCAACCGTCGACAAAATTCTAACTAAAATCAATGAAGATCGGGATTTACCTGAAATTAAAAGAACTAAGCTCTGGAAATTGCACAGAGAACTAAATATTGGGAAAACCAGATAGGAAATCTGTTCTTATAGATCGTCTGGAAAATGTCCGTTGGAGAAGGAAATATCTCTCTTAAGTAAAAGCCAGGGTTGCTAGAAATAACACAACTTACAAAATTATTAATTTAACTGAACTTTTGAAAGATTTTTTAAATAAAGTTATTACAGAAAATTGGGAAAATCCATATAATATAGTAATAAAAGAAAATGTGGAAACTCGATCTCATGATCAGTGAGATAGAGGAACCAATTATAATCAATTTGAGCGAAGATAGCTTCACTGACTTTGATTATGAATTAGATACGTATTGTTTACCAGCGTAAACACAATTTATTATTTTAATTTTCTGTAACATATAAAAATTAATTACATTTGAATCCCTTTTTATTGTTTAATTGTAGTTCTGCAGATGGTTTAAGAAAAAAATAAACTGAAACATCAAATGTCCTAAAAATGTTTTTAATTAATAATAAAATGACCGAGAGCCCCAAAAAAATTTTAATATTATATGGACGAATTTATTTTTTTATATATGTTTAACTTCTTGTATTTTTGACAATGGGTATGTTGTACGTAATTAAATTATAACTTAAAATTTTTTGAAAGAAAAAGGCCACGTCTTAGTCTGAATGTGCCTAAAACGGTTTCTATGCCAAAATAAAAAATAATAAAAATACAGTTTTGATTTGTGTTAAATATGTCAAAATTATCTATATTTTCTAATGTATGTGAATTATTAAGATATCATAAGAAATAAAATAATATTATAAAAAGTTTCTATTTTAAGTTTATTACCGAAATAATATTCTATGCCATAAATACTTAGTGATAAAATAAACCTCCTTCTCACGCCTATAACAAGGGTTAAAATCGTTTTTGACACTTCACACATCCAAATATCTATTGTTATATAACCCAAATTGTCCATTATTATAGACCGGTATTTTTGATTATAAAATTTCTAACCCATTCCTATAAAAAATATATGTGTGTAACAGATTTTGCCAAAGACATCGGACTAAGAACACAGATAGTTGGCGAAGAAAAAAAAGCGTAAAAAATGATTTATTACTCTCTCTAGTTCTTAAATAAACTATAGTATAACAGGCAAAATCGGGTCTGTTGTCCTGAACTCAAAGCTCTTGGGAGGGGGGGGGGGAGGCGATCGCCCCCCCTTGGATCCGCGCCATTGTTCACATCTCGTCGAGAAACACAAAAAAAAAGATTCTACAACTAATATTCGCCGAAATAATCCCGATTTTTCCGGAGAAACGAATGAGAAACGTCCGAGTCACGTTTTTTTCCGCACGCCGCAGGCTGGAAGAATGCACCCCTCCACTTCCTTCCTGACTCTGGGAGTAGGTGCAACTTTAAATTAATGCAACATCAACAATTTTGAAACAATTGACTTGAAAACTACTGCATACAATAGTTTAACCATTTCCCTATGAGGTTCTACTTAAATAATCCCTTAATAATAAACAACGCATTAGCGATTTTTTGAAAAAAAAATCTATCTCAGCTTCTAGTGGTCGTACAGAATTTGATTTTTTTTTCAGAATATGAGCCCAAAATCTCACCCATCATGTCCACTTATCGGCATTTCAATATCAACAATTCTCGAAGAGTTATCCTATTTGTTTATAACGAAAAAACCAACCATAACTTTGTTTATATGTTTCAACAATTTAAAATTAACACGATCTCTAGATTGTTGAGAATAAACAATAAAAAAAACATAAAATGTTATAAACAAATTCACTGTACAAAAAACTATTGAATATTTTTACTTGAAATTTTGAATACTTGTTGTATGTAACAAGAGGCATAACCTCACCCTTTTGGGTTGTTATTAAAAAGGTTTATTGTTTTAATAATGTCAATGTGCACAGTGGGGTGAATGTTCTAGTTTTAATTTTAATTTTAAAAGTTTCTAAAAGTTTTTAATTGTATACATCTTGTTCTGTGTGGAGGCTACGCTCGCGACTGGAGACTGTTCTCAAACTGGCAGGATTAAGGTGTGCCCTTTGACAAGGTCTGAGCCCTGAGGATGGTCTAAATTAGACCGAAAGCGCTTGGCCGATTGTAATAATTTTAAAAATCTACACTAAAATACAGAATCCGTCAGATTCTTGATTTCTTCGGTGTACAACCTGTTAATAACTTATTAACTTACTAACAATTAATTTTAACCTGATGCTAATTTCGCTGGCCTATATAGTGAATGGATTTTAATGGAACTTTATGCATTGAGTTTCTAATAATAAGAACTTCAATCTTTACATAAAAAAAAATATTGTTAGTAGTTATTTAAACAAGTGATTCTTAATGCTAGAATGAGGTTACATGCTTTTTATAAAAAAAAACGATTATTCTGTTACCACAAGTTACATATTTTTCAAAACAAAAATTAAGTATTAATATTTTTTAAATGTTTACCTGAACATGGAATATAAGGCTAACGCTATTTTGTACAGGTCCTGCACTATAGGATATCGGTATTAAAACTATTTATTGTCCGATTTTTGTACCTTCATCCAGCACCTCGCAGTCGTAAGCGTACATGTCAAGTAAGGTTATAGAAAACAGGTTAGAGGATAAGAAAAAGAATTGTTTAGTATGTGGAAATGAATTAAATTTAACTTTGTGCCTTATAAATTTAAAAATACAATGAGTTTGAATTTAATAAAAGCAGACTGAAATTAATATTTTCGAGAATTTTCTTAGAAAATATTTAATCTGATAATTATTCATTTTTATAGTCAATTATTTTTGAGGCGATTCAATTTTATTCCAATATTTGATTAACAAAAAACCTGTTTTCGTGAATTTCATTTGTTGGCGGCTTAATTTGATAATTAGCACTAAGAACTTTTGATATTTTGCCAACTATCATCATGCAAAATTATTCATTTTTCTCATTGTATATTACTTTTTATGCTAGAGGATTAATAACGTGTCACTTAATTCACGAATTTCAAAATGGTGAATCCTATATGGCGACGGAATATATAATTTTCTTTCTTAATTAACCATTATTAGACCTATCAACTGATTTACTTTTCAAATTGTTTTTCAAAGTATAATATTTGAAATTTCATTCTTAAAGTTCATTATGGCGATTCAAAGGATGAAAAAATATCTTTCTTTCAATCAACCAGCATAGATCCTATCAAATCAAACATATATCGTAAACTTCTTCTTCTTCTTCTTCTTCTAGGTAGAACCAAGTTCTCTTATCTACACAATGCCTCATCGATCTTCGTTTGACGTCGAAATCCAGCTGTCTCTCCATCTTTAGGGAGGCCGTTTGGTGTTTGGTTTCTCTCTCATCACGGTTTTTGCTAGTCTGTCATCGTCCATTCGTTCCACGTGATCTCTCCACTGCCTACGACGGTTTCGAACCCACTTCACAACATCCCCCACGCCGCTGTCCTCGCGTATTTTTGCGTTTCTTATTCTATCTCTTAAACTTGTTCCCGTGATCATTCTCAGCGTTTTCATTTCTGTGGTTCTCATAATTTGTTTTGTCTTTGTTGTTTCATTTCTTGTTTCTGCGCCGTAGGTCAGTATCGGTCTTACACAGACCTTGTAAATTCTTGCTTTGCTCTCAACCGTCATATGTTTTTTGTTCCAGATTGTCTCTTAGTTGGCCTGATATCATGGCCGCTTTGTTGGCTTGTGCGCGTACTTCTTCCGTTACTGCTCTGTTACTTATTATATGTGCTCCCGTAAACTTCTAAAAATTAAAAATATTGGTTGCTGACAATAAAAATTTCAAAATTACTTGCGAAAATTCCAGAAATTGCAAAATACATATATCATGAAATGTAAAAAAATATATGAACATGTTATAAAATATAAACAATATAAAAGAAAGTAAAAAAAAACAAAAGAGAGAAACACTATTCTACTACAGCGGGTCCCAAGCTCGTATTCGTAAAGAGAACGGTGTTTTGAAATGAATTAGAGCAATTTATTTAGAGTAAATTACTCATCGTCTACCATAATATTTGTTTTGATTTGATTTTTTTTTTGCAAAAACCTTTATAACTACTATATTTTTATTAAATTTTCCCAAAAATTAAATTTTCTTGGTTCAACCTAGAAATCCTTTAAAACCACTGTACTGAGCAAATTTTGTTAAAATTATAATTTTCACGCTCTGCCATCTTCGATTTAATTTTGTGTGATTTTAACTACATCAACTAAATTGCCTGATTGAAAGGGTCTTAATGAAACGAATATATCAATATATAGACGAGAATGAAAATTGTCCACTTTAATTACAATAGCTGAAAGAACACTATAATAGCGTATACTGTTAAAAATAACCTCAAATTTAATGTACATTCATTAATTCAATTTAATAATTTTGTACCTTAAATCGTGAATAAGTTACATGTACTTCGAAATTAAAGGTTTGTACATTAAATTTAATTGAATGTTACCTTAAATTTCAATAAAGTAACTGAAAACATCCTAAATTTAATGTATAATTACATTAGATTTAATGTAAAAATTACTAAATTTAATGCATTAACGTGAAACGCAATTATTAGATGATTTATGAAATTTGCTTCAAGCACATTACCTTAAAATTATTGTGAAGTTTTTTTATAGTGTACACATCAGAAAATAACATCATTAAAACGCAATTGATGTTACACAATAATATTTATTAGAAAAAAACATCATTAAATTTGAAACCTAGGATAACCAAACATCAAAATCATCTTTGAATTGTGTAACACTGATTGTGGAGAGAGTTGTGGATGCAGCAAAAGTGATTTGCATTGCTCTTCAGCTTGTTTACAATACAAAAGAAATAGCTGCTTTAATGCAACACCAGTGATATCAACGAATGAGACAGAGAGTAGGCATCATGAATAAAGATACTATTTATAAAAATTTTTGTTAAATTTTTTTGCACAATTTTTTTAACATAGATATTTTACTACCATCGAAATTTCAAATTGTTTGGCTTGGATACTTCTTTAACCTTAGTTACTACTTTTCAGTCACATTATCAACATATTTTTTGACGCTATATTCGCAAAATAATATTTATAATTTTGATTTTTTGAACGTAGATTCATTCTCAGCACTACCGAAAATCACAATATTATTTTTTACGATCACAAATGAATTGTAGAATTATTACATTTCAATATATTTTTTCTCATATTATAACTATTTTTTGAAGTTTTTTGGATTGTTTTTAAGTAATTCCGACTATTTTTTATTTATATAACTAATTAAGAAAAAAATTTAAAACATTCGCAAAAAAATCAATTTTGTTGCCATAAACATGATGATTCATTTAATAATTAAGAATTATTTGTTTGAATAATCAAATAGTTATTAGCAACATCTTTAGTAGTCATTCCGGCGGTATAGACCGGGCTGCGCCCCGTGGGCCCCACGACGAGGGCCCCATTTTTTATGGGGCCCCTTTTTTAGAACCCCTTCCGTGGGCCGCAGTTTCTAGTGCTCCACCCGAGTACCCCATAGGGCTCCGTTAAAGTTCCGTCCGGGATCCCCATTTTTAGAGCTCCTTCCGGGGGCCCCATTTTCTAGTGCTCCACCCGAGTACCCCATAGGACTCCGCTAATGTTCCGTCCGGGATCCTCATTTTTCAGGTTAGTTCAGGTGTTCCCATTTTCTAGTAGTTCACCCGGGTACCCCATTTGGGCGTTGGCTTTCGCATATACATCAACTGTCACCTGTCACTACTTGTCATTTTCTTCTGGTTGCCTGTCAATTCAAATTATCAATCTTCTTGTTGGCTGCACTTTAATTTTGTTGGGATGACGTCACACTTTTTTTCATTCTAGCGAGGATCGAACCAGCTACCTTCGGGTTGGAAGACAAACTCTATAGGCACAGGGCTATCGAAGCCATGTCGCAAAGTTTAGCAGTTAAATCCTGTCTTCAGTCAAAGAATAATTTTTAACCATTTAATAAATGAAAAAAAAGTCATATACGTTGTTGGGATTCGAACCCTCAATCTTCCGCTCAGTACACAGATACCTTATCCGTCAGACTACGACCACTACGTGAAGAGTTTAGCAGTTAAATCCTATTTCCCTTGAGTCAACGTAGCGGCCTAAATGACTGTTATGTGTGTATATAAGGATTAATAAAAAAAGAGTCTTTATCCATTAGTTGTTGTTGTAGGATATCGTAAATTTGATTAAAATTAATTTTTTGGTTTGTAATAGTACTGATGTAGGTAAAATGACTTGTAGAGAGTCTGACAAGGAAATTCTGTACATAACTTACGGCGGCTCGTGGTGATGCAAACACGCCATTTTACAATTTCATTTTAACAAGTTTCTAGCTAATTGTATAGATGATAATAGGAGTTTGTCATTATTTTATATGTCCTATTTTTTAGGATTACGCCCCCGGAGTCTCATTTCATAGTTGTTATCTGTCAAATGGTGAATATGCGTTAAAGTTTAGAGAGAATACCATTTGATATATATTTTTTTAATTTGAAAAGGTAAAATTTGGAAAAAAATTGATACGAAGCTACGAGACATTTGGATTTTATATAATAACGCAGAGGAAAAATAAAACAAATATATACTTTATTTTTATTTCATCAAACATTATTTTTTACGACTATATAGTCAGCTAATAAATATATTTATTAACTAAGAGAAAAATATTACTGTAATATAAAGAGTGAATAATAAACAAACATTTAGCTGATAAATCAACAATCTTAATTTATATTTAGTGCCCTGTATTGCAAAAAATTTCGAGTTATAACCTTGTTTTGACACAAATAATAGATAAATCTAACTTACTTTAATAATAATTGGAAACATAAAATTTTAATTTATTTTTTTCATTTTATACAAACTTATCCTTAATCTGACATATATTGTAACATATTAAGATTTTATCCCCGGGTATAGAATGTTTAGGACTGGAAAAGGAGGACTATCCACAAACCAAATAGTTTCTCGAATCGATTTCCACATCATCCTGAAGGTTTTTGTCAGCATAAGGTATGGTATATCTAAAAAAAAATAAACAATTTTAGCAAAAATAATTAAGTTCGATTTCCTTTAACCATAGGTGCCTCGTTTTATTTAATGTGATAAAAAGTTAATAAAATATCGAGTAAAAAGTGCTTAAGAGGAAACTGATTATTTAAAATACTAACATAATGGTTAGAGTTATTAAAGAGATAAAAAGTAATCAAGGCATGACTTTTTGTTTATGTCTCTTTTAATTCAATATAATAAAAAATTTCAACATATGTATAAGCAAGGTATATATAAAATATGAAATAAACTATTTAACAGTGTACAGCAAAACCACAAGTTTCATTTATCATGATGAGCTAACGGTTCAGCGAATCGATAATAGCCTAACTAACTCACTGATATGCTTTTCTCTAATTTTTCGCGAAATATGAAAGTGTTTTTTTATTTTGCTATTTTTAAATACATAATTTCTTATTTTTTTACAAATTTTAAACGCTTTTAAATTGTCATAATTATGTTTTCGATATGACATCTTATATCAAAATTAAAAACACTGTAGTGTAAGAAATTAAATATTTGACTTTGTTGCTACTCAAAATTCACCAAAAGTTGTATAAATAATATGAAAATATTAGAAAGATTTCTTACTGCATTGGAAAAGACATAAAATTTTAAAGAATGCTATAATAATGAGTTAAACCAGGGGTTAAAAAGGTGTAATTTTATAAATTAAAGGCTCAAGTGATGTCTTATGTGGACTTTTATACAAAAATAGAGTGTTTTCAGGAGAAATTACACACAGACTAAGTAATATGGACAATAAATTAAAGGTCCAAGTATATCTTGTATAGATTTTTTATATAAAAATTGGGTATGTGCTGTAAAAAACTTAAATGGTGGATCAAAATTTCGTTTAGATATGAGATTTGATATTAAAATTAAAAGCACTGTGATGTAAAAAATTAAATATTTTGCCTTTGTTGATTACTCAAAAATTCTATAAAAGCTGTATAAATAATATGAAAAATAATGTTAGAGAGGCTTCTTACTGCATTAGAAAAAGACATAAAATTATAAAAATGCTATAATAATGAGCTAGGTCAAGTGTTAAAAATGTGTAATTTGAAAAATTGAAAGTTCAAGTGTTGCCTTGTGTAGATTTTTATCTAAAAATAGGGTGTTTTCGGGAGAGAAATTACTCACAGACTAAGTAATATGGACAATAAATTAAAGATTCAAGTATATCTGGTATAGATTTTTTGTGTAAAAATAGGACATGTTCTGTAGAATACTTTAAATCGTGGATCATAATTTCGTTTAGATATGAGTTTATATATTAAAATTAAAAGCACTGTGATGTAAGAAATTAAATATTTTGCCTTTTGTTGACTTCTCAAAAAGTCACCAAAAGTTGTACAAAATAATATGAAAAATAATGTCAAGGAGGTTTCCTACTGCATTGGAAAAGATATAAAATTATAAAAAATGCTATAACAAGGTTAGATTTAGTGTTATAAATGTCTAATTTGGAAAATTACAGGCCGAAGTGGCGTCTTGTGGAGATTTTTATACAAAATAGAGTGTTTTTAGGAGAGAAATTACACATTGACTAAGTGATATGGGCAATAAATTAAAGGTCCAAGTGTATTTTCTGATTTTTTATATAAAAATAGGGTATGTTCTGTAAGATACCTACAAGAATGGTTATTTTGATATGTTAAAATGTATAATTTGAAAATAAAAAGACTCTTGAAGTGTCTCTTACAAATTTTTTATACAAAATATGGTGTTTTCTGGAGAGAAATTGACCCTAAGTGATGTTGACAATAAACTAAAAGTCCAAATGTATCCTATATAGATTTTTTATATAAAAACAGGGTACGTTCTGTAGTATACTTACAAAAAAAAAAGAATTATTTCGTTCTGTTAAGAATGTATAATTTGAAAATTAAAGACCCATGAGATGTCTTTTATGGATTTTTTATACAAAATATGGTATGTCTCGAAAGAAATTATACACTAAGTAATATGGGCAATAAATTAATAGTCCAAGTGTATCTTGTGTAGATTTTATATATAAAAATAGGGTATATTCTGTAGAATACTTACATAAAAGTATATATGTTCTCCAATAAATCCTCATAAAGTTCCAGAAGGCCCACATAGTCCCAAGGAGCATATATTTCATTATACTTTTCAGTTCTATTATGAATCTCTTCTGGGCGTATTATGTTTACCCAAAAAAAAATTTTAACACAAAATTTCAGTTAACTATTAAATATATAGTTATCACAATGAGTTGATGGTTTAAGAAATCGATAATAGTCATAACTTACTCCTGTGAGTAAGTAACATATCTGTATATGTTTTCTCTTTTTTTCTACAATAGAGAGGTGTAAGCCATGTTTCAACGTTAATACATTAGTTACTGCTGTTGCCGAAACTGCTGCCACAATAGAAGTATTCACGTATTTAGATTTTACCTAAAATTGGAAAAGTTACAATATTTTTCTCCAAATTAACAAAAAAAAAATACCGCTAAAATTGTTACTTAAAAAAAGGTTTATTTCGTTCTGTTAAAAATGTATAATTTGAAAATTAAAGATACATGAGATGTCTTTTATGGATTTTTTATACAAAATATGGCATGTCTTGAAAGAAATTATACACTAAGTAATACGGGTAATAAATTAAAGGTCCAAGTGTATCTTGTGTAGATTTTTTATATAAAAATAGGGTATATTCTATAGAATACTTACATAAAAAGGATATATGTTCAACAGCAAATCCTCATAAAGTTCCAGAAGGGCCACATAGTCTCAAGTAGCATATATTTCATCATACTTTTCAGTTCTATTATGTATCCCTTCTGGGCGTATTACGTTTGCCTACAAAATTTCAGTTAACTATTAAATATATAGTTATCACAATGAGTTGATGATTTAATAAATCTATAATAGTCATAACTCACTCACAGATATGTTCTTCTCTTTTTTCCATAAAAGAGAAGTGTAAGCCATGTTTTCACGTTAATACATTAATTATTGTTGTTGCCGAAACTGCTGCCACAATAGAAGTATTCAGGTATTTAGATTTTACCTAAAATTGGAAAAGTTGCAATATTTTTCTTCAAATTAACAAAAAAAAAATACCACTAAAATTGTTACTTTTTATTAAATTAAAAATAAAACTTCTTGTTTTAAAATTGTTACTTTTTATTAAATTAAAAATGAAACTTCTTGTTTTAAAATTGATACTTGCATCAAAGAAAAATTTATATCATATTAATAAGTTTTCCACTATACAGTACCTATAAGCAACTTAAAAACTGACCTTCATTGGTCTGCTGTGGGCATTGTTGTGATAAATGCAAATATGTTTGACTAAATTCAAGCTTATTCTAAAAAGTTCGAGTTAGTAAAAAATTAAATAACAATAAGGTGTATAATTTTTAAATAACAAATAAAAAGCTAATTTATATACATTAAGGTAAAATTTACGCAGTTGATAATTAGTTGTCCTATTGCTTTTTATGGTTTATTGGTAAATAGACTGTCATTCTTGACATCCTCGTTGCACCACCACCACCACAAATAAACGAAACAAACGTCTGCATATTTGAATTTTCTCTCTCAAAATTGAGATATTCAGATATTTTTATTCTTGTCTATCTGCTTCTATATGCTGTTTGTTTCACATCAGGAGTATTCGTTATATGCCAAATTATTTCTTAAATGTATTTCTGGCCCATTTCCGATATAAAGTACGGCATATCTAAAAAATTAACTTTTTCAAAATTTTTTATTAAGAGGAGAAAGTAAAGATAGAAGAAGAACACCCTTTTGAAAAATTAAGAAAATTAATATTTCTGTTTTAAATATTTCCCAGCCCCCTTTTTTACAAAGTAGTTCTGCTTTTTTATACCTTTACATAGATTAAAAGATGTACTTATATGTCTCAAATACTATTCACTCATCGAAAAATTTTCTAAGCTGACCTTTTTAAGATAAAAATGTAACCAAAGATACCTATTAAATTTTTCTTAAGTATTTTATCAGAAAAACACTAAAATGTACCTAACATAAAAAAATCAATGACAATTTGAAAAAGTATTTAATTTTCGACAAAAAAAAATAATCCCAAAAAACTTATCTGTCTCAATTTTAAGCATTATTTCGAATGAAAACTAGTTAAAATGCTCTCTAAACATGAATAAATCATCCACCATTCGATGAAACTATAAAAAAGAAAAAATAAATCCACCATTTTTAGATACCGTTGTCGTGCAAGCTATACTTTGTACCAATCAGATATTTACTACAAAAATTACTATTCAACTACGTAAATTGAAAAAATACTGCTTTTTTCTAACAGAAAATAATTAAAAATGCACGCTAAACATATAGTAATCAATTAATATTCGATCAAATTGTAAAATAAAAGAAAATAAATCTCAGAGCTCTGTTATTTACCGGTATCCATTGAGCGTGCCGGCCATGTAAGCCATTGCAAATTTTCTGGGTTCCTCACTGTCAAATTTGATTAATTTACAAAAACGATATCTTAATACCTTACTAACGCAGCAATCAAGATATATTAAAAATGCAATAACGCTAACGGTTTTATTTCCTATTACCGATCTTTAAGATATCATCCTGTTAGATTTTATGAATAAAAATAAAACGGTTTTTTATAAGACCATTCACCTTGGAATTATATCAAAATTTATCTTAAAACTTACCTTTTTCAATTTTCTTAAGGGTTTAGTCGAACAAAAACTAATTAAAAATGCACTTAACATATAAAATTCAATTAAAAATTCACTTTATACGCTTAAAATTTGTAATAAAAAGAATATTATCGGTTATTATGGTAGTGGTACGAATATTGACATAAAACTGACATACTTGTTAGAAGCAGCTTTAGCGGTGGATCGAGAAAAAGATTGGGTCTGTTACCAGCCTTCACATTGAAAGTTTCATCACCCTTTTCAGTACCATACTTTCAAACCTTTTTTAAATTCGAATTATGTCTGCTTCTATTTTTATCAACAAAATAACATTGTGGAAATCATAAGTAGATTATAATTTATTTTATATTACTAAGTTAAAGGTGAAACACAATAAACAAACATGTAAAATGTGTGTCTTTGGGTAAAATAGGTATAAATTACAGTTTTAGAGAGTACGACTAGTAATAATATTTATTTAAATTATAAAATCAGATGTTGCTGTCATGAAATATAACGAAAATTTTCGTTGCTCGAGCTGTATTACTTTTTAATAAAAATAATGTAATTAATACCGATTTGTTTTTATATAACAGTTCCAAAAATCGAATTGTCGATTGGGTAGTAATTCATCCCTTCCACGCTTTAAACTTGGTCACGGCCTTGAAAAATATACGAGTATATGCTAATGTGTTTGAAAGCTGGCGTGATAATTCACCCCCACTCTTTAAACTTAATCCAGGCCTTGAAAATATGCACGCTTCCTCGATGCCTTGAAAACTTACGCTCGACCTAACATATGTGATGAATATATATGACGTCATTTTACCCTGAAGTATACCATTATAAACGCCCATGCGCCGAGAAATGATTTTTATATTCACGTTGATATCAGTGGCATTAATTTTAAAATATTTTTTGTAGCGCATATTTTAAAAGTGTTTGTTGTTACAGATAATTTTAATTTAATACATTTTTCTACAGTCAATATTTCTAAATTTTTTTAATAATTTGACTTTTTGTTTCTTACCAGTTGAGTTATTTTAATAAAATTCTATGTACTTTTCAAAAATAATCTTTTATGAAGGAATTATTTCCGAAAAACACTCCCAGAATTTCCTTCGCTGTATTTAAAGGAGAAAAATACCTTTTTAATATTTCGGTTTTCAAATATCATGGATTTCTTTTACAACAGTATTTTGTTCTTAGAGATCCTTTTTAAACTCTAATTCTTTAACTTTCTGCGTATAAGCTAAGTTCAGAATCTTGTACTTCTCCTGCAGAAACCAAGAAATAAGTTATATAATGTCAAAATAAATGCGGAGTATCTAAATTCAATGATTATTTCGCCTTTAGTGCTCTAATTTCCTTGTTTCCCTGGAGAAGTAATAACAAAGGTATCGAAAATGCAAGATATTATTTAAAATAAACCCAATAATCTTTGAGATATTTTCGTATTTCCCTAAAAAATGGATTTCGGGAAGTAAATTAATGCAAACATTTGTGACTTTCTGTCTATAAGCTAAGTTCAGAATCTTGTACTTCTCCTAAAAAAACAAGGAATATAGGTTCAATAAAATCGAAATAAGAACGAAAGATCTAAATTCAATGACTATTTCGCATTTGGTGCTGTAATTTTTTTTGTTGTTTCTAGTTAAGCTATAAAAGTATCTAAAAATGCCGGATTTTTAAAATATTTTAAAAACTAATATTCTTAGAGATATTTACGTATTTCCCTAAAAAGTGGACATCGGGAAGTAAATTAAGAAAACCGCCCCAGTTTCGATTTTCTGTCTATAAGCTAAGTTCTAAATCTTGTACTTCTCTTGTAAAAAAAAACAAAAATTATATGTTAAATAATGTTGAAATATGCACGAAATGTCTAAATTCTATGATTTTTCGCCTCTTGGTGCTATAATTTTTAATATATCTCGGCAGCACAACTACGAAAATCTCTGAAGGATTTAATTTTCAATTATATTGAGAATATAGAATTTTACTTTAGAGTGAATAAAATCTAAATATGAACGGAATATCTAAATTTAGTTACTATTTCGTCTTTGGGGTTATAATTTCTTTGCTTTCCTAGAGAAGTTACAACAAAAGTATTGAAAAAAGGCGGAATTTTTTAATATTATACAAAATAAAACTAATAATCAAAGAAATATTTTTGTATTTCCCTAAAAAACGGCATTCGGAAAGTAAATTAATATAAACGCCCCATTTTTGACTTTCTGTCGATAATCTAAGTTCAGAATCTTATACTTTTATAAAAAAATAAAAAATATAGGTTAAATAAAGTTGAAATATGACGAAACATTTAAATTCTATGATTTTTCACCCTTGGTGCTATAATTTCTAATATATTTCGGCAGCAGAACAACGAAAATCTCTGAAGGTTTTAATTTTCAATTATATTACGAATATAGAATAGCATTTTAGAGTGGAAAAATAAAAATATTAACGAAATATCTAAATTTAGTAATTATTTCGTCTTTTGATGTTCGTCTTTCGTATCAAATATGCAGAATTTTTAAAATATTATGCAAAATAAGACTAATAAAAGAGATATTTTCGTAATTCCAAAAAAAAAAAAAATGAAATTCAGGAAGTAAATTGATACAAACGACTCATTTTTGACTATCTATAAGTTAAGGTCAGAATCTTATACTTCTCCTGCGAAAAGATAGAAATATAGGTTAAATAAGGTCAAAATGAGACAGAAATATCTAAATGCCATAATTACTATGCCTTTAGTGCTATAATTTCCTTGTTTTCCTAGAGAAGTTATAAAAAAGGTATCGAAAATGCAGGATATTATTTAAAATAAATCCAATAATATTTGAGATATTTTCGTATTTCCCTAAAAATGAAATTCGGGAAGTAAATTAATACAAACATCCCAATTTTGAGTTTATGCCCATAACCTAAGTTCAGAATCTTGTACTTCTACAAAATCCAAGAAATATAAGGTTAAATAAGGTCGAAATAAGAACGAAATGTGTTCAATCAATGATTGACGACCTTATTTAACCCATATTTCTTGGATTTTGTAGAAGTACAAGATTCTGAACTTAGGTTATGGGCATAAACTCAAAATTGGGATGTTTGTATTAATTTACTTCCCGAATTTCATTTTTAGGGAAATACGAAAATATCTCAAATATTATTGGATTTATTTTAAATAATATCCTGCATTTTCGATACCTTTTTTATAACTTCTCTAGGAAAACAAGGAAATTATAGCACTAAAGGCATAGTAATTATGGCATTTAGATATTTCTGTCTCATTTTGACCTTATTTAACCTATATTTCTATCTTTTCGCAGGAGAAGTATAAGATTCTGACCTTAACTTATAGATAGTCAAAAATGAGTCGTTTGTATCAATTTACTTCCTGAATTTCATTTTTTTTTTTTTTGGAATTACGAAAATATCTCTTTTATTAGTCTTATTTTGCATAATATTTTAAAAATTCTGCATATTTGATACGAAAGACGAACATCAAAAGACGAAATAATTACTAAATTTAGATATTTCGTTAATATTTTTATTTTTCCACTCTAAAATGCTATTCTATATTCGTAATATAATTGAAAATTAAAACCTTCAGAGATTTTCGTTGTTCTGCTGCCGAAATATATTAGAAATTATAGCACCAAGGGTGAAAAATCATAGAATTTAAATGTTTCGTCATATTTCAACTTTATTTAACCTATATTTTTTATTTTTTTATAAAAGTATAAGATTCTGAACTTAGATTATCGACAGAAAGTCAAAAATGGGGCGTTTATATTAATTTACTTTCCGAATGCCGTTTTTTAGGGAAATACAAAAATATTTCTTTGATTATTAGTTTTATTTTGTATAATATTAAAAAATTCCGCCTTTTTTCAATACTTTTGTTGTAACTTCTCTAGGAAAGCAAAGAAATTATAACCCCAAAGACGAAATAGTAACTAAATTTAGATATTCCGTTCATATTTAGATTTTATTCACTCTAAAGTAAAATTCTATATTCTCAATATAATTGAAAATTAAATCCTTCAGAGATTTTCGTAGTTGTGCTGCCGAGATATATTAAAAATTATAGCACCAAGAGGCGAAAAATCATAGAATTTAGACATTTCGTGCATATTTCAACATTATTTAACATATAATTTTTGTTTTTTTTTACAAGAGAAGTACAAGATTTAGAACTTAGCTTATAGACAGAAAATCGAAACTGGGGCGGTTTTCTTAATTTACTTCCCGATGTCCACTTTTTAGGGAAATACGTAAATATCTCTAAGAATATTAGTTTTTAAAATATTTTAAAAATCCGGCATTTTTAGATACTTTTATAGCTTAACTAGAAACAACAAAAAAAATTACAGCACCAAATGCGAAATAGTCATTGAATTTAGATCTTTCGTTCTTATTTCGATTTTATTGAACCTATATTCCTTGTTTTTTTAGGAGAAGTACAAGATTCTGAACTTAGCTTATAGACAGAAAGTCACAAATGTTTGCATTAATTTACTTCCCGAAATCCATTTTTTAGGGAAATACGAAAATATCTCAAAGATTATTGGGTTTATTTTAAATAATATCTTGCATTTTCGATACCTTTGTTATTACTTCTCCAGGGAAACAAGGAAATTAGAGCACTAAAGGCGAAATAATCATTGAATTTAGATACTCCGCATTTATTTTGACATTATATAACTTATTTCTTGGTTTCTGCAGGAGAAGTACAAGATTCTGAACTTAGCTTATACGCAGAAAGTTAAAGAATTAGAGTTTAAAAAGGATCTCTAAGAACAAAATACTGTTGTAAAAGAAATCCATGATATTTGAAAACCGAAATATTAAAAAGGTATTTTTCTCCTTTAAATACAGCGAAGGAAATTCTGGGAGTGTTTTTCGGAAATAATTCCTTCATAAAAGATTATTTTTGAAAAGTACATAGAATTTTATTAAAATAACTCAACTGGTAAGAAACAAAAAGTCAAATTATTAAAAAAATTTAGAAATATTGACTGTAGAAAAATGTATTAAATTAAAATTATCTGTAACAACAAACACTTTTAAAATATGCGCTACAAAAAATATTTTAAAATTAATGCCACTGATATCAACGTGAATATAAAAATCATTTCTCGGCGCATGGGCGTTTATAATGGTATACTTCAGGGTAAAATGACGTCATATATATTCATCACATATGTTAGGTCGAGCGTAAGTTTTCAAGGCATCGAGGAAGCGTGCATATTTTCAAGGCCTGGATTAAGTTTAAAGAGTGGGGGTGAATTATCACGCCAGCTTTCAAACACATTAGCATATACTCGTATATTTTTCAAGGCCGTGACCAAGTTTAAAGCGTGGAAGGGATGAATTACTACCCAATCGACAATTCGATTTTTGGAACTGTTATATAAAAACAAATCGGTATTAATTACATTATTTTTATTAAAAAGTAATACAGCTCGAGCAACGAAAATTTTCGTTATATTTCATGACAGCAACATCTGATTTTATAATTTAAATAAATATTATTACTAGTCGTACTCTCTAAAACTGTAATTTATACCTATTTTACCCAAAGACACACATTTTACATGTTTGTTTATTGTGTTTCACCTTTAACTTAGTAATATAAAATAAATTATAATCTACTTATGATTTCCACAATGTTATTTTGTTGATAAAAATAGAAGCAGACATAATTCGAATTTAAAAAAGGTTTGAAAGTATGGTACTGAAAAGGGTGATGAAACTTTCAATGTGAAGGCTGGTAACAGACCCAATCTTTTTCTCGATCCACCGCTAAAGCTGCTTCTAACAAGTATGTCAGTTTTATGTCAATATTCGTACCACTACCATAATAACCGATAATATTCTTTTTATTACAAATTTTAAGCGTATAAAGTGAATTTTTAATTGAATTTTATATGTTAAGTGCATTTTTAATTAGTTTTTGTTCGACTAAACCCTTAAGAAAATTGAAAAAGGTAAGTTTTAAGATAAATTTTGATATAATTCCAAGGTGAATGGTCTTATAAAAAACCGTTTTATTTTTATTCATAAAATCTAACAGGATGATATCTTAAAGATCGGTAATAGGAAATAAAACCGTTAGCGTTATTGCATTTTTAATATATCTTGATTGCTGCGTTAGTAAGGTATTAAGATATCGTTTTTGTAAATTAATCAAATTTGACAGTGAGGAACCCAGAAAATTTGCAATGGCTTACATGGCCGGCACGCTCAATGGATACCGGTAAATAACAGAGCTCTGAGATTTATTTTCTTTTATTTTACAATTTGATCGAATATTAATTGATTACTATATGTTTAGCGTGCATTTTTAATTATTTTCTGTTAGAAAAAAGCAGTATTTTTTCAATTTACGTAGTTGAATAGTAATTTTTGTAGTAAATATCTGATTGGTACAAAGTATAGCTTGCACGACAACGGTATCTAAAAATGGTGGATTTATTTTTTCTTTTTTATAGTTTCATCGAATGGTGGATGATTTATTCATGTTTAGAGAGCATTTTAACTAGTTTTCATTCGAAATAATGCTTAAAATTGAGACAGATAAGTTTTTTGGGATTATTTTTTTTTGTCGAAAATTAAATACTTTTTCAAATTGTCATTGATTTTTTTATGTTAGGTACATTTTAGTGTTTTTCTGATAAAATACTTAAGAAAAATTTAATAGGTATCTTTGGTTACATTTTTATCTTAAAAAGGTCAGCTTAGAAAATTTTTCGATGAGTGAATAGTATTTGAGACATATAAGTACATCTTTTAATCTATGTAAAGGTATAAAAAAGCAGAACTACTTTGTAAAAAAGGGGGCTGGGAAATATTTAAAACAGAAATATTAATTTTCTTAATTTTTCAAAAGGGTGTTCTTCTTCTATCTTTACTTTCTCCTCTTAATAAAAAATTTTGAAAAAGTTAATTTTTTAGATATGCCGTACTTTATATCGGAAATGGGCCAGAAATACATTTAAGAAATAATTTGGCATATAACGAATACTCCTGATGTGAAACAAACAGCATATAGAAGCAGATAGACAAGAATAAAAATATCTGAATATCTCAATTTTGAGAGAGAAAATTCAAATATGCAGACGTTTGTTTCGTTTATTTGTGGTGGTGGTGGTGCAACGAGGATGTCAAGAATGACAGTCTATTTACCAATAAACCATAAAAAGCAATAGGACAACTAATTATCAACTGCGTAAATTTTACCTTAATGTATATAAATTAGCTTTTTATTTGTTATTTAAAAATTATACACCTTATTGTTATTTAATTTTTTACTAACTCGAACTTTTTAGAATAAGCTTGAATTTAGTCAAACATATTTGCATTTATCACAACAATGCCCACAGCAGACCAATGAAGGTCAGTTTTTAAGTTGCTTATAGGTACTGTATAGTGGAAAACTTATTAATATGATATAAATTTTTCTTTGATGCAAGTATCAATTTTAAAACAAGAAGTTTCATTTTTAATTTAATAAAAAGTAACAATTTTAAAACAAGAAGTTTTATTTTTAATTTAATAAAAAGTAACAATTTTAGTGGTATTTTTTTTTTGTTAATTTGAAGAAAAATATTGCAACTTTTCCAATTTTAGGTAAAATCTAAATACCTGAATACTTCTATTGTGGCAGCAGTTTCGGCAACAACAATAATTAATGTATTAACGTGAAAACATGGCTTACACTTCTCTCTTATGGAAAAAAGAGAAGAACATATCTGTGAGTGAGTTATGACTATTATAGATTTATTAAATCATCAACTCATTGTGATAACTATATATTTGATAGTTAACTGAAATTTTGTAGGCAAACGTAATACGCCCAGAAGGGATACATAATAGAACTGAAAAGTATGATGAAATATATGCTACTTGAGACTATGTGGCCCTTCTGGAACTTTATGAGGATTTGCTGTTGAACATATATCCTTTTTATGTAAGTATTCTATAGAATATACCCTATTTTTATATAAAAAATCTACACAAGATACACTTGGACCTTTAATTTATTACCCGTATTACTTAGTGTATAATTTCTTTCAAGACATGCCATATTTTGTATAAAAAATCCATAAAAGACATCTCATGTATCTTTAATTTTCAAATTATACATTTTTAACAGAACGAAATAAACCTTTTTTTAAGTAACAATTTTAGCGGTATTTTTTTTTTGTTAATTTGGAGAAAAATATTGTAACTTTTCCAATTTTAGGTAAAATCTAAATACGTGAATACTTCTATTGTGGCAGCAGTTTCGGCAACAGCAGTAACTAATGTATTAACGTTGAAACATTGCTTACACCTCTCTATTGTAGAAAAAAAGAGAAAACATATACAGATATGTTACTTACTCACAGGAGTAAGTTATGACTATTATCGATTTCTTAAACCATCAACTCATTGTGATAACTATATATTTAATAGTTAACTGAAATTTTGTGTTAAAATTTTTTTTTGGGTAAACATAATACGCCCAGAAGAGATTCATAATAGAACTGAAAAGTATAATGAAATATATGCTCCTTGGGACTATGTGGGCCTTCTGGAACTTTATGAGGATTTATTGGAGAACATATATACTTTTATGTAAGTATTCTACAGAATATACCCTATTTTTATATATAAAATCTACACAAGATACACTTGGACTATTAATTTATTGCCCATATTACTTAGTGTATAATTTCTTTCGAGACATACCATATTTTGTATAAAAAATCCATAAAAGACATCTCATGGGTCTTTAATTTTCAAATTATACATTCTTAACAGAACGAAATAATTCTTTTTTTTTTGTAAGTATACTACAGAACGTACCCTGTTTTTATATAAAAAATCTATATAGGATACATTTGGACTTTTAGTTTATTGTCAACATCACTTAGGGTCAATTTCTCTCCAGAAAACACCATATTTTGTATAAAAAATTTGTAAGAGACACTTCAAGAGTCTTTTTATTTTCAAATTATACATTTTAACATATCAAAATAACCATTCTTGTAGGTATCTTACAGAACATACCCTATTTTTATATAAAAAATCAGAAAATACACTTGGACCTTTAATTTATTGCCCATATCACTTAGTCAATGTGTAATTTCTCTCCTAAAAACACTCTATTTTGTATAAAAATCTCCACAAGACGCCACTTCGGCCTGTAATTTTCCAAATTAGACATTTATAACACTAAATCTAACCTTGTTATAGCATTTTTTATAATTTTATATCTTTTCCAATGCAGTAGGAAACCTCCTTGACATTATTTTTCATATTATTTTGTACAACTTTTGGTGACTTTTTGAGAAGTCAACAAAAGGCAAAATATTTAATTTCTTACATCACAGTGCTTTTAATTTTAATATATAAACTCATATCTAAACGAAATTATGATCCACGATTTAAAGTATTCTACAGAACATGTCCTATTTTTACACAAAAAATCTATACCAGATATACTTGAATCTTTAATTTATTGTCCATATTACTTAGTCTGTGAGTAATTTCTCTCCTGAAAACACCCTATTTTTAGATAAAAATCTACACAAGGCAACACTTGAACTTTCAATTTTTCAAATTACACATTTTTAACACTTGACCTAGCTCATTATTATAGCATTTTTATAATTTTATGTCTTTTTCTAATGCAGTAAGAAGCCTCTCTAACATTATTTTTCATATTATTTATACAGCTTTTATAGAATTTTTGAGTAATCAACAAAGGCAAAATATTTAATTTTTTACATCACAGTGCTTTTAATTTTAATATCAAATCTCATATCTAAACGAAATTTTGATCCACCATTTAAGTTTTTTACAGCACATACCCAATTTTTATATAAAAAATCTATACAAGATATACTTGGACCTTTAATTTATTGTCCATATTACTTAGTCTGTGTGTAATTTCTCCTGAAAACACTCTATTTTTGTATAAAAGTCCACATAAGACATCACTTGAGCCTTTAATTTATAAAATTACACCTTTTTAACCCCTGGTCTAACTCATTATTATAGCATTCTTTAAAATTTTATGTCTTTTCCAATGCAGTAAGAAATCTTTCTAATATTTTCATATTATTTATACAACTTTTGGTGAATTTTGAGTAGCAACAAAGTCAAATATTTAATTTCTTACACTACAGTGTTTTTAATTTTGATAGAAGATGTCATATCGAAAACATAATTATGACAATTTAAAAGCGTTTAAAATTTGTAAAAAAAATAAGAAATTATGTATTTAAAAATAGCAAAATAAAAAAACACTTTCATATTTCGCGAAAAATTAGAGAAAAGCATATCAGTGAGTTAGTTAGGCTATTATCGATTCGCTGAACCGTTAGCTCATCATGATAAATGAAACTTGTGGTTTTGCTGTACACTGTTAAGTAGTTTATTTCATATTTTATATATACCTTGCTTATACATATGTTGAAATTTTTTATTATATTGAATTAAAAGAGACATAAACAAAAAGTCATGCCTTGATTACTTTTTATCTCTTTAATAACTCTAACCATTATGTTAGTATTTTAAATAATCAGTTTCCTCTTAAGCACTTTTTACTCGATATTTTATTAACTTTTTATCACATTAAATAAAACGAGGCACCTATGGTTAAAGGAAATCGAACTTAATTATTTTTGCTAAAATTGTTTATTTTTTTTTAGATATACCATACCTTATGCTGACAAAAACCTTCAGGATGATGTGGAAATCGATTCGAGAAACTATTTGGTTTGTGGATAGTCCTCCTTTTCCAGTCCTAAACATTCTATACCCGGGGATAAAATCTTAATATGTTACAATATATGTCAGATTAAGGATAAGTTTGTATAAAATGAAAAAAATAAATTAAAATTTTATGTTTCCAATTATTATTAAAGTAAGTTAGATTTATCTATTATTTGTGTCAAAACAAGGTTATAACTCGAAATTTTTTGCAATACAGGGCACTAAATATAAATTAAGATTGTTGATTTATCAGCTAAATGTTTGTTTATTATTCACTCTTTATATTACAGTAATATTTTTCTCTTAGTTAATAAATATATTTATTAGCTGACTATATAGTCGTAAAAAATAATGTTTGATGAAATAAAAATAAAGTATATATTTGTTTTATTTTTCCTCTGCGTTATTATATAAAATCCAAATGTCTCGTAGCTTCGTATCAATTTTTTTCCAAATTTTACCTTTTCAAATTAAAAAAATATATATCAAATGGTATTCTCTCTAAACTTTAACGCATATTCACCATTTGACAGATAACAACTATGAAATGAGACTCCGGGGGCGTAATCCTAAAAAATAGGACATATAAAATAATGACAAACTCCTATTATCATCTATACAATTAGCTAGAAACTTGTTAAAATGAAATTGTAAAATGGCGTGTTTGCATCACCACGAGCCGCCGTAAGTTATGTACAGAATTTCCTTGTCAGACTCTCTACAAGTCATTTTACCTACATCAGTACTATTACAAACCAAAAAATTAATTTTAATCAAATTTACGATACCCTACAACAACAACTAATGGATAAAGACTCTTTTTTTATTAATCCTTATATACACACATAACAGTCATTTAGGCCGCTACGTTGACTCAAGGGAAATAGGATTTAACTGCTAAACTCTTCACGTAGTGGTCGTAGTCTGACGGATAAGGTATCTGTGTACTGAGCGGAAGATTGAGGGTTCGAATCCCAACAACGTATATGACTTTTTTTTCATTTATTAAATGGTTAAAAATTATTCTTTGACTGAAGACAGGATTTAACTGCTAAACTTTGCGACATGGCTTCGATAGCCCTGTGCCTATAGAGTTTGTCTTCCAACCCGAAGGTAGCTGGTTCGATCCTCGCTAGAATGAAAAAAAGTGTGACGTCATCCCAACAAAATTAAAGTGCAGCCAACAAGAAGATTGATAATTTGAATTGACAGGCAACCAGAAGAAAATGACAAGTAGTGACAGGTGACAGTTGATGTATATGCGAAAGCCAACGCCCAAATGGGGTACCCGGGTGAACTACTAGAAAATGGGAACACCTGAACTAACCTGAAAAATGAGGATCCCGGACGGAACATTAGCGGAGTCCTATGGGGTACTCGGGTGGAGCACTAGAAAATGGGGCCCCCGGAAGGAGCTCTAAAAATGGGGATCCCGGACGGAACTTTAACGGAGCCCTATGGGGTACTCGGGTGGAGCACTAGAAACTGCGGCCCACGGAAGGGGTTCTAAAAAAGGGGCCCCATAAAAAATGGGGCCCTCGTCGTGGGGCCCACGGGGCGCAGCCCGGTCTATACCGCCGGAATGACTACTACTATCTTTTTATTGCAAAAGATTAGAGTTGTTATAATTAGAAACCCTGAGGTTTACAACCTATCTGCACAGAACTACGCAGATATATTAGTTTTGAGCCATATTTTACTGGATCCATTGTGATTAAACTTTTATATTTTTTTCCTGATTTAGAAATTACGAAATAAGGTAGAAAGTTATGGGGGTCATAAAAATGTTTTGAAAATAGTTAATATAAATATATTTCGACGACTCCTATACCATATTAGTCATATTACATATTTGACGTGCATGTTATTAATAAAGAAGTGGTAGTTTAAATGTTTATATTGTATTGAGAAATAATTTACTGCTGAAACATCAGTACGGCGAGAAACAAATAGACAACGGTATATCATGGTATGTCTAAATGAAAATTTATTAAATTTTGAAACACAATTTCCTGAAATATTCCTAACTAAAGTTCACGAAATAGGTATCCTAACTTTCCACTTAGAATTTGTGTAGGTTGATCTACCTTTGAATACACATTAAAGTATGTTAATCTGTATCAGCTTCCGGCAAGACCTTGGTACCAAGATATATTTCACCTCCCTACTAATAAAACACGCTGTGCATTTTACCAATTCTAAAATTATTCAAGTCGGCATAACTTTTTTAATATTTTTGTGAAATGGAAATATTATTCAGAAATCATCTGTATTACAATGAGGGTGCATTTTAAAAAGACTGCGGGGCAGTGCATGATTCAAATATGGCGCAATTTATTACCTTAAATAGTAGAAAAAATCCTCAATGTAAATCTTTGTTTAAAATATAATAATTATTTAATATTAAAAAATGTATCTTTGATTATTCAAAAAAATATGCATTACACTGGTCGGTATCAAGAAAATAAAAGTTCCGAGATAAAACAAATATATATTTTTAACAGATATACCCAACGATATAAAAAAACGAACACCAAGTGTAAGTAAAGAACGAAAGCTTTCATTGCTTTGGTCAAGTTGAAAATTATGGTTTTTGAGTTTATACCGTGTCAAATTGGAATTATTATCCGACGTTTCGCCTACGATTGTACGAGGCATCTTCAGGGACTTTTACTCCACAGGATTAGAACACTGAATAACCATCGAAGAGCAACAGTCCGGTATTTATACCCGAATGGTGCTCAGCAAAACGTGATTCAGCGTTTTCCACGTGTGATGTATACTATAACCTGTATCTGTAATATTATTATTTGTATATTTACAAATTTCGATTGATTCTCTAATTTTTCGTTTAAAGAAACATTAAAGGTCGGATCTAAGCAATGTAGGTATTGAACTACTGTAAATAGTACAATCTGTTTCTTTTTAATATATCTTTCATGTTTCTTAAGTCTAGTGGATAGAGACCGTCTTGTTTCGCCCACATACACTTCACCACAAGAGCAAGATATCTCATAAACGCCTTCTGTTTGTAATGGTATTATGTCTTTCGGTGAGTTCAAACATTTTCCAACTTTCTTAGATGTACCTACAATCAATAACGCAATAGACTCACCAATCTACAAATTAGGTAATTATATGGCCACACTTTTATATCCGTTTACAGGAAAAACTGAATCCTTTGCTAAAAACTCACACTTTGTCCAAACTATCCAATTAGACCCTGGAGACATAGTGGTCAGTTTGATGTAGAATCGCTGTATACAAATGTTCCTATAAATGATTCAGTTTCCATAATATTGGATATATTACGAAATAGTAATATGAAATCCGCCCTACTAGAATTAATGCATGTCTGATTTCCACTTCTTTTACTTTTCAAGGAACTTTCTATGACCAGACTTCGGGAATGGAAATGGAATCACCGCTATAACCCGTGGAAGTGAACATCTTCATTGAAGCTTTCGAAGAAAACGCTTTGTCTTCTGCTCCTGTAAAACCTAAATTTTGGTACAGATATGAAGATAATACGTTCGTAGTTTGGCCGCATGGAGCAGAGAATCCCCATAATTTCTTGGATCATGTAAACCAACAACACCCTAGTATAAAAGTAACTATGGAAACTGAATCAAGTGGTGCCCTTCCCATTCTCTATGTACCAATACAAAGGAAAGATAATGGCAAATCAGGACATTTTATATACAGAAAACTAACACATACAAATCGATATTTCAGTGCCACGTCACACCATCATCTTTCTCAAAAACAATCTGTCATTAACTCGATACATAGAGCTCTTTCAATATGGGATGAATATAATCACTGAAATCAGAAACAGAAGATATTAGACGTTCTATTAAAAACTAAAAATCCATCTCCTCAACAAAATGTCATAAATGTAGCATCTATGGATAATGTTGCTCCGAAAATCAAACATTCGGACAATTTTCAAAAACATATAAAAAGTTTAAAGTCACTAGTGACGCAATGCCATTACAAACAGAAGGCGTTTATAAGATACCTTGCTCTTGTGATAAAGTGTATATGGGTAAAACAAGACGGTCTATATCCACTAGACTTAAGGAACATAAAATATGTATTAAAAAAAACAAATTGTACAATCTGCAATAGCTAAACACCAGCATTACTCAAGTCACCCCTTTGATGTAAGAGAAACTAGGATGCTAGCATCAATGTCTGGTTTCTTTAAACGTAAATTTGGAAAATCAATCGAAATTTGTACATATCCAAATAATATTAATAGAAATACAGGTTACAATGAATTGTAACGCTGGATTACATTTAAATACCGAGTTGTTGCTCCTCGATGGTCACTAAATGATCCCTGAAGATGCTTCGTGCAATCGTAGGTAAAACGTCGAATAATAGTTCCAATTTGACACGGTCCAGATTCAAGAACCATTGTTTTCACTCAGTATAAGTATTTGTATTTTAACATTTTTTTATATGATTATTTCTTATTATTAAGATTTTTTGTATTATAGTCGCTATTTAAAGGTATGTCATTTTAATTTGTTTAACAGTTCTTTGGTGCTACGTTTTGCTACAGTTTAGTTTTTTATACACGCAAACTGACAGACTGCGAGGGGAGATCGCACTGTTAGTCGAAAAGTGTTGGATTGTCATTGACCGAAGAAATTGTTAGAGGGAAATATGTTTATATGGTATTGAGAACTTGTCGTATGGGATTTGAGGAATGTCGAAAAGAACGAGCTGGAAATACATAGCGTCATTTTTTACTTTCAGCTATTTTCCAAGAACAAATCAATTCATGTAATGTAAATAAGAATGATAACAGTCTTTTGCCGAATATTATTTGTCACATCTTTTGTTGAATATTGAAGAGAAATTTTTCAAAATTATTTAGAATTTGTTTCTCTAAAATAGTGACAGGCGATGAGACTTGGGTACATTGTTGGGATCCAGAAACAATGTTACAGTCCACGCAATGGATCTATAAGTGTGTTCGGCTTCCTAAAGAGCTCGCATACAGTCTTCTGTCAGGAAGTTCCTGATCAATACATGCCAATAGATAGCAATTCTAGAGTCCCTCGTCTTACCTGAATATAAATTAATATTTACTTACATTATAGAGTTGATCGGACAGAAGCTAAAATTACTTACCACTCACTAAAGATCCCAACTTACAAATAAAAATATTTAAAATTGAAACTAAGCAATTAGGAAAACTTCTAAATAAAAATGAAACCAAATAACTCAAGATTAGGAACGAAAAAGCTCTAAAGACTTTTTTCCACAACACCTCTTCAAATTTAATAAAACAAACCATTAAAACGCCCCTAAACAATGATACATTAATTACGGTCCTGTTTTTACCCTTATCCTTGAACGAATGAGAACGAAAGAGTGTGTCAAAGCCAAGTCATGCTCTGACGCAAAACGACCCTCATTAAGGGCAACACTTTGTACTGCTCGAGACTCCCTTGAATATCATATTAATTAGGGTTGCTTCTTTTACTGTACGGTTAGTTACATTCAAAACAAAAAAAAACGAAAATAAGAGTTTGAATAGAAAATAGGAAGAAAACGATTACTTAGGCAAGTGAACATTACCCACTTCTTATTTCATGAGATTTTCTTTCTTTCCTATTGTACCAATTTCCAAGTGTTAATAAAATTACAATCCAATTTGAAACTACGAGTTTTTAAGGGCGATAAGTGTACATGTTGGGGTTTGGTGTACTATAACAAGCTCTTAAAATTTTCTTTTCTCAAATGTTACTTGAGCCGTAAGATTGTCATGATATATTATTTCCTGGTGTGTTTGAGCTGTTCTCCAACTTTTGTTTTCAGTAATCTTTTTGTACCGCTAATGAATGAATAGCCATTATCACATCATGTCTTATAGAGTGAGTTCTTCAAATCCGACTGAGTTGTTGATTTATTATTACGTTAATGAAAAATAGGAAAAATTGCGCGTCTAACCAAATAAATTAATTCTAGGTTTTTATTACATTTAAAGATAATTTGAAGGTTAAATATGTTAAATGTATGCATGTCCGTAGAGTTGGGATCTATACACTGCAACCTGGTAGATCTATTGTGCCTCCCTACTGCTGCCAAATCATGAGAGTTACTTTATCGGCTAGAGCAGGTTCTCCAGTCCTATTTCCCTCAGGAACCTTAGAATGTTGGACGGCTTCAAGGTGGGTACAGTGTTACCTAATATATCTATTGTGTTCCTCTTCTGCTGCCAAGTCGTTAGGGATGCCTTGCCAACTAGAGCAGGACTTCCAGTCTCATTTCTTTTAGGTACTTAAGAATGTTGAATGGCTTTAGAATGGATAGCACCCTTATTCGACTTGATGTGTTTCCAAGAACTGCATCCCAGGGTTTTCTAGAGTTCTGCACTCTGAAAGGGTAAGAATAGAGGTTTCATCCTCCTCCTCTCAAAATCTACACTCTTCTCTTTCTACCAGTCCGGGTTTCTTGAGGTGTCCTTTCAGGTAGCAATGCACCGTCAGGACCCCTATCAGAACTCTGAGTTGGCTTTTACTTAAGCTTATGTATTCTTTGAATTTCTTCTGGTCGTAGTTTCCAAGAAGTATCATCGCTTGTCTGAATATTTGCAGCTCCGTCCAATAATTAGATCTCCTGCTTTCTTCTTCTATCTTTAGTTCTTCCAGCATTACGCTGCTACTGACTCCACAGAAAGGCTCTGGCCTCAGAAATGGTGTCAGCCCCCATCCTCGCGAGCCTGTTTTACTTTTTCATTCCCCTCTATCCCGGTATGTCCCGTTACCCACATGAAGGTGGTTTATTATTCTTACTCAAATCATTTAATTCCTCTAGGCATTCCCGGATCATCTTGAAGCTGATAACTTGAGAGTTTAGCACACTGATAGTTGCTTGACTATCCGACATGATGATAATCTCTTAGCCATGATAGTTTTTTTCCTTGTTGAATTGAATACATATTCTAATTGCATATATTTCAGCCTGCAAAATGCTTGGTGACTTATCCAAGCTTTCATAGCATCTGGTGCCGTTCATACCAGGGGCGGATTCAGCCTCTCTCTTTGGATGGGGGGGGTGACATCACAAAAGTACAGTATGGCAAGCGAACGCAAGTTATCGACGAGGGGGGGGGTAGACATCAGCAACATTCCCATTTCTAGTGTAAAAGGCAGGGTCGGGTCTATTTTTCTGAATTTGAAGTTCTTGGAGAGGGGGGGACGATCACAAGAAAAAACAAGTTGTCGATAGGGGGAGGATGCGGACAGCATACACATAGTATAAGAGACAGAATCGTGTCTAATTTCCTGAACTCACAGCTCTTGGAGGGAGTGGCTATCGCAAGAAAAACAAGTTTTCAACGGGAGGAGAGTGCTAGCAGCATACACATTCCTAATATAAGAGGCAGAATCGGTTCTATTTTCCTGAACTCAAAAATCTTGGGATCGGGAAGGGCGATCGCAAGCATACACATTCCTACACTCTATTCAAGAGAGTAATAAAACTATTATCGGAACCTCCAGCTTACCTGCACCAGTGCCGCAGGTAACTGAGAACTGCCGTGAATCTAATTATATTTAAACATTATAAGGTTTTATAAATTTACTGCAATAATAGAGTTTCTGTTAATTCAATTTAATTTCTGTCAGTGAGCAAAGTACACCTTACAGTGTGTCCTTAGTGATTTATCTTGTTTGTGCTTGTTTTTAAATATTATATGAGATTAGTGAGATACCCAAAAGATATGGCTTCCACATCTATATTTATTCTAAAATCGTTAAGTCAGGGCATTTTTTCCTCAACGAAAAACTTATTACGATGAATGTTTATGATGCCTTAAAATATCAATATCTAGATAATAATGTTAAAAGTTCTGTTGAAATGTTTTCCAACATGATAGGAGTGAAATTAAAAGAACTGAGCTCTGGAAATTGCTCAGAGAACTTAATTTTTGCTGGGAAAAACCAGATAGGAAATCTGTTCTTATAGATCGTCCGGAAAAGTCCGTTATCGAAGGAAATATCTCGCTTGCTAAAAATAACACAACTTACAAAATTAGTAATTTAACAGAACTGTTGAAAGATTTTTTGGAATAAAGTTACTGCAGAAAATTTGGAAAAATCCATATAATAAAAGAATAAAAGAAAATGTGGAAACTCGATCTCATGATCCGTGAGATAGAGGAACCAATTATAATTAATTTGGGCGAAGATAGCTTCACTGACTTGGATTACGAACTAGATACGTAATGTTTACCAGCGTAAACACAATTTATTATTTAAATATAAATATAAAATTAATTACATTTGAATCCCTTTTTAGTGTTTAATTGTAATTCTGCAAATGGTTTAAGAAATAAATAAGCTGAAACGTCAAATGTCCAAAAAATGTTTTTAATTAATAATTAAATGACCAATAGCCCCAAAAAAATTTTCACATTATACGGATGGATTTTTTTTTATATATATATGCTTAATTTCTTGTATTTTTGAGAATGGGTATTTTGTAAGTATTTAAATTATAACTTTTTTGAGAGAAAAAGTCTACGTTTTATTCTGAATGTGCCTAAAACGGTTTCTATGCCAAAATTAAAAATAATAAAAATACAGTTGTGATTTGTGTTAAATATGTCAAAATTATTTATATTTTCTAATGTATGTGAATTATTAAAAAATCATAAGAAATAAAATAATATTATAAAAACTTTTTATTTTAAGTTTATTACCGAAATAATATTCTATGCCATAATACTTAGTGATAAAATAAACCTCCTTCCGACGCCTACGACAAGGATTAAAATCCTTTTTAACACTCCACATATCCAAATATCTATTGTTATCCAACCCAAGTGACCCATTATTATAGACCGGTATTTTTGATTATAAAATTTTTAACCCATTCCTATGAAAAATATATTTTTTTGCCAAAGACATCGGACTAAAGAACACAGGTATTTTGCGAAGAAAAAAAAAAGGAAAAAAATTATTTATTACTCTCTATAGTTCTTGAATAAACTATAGTATAAGAGGCAAAATCGGGTCTAGTTTCCTGAACTCAAAGCACTTGGGGGGAGGGGGCAATCGCCCGCATCGCCCCCCCCCTTGGATCCGCGCCTGGTTCATACACTCCTATTCCAATTCCCTCCGTTGTTTTGGAGCCATCTATATACCATATAATGGATTTTTTGCTGAGTTTTTCAATGGATTTCCTGCTGCTTTTACAATGGTGTCCCATTCGCTTTTGCGACTCAACTTTGTTAGCAAAAGTTGTCACAAAATAAATTTCTTTTTCATTTCATCCTGAGGTATGTCCCAGATTTTTTGATTTCTGAATAAGTGATTGAGCGTTCGTTTTGTGACCTTATCTCTCATCATTCTATAAAATGTCCTCTTCGCCATATTGTCTAGAAGTATATGTAGAGGTGTGAGGTTTAGGATTACTTCCACGGCGGCCGATGGGCAGGTTTTCATTGTTCCGGTTATACATGCACAGGTCAGTCTTTGAACTTTCGAGAGGTTATGTCTCGTATTGGCCAGATTGATTCTTTTGCTCCAGATCACTACCCCATATATGATGATTTGTCTCACTATTGCAGTGTACATTCACTGGAGGATTTTTGGGTTTGTACCCCATCTTTTTCCCGTAAAGTTTCTACAGACCATTAAGGTTTTTAAAGTCTTGTTGATTACTTCTTTTTCATGCTTGTTCCAGAGGAATATGTTGTCTAGGGTCAGTCTCAGATATTTAATCTCTGACTTCCACTCAATAACATTCCCATCAATTTTGACGGTTTCCAGATTGAGGTTTATTTTCATAGTCAAGCCCATTAGTGGGGTTTTGGTGAGGTTGACGTTTAGTCCCATCATCTGGCACCATTCTCTAGTGTATTGAAGCCCTCTTTGAACTATGTTACAGAGAGTATTCTCAAATTTGCCTCTTGCGATCACGATCACGTTATCGGCATAGCCCTGACAAGATATGCAGAGGTCAGTCAGATCACAGAGGAATTAGTTTACAATTAAGATTCACATAAGTGGAGAGGCTACTCCCCCTGAGAGTGTACAGAGGGCGATAGGGTCCTATTCTATCTCTCTCTCTCTCTCTCTCTCTCTCTGCTATTCTAGAGGAGAGAAGTCGTGCTATCCATCTGGATGTCGTTTCGTCCATTCCCCCGTCGTCGAGATCTTTTTTGACTGCCTCATGTAGAGTCTTGTCAAAAGCCCCTTCTATATCAAGAAAGGCACATACTAACAGTTTCATTACTGTTCAGTACTTCTTGAATCTCATCTGTTAATTGTATCAGTGTGGTTTCCGTAGACCTACCCGCTTGTTACGCATGATACGCAGTGGCGTTTCTTCAAGAATTTCTGTTCTGATATAATTATCTACTGCTTTCTCTATCGTTTTTAAAATAAACGATGTGAGACTGATGGCTCACAGGGATTTAGGGTGTGTAGTGTCCTTTTTCCCCGCTTTCGGAAGTGACTCTGGCCCTTCTCCATATTTTTGGTATATAGCCCAGTTTCAGGCTAGTTTGACTGATGCGTACTATATGTGGTAAAATCTCTTCCTGCCCTCGTTGAAGCAGGGCCCAGATTATTTCATCGACTTCTGGGGTTTAAAATGGTTGGAAGGTGTTCATTGTGCATTTTAAACGACCGCTACTGCCTATGTGTCTGGCTATTGCTGGAGCTTCTCTGGTGGGCCTTTCGCGATATTCTATTACGTCATGCGCGATACTAGACTTGCTCCCTGGGAAGTGAGTGTTGAGTAAGAGTAATGCTCTTTCCTGCTCGCTCTCCATAAGGCCACCGTCTGTCCTTCTGAATACCATTGCTGTGTCGACCCTACCCTTCGCCATAACTTTATGAATTCTACAATAGGTGTAGTTTAAATGTCTTCACACAATTTCTTAAAGCTGTTTCTTTTAGATTTCCTAATTTCCTTGTTGTAGGTTGTCAGTTTCTCGGTGTAACTCTACCAGAGCCTCCGTCACGCTTAGCTCTATTAAAATGTCTAAGCGTTTCAGATCTTAGCTCTGACAGATGGTCATTCCACCAAGGTACATTTTTACAACTTTTGCTTGTTTCTAAGGGCCAGCTCGATTCATAAGCTCCGAGTATTGCCTCATTTACTTCTTTCAACTCACTTTCCAGATCTAGATGGTGCTTAGCGGGCCCTCTGGTCTGAATGCGTGCTAAGTTTGTTTTCGGATTAGCGTTGTATTTTTCCCAATCTGTTTTCCTGGGATTCCTTCTGAGGACCAGCTCAGGAGGATCGATTTCTAAACTAAATGTGATTATTCTATGATTTAAAAAAGAAGGTCCATTCAGTTTCCTACTAGGTTTGTTAAGCCTAGTGTACTTAGTGTAATTCTTACCCTTTTTACAAATGTAGGGGTTTTTCCTATATTGTTTATGGTAAGATTACATTTAAAGATGTATTCTAAAAGTTGCTTACCTATTTGATTGGCGCCCTTGCTGCCCCAGAGTGTGTTAAATGTAAGTCTCTAGTCAAGTAAATCGGCTTGAGCAACAAAATTATCAAGATGATGGTTGATGATTATCGAGTGTCTGACTCAACTATGATCTTAACCTTGATCTTCGATATTTTGAATTTAAGTTATTTTAAGAATAGAACCCCTGCATTTCATAGTAGAAATAACGGAAGTTGGTATCAAAAGGACTTTGACCTTTATGTTCAAAATTATTTGAAGGCTACATCGTGCTAATCAAATGAAAACAGTTATTTTTGAATTCATAAACTCACAGTTCGCGAAACTCTACATTTAAATGTATATTTCTGTCGTAAGTGGAAATTACCTCCGCAGGTAATTAATATGTCAAATTATTCGTATGGAATATTATTTTTCACATAGGGATAATTTCGATGTTCAAACCTCTTACTTGACACTCACAGTTAACACATTTAACCTCCAAATGACCTCTAAATTAAATGAAAACCTACAGGTCATTTATATGGTTTGTTGTGCAGTTTTCTACTTTCTATTTTTACAGTAAAAGATGTGGTTGCCATTTAAAAAAACAAAACCACTTGCAATTAATATAATCTCCAAGGTCACTCTTAAGAACAAATTCAATGCTCCCTCACATTCTAATGACTTCTATTCAAATCATTTTTTATGAAAACGCTTCGGTAAAAACATATTCAGCTGGAATTTTTAAAATGGGACGCCCTTAATATATATCGAAATTTTTACATTGCTATGAATTATTACAAGTTTTCACAATTCTCTCACACTCGAGCTATTAAGATTTCTATATCTTTGTTAGAACCATTGTAAATACACACCACAAAATTGGTAAAAGATATACAACACGATCGTAATCAACTCAGCTATAAGAAACTACCAACAAAAGTCAATTTACCAGCTAACGTTGAAGTCCAAATTCAATATATTAATGTGCTAGAAAAAGAAAAACGTTAAGTTTTTTAGAAAATAACTTTAAAAATCGTAAACTCATTAGGCTTAGAATATCGCCTGGGCAACTTTTATTTTCAGAAAAAAATAAAATTTGTTAAATATGCTCACGACAGACTATTATTGGGCTTTTCTCTCTACCTTGGCAATAGAAACACCAAACAGAAATCCCAAACTGTGGCCCAGGCTTGTAGTATTATCGATGGAAAGCTTCTTATTTACCGTAATAATCTTAAGGCTTCCATTAAGCGTAGTATGAGAAAAATATAATATCCAGATCGAATGTAATGATGATCATATCTAAACATCAGAATGTAGGAAATCAAAAGAATAACAATATCCCAAGTATTCATCCCATCGTTTAAATTCCACTAAATTTGAAAATATATCATTTTTTACATACCTTAACTATTGACTAAAAATTAAGTAAGATGTTTCAACATGGGCTCCATGAAGTCTGATACACTCACGGGCACGACGAACTGAGGACTGCTCTACCCGCCATATTAACTCAACATTGTTCCTTATTTGATCACGATGAAACGTGATTCTCCGTAGAAGTTCCTCCCTACTATCGACAGGAGTGAAAAACACCAGGGTTTTGAGGTATCCCCACAGGTAAAAATCCAACGGCGTTAGGTCGGAAGATCAAGCAGACCAGGCAATAGGTCCTCCTCTACCTATCCTACGTCTTGGATAGACGTTATTCAAGTCCTACCGCACAGCAACGTTGAAATGCCCATACATGTGAATTGTGTAAATTTATGATACCATTTTTGGTAAACCCTGCTTCATTCGTGAAGAGAATAATGCTAATGAAGTTTACATTATTTCTGCATTCTACGGGGAAAATATTGATATGGATATAACAACTGATGTTGAACAACTTCATGTACTATTGTTTTCGACGTATTAAACTGCACTGATAATTTTCGAGTGCTCATTGAAGGAGTGTCATCTACAAATATTTTCGTCTAATTGCGGCGTACATACTATTCTTCCCCAACCAGCATCAGTACTTCTTTTCCCAAAATTTCCTAAAATTATAAAGAAATTTAATAATATTACCTATTAAATCGAATCGCACACCATTCTACCTTAGACGTTGGTCAACACTCGTTGAAATGTTTTCTGATCTGGAAGAGTACGATTAGGATATCTGTCGTGATATAACCTCCTGACTTCCAAAGCTTTTGCAAGATACAAGACCATACATCAAATGCATATCTGCATACTCAATAAATGTGTATTCTATATTTCGAATTATTTCACAGTTGCACTACTAAATCCAAAAATTGGTAAATTAATATCCAAGTAAACCGATGTGAAAGTTGACAAATTCTAAAATTCAGGATATTTTTTTCCTTTGTATTTAGCAACGTTTGCAACAACAATACTTTGTTTTTGGTGCCGATAAAACAAAACGCACATTTTTTGCGAACCTAGGCCGAACTACAGTTCACAGAATTAAACGTTTTTTAACTAAAGAGGTAAACTCTAATTTTGGATCGAATTTTTTTGATCACAAGGTTGAAGGTTGAACATTTGATAGGACCAAATATGTATCTTTTATCGAAATACGCCAAATACATGATGTAAATAAAATGACATTTTTTCGAAAACGGTTAGGATTAGCGACATGAATAAAGAGTACTTAATTTTTAGTCAATAGTTAAAGGTATGTAAAAAACGTTGTCCAAAGTTCTTATCATACAGGGCGTAAAAAAATGGGATCATAAGTGTCACAGCTAGTCCGTCCCTGCAGCTGTGGGTAGTTCACAACACTTTCTTGGCTAGCAATTTGAAGAGACTTACCTGGTATATACCATATTAAAAAAAAATTAAATATAACGGTTCAATAATTATGTGTAAACAACTTGATTCTGTTGCAGCTCTTTGGGATCCCATAATCCCGAAGAAAAGATCAATACGAAAAAAGTTTATATGAACTTGTAGTATTTCTTTCACGTATTTTTTTATATCTGGAAGATTTTCCTCATTTTTTTGGCCACCCTGTATATCACCATTGGAATTAGTATTAATTTAAATTAAACATATCTAATGAAAATCAGATAGATATGTGTTTAGTTAATTTCAGATAAATTGTTTATAGATGCTGCAACATGTAAATACAATAAAAAAAAAATATATATGCCTTTTATATCATGATTCCTTATTTCAACAAGTATAAATGGGATTGTTTTGAACTTGAGTTTTAATATTTAAAACATAATTTCATTCGTATGTTTCCACTCTCTACTAATTCAGTATTCCTCTTAGAGCTGAATCTAAAATATAATTAAAACCAGCCGCTTATTAAATTATTTACCATCACCTTATAATATTTTCCTTAGTATTCAAGACAAAGGAGCCGAAATTCTTCTCTTTGTACTTTATATTTTCTGAATTTTCGCCGCCTTTTCAGGGTCCATTCGGCCTAAATCTATGGCTTCAGACTAAACGTGACGAGTATAAACAATTGCTAATTAGAAAATACACACAGTTCAAAGCGGTCCAATTTACCCCTATAATTAGGAGAATATTTAGATTTTAACAGCATAAATTTAATCTAAACGCTTTGCACATGAAAGATATTTAAGAAAGTATTTGCAAAGAACAGAAGAAACTTAAGGTACCAAAGGAAAAATTGTGTAATCTGGAATCTTAAAGAGGGATAAATGAAATTCTCCGTATTTATAGAAGATATGAGATATATTAATCAAAAGAAGGATCGTTTTCCAGCTGAAAGACAGATAGAAACTCTGCTGTGAATTGTGCCCCATTTTTTGTATTTTGTAGCCACTAGAAACTCTCATAGTTTTATCATATCCCTCCACCAACCTATGTGTGTGTATATCACAGTCTTGTAACCCCGACATTTCTCCCTGTTTTACACTGAAATTTTTCAGGCATATGCTTTTAATTTCGCAAAAGATAGACGTAAAGCGAAATTGTAAAAAGTAAAATTAGAATACCATAAGTGAAAAATTTTGCTATCTTAAAATACTTGTATCTTCAAAAGCGCAATTAAATATGTCATATATATTTTCTACATGGTCATCTAATTTGCAAAATATAAAAGTCGAATGTGTGATTGCAAAAAGAGGTAAAAATTAGTTTATTTCGTGGACCTAGTATTTGAGACAAAAATGTGTTCTAATTAAAAGTTTATAAGATAATGCTCTAAAAAAGTTTTAAGATAAGTACCTGTTTTTTTGAGAAATTAATTATCAACGTTGAAGAAATTTAGTTGCATAATGTGTTTCAATTGAATTAAAGTTTTGACATTACAAATTTAATATCTCGAGAAAGAAAAAAGATACACAAGTTTATCTTATCCCATTTTAAAGCTCAGGTTACGTAAATACAAAAAAATATCAGTAACATAAAAAATTGTTAAATCCACCAGGTAAAACTACCTCTACGGAAGAAAAATGAAAATAAATTATATAATATCTGAAAAGATTGTGTTTATGAGTCATAATTTAAGCTGATCATTAGGTAGCAATTGCCATATACTTATAGTTTGTTTTTATTGACATTCACTTTTCCATGGGGTTAAAAGTAAAAGCAACCCCTAACGGTCAAAAATACCATAAATTATTTATAAAAATTTGAATAAAAATATTTCTGCATCATATAAATTACAAAAAATATGAAAAAGCTATTTCCATCAGATCCAACACAATTACACCCCATAAAGAAGGTATATCTTTGCGATGAAGCTGAACTTTTAATCGAATAATATCATGGAAAAAGGATATTCGTCAGTAGTCAATTTTTTTTTGCGAAAATGGTAAAAATGGTTCCAAAAATATTTTTTAGAATTTAAGGCACTTCAGATGAACTAACGTGAAGTAACTCTTAAAGCGAATTACAAGGGAGGGGTTTAGATTGAACGTTTTTTTTTCTTTCCCCTTAGCGAAAAAATATAGGGACGAGATTAGAATTTTATTTTCTATTGTCGATATCATCCCGATCATAGGTTCCTGTTAGTAAATCGTGATCAAGATTGAGTTACATTCAAGTGTCATCGAAATAAAGAACTGAAGAAAATTAAACTTTTACCTAAAGCTACCAAGTCAGATATAAAAAATAAAATGCTAAACTCACTCTAATTTTTAGCGCCAACGATGGTTTTCTGTTAGTAAATTACACTCAAACTTTTTTTGCGATTAAATATCATCGTAATAGATAACAATTCTTTCCTCCCAATTTACGACTGTAATGTAAAAGGCAGCCTTTGGTTAATTTTTGATCTCTAAATGTGAAAAAGATTTTTAAGTTATGATTTTTTCAACAAAAACTAATGACTATTTTAATCACATTGTTTTAAAAAGTAATTTGTAATATACCAGGTGCGACACTGCAAAATTTACGTTTTCCATAACTTTGGGAAATTGTGCACAATCTGGCAACACCATGTGGGGGTGTCTAGGGCTAACAAGTCAACCACGAAGTCTCAACCCACTAGGATTTAAAATAACGGAAGTACCCATTTAAGCCTATGTAGGTCTAAATTTCACTCTGCCCCGTAGCCGACTCTGGTTATAGTTGGCCCCGGTATACGAAAATACGCCGTCACTTTTCTAACTTCCGATACCCGATGTTTGTAGAAAATACCAGAAGGACGGAATGGCTATGAAAGGACAATTAATAAAATGACCAAAGTAGCTTATTATAAGTATTTTGGATGTCTTGTTGGCGATCAAGATCGAGACTGAAATCCTCACATATGTTGCCGAACCTATGCAAAATTCTAAGTAACTGGATTTGGCGAGAACCAATAAAATCATTTTAACGACTGTTACTTTTGCATAACAAAAGTGTCTGGTTTTTCAAGAAAGAGCAAACATAATATTGAATATCCGGATATTCCCCCAGCAATAAAATCGGTTTTTCATGGAAAAGGTTTACCAGTTCCAGCGTCTCCGGCAAAATGGGAGGAAGATTTAGAAATATATTTGAAAGGGATTCCTCCCAAGAAGTGCCACAATGCTAAAGCTTAACGATGGCACAATCACTGCCTCAAAAGTGGAGGTACTGGACAGTTGGAAGTGCTACTTTGATGAACTACTAAACGTGCCGACGCAGGAAGAACCTGAAGCTACAGTATTCGCTACGGCAGAGGTTAATATCCCACCTCCATCCATGGAAGAGACCATTAGAGCCATTAAGAAACTCAAAAATAACAGAACGGCAGGTCGAGATAATATCTTGGCAGAAAGTGTGAAACATGGAGGGAACGATCTAATCACACAAATACATAACCTCGTGAAACAAATTTGGAATCAAGAAATCATTCCTGATGAATGGAAAGAAGGGGTAATAATTCCACTCTATAAAAAAAGTGACCAAATGCATATGACAGTGTTATTAGGATAAGGTTGTGGGAAGCTATGGAAGAATATGGAATCCCGCACAAGCTGATTAGACTGTGTAGAACGTGCTTAGAGGGGGCAAAAAGCTGTGTCAAAATTGAAGGAGAGTGTAGCCAAACATTTTTTATCAACAAAGGATTAAAACAGGGAGATGCTTTGTCGCCAGTACTGTTTAACCTTGCACTGGAGAAAGCCGTAAGAACAGTATCAGTTGACGCAGAGGTTTTTGAGCCAAGTGGCCCTAAACTTATTTTGGCTTACGCAGATGATATAGGCGCGATTGGAGAAAGCACGGTCAGTGTGGAGGAAAACTTCATAAAGATAGAAAAAGAAGCTCAGAGAATAGGGCTCCGAATAAATAAAGGAAAGACCAAATACATGCACGTCTCCCGCAACCCCGCCCGAGACAGAAGCAGGCAGAACGTCACCATGGATGATCATTTTGAGCATGTGCGAGTTTTCAAGTACCTGGGCGCAGTGATAACGGCAAACAATAATATGCAGGAAGAGGTTAAACAGCGCATCACACAAGCAAATAAATGTACATTTGCGATACAAACCTTGTTGAAGTCAAAATTTATCACTAGAAAGGCAAAAACCGAAATTTATCGAACAATAATACGATCAATAGCAATCTACGCCAGTGAAACATGGACCCTGACAGTCCATGATACGGAGCTGCTAAGAAGGTTTGAGAGAAAAATCCTGCGCATAATATATGGCCCATACCGAGACCTTGAAACAGGCCGTCACAGAATGAGAAGCAACATAGAGCTTGCGCAATTATATCAAAGCCCAGACATCATAATTCAAGAAATAAAGTCCAGAAGACTACGATGGGCAAGTCATATACAAAGGAGCCAAAACGATCGTATAATAAAACGGGTATGGGAGGAAGCACCACAAGGAAAAAGACCACTGGGAAGACCTAGGCTTAGATGGAGAGATAACATCCACAAGGATCTAGCTATCCTTGAAGTTGACCAGCAAGAATGGAGGGAGTCGGCACAAGACCGTTCCAGGTGGAGGCAGATAGCCGAGGCAGCCAAGACCCACCCTGGGTTGTAGTGCTACGGAGTTAGGTTAGGTTAGGTTAGGTGTAGATGAATCTGATTAGTTTGTAGATGTACAAAATTGAGTTAAAAAATATATATTATTAATATTTGATTGTTTTCTAAAATATGTATTTATTTATTTAATTAGCATATTTTGTTTCATGAAATAAATAAATTTTGACGGGTAAATTAATATTGCTTGTATATTATTATTGTATTTATACATTTTGATATAGCTGTCTTTGTCAATCGCATGGCAAATTGAGCACGCGCACTCTTTTTCATTGAGCAGCTGCCTGACGCACAACTGCTACGCATTTTAATCGGTTGACTGCGTCAAGCATTGTTAATGCGTTGCTTGCCCTTATTATTTGTCGAAATTTTTATTTGAGCCCGCTTATAAGGTGTTAAGACACATGTTATCTATTAAAATTGTTTGCGCATTCTTTTGTCGTGATTTAATATTTGTTTTGCAACTGCAGAATACATTTTCAAGTTCTGTGTTTGCTGCATATACTGTAGATCTTGAATTAGTGAGATGGACCACGTGGATCACCGAAATGAACCGTCAAAAGTTGAGATATTTCGTTCCAAGTATCGAAATTTCTAAAATTTATCAATTGTGTGGCTATTTCTTTCAAAAGATTTTTTTAATAATTAGTAAAACTTGTTTGTTGTCTGTATAGATTTGATGAGCTTTGCAAGCGTTTAAGAATGTACTTAAAGAAATTTGATCACCATTGTAGCTTGGTACGACGGAATTTGAGTGAATGAGCTTATAATATTATTACAAATTAAATTAAAATTTAAATTAAATTGAGAATTTTTTCGTTTAGGGTTGATTTAGTGCAATTGTACAATAAATGAATGAACTAAATGATTTACATTAAGTAGATGAACATTTTTGTTAAAGTTCTTGAAGTTTCTTGAAGCGTTGAGGGGCTGGGGTAACTGCTACGACGTGCCAAGAGTTTCACTGGGTGTTCCTAATCCACACGAAGATCTGTCGCTTTCACTTCAGCTTCTCTTCTCCGCACAGTTGCTGGGATCCGGGCTGAATTGACAAAAATTGGATAATTAGATGTTGCTCGCAAGCCAAAGTGTCGACGATGGTTTGCTTCACTGTTTTTTTATTTTGACTCTTGAACGTTGGCTCGCTGTCCCTGATAAATGTGAGTTGTTTTGACTGAAGTATGTAGGCTCGTCTTTGATGAATTGAGTAGATGAATTAGTTGATTTTTTCTTGGTGTACTTTCGATTCTTAATATTTAGAACACTGGATTTTTCTGTTTTGCGAACAATTAAAATTCCCCGTGAAATCCACGTTAAAACATCTGAAAGACTTCGCCAGTTGTTATGTTGTGGATGAGTGGTAGGGCTTTTTAACAAAGGACCTTTATTGTAACAGCGTGACTAACAATAATTAGTTTAAACTTGGACCTCTATAATTTAATATACACTATGATTCACTTAGATTTTAATTCTACGATTTGAACGTAATTAACTTAATTTGCTCACTACACTGACTTGGTTGCTTACTGACTAGCTTGGATGCGCAGATCCAATGCAGGAATTAATATCTTTCTTAGAACGCAATTTGCTCGTTCTTACGCAATATTAGATTAATAGAGATGCATCTTGTCTATTCTCTTGCTGTATCAGCATTCTATAGTAAATAACAGGATATTATTCAGAATTGTCTGTGCTTTCAGATTTGCTTATCATATGTAAGAATAGTGTTATTGTAATTTGAATTAAGTCAAGGTTTCTACTACACATATATATATATATATATATATATATATATATATATATATATATATATATATATATATATATATATATGTTATGTCGGATATTCTCACGAGTGTGATGTGTAATCGAAGGTTTTCGGGCATCCCGTGTATGTGCTGAGTCCCTCTCAGGACTGTAAGGCAGCTGACGTTTCGGTGAAATTTCATTCACCATGGCGTCTACTAGTAGTGTTACTATATATATATATATATATATATATATATATATATATATATATATATATAGTAACAAAGAACTAAGAGAATTTTTTGGTGCGCCTTCGTAGAAATATTATATCCATGAATCATTTGTATTATAATGTAACGAAAAAAATATTATATCGATGAGTCATCATAATTTGTTCCTTATAATTTCTAAATTTGTATTCTGATATATTTTAGTATATTTATAGGTATAAAAAAGGGATAAGAAATGAATTTTAGTTTATTTTTGAATGTGAAAGTGTTAACTAGTTAATAAAGGGCTGGAATTTTTTAGTGGAAAGTGTTGTGTTTTACTTGGATATTAAAAAGGAGACAAAATCGTAATAGTATAAAGTTATCGTCCGTAAAATTTTTAAAATAATTTTCGGCTGTACGGATATAGATTGTTAGTAAACATTGCTCTCGTATTAAAAAGTGTTGATAACTCCAAGATAATAGAAAGGCTCCGAGACCTGAAAATGACAACAGCACTGTTTCGTCCTCATTTGGAACTCATCAAGTCATTGTATCCGGTAGAACCCATCATCTCAAAATCATGCTCTATCTAATTTTTTTAAACTGAAAAAATAGTAGACAAAACACGAATAGTGGCATCTCGACGGATCACCTAATAGCGCAAGAGCAACACCCACTAACAGTGTTATATAAAACCTCAATGTGATGATGTCGTGACGGTAGAATAAAAATAGAAATACATCAAAGTCAATACCCGAGGCACGTTACTCAAAGGATAGTGGTCGTATAATTCGGCATCGGCAACCAAATTAACCCAGGACTTTTGCAGTTTAAGCAGGTACCGTACCATCGATTTATCTCAACCACAATTAAAAAATCTAAAAAAAGTTCTCTATCGTCATGTAACTAAAACATCTCGAAGTTGTCGAATAAACAAAAAAAATTCTCAGTAGCTAAACGGCTGTTTATTAACACTTGTTATCAAATTTTAAGTCAGTGACTTTTTAAAATAAAAATAAAACAAACAAGGACAACAAATTTCCAGCTTAAAATAGGCTTCCATCATTTTTTTTAGTCAACCAACTAGAGGTTCAAAACTTGACATATGTGACTTTTTTTCTTGTGTATGGACTCATCTTCCCTCTACTCACCAAAATAGGAAAGTTATCTCTACACGAAAGATATGCTGAAAATGTAATTTGGGTCATATACGGTAATTTTTATGACCTCGGTATGGTAATCTTAAATCAAAACGTTGGCACCACTGTTGCCCACTGTCTGCATATTAGTACCTAGGTCTCTGTATTTAGCGATCTTCACATTAAATTGCTGTCGTTAGGGATAACGTTTTCTTTTAGTGTTACTCACTTAAATTTTTATATTATGATTATTATCAATAAGAAATACCAGCGAAAATTAGTATGGTTAAGTTACGCTCTCTAATTTATGGAAAAGAAGAAAAATTGTTTAAAATTTAATGTCCGATGGTTCAATGTGATTTCAATTATTTTTTGGATAAAACAATAAGTTAATTTAGGAAAAATAAAAAAACAATTGCTACAGGACCCTGGTGTACTGAGTATCCGACACGCATTTGCTCGCTTGTTTTGAGTTTATCCATTTTTAAACTCATATCCCTTTTTGATGTGACATCAATTTGGTAGCCTTATCTGAAACCATTATTCCTTTCTTCTCAGATTTATTTGGGAAAAATATAAAACCACTTGTCCAAAATTTAATCTAATAGCCAATTTAATTTAACTTAAAATTAAAGATTCTTGCGATACTCTTGTCATTTTCATGAAAATTAATTTATTTAAAAATATACCTCCTACCGAATTAAATATAAAAAACCATTTAATTATCTCTTTTAGGAATTTTAATTACGCATAATTTTACCAAATTTGCGACCGCCTTTTTTATTAATTATTCAAAAAATATCATTAATAAAAAAATGTCTTTGATATTACTAGGTAAAGTTAAATAAGTAAAAAAATTGCGGACCTTAACTTTTTTATATTTTCTTAAACCAATTAGATTATACAGGTATACAAAAAAAAAAGGAAGGGGAGGCCTTTTTGACCTGACCATTTTATTCTTATGTAATTCGACGCCTTGAACCCAAATCTGAGGTCCGATAGCCTCTATCATGTCAGGTTCATTTTAAGGTCAAATGGAGTAAAATTCATTAAATAAATCTGAAAAAGTAGATACGTACGTCTTTAAGGTCGCTCAATCCGAATTCGTGGTTTGTTTAATCCCCCAAGTTCAGCCAGAGGTCATTTCAGGGTCATTTCAAGGTCAAATTGAGAAAAATCGACTTAATACATCTGTAAAAGAAGATATATAGACTTTCGTGAGCGTTGAATCTAAATTCGCGATTTCTTTAACACCTTAAGTTTAACAAGAGGCTATTTCAAGGACAAATTGATAAAATCCACTAAATAAATCTGTAAAAAAGAGAATACACGCGTAGTTAGATCGATAGTCGTTACACAGCAGGCAGGCAAGCTGATCGAGTTTTTGAGCCGAAACTCAAGCTCCCAAAACCACGTACCCCACGCAGACACGTGAACGGATCAAGTTTTCAAGCCGAAATCCAACCTTCTTAAACCACATACCCCTGGCGCTGCTAGATCGATATCCGTTACTTAATACCTAGGTTAGCAAAGCGAGTTTTTATAAGTGTATAACACAAACCCCACACTCTCATACATACTGTACCTGAGGTATATGGTTTTCGGAAAGCTTGGGTTTTTATTTCATATACTCATGAATCCTTGCTTTTTGTCTCTGTCTACTGCCCAACGGAGATTGATTTCGCTGCGCGTGGGATATGTGGTTATGAGAGCTTGTGTTTTGGCATATTTATGAATGCTTGGTCCGGTCGCCTACCTGCTGTATAGTGGCAATCGATCTAGCTGCACGTAGAGTGTGTGGTTTTGGCAGCTTGGTTTTCACCTTAAGAACTCGATCCGCTCCTGTCTACCGTGTGATGGTTATCAATGTAGTTGTACAAGGATTAGGAGAGTTTGAGAGCTAGGGTTTTGGATTACTATTTCATAATAACTAACTCCGCTTGCATATCTGCTGTGTAATGGACATTAATCTAGCTATGCGTGGGATACGAGGTTTTGAAAACTTAAGTTTCGGCTCAAAAATTTGATCCGCTTGCCTGTCTGCTATGTAACGGATATTGATCAAGCTGCGCGTGGGTTCTCGTCCTTTACAGAATTGTTTAATATATTTTTTCAATTTGACCTTTAAATGGCCTTGAAATGACCTTGGGGAATTAAACAAATCACAAATTCGGATTCAGGCAGCCCAAAAACCCACTTTTTTTCAAATTTATTTGGCGGATTTTTCTCTATTTAACCTTGTAATGACCCTAAAATGACCTCTAGTCGACTTTGGGATGGTGAAGCAAATCACGAATTCAGATTCAGCGACCTCAAAAACGTACGCAGCTACTTTATTTAGTGAATTTTACTCAATTTGACCTTGAAATGACCTTGAACCTGACGTGATAGAGCTTGGTGGCCAGCAGATTTGGATTCAGGGCATCTAATTACATAAGAATAAAATGGTCCGGTCAAATAGTCATCCACTTTTTTTTTGTAAACTCAACAGGACAAAACCGGTCACATAAAATTTATAACTTTCATGATAACGAGTTGGCAGTGTCGGATTAAAAGGGGGGCAAAACTGTTCAGACAACCTCCACGGCTTACATGCCTCCTCTCATGCCTTATGGTTTAAAAACTTTCAAGCGAATATGGAGTAAGTAAAATTTCCAAACAATCGAATTTTGAAAATCTGCGTCATTAATTTATGATATTTTCGAAACGCGAATATTTCGTATAACACAGTGTCCGGTAAGTATCTCCTAATTTCTCGGGAGCATACAGAGGAAGTCAAAATTATCCTCCTTTCTCATAGAAAAAAAAATCCTAAGTGCCCCTTAACGTACACGCTATGTCTCCGGATGATTATTCCACAAGACTCCAGAGTGTGGCTGCAAGTCCGTTCCTGACTTCTCTGGTGATCTAAATATCTACTGTTGTATGGTTTCATCATCATCATAATCATCATCATCATCATCATCATCATCAGCCCATTTCTGTCCACTGCTGAACATAGGCCTTCTGAGCCACAGCGATCCAGTTTGTTGCTATTCTTTTGAGGTCGTCTGCCCATCTGGTAAGTGGTCGTCTCTGACTGCATTTGTCCGCTCTCGGTCGTCATTCCAAAACTCTTTTCGTCCATCTGTTGTCCCCCTTTCTAGCCACATGTCCAGCCCATCTCCACTTTAACCTTGCAATGCGCACAATGACATCATCTACCCCCATTTTCCTCCTAACTTTCTCGTTTCAGACCCGATCTCTCTGGGACACCCCATCTGTCTGGAATATATCCCTGAACTTTCCATAAGTAGCCTATCCCAAAGCAATTCGTCTGGATAGCTCACATGTCTGGTTGTCCCTGCCAACTTCGAGACCAAGGTAGTTCTATTTCTCGGTAATTTCGATGATTTCATTTTCTATTTTTATAGGCTCACTTGGTACTAAATTTGTCATCATTTTTGTTTTGTTATAATTTATCTTCAGACCTGCTCTTTGTGTTGCCTGTTGTAGTTCTTCCAGCATTTCTCTGACTTCTTGTAGATCGTCTGATATTAGGACTATGTCGTCAGCGAATCTAAGATGACTCAATCCTTCCCCATCTATAATAATGCCTTTTTCTTCCCAATCTAAAGCTTAAAACGCATGTTCTAGCACTGTCGTAAACAATTTTGGGGATATTGTATCTTCCTGTCGAATTCCTCTTCTTATTTTTATTTTCTTCGTCATGGTGTATAAGTCAATTGTTGTTGTTGCGTTTTTATAAATATTGTAGATGATGTTGGAATATCTTTGGTCTACTCTGCATTCTTTTAATGCTCTTAAAATTGACACCAATTCCACGGTATCGAAAGCCTTATGAAAGTCGACAAAGACAAGATTTAGCGGTCGGTTGTATTCTACAGTTTTTTCAATAAGTGTTTTGATACATTGCAACTGGTCATTTGTTCCGTAGCCCGAACGGAACACAGCTTATTCTCTAGGCTGTTAAAGATTCAGTTTATTCTGTAGTCTATTGGTGATTATACGAGTGTAAAGTTTATATAGGTGGCTAAGGAGGCTGACGGATCTATAGTTCTCAAGGCTTGTTTCGTCGCCCTTTTTGTGAATGAGGATCGAGTTATTCCATTGGGCAGGAATAATTTGGTTTTCAAAGCATAAATTGAATAATCTTTTAATTTTCTCAATAAGAGCAGGAACCCACATTTTATGCACTCTACTACTATTCCGTCTTCTCCCGGTGCTCTGTTGTTTTTCATTTTCTTCAAGGCGAAGTTAATTTCTTCAATTGAGTTTTCGAGCATATCTTCGGAGCCTTGATTTGTGATTCTTAGTGTTTCGTGTTCGTCGGGTTCAAGTATTAATTGGTTTTTGTACAAGGTCTCGTAGAATTCTTCAAGGATGTTTAACATTTCTTCTCTGTTAGATTTTATTTGCCCATTTTTGTCCTTTAATTTTATTATGTCTTTTTTGCCTGGTGTTAGCCTTCGTCGAAGTACTTTCATACTTTTGTTCTCTATAGTTTGCGTTATTTTTTCCTGTTTTTTCTGATGTCTATCCTAATAGCTTTGTATATTTCTTTGTTCACATGGTTTATTTCTTGTTGGCTTGTATTACCATCTCTTAAAAGTGATCTTCTATTTTCTATTTTAACTTTCGTCATGAATCTAATTCTTTCTTCACTTTCAGTTTGTATGCAAAACCTCATTTGGGCCTCTGCGATTATGTGGGTTATCGAATCATTTAGGAGATCTAGGTCATTTGTTGTTATTTCTTTTAGTGCGTTATTTATGTATTTCTGAAATTCTTGTTTCTTTCTAGGTTACATCCACTTTCTTGTTTTCCTTTTCTGTACCATTCAATTTCGTTCCTTTCTGATGTTTAGCTCTAATGTGGCTCTGACTAATCTATGATCACTTCCAGTTGTAAAGCTGTTTAGCACTGTCACGTCTTTGATTATGTGTATCTTGTCACTTATTATGTAATCAATCTCATTTCAGATTTTGCCATCCGGGCTCTTCCATGCCCCTCTCCTCTGTGGTTTTTTGTAAAAAAAGCTGTTCATTTGGTAAAGGTTGTTCTTCAAAAGGTAGTTTAGTAGATCTTTACCTCTTTCGTTCCCACCCGGACTGCCAAATTTGCCAAGAACGTACTCAAATCGACTAGATTTTATTTCAATTTTAGCATTGAAACCGCTGCACAGTATTGTGTAGTGTGTAGGGTTTTGCCTCAATGCCTCGATAAGCTCGTCATAAAATATATCTACTTCTTCTTCCGTATGATCCGAAATTGGTGCAGTTGTATCTCGAATTTAGTCGGAGGATCAAGTATATCACTCTTGTAGATATGGCGTGTATGGTTGACATTTTCTGAAAGTTTTTTATGTACAAGGAACCCCACTGCACCAACTAATCTTTGCTCATCGCCAAAATAATAGAAGAGGTTGCCTGACTTAAGTGTTTGCAGACTTTCCCCATTCCTTCTGATTTCGCTGATTCCAACAATGTCCCACGCGATTTTGTCTAGCTCTATTTCCAGTTCAATCAACTTTTCCTTTGATAACAGAGTTCTGGCATTATAGGACGCTACTTTCAGTGTTATGTGATGTTTTGCCTTTGCTTTTCTAGTTAAATTTTTGTTTATGTTTGTTTTCGCCTTCCTCAGATTCCATGAGACAGCCCTCTATAGACGGGTGGGACTTGGGGTCACCCACCTGGGGACCAGATCCATCGTTTTGAAAACACGCCATGTGTCCTTTGAGGGTTATTAGCCGTAATCTTCCACGCTGGCTAGGCGGGTTGGAAGATGGAAGGGGTAGTTGAGGACACTGGATTTTGGTTAGGATATAAGGGTTAGGACTTGGATACCTCCCGGGTTTAGCATGGGAGATATTTCAAAGCTCACGTGAGCAGAGTCGCACCCTTGAAGTAGACCTATCTCTGTCAGGACTACAGAGAGTGTCTACCCGCTACCGAAGTATGGTTTAATGAGTCTTTATGGCCTCCATAAAATATTAAAATTTCATTCAATTATATAAGTGGATTCAAAACTTAGAGCCGATAAGGTAAATCGCTGGGTATTTATTTATGGCTCTGTATCTCCGTTAAGGAGCACTTTAGGAATTTTTTTTGTGACGAATTAGAGTAATTTTGATCTCTTCTATATGTTCCCGAAAAATAAGGAGATACTTACCGAACACCCTGTATAACTACCATATATAAATTTAACTAATTCGAGTAAAGCAGATTAAGTACGGTATCAAAATTATTAGAAACACTGGTTTTCATGGATTGTTGCTATGAACAGCAAAAAGACATTTTTACTGAAATATTTTATATTTATAATACTTATTTATACTATTAATTATCGTAAAAAGATCTGTGAAAGAAATTGCTAGAATTGAGAAATAATGATTTATTTAATTACATTTACAAAACAAAGTTTTTAACACAAAACTTACGTTTATGCCAGTGCTCGCCTTATGGGGATCGATGTTCTTAAATAGTCTTAGGACCCCAATAGGCTTAATCCAGCACTGCGGATTGGAAAATTTTTGTGTTTTAGGTTCTGCCAATCTCTGCTAATCACCTCATTTCTAGTTAAAAGGATGACATCATTCTTTATAATCTTATATAATTTTATAAAAGCAGTCCATAGAGAGGCGATAATTCTAAATATAACCCGATAAAACTTTCACGTGGGTGTTTCATTCCTTTCATAAATCAGCCAGTCGTTTGTTTAGGTTAATTTTGTGTTGAAATTCTTGCTAATACAATTATAAACCCAAATAAATTTAAAGCAAATAGGTTAGTTATTTTTCGAAGGAGATATTATAATTATAACGCCAATACAAGCAAAAATATTATTTTTGCTTATTAATTTATTGGGATTTCTAACACAAAAAATTAAACAGTAAGATTTAAATATACAGGTCTGGAAAATCCAAACCGGAACCTGAACGTTTCTTAAGTAAGATAAAGAAAATATTATAATTCATCAAATCAGAATGAGACAGTGGTAAGCATCGACATACGTGTAAATTACCAGTTTGGCCCTATGGTGAGGGGTAATACAATGCTGGCGCGGTGAGAGCGGGCGGAAACCTACGCCACGCCCTAGCACAACAAGAGGATTCCAAGTTATTTGCTTTCATTCAGGCCGTCGAAGCGTAAGTACCGTGTTTCGCGACAAATTTTTTTGTTACAATGGTAGTTTATTCCACGGAACAAAAAGAGCAGATTATTAAGTGCTACTATTTTGGTAAATAATCGGCAGATTTGCATTTACGTGCGAAAATCATCCTGTTCCTTGAAAATTTAGAATTTCGGAAGTTATTAAAAAATTTGAAACAACCGGTTGTCTAAAAATTTGTAAAAAATGCACTGACAATAATGAGAAGCAACCGGTTCCTCAAATTACTGAAGAACAAGCAAATCGGGAGACTGACGTTTGTAGTTCAGCAGAAATTAATTTTCCTTGCAATAGTACCGTAATTGCCGAAGAACTTGATATGAACGCTCGAACAGTTCGGAATATTTGACTATATCGCTGTTACAAATTGCGAATAACTCAAGAAATTTTTCCGAAAGACCAGGAAACACATATGGTGTTTTGTGAGGACAAGATAGAAAGGGCTAATAGGGATATAACCCCTGAAATTTTGGCAAATACGCGAACCGTATTTTACAATAGACTGGGTTATTGTCTCGCTCAAAGTGGAAGCCGGTTTGAACACCTTTTGTAGACTTTTATGTGTTTTTGTTGATTTAAATTGAATTTAATTATTTGTTTATTTATTGACAATTACTGAACGTGTTACTTTTATTATTTACCAGAATAAAAGTTTATTTTTGAGAATGATTTTTAATTTTAAAGTGGTCTATTAGCTTATTTACTTAGAAATTACCGTTGCGTTTCACTAGTATATTTATTAGAATAAATGTTTATTTTGTAACAGAAATATCAATTTTCTTTACGCTCAACGCCCAACAAAAACTATTTTTTTTTGTATTTGGACTATTTGATGTATTTAAACCAATCAATGTATCAAATAGTCATTAAATATTCCAAATTCCGTCGATTAAGTTATAAGTTTAGACGAAAAGTAAATACACCTCCTTATTTCTTTCAAGGTACTGCTCGTCTTCGTGTCGCACGGAAGTTAGCGGGGGTAATATTGCGCGTAGGCGTTCCCTACGATCTTCTGTCCCGAACTAACCTGAAAGAAGTTGGACGGGCTTAGTGGATCAGAATTTGAGAAAACGGGCCAAAATAATTTCTAGTTAAGAAATATAAAATAGAAAGTTGGCTATAGTAACATTTCTATTAAACTTCGGTAATATGAACAGCCAGTATTTTCTTTCTAAAGTTTCGTCTCAGGTCAAAAGCAACAGTGTTGTGGTTGCGTCGCGCCCAGTTACATTTGTGCACCGCTCATCTATTTCTACTTGATATTGGATTGTCGAGAAACAAATATCAACTATTACAAAATTAGGCTAAACAGAAAGGCAGTAATATATTTTCGTCGTACTCTGGTGTATAAAATACAAAAAAAAACATGTTTTCCACATGGCGAGTATCTAACTTTTACTAAATCAAAAGCCGAAGTTAAATTCCAAGGCTTACTGGATCATACAGTGGATCGAATTATATTGCTTTAATTAGACGCCCTTGAACAAATCGGTAAATTAGATTTGTAGATATGGGTTTCATTTGCAAATAGGGCTTCGATGAAACGGTAAGTCAGAGCCAGTACAAGATTAAATTCACTGATCCGAATATTTCTGATACAAACTTATTCCTAACCTCTCTTATTCCACTTCAATTAGCAGGTATTCCAAACCCTCGTTTACTATGAATTGCGGGCCTCTGATAATTATGAACTCCAACCAGACAACTTGCACCATATAAAAAAGTTTTCTTTGTCACCCGAGCTTCAGTACAGTACAACTTATCTATGACGATGATAGGCGGCTAGATGAATGCTTTGGCTGGAGCGAAATCTGTCCTACGTTGTTACCTCTGCCAAACAACATCTCAGTTCAACAACATTGATACTGTGTCCCAGTAAATACAGAGTATTTCAAGCTACAGCCATTATAACAAGAGTAAAGCGAAAACTGATCTTCCGGTTTTCAGTCATTTTGCAAACTCTTGGAAGCGGTCATTAAACTGCAATAGAAAACATTTGGGAATACAAACTTCAAGCAGCAAGATTATTCTTCAAAGGATATTCTTGGTACAACATGCCAACAGGAATCCACAAATTACTTACTCCATTGACCAGACATCATAGCATTTGCAATATTACCGATAGGTAAACTATCGAAAGATGCACAAAAATCAACGGACATGTTAATAAGAAACTATCGCCTAGACTTTGCCCGAAAATCTCCTCAAGAAAAATATGGAGGATGTGTTCCAAAATTTTTGGCGTCGATGGATCCTTACACTGTTTTTTGACATTGGAAGGATTCGGACAACAATTCGTACGTATTGGAGAATGAGAAAAGAACTGTTAACAAAGAAGGCAAGGATTAAAAAGTTTTTTTTATTATTTTTATTACAGTCGTATTATTTATTCATTTGTGTAAATCAATAAATATTATATTTCTTACAAATTATTTGCATTGGTGTTTGTTAGGAAATCCTAAACATAGAGGAAAAGTACTTTTGCCTTTTTAACGATTATGGATATCCACGTATTTATTATTATAGTATTATTTTGAAAATGTACCTTGGACTCAACACAATATTTTATTCATGGAAATACAATTATTCTTTTTATTTTGTTTTTAAACTGCATATTTAAAAGCTATTGAACCACATTAGACGTTTTTCGAATTTATTTTCATGACTTTAAAAATTCAGTCTGCTATATTGGATCCGATTTTTATTTTTAATATTAAATCCGTGCTTTCAACCCACTATGTTTTGACGACCCCGCCAACCATCTTTGCTGGAAACCAGAAAGCATGCTACGATACAACAGTATGCTTTATTTCACTTCTTCAACATGGCTAAACGGGTTTTCCATCGCTTTCTATTACATTCCCTTTTTTTAGAGGTTCTGTTTTGGATTTTCCACACCTGTATATGTAAAATATGTTTATGAGGGTTCGATTTAACTTAGTCTAGTTTTATCGAGTCCAAAAAAAAAATGTAACATCCTTTATAAGGCTAGTCAATGGTGGAATAGCGGGACAAGGTAGGTACTCATATTCCAAACTGAAGGCAATATACGGAAGGTAATATTCTTATAACATGTATTGAGATATTATTTTCTCCATATTTTTCTGGCGCAACGACATTCTCAAGTAATCACATAACTGCCAGAATTCTAGTAATACTAATGACTTAATATCAAAGATTAGGATGAGAATATTCTTTAAAAATTTTCTCAAACGACTTAATTTCATAGTTTAATTTTGTTTATGGACACCTACAGGAGCAAGATGTATTAATCAAGATTTATATATTGATTCTGTTTACGTTTTATTTTAAAATTACGTTCGTGAAACAAATAATAAGTTAATCAGCTGAGGAAAAAATGAAAGCTTAAGCTGTCCAGGGTATAAAACAATCGAGGAGATGCAAGTTTCAACAAGGCAGTGTTTATAAGTTTCTAGGACAAATCTATAAAGGAAAAAAATTACCATCGACTCATCTGAAAAAACTAATGATAGTTTTTATGATACCCAATATGTTCCATATGTAAAAGAGTAGGTAAGTTGTGTACTGTGTCATAGATAGACTCTCTGTGACTATATTGGCATAAAAACTAATGATGATGATGATGATGAGGCAATCCATGTATGGATATGTATCAACGATATTCTTAATTTAATACCCCATATGGTTTCGCCAAACCAACTATAACTTATTTTATCATTTTAATTTCATTCTTTCTCTTATAAAATTAATGTTGTATCACGAGATGGTAATTTTGCAACCTTAAAATCAAAATGTATGGCTATTATTCAAGTATCCCATCTCCCCCCGTCGGTATTTTGTCTTCCCACCCATAAAGTAAAATGACTTTTTCTTTCATCATTAGTTGTATTCAAGTTAAATAAGGAAGGCTTCTATGTTATCATCTAATACAAAGATTGCTTGGTTGATTAAATATAATATTTTTCCTATTTCATTAATATATCCACTATTAAACCTAAACTAAACTACCCCATCTTGTCTTACCTTCTCCTGAACTATATTTATTATGGTTAAATAACACAGATTTACAAAAAAAAAGTCGATACTTTTAACCAAACCATTTTATTCTTATTTAATTTAACGCCCTGAATCCAAATCTGAGATCCGATAAAAAAAAAAAGATATGTAAGTTTTTTGGGGCGCTGAATCCGAATTTGTGTTTATTTTAATCCCCCAACATCAGGCAGAAGTTATTTCAGAGTCATTTCAAGGTCAAATTGAGAAAAATCCACTAAATAAGTCTTTAAAAAAGATATGTTAGTTTTTGGGACAGCTGATTACGAATTTGTGGTTTGTTTAATCCCCTGAGGTCAATCGAAAGTCATTTCAGCATCAATTCAAGAACAAATTGCGAAAAATATACTAAATAAATCTGTAAAAGAATACCCCAAGCTTAACCAGAGGTCATTTCAAGGTGAAAAAAATCTACTTAATAAATCTATAAACAAAGATAATCCACGCGCAGCGAGCGATATCCATTACACAGCAAACAGGCAAGCGGATCGAGTTTTTGAGCCGAAACTCAAGCTCCCAAAACTACGTACCTCACGCACAGCTACATCGATGTTCGCTACAAAAAAGCACGTGAACGGAAAGTTCAAGGTGAACCCCAAACTTCTAAAACCACATACCCGACACGCAGCTAGATCTATATCCGTTACATAACAGTTAGGCTAGCGAATCGAGTTTTTATAAGTGTATAACACAAACCCCAAGCTCTCATACATGATGTGTCTGGGGTATATGGTTTTCGGAGAGTTTCGGTTTTATTTCATATACTCATAAATCCTTGCTTTTCGCTTCTGTCTGCTGAGTAACGGGCACTGATCTCCCTGCGAGTGGGCTATGTGCTTATGAGAGCTTTTGTTTTGGCATATCTATAAAAACTTGATCCGCTCGCCTGTCTGCTGTGTAGTGGCCATCAATCTAACTGCACATGGAGTGGGTGGTTTTGTGATCTGGATTTCACCTTAAAAACTCGATCCGCTCGCCTGTCTGCTGTGTAATGGATATCAATCTAGCTGCGCGTGGGTTATGTGAGTTTGGGAACTTGGGTTTTGGGTTGCTATTTCATAATAACTAACTCCGCTTGTATATCTGCTGTAACGGACATCAATCTAGCTATGTGTAGGGTACCAAGTTTTAGGAGCTTGAGTTTCGCCTCAAAATCTTGATCCGCTTGCATGTCTGCTAAGTAAAGGATATCGATCTAGCTGCGTGTGGATTATCTTCTTTTAGAAATTTATTTAGTAGATTTTTTCGGTTTGACCTTGAAATTACCTCTGATTAACCTTGATGTACTAAACAAACCACGAATTCAGATTCATCGTCCTTAAAAATCTACATATCTTCTTTTACAGATCTATGAACGAATGAATGAATGAAAAAGGGGTGGTGATACTAGATCATCGATACCTAGGCCTCCATTAGGCCTTTACATCCCACCATAGTTGCAGGTTATTCGAAGCCGATCGCCTTTGCGAATCCAAGCAGACTCGTTAGTTGAACTTGCCTAACTGCTTCCGGTTATCCGTGTCCGTTGAGTGCTGGACACTCTCTGAAGACATGGTCAACAGCTTCATCCTCCTCCAAACACCATCTATACGTCGGGTCGTCGACACCGATTCTATGAAGATGGCCCCTGAGGTGACAATGTTCTATCAACAATCCCACCACAATTCGCAGCTCTTTCCTTCCCAAGTGTGCCTGGCTCAGTTATTTGTTCCTTAGCGCACCGCATTCGAGGAGCCTAATGCTTTCATTGTTTTGATCCCGGGGTAGGCGCGGATCCAAGGAGGGACAGTGGGGGCGATCGTCCCCGTCCCCCCAAGAGCTTTGAGTTCAGGAAAATAGACCCGATCTTGTCTCTTATATTATAGTTTATTCAAGAACTAGAGAGAGTAATAAATAATTTTTTATAATATTATGATTTCTTAATAATTCACATACATTAGAAAATATAGATAATTTTGACATATTTAATCACAATTGTATTTTTATTATTTTTACTTTGGGCATAGAAACCGTTTCAGGCATTTTCAGACTAAAACGTAGTCTTTTTCTCTCAAAAAATTCTAAGTTATAATTTAAATACTTACAAAATACCCATTGTCAAAAATACAAGAAGTTAAACATATATAAAAAAATAAATTCGTCCATTTAATACTAAAAATTTTTTGGGGCTATCGATCATTTAATTATTAATTAAAAACATTTTTAGGACATTTGACGTTTCAGTTTATTTATTTCTTAAACCATCTGCAGAATTACAACTAAACACAAACAGGGGCTTCAAATGTAATTAATTTTTATATGTTATAGAAAATTTAAATAATCAATTGTGTTTACGCTGGTAAACATTACGTATCTAATTCGTAATCAAAGTCAGTGAAGCTATCTTCGCTCAAATTAATTATAATTGGTTCCTCGATCTCACCGATCATGAGATCGAGTTTCCACATTTTCTTTTATACTTTTATTATATGGATTTCTCCCAATTTTCTGCAGTAACTTTATTTAAAAAATTCTTTCAAAATTTCAGTTAAATTTTTAATTTTGTAAGTTGTGTTATTTCTAGCAACTCCACCTTTTACTTGAGAGAGATATTTCCTTTTCCAATGAACATTTTCCGGACGATGTATAAGAGCAAATTTCCTATGTGGTTTTCTTCAGCAAAAAGTAAGTTCTCTGAGCAATTTCCAGAGCTTAGTTCTTTTAATTTCAGGTAAATCCCGATCTTCACTGATTTTAGAATTTTGTCGACGGTTGGGATCTGCTTCTCATAATAAAATGTATGTACAATTCCTTTTATTGCAGTTTATATCTCTTCTTCCAACGAAGTTTTTCGTCTGCATGTGATCGAATGTGGCTTGAGAGTACTAACAATTCCAGTCGTTTTTTTCTCCTTAAGTATTCGGTAGATAGTAGATTTTCCAACTCCTGTCATGTTGGAACACATCTCAACAGAGCTTTTAACATTATTATCTAGATATTGATATCTTAATGCATCATAAATATTCATCGTAATAAGTTTTTCGTTGAGGAAAAATGCCCTGGTTTAACGATTTTGGAACAAATATAGATGTGGAAGCCATATCTTTTGGGTATCTCACTAATCTCAAATAATATATAAAAACAAGCACAAACAAGATAAATCACTAAGGATACACTGTAAGGTGTACTATGCTCATTGACAGAAATTAAATTGAAATTTTATTGTTGCAGTAAATTTATAAAAGCTTATAATACTTAAATATAATTAGTTTCCGGTAGTCCTCAGTTACCTGCGGCACTGGAGCAGGTACGTTGGAGGTTTCGGTAACAGTTTTAATACTTACTCTAGTTCTTGAATAGAGGATAGGAATGTGTATGCTTGTGATTCCCCTCCCCTTCCCAAGAGCTTTGAGTTCTGGAAAATGGAACCGATTGTGCCTTTTATATTAGGAATGTGTATGCTGCTGCCATTCCCCCCGTTGACAATTTATTTTTCTTGCGATAGCCCCTCTCCCAAGAGCTTTGAGTTCAGGAAAGAGACCCGATTCTGCCTCTTATACTAAGAATGTCTATGCTGCTCGTGTTCTCCCTCCCACCGGCAACTTGTTTTTTTTTTGTGATCGCCCCCCCTCTCCAAGAGCTTCAAATTCAAAAAAATAGACCCGACCTTGCCTTTTACACTAGAAATGGGAATGTTGCTGGTGTCTCCCCCCCCCGTCGACAACTTGCTTTCGCTAGCCATACTGTACTTTTATGATATTCCCCCCCCCCAAGACAGAGGCTGGATCCGCCCCTATTCCGGGGCAGTTTCGTGAATATTTGATTTTGAAATTTTCTTTAAATTACAGTATAGTTCCTGCTTTAAATGATTTCTGAAAGAGGGCGCTGCTCCGTTTGGTAGTAAAACTATTATTTTTAATGTTTTTAATGAAATTATTTTAATACAAATTTGATTTTTCTGTTTGTTCTGGGTCCAGCACTAAACCTCGGGTTTGCTCCCATAACAACCGACAAATCTCATTTATGTAAGTTTAGTTTTAATTCATTAATTTTCTGATTCAGTTTTTAATGTTAATTTTTAACTTAAATTTATCTGAATTGTTGGATTATAACTTATTGTGATTTTAATATGTACTGCTAGGTTGTCTTTTGTTTGTTTGTTTTGATACATGTCGTTTCTGTTTATTTTAGTTTGTTTCTCTGCCTGATGATGCAACATATGTTGTTGCGAAATGGATAGCTGGTTTTTACTAATAAAAATTTTGAGAACTTGGGCCTACTGAGAATCTTTACCTGACAAATTGTTACTACAATGTTATAATTAAGTTCTTTTATGATAAAAAAAAGTTGCTGAAATAATTTTATGGGGAAAATATTTCCTAAAATATACACCATAAAATATAATCGCCGCCATGTTTAAGAAACTTGAAATGCAAATATATTTTCTTTAAATACATAAAATTGAATAATAAATACTTACCTATACATAATAAAAGTACTCCATTAGTATCCAACATGATTTCTCACTATGCTAAATAGAAAAAAAAAATAATAAATTGCTGAAAAGAGTTAATATAATTCTCTCAAACTACAACAATACCGATCTATAACTGATCTATTTAAACTCAGTTAAATTTTCTGATTGGTAAGAATTGGGGTGGATGACACAATTGACAGGTGCAATTATCTAAATATAAGTTGCATAGGTCTGGTACATACTAAAAAAAAAGGATCTCATAATCTCGAATTCCACATTTATACAACAAAAGTGATCTAACATTGTTCATGTATATCATCGGTTTATATCGCCCTGCGTCGCTGCCTTATCCTCAAGTTCCAGTCTCTTATATCCATATCCTGTCACTCATCTTTCTACTACAATATCAACAAAGAAAGATTTGTATACACCGGCAATATTCATTATTACACACTTCACCCACTGTCAGTTACCTAACATGACTAACAATATGAGCCTATCTTATACAATTTTGTATTATGCAAAAATTTCGGTACTACTGAGGTTTTTTATAAATATCTTTGTTTGATAGGTAACTAGATCAAACAAATAGCTAACGAAGTTTAAAAAATATTTATTTGGTTCTTTCTTCATCTTGTTTCTCTCATAAAATGAGAGTTTTATCGAGAATAGTTTTTATTTTCCATTACTTTTTCCATTTTAGTCGAAACTTATTAAATTTATACCCCGTGTATTACGTTATATTCCTAATAAAATTATAGCCTCGCACAATTTATTAAGTGTCAGTAGTCTCACGCAACAATATATTACTTTAGTTTGAAGAAAGTAGTATCCACCCACAAGTTTATATTTTATTAATGAAGATTCAATAGACTTTATATTTAGGATTCATATTGAAAGGTTTCATAATTTCAGTTCTTATTCGAATAAGTGCTTGAAAATTGAATATACACTTTTCAGCAATATTAACGTATTATTAGGTTATACTTCAATATTTCAATCAGTCCCACTTGAAGCAGTGATTAAAAGAGTCTAAAGTTTTACTTTTAAGTGTTCTTACACCATTGCTCAAAACTTTGTTGATAATATTCTAATGAAATAATAAGAGGTTGCTGAAACGCAAATTTATTGAATCCTAGTGGAAGGTCTCTGGAATAAGGTCTGTTAAGGGATGTATAATTGGATCCAATGCACGACTAATTGGGGAGTTTCTCTCTCTGAAGAAGAAGAACTACGAATCGTGACAGGATCATTAACAGGATTTTATCTAAAACCCCAAAACGCCTTTCAAAGATCATTCTCCATTTATCACTTGCGAAGGTCTTTTTATAAGAATTACATCATGGATGGATTCGGTGTGCAAATGATATCAAAACGATGATGAAATTGGTAACTGAGAGTACCCAGCGCTTAATGAATTAAGACAGAGATATTTCGAAGATATAATATTATCACCTGATACCGTCATACAACTTCAGTAAACGAGCCTGGGTTTCGCAAAGGCGTTCAACTTCAAATGACTTGCAGTCTTGGTGGGATATTAAAGACCCAATGAGCCCTAAGAATCGAAGATTAATTATTACCACGTTTTATTCGTTCATTTGACCTAAATAAATAAAAATTATGTGTTTTTTATAAAAAAAAAACCTCTTTTCATTTGATGTAAATTTGTGGACAATGCAATTCTGTAAGTTTTAGATGTTTTCTAGGAAACCAAATCAAATTATATTCAGACAAAATTATTGTATTATTTGAAAAATTAAAAAAAAAAATAATATTAAATTGAATTGGAAATATTTCTTTGATTACTTTTTTTGTATGAAGGTGTTTTAATAATTGGTTGTAGAAGAAATATAAAATATTATTCTTATCTATTCACTCTTGCGCATCTAGAAACCTTCAAAAAATTTTAAAACTTTGTAAATCACATGTATGTATCTTCAAGTAATTTATATGAATTGAATTGGAAATATTTCTTTGCTTACTTTTTTTGTATAAAGGTGTTTTAATAATTGGTTGTAGAAGAAATATAAAATATTACTCTTATCTATTCACTCTTGCGCATCTAGAAACCTTCGAAAAATTTTAAAACTTTGTAAATCACATGTATGTATCTTCAAGTAATTTATATGTCAATTCGCGTAATAGAAGGTCCAGAAAAAAAACTTTTTTTAAAATAAAAATAAAAGATAATATAATAATCCTCTTTTAGGGGGTTTTATTTAATTTGACACCTCTGTTTGTTTGTTTGTTTGTTTATGGTCTATTGTCAACAATGACAGCTGGCGGATGCCACTTTGAGTCGGGTGCGATCATTTTATGGATACACTTAATAAAATTAGGCTGTTTCAAGTTGACTCTTTACTAAACCATATTATTATTTTATAATTAGACGCCCTCGATCCAAATCTGAGGTCCTCTTAACTCTTTCACGTCAGATTCAAGGTAATTTCATGATCAAATATAGTAAAATTCACTAAAAAAATCTGAAAAAGTAGATATGTAGGTTTTTGAGGTCACTGAATGCGATTTCATAGTTTGCTAAATTCCCCAAGGTCAGCCAGAGGTTATTTCAGGGTCATTACAAGGTCAAATTAAAAAAAAACACTACATAAATCTGAAAAAAAAAGATAGGTAAGTTTTTAAGATCGCTGAATCCGAATTCGTGGTTTGCTTAATCCCCCATAATCAGACAGAGGTTATTTCAGAGACATTTCAAGGTCAAATTGAGAAAGATTCACTAAATAAATCTGATAAAAAAGATATGTTAATTTTTGGGGTCGCTGAATCCGAATTCGTGATTTGTTTAATCCCCCAAGATCAGGCAGAGGTTATTTCAGAGTCATTTCAAGGTCAAATTGAGAAAGATCCACTAAATAAATCTGTAAATAAAAATATGTTGGTTTTGGGATCGTTAAATCCGAATTTATGGTTTTTTGATCCCCCAAGGTCAGCCAGAGGTCATTTTAGCGCCATTTCAGGGTCAAATTGAAAAGAATCTACTAATTAAATCTGTAAAAGAAGGTATGGAAATTTTTGAGCGCGCTCAATCTGAATTCTGGTTTGTTTAATACCTCAAGCCTAACCAAAGGTCATTTCAAAGTCATTTCAAGGTCAAATTGAAAATAATTCACTAAATAAATCTATAGAAAAGGAAAACCCATGCACAGCTAGATCGATATTCGTTACACAGCAGACAGGCAAATGGATCGAGTTTTTGAGCCTAAACGCAAGCACCCAAAACCACGTATCCCATATGCAGCTACAGTGACGTTGATTTAGATTGGACTCAGAGTTTCAATTTTTTTTTTAAATTAAATATGGCGCAGTCATTATGGTGGATTGAAAATTTTACGTTAATCATATTTTCTCAAAATTGGTATTACGGGGTTTTCAAGGTCGTAATTAAGAATCTAAAATTATTTTTTAAGATTAAATATGGCAGATATAATATGGAAGTATAAGAAGTTTACATTTTTTCGATTTTGTCCAAAAATGATACTGGGAGACTCGGGGAGCGTACCTATATTACGAATCTTAAATTAATTTCTTCAAACTCAGTATATTGGATACAATATGTCGGACTAAAAATTTGACGATAATGGAGAGTTTTGGGCAGCCTAGATGATGGATTTAAAATGAATATCTTAAAATTCAAAATTGCGGATTTACTAGAGCAGAATAAATATTTGTTTGGTGCAATTTCATTCAAAACTAATATTTGCAGGATTATCTGAATCAAAGAATTATTTGTTGTTCAATTTAGTGTGGTTTACAATTTTGGATAAAATGGGTACTTTTTTGTGACTATTACAAAATATACTATACATCTTACTTAGTACCTGGTTCAAATAATTTATAGGTATCATTAAGAGCGACTTCCAAAAAAAGTGCTAAAAGTGAAAAATGACAATTTAAATTTTTATATCAGATTTTGAAGTTGGTACCAAATTATTATCAAATGAAACAAACAGCTACTAAAACAAGATACAAACAAACTACAATAAGAAAGCAGCAAGAAATAAAGAATTTTTCAATTTTTTTATGCCAGTCACATTTTGTTAAGTATTATTTAGCGCTGTCTTTAAAAATTTTAATTTCATATAAAAATTTGTATTGTTATTTTTCGAATTTTAGCGCGTTTTCTAGAAGTCTCTTTAATTTTTATGATAACCATTTTATTTTAATTTCATGAAACTATCTGAATTTTAAAAAGATTGTTTTGGTCCTCTTAGTACTAATTGATCAGATCAAATAAAGAGATAAAAATTTTTTTATCAACTAACAAAATTTTTGAGTGTTTATGGACTGATCCGGCAAATGGTTGATATTAACTCTATTTCTACAAAATTTTCTACGCCACTGATATGATTAGGATATATGAAATTAATATGTTAACTTATAAAATTGGCATCTTATTTAATAAGGTAGGCTATAGCTGTATTTTTATTGTCCAGATATACAAATATATTCCATTTAGGAATAACACTTTGTTTTTGGCTTGACTCGAGACAATTTGTAAGCTATATATTAAAATCTAAATAAATTTATTAGTTCCGTTCCAAGATAAATATGCACCTGGTAAACTAGCAAATTGCATTTTTGGAAAACTAATGCAAGCTCATGGGCCATAAACTCCATCTGGATTAACTAGGTTGAAGAGACATAAAGCTCTCCAGATGACGCTAATAAAGTTTTAAAACTTAAAACAGAAACAAGGATGTTATGCTCACCTAGGTAAAGTTGTAAAAATAATTCTAAATCTCAATTACATCACATTATCTATGAAATTATGTAACAAAAAACAATTATAAAATATTTAGTATTTCTAATCTTTATTAATTATGAATACGAGTCTATGTATGAGATTCCTGACAATGGAATATATATATATATATATATATATATATATATATATATATATATATATATATATAAAATTTGCACGATTTCATTCAAGAAAAAAAACAAAAATCGGCTATATTGTTTTTAATATTTTCTGATTTGAAGAAATTTTTTGACATACACAGAAATCTTCTTTTTCTCTCCAAGATTTGAGGCTTATATGGGAAAAGCCGAACATATTCTCTTTAGGGACCATTATCATACATCATTAAATTTGAAAGGACAAGAATTTTTTAAAAACTTATGAAAAACGTCAGGTCCATATTACAGACAATAAGTTGATGATGCTCCTTAATACGTCAAATTTAAAAATTGATTATGCCGTTCTGTAAAAAAGTAAAAGTAAGAATAGGAATGTGCAATTTATTTAAAAGTATCTCGAATTGGTAGTATCCTGCATACCAAAACGACGCAGAAGTCTCCATAATAAAGAAACTTGATAACATTTATCATATTATATTTTAAAGATTTTTATAGACAACGATTTTAATTCACCACTAATTGCAACTATGCCTCCAGGAATATTTTATGAGTAAACTTCGATGACAGCCATGGAATCTCCAAATATATTGGCGGATATTTTAATAGAGAATTTTTAGAAAAGCGTTCCGACTCTGTTGGTATAAAACTAGATTATGATGCAAGTATGTACATTTCATTATTGTAACTTGATCACAGGGCAGAAAATACCTACACACTTTTCTCTAACATCTTAATCTGATACTCAAAATTGTAGAGGAGTTGTCCGGGATTATTGAAATGTAGTTCGGTTTTAATAAAGGTTACTGCGGATTAAATATTATTGGAGGAGAGATACAACCTGAAGGATGCCATGCGTTTGCTGCATCGTGGTACAAGTAATGATACAGCTCAGTTGTTAAGACAATCAAGAACTAACTGAAAAGTTAAAGCTTCCCCAGACAGACAAAATTCAACACTATAAATACAACCCAAAACTTATTCTCACAATAACAAAGAGTAGTAGCAGACCAAAATTTCACTTATTACCTGATAATATGAAAATGCCCCCTACATCAAAATACAGATTTCAAATATTTTAAGAATATTTCGGCTGAGAGCATATTCCTTGAAGTAAATACGAAAGCCATTTTGCTAAATCGATTGGATAAAAATTAGAAGATAATCTGTAGCAGACAGAAAAAATGTCATACATCCGGACCATTTACTGATACTGAAAAATAAGAAGTTCAATTTGGATTGTGATCAAACTGTACTTACGGACAAGGCAGTTGCTCATAACAGACCATATTTTAATATATTAAACAACAAGTACTTAAGGGAGAAATATAACGAGAAAATTGTTAAATATAGAGAATTGGAAATACGTATACGCAGATAGTGGGAACTGACTGGCGTCTATAGAATTTCCATTTTGCCACCAATTGGCTTTATACCAAAGTGAGCACCAGTATAAGATTAGAGTCCGGTAACATGGAAATAACCATCAGAGGGCTGAATATTTTTAATATTTACTATCATCACAGGGTGCCGAGGCGAATTCGCCATGACTAAGTTATGTGCAACTTGTAACCTCTGCTTATTCAAAACCGATGTGTGTGATAAAGAGTCACATCCGACCAGAGGTGTTATTGTTTTGCAGACGACCCCGGATCTAGATCAGATAAGGACGAACAAAAATTACCTGACATCTCTGAAGATGAAGCACAGATGGAACTTGAAAGAAATGCCGCCGCCTGGGGATTGTTATGGCATGTTTGGAGCCGGCGATGGACATGTTAGGCATCGGTTGGAGGATGTATCGTACAAGAAACTACATCCCAATACCAACAACAACCATACTACCGCCAAACAAACAACACCAAATCTCCGTCAACCGAAGGTTCTGTGTGGGAACCTTAACCTGCTCTTACTTATGCAAAACAACAAATGCATTGTATAAAATAGACTGTGTCCACAAATGAGTCAACAATGTTCATTTTTTACAGGGTGACAACATCTCAATGCCGAGTTCTACTGGAGCAATAGAGAAAAGCAGACAAATACCAAATTATTCCCCGAAATGATTTAATCCCAAAAACGTAAATTAATACCATAAAAATGGAATTTGAGCATGAGATCAGTGGCACCGACAATAACAACAAACAAATTTTTGGGATAGGAACAGCCAGAATCCAAGGCATAAAGACAACCGAGAACAAGAGAACACCGCTGAACTCTACCAAAAATTAACCACCAAAATGACTAAGATACAATGGAACCAATCCAATATACAGGGTACTACTTTCAAGAGTAAACTCATCTATAAAAGTCCGTATCACATTCGATATCACGAATCACAGAATTTAACGAGTTTATTTTTTAAAAGTGCATACCCTAGACCTTTTATATATGCTAATTTACTGCAACTCTAGCTGATATGAAGATTAGGATCACCAATAAGCAACCTGAATCTGTCACCTTGCAGTGGAAGAAGATATTTAATAAAAAGTGCGAAAATCTTTGGAAAAATATAGGATAGCTAACCAAAAAAAAAGTGCAGAGATGAATAGAATTAATATGGAGTCAGATCTAATACCACCCAAAACATGATCAAGTGAACAACACTACCCAACAATGCCTCGGCACTCCAAAATAGAAACTCTCTGTGACTGAACACAGGCTGAGAAAAATAAAGTCTGCAGTAACTGAAAGCGAGATCCCTTTTTCGAGCGATCAGACAAGACGTTGTATCGGAAGCTAAATTCTTCATCTATCTAATATTGAAAACTAACAAAAAGAATAAAAGCTATATAAGACACTCAAAATATAGGCGGGCTCTCTCTTAGTTACTATTTTGGAATTGTAAAATAGAACACTGTTGGCAATAAAGCAGAAACATCGCTCTCATAGTGTCAATAAATGGAAAATGCAACCAAGATACCATGGAGAAAAAGGATTGATAAATATTAGTAAGCACTTGAATCAATAAATAATAAACTTACTTTCGTATTAACACAGTTTGGCAGATTTTTCTGGACAACAACGAGCAATATGTGAGGCAGACGATTCAACACGCTACAGTTGAGGAAACATGAAAAATCTTCTGACCGCCACACAGACTAAGCCTGGCTGCTTGAACGACATTCAACAGAGGTCATAGAAGATAATGTCGACAAATTAAAGGCGAACTATTGTTTGACGTCAGGGCAGATGTTTCTAGAGACCAAATTCTTAATAATAGCATAATATACCAAAAGACCACTCAATAGAGGAGAACAGGTGTCGATAAAATGATAAATATTAAAGAGAATCCAGCACGTAACGGAAGGATACCAAGCGTTTGTTGGATCGGAGAACAAAAAAAGACAAGATTCTGCTCCAAGATTCTTCACAACGAATTAGCAGGGAAGTTATAACAATCGAATAGACAAATTTAATGAGAAGATCGATAAATAGAGATCTGGAGATGCAAATACATAAACGGGATTCAGACGATCCCTATAATTCTATCGACGATTAGTGTGGCGCCAAAGGATCTAATAAGATGGTTTTTCTTGCGATTGCACGAACTATCCGGAAGTTGTGGGAGATGCTGCACATAGGGTCCAATAATATGAAAGGGCTCCCTACAGAACTCATTTTTTTTAATACCAGCATATACCTCGGATGAGTAAATGTTCCCTGAAGTTTTAACCATAGTATATTACAATACTACAAAACAACAAAGCTATTGTACATTACTATTATATGAAATGCAAAATATAAAAATAAATACATCAAAAACAAACTTAAATAATCTGTCATTTAAATGAAAAATATCTAAATTCAAAAAAAAAATGTTACGGACTCATAAAATTCGATGCTGAGTAGAAAATTCAAAAAACCATTTCCTCCTATTGTTGGCCAACAAAATTACACTACTGTATACTGTATACTTATTAATCATTATTAATCAGATATTACTTACTAGTAGCTTATGAAGAAATGTCATACTGTTTTCAACTCTTCTTCTTTTAGATGTTAACATATGGTAGAATGAGTTCAAATATTCTGTACGTTGGTTCATTTTAACCACAGGTTCTATTTATTACGATAATAGTGCAATATAGGTCTTGCAATTTTAGATAACGTAAAAATGATTTAATTTAAGTTGTTTAAGGGGCGTTCGAAAAATGTGTAAAAATATCCGTTCTCAAAAATATTATCACATCTTCGAAGAAACACGAACTGTCCAAATTTCTTTTATTTATAAAGATAAATTAAATACCACCGTCTCTTATTTTTTTCTATACACCGAAAGTTCCAGAACTTGTTTTTCTAATGGTAAAATCGCTTTGTTATAAATGATGGACATTTGGAACTTCCAGAAAGGGCGTCCGTTAATACGCTACGAAACACAAAGAAAAAACTTTTTATAGCAAAAATGTTCCCATGAAACATTCTTCGGTGGCCCTGTTACTAAACTTTAATATCAAAATGCTTTTAAAAGTTTGTCCAGGGCCCCGAACCGCAGAATCTCATCCTTAATTGCTTTGTTTGACCCTGCAAACTCAATTTCGAGACCGAAGGTACGAGAGAAGGATTTTAATTGAATTATGCCCCCCGTTTAATTAGAGAAGAAATTATAGTGGGCCTTGTTTATGTGGCTTTTTGCTACGAGAACGATTATCCAGTGGTTAGATGTAATTTTGTTTTAAGCAAGAAAATGCATTGCAAAAATTGTGCACAGTTGTACTAAAATATACGATGACGAAGAATGTAGCCATATAATAAGTAAATACAGGCAGCAGTTATTTTTTAACTCTAACTTGGATTTCTTTCAAATGGCAAAAAAAAATTATTTTTCTTGAGGGATTAAGCGTTGGATCTCAAAAAGATTAGCTACAAACGAACCCAAAGTAATAATCTCCGAGTAAAAATATTTTTGGAGAGGTTTTTAATCTTTTACTTTATTATTATTTTGCAGAAACGGTATGTTCACATTTTATCACCATAATACCATGTCAGATTGTCTATATTCCTAATCTCGAAAACTATATTATTATCTTTATCTCTTTAGGGAAAAAAATAATGATTGGAACTATTTTTAATGATTTCTCGGTTTCTTTCTTTAAATATTTCTGTGAAGTATTTAGACATTTGAACTGATACAACAATAAAATAATATAACTGAAAATAATAGTATCATTTTACGTTTTAAAAATGCACATAATTAAAGAGTATAATAAATTATCAAATTTTATTTATCATTGCTACTATTTTATTAACCGACTTCTAAAAGAAGGAGATTCTCAATTCGTCGAGTTTGTTGGTTTTTTTTATCTATGTACACCGATTACTCCGGAACGGCGGCACCGATTTGAATGAAATTTTTTACGTTATGTTCAGGAAGTTGTTGCGGTGGTCCCATATTTTTTTGGATGAAACTGGTGCAGGAAAATTCGAGATGGCGCTGATAATGTGGCGGCCAAAAAAATTAATTTTGTTTGATTTTTTTCCAATATTGGTATGGGGAAATTTTTGGGGTCGTACACAACAAATCTGAAATTATTTTTAAAAAATTCAATATGGCGGATCCAATATGAGGGCCAAAAAAATTTTATTTTGTCTGATTTTTTTGCAAAATTGGTGTGGGGGAGTTTTTGGGGTCGCACATAATGAATCAAAAATATTTTTTTAAAATTCAATTTGGCGGATCCAATAGGGCGAACAAAAAGATCAATTTTGTTCGATTTTCTCTAAAATTGGTACGAGGAAGTTTTCAGGGTCGTACATAACTAATATAAAATTATTTTTTAAAAATTCAATATGGCGGATCTCCCGATTTTGTCTAAAATCAGTATCGGGGTATTTTTGTTAGTGTTAATTATGAATTTAAAATATTTTTTGAAAAACTCAATCTGGCAGATTCAATATGGTGTCTTAAAAATTTTACATTTTTCGATTTTCTCCCAAACTGATATAGGAGGTTCTTGAGGGTGTAAATTATGAATTTAAAAGTATTTTTTCAGGATTCAATATGGCAAATCCAAGATAGCGGAATAAAAATTTTACATTTTTCGATTTTGTTCAATGGTGAGACTGAATCTTTTTTGAGGATGTAAATAACGAATATAAGTTTAGAAACTTTAAATTTCCGGATTTCATCCAAAATTGATACTAGAGGGCTTTGAAGGGTTTAATTGACTGATTTATATTAATTAAAGACACGTCAACCCATGAGGGTTTTTTGGTGTCTATAGAGGCAAAGCATTAAAATAAAACTTCATTCCCTAGTATGCTATCCAGAAATAAATATACAAATAAATAGATAAAATATTAAAACACATTAGTAAAAACAAGGAACATAAACAGAAGACAAACAGGGTTATATACTATAGGACTAGCATGTTTATACATGTATGTATTAATTAAGGTTTATATATGAGGTAGCAGGGAGGAGTCTCGAGGGAAGTAGAAGATTTTCATGGTATTTTCATAAGAGAGTTTCTCCTTTAAGGGGCCCTTGATATCAAGTTCAATCAGATGACGAGAGTATTTAGGGCAGAATCCCAGAATATGTTTAACTGAAAGAGCTACCTCACATTGGTTACATAGGGGGGGGGGGGATCAGAGCGATCAATAAGATGGCCGTGTGTTAGTCTAGTGTGGCCAATTCTGAGTCTGGCCATAATGGACAGGGATTTCCTAGGAAAGCTCTGAAGAGCAATATTAGTGTGTATTGTGTCTTTTATTTCATGTACCTTATTTTCTTCCATTTGAAGATCCCATTCTAACTGCCAAAGGGCTCTTATTTTATGCTTAGAGAAGATACGAAGATCTCCGGGGCAGAAGGTTAGATTAACAGAAAGAGAGGAGGGATCACCCTTTGCCAAAGTGTCAGCCTCCTCATTTCCTCCGATGCCCACATGACTAGGTATCCATAAAAATGATACTTTCTTTTTTTGTTTGCTTATTCTTGTCAGGTTGTATTTTATATTTATGATCAAAGGGTTAGTGGGATTATATGATTTTAGAGAGGAAATAGAATTTAAGGAATCAGTGGCGATAGTCCATAATTTTTTGTGGGATCCTTTAATTATCTCAGTGGACTTAAAAATCGCCAACAGTTCTGCAGATAGGATACCGGTGGAGGGATGTAGGGAGTAAGAGTATTTATAAGAGGAAAAAAAGACAGCCGCACCAACTCTAGAATCGGTCTTGGATCCGTCAGTAAATACCATTGCATGATCACTGTATTTAGTGTGAGTGAGTTCATTAAAATACTTTCTAAGGAGTTCTCTGTTGCAGGTCTCCTTAGAGTATTCCAGAAAGGACAGATCGGTTATGATGGGGATGAATTTCATGGAGGGAAAGTGAATCTTTCATGAGTGATCGGGACTGGGAGCGGATGAGAGGTGGTTTGACACAGTGAAAAGTATCTCATATGTGAGCCAGACATACTATTGTTGGGAGGCGGGGGCAGATGCAAGAAATATTTGGAATGAGGTATAAAGGGTCTGAAGTTCAGAGAATTTGCATAGTTTAGCAGCAATAGATTTCTTCTATGATAAAGGGGGAGAAGTTCTGACTCGCAATATAAACTGGAGGTGGGGCTGGTACGGAAAGCTCCCAGGGCCATTCGTATTTATGAATGGGATCTAGTCTTTTGATAAGGTAAGGAGGGGCCGATGCGTATGCCACCGAGCCATAATCCAGTTTTCAGAGGATGAGAGAGTTGTGTAGTCCTAATAATGAGATACGATGGGAACCCCATTTAATGCCAGAGAGCATTGTTAAAATGTTGATATCTTTGGAACATTTAGCCTTAAGGTAGCCAATGTGATGTCCAAAGTTTAGAGAGGAGTCAAAGTATAGACCCAAGAATTTGTAGGCAGGAGGTTGGGAATGGGATTGGAGTTTAGAAGTATAGTAGAAGTTTTAAGGCAAGATCTACGTTTACAAAAGTGGACAGTAGCTGATTTAGAAGGGGAGATAGATAATCCCAAGGAGAAGGCCCATTGGCTGAGGTTAATAAGGCTCGTTTGAAGAAATCTCTCGCTTATCGATTTCTCCGAGGAGGCGTGATAGATTAGGATGTCATCGGCAAATAAGCGGAGGGAGACTTGAGGTGGAATGTGGGATTTAATGCTATTCATAGCAATGATAAATAGGGTGGGGCTCAAGACTGATCCCCGGGGTACACCAGAAGGTTGTGGGTAGGAGCTGGATAAGCAGTTGTTGATTTTTACTCGGAATAAACGATCTCTGAGAAATTCCTCAATGAAGTAGAGCATATTGCCTTTAATACCACAATCTTGTAGGGAACGTAGGATGGAATTTCTGTCGACAGTGTCAAAGGCTGATGTTAAATCCAGAAAAGCGGCAGTTAAGTATTGCTTGTTGCAGAATGCTGTATGTATGTCATTTTCCAAACCGACCAGATGATCAAGGGTTGAGCGCTCCCGTCTAAAACCCATTTGTTCTTTTAGTAAGATGTCCCTTTTTTCGAGGAACCAAGATAGACGAAAGTTAATAATTCTTTCCAAGATTTTACAGAGATGACTAGTTAGAGCAATCGGACGATAACCAGAGGGGATGGTTTTGGGCTTTTCTGGTTTATGTATGCTTTGAAGGGTTTAGAGTTAAAATATTTTTTTTGAAATTCAATATAGCGGATGCGTTGAAAATTTTACCTTATTCGCATTTTTTCAGATTTGGTATTAGAGAGTTTTCGGGGTCGTGTATTACGAAAATGAAGTTAATTTTTTACAACTATTAGGTTGCTAAGATACAATATGAGGGACAGAGAATTTTACATATTCCGATTTTGCCTAAAATTGATCTTGTGGGTTTCTTGAGGCGTATACAAACTCAATATGCAGTATAAAATATATCGAGCTAAGAAATTTACTTCTCAGGTTCTTTAAACATCGATATTGGAAGGTTTTAGGACTATATTACCAATCTAAAATTAATTTGAAATTTAAGATAGTGGATTTACTATGACAGACTAAATATTTGTTTGACACAATTTTACTGGTATGTGGAAAACTTTAAGAACGATAGAATTTTTTATGGTTCATTTTAAGGTGATTTACAACTTTGGATAAAATGGGCACTTTTTGCCACCTTGGAGTCATTGCGAGGTACACTAATCTCGATTAGTACTTAGTTCAAATAATTTATGGATATCATAATGAAATCTAAAACTAAAAATAGAAAAATAAAATTTTTATAAAAAAATTGAACTGACTTTTAAAAGTGCGCTAAAAAGTGAAAAATAACTATAAATTTTTATATGAAATTGAAATTTTTGAAGTTGGCGCCAAATTATTTGTAAATGAAATAAATAACTATTAATATATACAAATTATGGTAAGAAAGCAATTACAAATAAAGTATTTTTAATCTGTTTATGCAAATCACATTTTGTCAGATATTAGTTTGGCGCCGACTTCAAGAATTTCAAATAAAAATTTATAGTTATTTTTCACTTTTTAACGCACTTTTAGTAGTCGGTTCAATTTTCTTATAAAAATTTTATTTTAAATTTAAAATTATCTGTCTCAATACTTGACGCAAAATTGTTACACTTTAAAAATTATAATTCCAAGGAAATATTCACAATATATGGGCCATAAACTCCCAACAAGATTAACCTGCTTGACGACATAAAATTTTCCAGAGAGAAGCAGACAAATGCTATAAATTTTTAAAGACATAAAGAACGGTGATTTTCATATTTTTATAGGTAGTTTAAGAAAGTTATTAAAATGTAACTACCCAAGTCATACTTATGCAAGATTCAAGGTAGAGCAAGTTATGAAATAGCTAACCCTCTTTGAGGGGAAAGAACAAGTCAATTTTATGATGTCGTTTAAAAATATCATGACTTTTAAAATCCATCTAATGAGAAGAGCTACTTTATGGTCTAATCTAATCAGCTAATATAAATAATACTGCTTGAGATTAATGAATATAAAAATATATGAAGGTTATAAACAATGTTGAAGATTGGTTGTATCTCTAATCGTTATCAAATATAAACTATAAAAATATATAATAATAAAATTTATAATCAAATAGATATATAAAAAATTCACAACCAAAAAGAGGTATCAGAAATTGGCATTACTATTATTATTAATAAACTTCGGTGATTTTGGGGAAAGCGAAAAAATAGAAACCGACTGGAAGAACTTTTCTACAGAAAAGTTACCATCCTAAAAAAAGGTATAATGAAACTCGATCTTACCTAGTATTTTTCTTCCGGCACAAACTCTACAGATATAAGAGGAAGCACATCAGAATAGTAAATAAATATATGATGACCACGAACAGCAAAATTTACTTTACGTTAATAAAAAAAAATAAAATTTTTATAAAAAAAAATTGAACCGACTTCTAAAAGTGCGTTAAAAAGTGAAAAATAACTATAAATTTTTCTATAAAATTGAAATTTTTGAAGTCGGCGCACAGATTAAAAATACTTTATTTGTAATTGCTTTCTTACCATAACTTGTTAATATTAGTAGTTATTTGTTTCATTTAGAAATTATTTGGCGCCGACTTCAAAAATTTCAATTTTATATAAAAATTTATAGTTATTTTTCACTTTTTAGCGCACTTCTAGAAGTCGGTTCAATTTTTTTTATAAAAATTTTATTTTTCGATTTTTAGTTCCGAATTCATTATGATATCCATAAATTATTTGAACTAAGTACTAATCGAGATTAGTGTACCTTGGAATGACTCCAAGGTGGCAAAAAGGTACTCATTTTATCCAAAGTTGTAAATTACCCTAAAATGAACCGCTAAAAATTCTTTGATTCTTAGAGTTCTCCAAATACCAGTAAAATTATATCAAACAAATATTTAGTCTGTCAAAGTAAACCCACTATCTTAAATTTCAAATTAATTTTAGATTGGTAATATAGACCCCAAAACCTTCCAATATCGATATTTAAAGAACTTAAGACGCAAATTTCTTAGCCCGATATATTTAATACTGCATATTGAGTTTGTATACGCCTCAAGAACCCGGCCATACCAATTTTAGACAAAATCGGAAAATGTAAAATTTTCAGTCCCCGTAATACACGACCCCGAACATTCCCTAATACCAAATCTGAGAAAATGCGAATAATGTAAAATTTTCAACTCACCGTATTGGATCCGCCATATTAAATTTCGAAAAAATAATTTTAACGTCTTAATCTAAATCTAAACCCTTCAAAGCCCCCTAGTACCAATTTTGGATGAAATCCAGAAATTTAAAATTTCTAGACCGTCTTATTCATCATCTGACATATTAGATTTTTTTAAAATAATTTTATATTCACTATTTACATTCTCAAAAACGATTCAGTCTCACATTTGAACAAATCAAAAAATATAAAATTTTTAGTCTGCTATATTGGATTCGCCATATTAAATCCTGAAAAAATACTTTTAAATTCATAATTTACATCCTCAAGAATCCCCTATATCAGTTTTGGAGAATATCAAAAAATGTAAAATTTCTAGGGCACTACATTGAATCCGCCAGATTGAGTTTTTCAAAAAATATCTTAAATTTGTAATTAATGTTTAATATTCTAAAACACGAAACAGAATAGCGAAAAACAAAACTTTAATTAGCGTCGAATGCGCGCACTTCTATGAACGCTTTCCAACCAACAGAATTCGCAAGTTGCAAGTGCTGGTAACAGACCTTAAATTATACTAATTATTCCTTTAGATATTAAAAGTGTTAACAAAAAAAAATAATTGGACAAGTACTTTAATGCAAGATGCTTCTCGGAAACTTAGTATTATGAAAATAAATCATAAAATCTATCAATTGATGGTAAAAAATACAAGCATAATGGAGCCGCAATAAACCTGTTTTAAGAAAGCCCAGACATCGAAAAATAAGTCAGAACGAAATTAACACATAAAAAACTCTGTTAGCAAAATGATACCTACAACTTACTAACCTTAAGCTTATGTAATGATCTGTTATGTTGGGTTCTGTTAAGTCTTGCACGCAAACGCTGTTATTATATTATATATAGTTTATGTAGCCAGTTTCTATTGGTGGCTTTTTTGGCAACCATAGCTTTTGGAAAAATCTACATGCAATGTGCACTTATAACGAAGAATCAACATGTAGACTCTGAAACGAAGCAGACGAAACAGCCTCACAAATCATCTTCCAATATAAATTTTTAGCGTACTGGACATACACAAGGATCGATCATTCCTGAAGGTCAATACCTAAATGACAATGAAGAACTGTCGTAACGAACTTGGGAAACAAAGTACTCTCGACTTTTACGCTTCTGGTAGTTTCATGCATGTTACAGTCATGGTCGCATTCCTATATAGGGTGACCCATTTTAGAAGACGCACGCAAATAAAGTGTAGGGGCAAAAGTTTTTTATTTTCGAAGGGAAAATCAAATAATGACATTCAGCTTGATCTTGGGTTTCACTTTCAAGGTAGTTTCAAGGTCAAGTCGGTTTTTTTCATATACGATTCCCCATTTTTCATTGCAGAAATGGAAAGTGGAGAACCTTTCCTATCCAACTGAATAAATAACATAGGATATCAAATCACATACAGAGGTCATTTGAAGGTGGCCCATTAAAAAAACACATGCAAATAAATCTAAGGTCCAAATCAAGAAAGTTACAGAAACAAAAGTCTTTTATTTTCGAACGGGGAAATAAACTAATGATCTTCAATTTGATCTTGAGCTTGAGCTTCAAGGTCAAGTTAATTTTTTTACCTCTGTATGTGATTTGATACTCTATGTTATCTATAGGATTGAATAGGCAATTTCCTCCATTTTCCATTTCTGCAATGAAAAAGAGGGAATCTTATTAGAAAAAATCGACTTGACCTTGAAGTGGCCTTGAAGGTCAAGCCCGAGGTCAAATTGAAAATCACTGTTTGATTTCTCCTTCGACAATAAAAACCTTTGTTCCTTCACTTTTTTTAATATAAGCCTTCCCATTAGAGTTATTTGCGTTCATCTTTTAAAATGGGCCATCTTCCAATGATCTCTGTATGTGATGTGACTCTTATTATTTATACGATTGGATAGGAAATTTTCTTCACTTTTCATTTCTGCAATTAAAATGAAAAATCCTATTTGAAAAAATCGACGTGACCTTAAAATAACCTTGAAGGTCAAGCCCAAGGTCAACTTAAAGATGATTATTTGATTTCCCTTGGAAAGTAAAAAATCTTTTGTTCCTATACTTTTTTTGATTTAAGCCTTCCCTTTAGAGTTATTTGCTTCTGTTAAAAAAAATCTTAAGAAGTTTTTTGTTTAACTATTTAATTCTTACTTATTTTTGCTCAACACTTTAATAATTATTTCAAGTGATTTACTGAAATTTATTCATGCATTAACAGCAAAACTAAGCCAAATTGATTTTATCGCCCTATGCCCAGACATCACGGGTCTCTATGCGACACTATCTTAAAGATTCCCAAACACTATGAAACTCTATGGTGTCGAATGTTTTGCGGAAGTCGACAAAGGCCATAACCAAGAGCCGTGTATACTCGACTGATTTTTCTGTAAATGTCTTTATGCAGTATAGTTGATCGTTGGTACCAAACTTCGTTCGAGAAAAAAGCTTGTAGAGGTAACTTAGCAGGTTAATGGGTGTGTAGTTTTCCAAGTCTGTTGATTCTCTATTAAGTATTTCGCTCTAGTGTAGGCATAAGTTGAATAGTATTTTTATTTACTTTAAAATTGCTTGTCCTCCAATTTTTATGGCCTCAATAACTATACCATCTTCATTCTGGGAATTATTTTTTATTATGTTCTCCATATTTATAAAGATATGCTATAATTATGGAATAAAAATTAAAGAATAATTGAACAAAAATACGATGATTTTACGATGCTATTCGCCCAGCACCTCATTTTTCTTTATTTTCATATAACCAGCTACTACGGCTAGGACAAAATCTATTTCTACATGTTTAGAAAGTGTGGGTGTGATGGTAAATATCGGAATCCTAAAGTGCTCCAAGACCACTCGCTGACTGATTAAGGATAATAATTCAGCATGGCGTAATTGGCGCACCGTAAATAACTCCAACTCCTAGGTCCTAGCTAAAAATCCTGAATATCGTGAATATTTAAATTGACTATATGTATACAATGATTTCTTTTAGATGTGCTTCTTTTATTAAAACTAACTAAACGACAAAACTCAGTTTTTGTATCGTGTCATTCCGCTAATCAACGAATTCCGCCTCCTTTCAGAGCAATCGATCCTTTAATTACGTGGACAGACTTCTGAAAGCCATTTCTTTTCATTTTTCTTTTCCAGTCCTATTTATTACCCTCATTGCCGCTGAATAGCAGTAAATGTACAAGGACTAATAAAAAAATGGTTAAATTTTATCCTGATAATAAAGTTATTATGACCACTGACTATTTGTAACCTCCTCTTTAATATAACTAAACGACATTAAAATTTATCTGTTGGTTGTTAATTTATAAATGAACAACAAATTTTACATCAAATATGAAAATAATTTTACTACTAATTAAAATTATTAATCTTGGAAAGAGACAGAATAACGAAAACGTTAAAGAAACAGAAACAGGTCAATAAACTTTTATTCTTTTGTATGACTGTTACTTTAGAAAATTAAGGAGTCAAGGGTATTGCAGTAAAGGAGGTCGGGGATCGAGAATTGGCCCAGATGTAAGTATGGAGTAGCAGAACCAGACGATTTTGGGCACAGCATTTGATTGATTTCTTTATACGTGAAAACACCTCAGTAAATTTAATTAATTAAGATTAGAATGATAAGATTTAGGACTTTTATATTTATATCCTTCAAAGAGTTCCTAATTTCTTAGAACTCAGTTTTTCAACATTGTTTTCATGCTAATTCGAACAGTTTTTTATATGTACATTTCTTTTTTCAAATTATCCGTAATGCCATTCGCTATTAACCCTAGAAACCTTGAATATTATGTTGTGCTCGTCTGTATGAAAAATTAACTATTGAGATACATTTTTAATGAACTAGTAAATTAATTTCGATTTTATGAATTTGAAAAATCTAACTTGACGATTGTTAACGGTAACTTCTTTGATCTTTCACTCTTATTATTTCAAAAGTATAACATTAGAGAATAGAATATTAGTGAGTTTTTCTCTAATTAAGAACTCCATATAACATGGTAGTTTGATTTTTGATGGTATCGAAAATATCTGCAGGGATAATATCGTGCTGGCATATCTTGGAATAGGAATTTTATATAGATAGTTGTTTTCTGTGAATTTTGCTCTTGGTTCGTCACACCTCCACCTATGAAACCATTAGATATACAAAACGCATATGGAGAGAGAACTAGAGTATAATTCTAAGAAAATAAACTGTCTATTTTTCTTCACTGTCTGAACGCAGGATGACCAAACGTTGTGATTAATCATAAAATTTGCTATTTTTCACTTATAGCTGTGACAAAAACATCAAATTATGCGATTGCAATTTACCTTGTGATTCTAGTTACATTACTCTGCGAACTATCGCTATTTAAACTTTATCACTATCACAACTCACAGTGCCACTAATGATACCTCCCTTTCTTGCGCTATCTCTATTATTGTCATTTTGGTGAAGTTGGCACCATATAAATTTTTGATCAAAAGCTCGCTCTCTCCTACACGCTACTTGCACACTCAGGTTGAATCAATTTAAGATAGAGATATATAGAACAATTTCTGAGTTATATACCTATATATAAAATCACACGCATGCTCTACATCTATATACACCTATACAAAATCTCGAATTAAAGGTTCAAAGAATATGTAAAGTTGGAAAGATTGTTTTAAGAAGAAATTTACTACTCTCACATAAAAAAAAACAGACTAATATGCTTGTTGATTGAACAATGCTGATATATGAGTTTACATTTTTATTAGTTTCAAGAAGCTCAAAAGCTATTATGTCGTAGAAGAAGGGATTTAAATCCTCAATCATTTCACCTTGGATTCCAGCAGAACATTCTGTCCTCTAGATTACACTCAAGCATCATCACCTATATTGTTCTAAAACCAATATATGTTGCGTAGCCCTCCAGAGACTTGGGTATAAATTTATTTATTTATTTATTTAATTCTGTATCAATAATAAAAAGATTGTTTCACTTGTTTATTAAGCAATATGTTAAAATACATTTTTTGTGTACCTCTACAAAATGTTGGCAAAAGTATCTTTGTATCAGCTAAAAGTCATCATACTAATTCTTTATATTCAAGACTAGATCTTATAGGTTATGTTCATTTATTTTCGATACTTCTAATATTCTTACAATTTTTTCAAATAAAACGAATTATCACCAATATGTGGCGACATTGCCGCTCCGTGGTCTGGTCACCCCCTAGGAAGGAGAAAAACGATAACTCGTTCAACTAATTCTAAGACCCTAAAGATCTTTTTCATACCTTATTTAAGTTTGAAACTTCTTCCTACTACGGTGTACCTACAGATCTCGATATTTTACAGCCTTCTATAGAAAATATTTGCAGGTATAATATCCCATCAACATATCTCGGAATATGAATTTTATATAGACACTTGTTTCCTGTGAGTTTTGCTCTTCATTCACTAACGGTAAACTAATTCTACGACCGTAAAGATTTATTTATATTATTTAATTTTGAGTTCACATGTTTCAAAAAATTTACCATTGCAAATTTCTAGTTTCTAGAAGTATTCGTTTGATAATGATCCTAAGAATAAAGTTGTTATTACATAAATATGCATAGTGACGAGGTTCCCAGAAAATGTTAGTGGTAACGAAAGTATACTTATTTTTAAAATAAAGCAGTCTAATTCGAAAATCTTCGATTTGTCATTCGAAATGGTTTTGAGAAATACATCAAAGGGATATAAACTGTACAATCTGCTAAGTCCCACTGATCACGCCATCAAAATAATTATAAAAATATTAAATTAAAATACAAGTAAAACTATGCTAAATTTTTATAAACTGTTTATAGAAAGCTAAAACTCTGACAGCAAATTTTCCGGAAAAAATCGCAAATATCCAAAATATAAAGCATGGTGTGGTTCTATTTCAAAATAGTCTCCACGTTAGGAAAACGTAATAATTATTAAGATAAAGATATTTATAGATAGAAATGAGACTGTCGCTGTAAACTCGATAATAGTATTTCCATATATTTTCATTATTTAATATTGTATGATATGCTCCTCCTTTTAAAAATTATTATTTAAGTACATATGACTTACACATTTTTAGTTAAATGCAAAAAAGTTCGTATTGTTTGCATATTACAGGTTATAATAATATGCATAATGTTCTGATGAAAAAAAAATTATATCCTTCAATGACTATTAAAAAATTACGCCAAAAATATAGCTTTTCTATTGAATATCTATTTATCATGTTTATACATATATGAAAATAGGTTGTTAAAATACCCATAACCTTGGACATTAATTATTCAATTCCCAAACAATATTGTTTAATATGTAAATTAAAAAAAAAAAATATTTTTAATAAAAATTTCTAGGAGTCAAAGTAACCTCTTGGGATAATTTTTTACCACTTGTATAATAAGTATTAGAGCAGTTGATATGGTTGAACTTCTAGATCGAAATAAGATTTTCACTGAAGAAAATATAATTGTATTTATAGAATGCAGCATAGCTATATTATTAGTTCAGGGGGTATTTGTTTAAGTTTATTTTAATGTTTTTTTTTTGTCTGGACCTGAAACGACCAGACTTTAAGATCGCTCTCTTCTAAACTCTATTATAATATATGTTATATTTGAAGTTTTGCAGTCAAAACCTGTCTCACAGGATAAGTGATTTTCTAAATTCTCTGTATTTAAAAAATATGAACTATCAGATGATAGAAATTGTCAGCAATTCGAAATTTTTTAAAAAAATTCTCGAATTAATTTAGATAACTCCTATCCAGGATCTCCTATGTGGGAAACACAGGATATTTCACAACATATTAAAAGTTATTCTATAGTAAAATTCTTGATTCCCTATTTAGTTATTTACCTATTGTTAAACTTATCTTTAGGACTTTAATTTGAGCATGACATAAAATCTTTCCTTATAAAATCAAGAATATATATTTTATTTTAATAAGTTTGAATTTATTCAGAAAAATATTTTTAGAAAATTAAAAAACCTACTTTATGATGTCCCAGCCAATAATGAATACTCATCAATTTGTAGTGCCATTCATTCAAAAAGTTGTTTGTGGACCATGCCGAATGTTACTCGATACGAATCGTAATTTGAAAACCGCGGGGACGCAACGCTGAAAAAGCAGGCGTCACGACACGTGTAACACTGGAGACGTCCCAGAGTTGCGAGGCACTTAAATACGGCCGACGTCGGTAGAAAGAATTTACGCGCGCTTGTCCAATTGAAGAAAGACACTTACTCTTAAATAAATAAAATTGCATTCCAATAAACAGCATATAATAATAATAATCTTTATTCAGATAAACAAGAATATAATAAAACAACTATGTAATTTCGAAATAAAGTGTGTACATTTCGGTAGAACAGTTTAAAACCATCTTCTTTAAAAAAGATGTATAAATAGGGTATATTATTAGCTTCAAAATAGAGCTTTATGAAACTCCACTTGAAATTTATCTAACATCGGCCACTTAAGACAACAATGAAGCTGCCGACTCAGAAAGACCGATGCACCTTAAAATCAGTTTCAGTGAAATATGATTTAACGTGTCAAACGCTTTAGAATAAGGCAGTCAATAATAAAATAGTTTACTCTATGGTATTAGAAATAGACAACAAATAAAATAAATATAATATTTAAATCATCACAACCAACTGCCCTGATATTAATTAAAGATAAATAAGACATAAATTCCCCCTCGTCTACAATTTTAAAACTAAATTATGATTTAAGATTAGGGAGAGTTCCTCTATAAAATTGATTTAAATTCGCAGAAGGTGGAATTTGAGGAATGAAATTGAGGAAAAATTATTGATTTGATTCACGTCACCCAGGTTAGCCCAGATTTTAGGCCAAGTTGAACTATTCCAATTAGTTCTGGTAGGAAAATTATCTATTTGTTTAAGACCTGCATGTTAAATTATTGAGTAATTGAACTGTGCTTTGAAACATTTATTAAATCAATGTTTAAACCTTCGAGACAGACAATATTATCAAACTTAGATATTAAGTTAAAAATAGTGCTTTAAAATTCATCAACAAACAAATTGGCATTACAATTAGGATGTCTATAGACGCAACCAATAGCAAAAGAAGAACATTTTTGTTTTAATGCAATTAATAGATCTTTGATATTTTTGGAGCTTTCATTGACTATTTAAAATTATGTTTTAGCAAACTCAAGATTGGTTGACAGAAGAAAATGTGGTATAAAATTAAGAAAAAAAAAATTTTTAAATTTTAAAAATACCTTAAACAAAAAGCGAAACATGAAATACGTTGTTTTTTTTAACATTCCACGTATGAACCTAATATACAGGGTGTCCTACCCAAAATTAATTCTATCAACATATAAAAAACTATATACAGTAAAATTTTGAAAATTTGATAGTGTACTAACGTCGATGGGGGCAACCTGGCTAAAATATTTTTAAAATGGTTATACAGAAAGTAGGTGTGGACTTGCTTATATTGAATGGAACACCGCATATATTATTATATTTTCAGAATCTGCCCAAAATTCTAGGCATATTTTGTGTATCATGTCTTATACCTACTCGTAAATGTAAGTATTTTTAACCGACTTCTTAAAGAAGGAGTTCTCAATTCGTCGAGTATGTATGTTTTTTTATGTATTTACAGCGATTACTCCGGAACGCCGTAACCGATTTGAATGAAATTTTTTACGGTATGTTCAGGAAGTTGCTGCGGTGGTCCCATTTTTTTTTGGACGAAATTGATGCAGTAATATCCAAGATGGCGCTGATAATATGGCGGCCAAAAAAATTAATTTTGTTTGATTGTCTCCAAAATTGGCATCGGTTAATTTTTGGGGTCGTATACAACGAAACTGAAATTATTTTTAAAAAATTTAATATGGCGGATCCAATATGATGGACAAAAAAATTTAATATTGTCTGATTTTCTCCAAAATTGGTGTGGGGGAGTTTTCGGGTTCGCACATAATGAATCCAAAATATTTTTAAAAAATTCAATATGGCGGATCCAAGATGGCGGATTAAAAATTCTACATCTCCTGATTTTGTCTAAAATCAGTATTGGGGTATTTTTGTTAGGGTTGATTATGAATTTAAAATATTTTTTGAAAAACTCAATTTGGCAGATTCAATATGGTGTCCTAGACTTAAAATAATTTTTTTGATATTCAATATAGCGGATGCAATATGATGGATTGAAAATTTTACCTTATTCACGTTTCTTCAGATTTGGTATTAAAGAGTTTTCGGGGTCGTGTATTACGAATATGAAGTTAATATTTTATCACTATGAGGTTGATAAGATACAATATGAGGGATAGAAAATTTTACATATTCCGATTTTGTTTAAAATTGATATTGTGGGGTTCTTGAGACGTATACAAACTCAACGTGCAGTATAAAATATATCGAGCTAAGAAATTGACATATCAGGTTCTTTAAATATTGAAAATTGATATTTTGGGGTTCTTGAAGCGTGTACAAACTCAATATGTAGTATAAAATATATCGAGCTACGAAATTTACATTTCAGGTTCTTTAAACATCGATATTGAAAGGTTCTGAGGCCCATATTACCAATCTAAAACTAATTTTAAATTTAAGATAGTGGATTTACTATGACAGACTAAATATTTGTTTGATACAATTTTACTGGTATTTGGAAAACTCTAAGAACCAAAGAATTTTTAGTGGTTCATTTTAGGGTGATTTACAACTTTGGATAAAATGGGTGCTTTTTGGCCACCTTGGAGTCATTGCGAGGTACACTAATCTCGATTAGTACTTAGTTAAAATAATTTATGGATATCATAATGAATTCTAAAACTAAAAATATAAAAAAATTGAACCGACTTCTAAAAGTGCGCTAAAAGGTGAAAAATAACTATAAATTTTTATATGAAATTGAACTTTTTGAAGTCGGCACCAAATTATTTGTAAATGAAATAAATAATTACTAATATATACAAATTATGGCAAGAAAGCAATTAAAATTAAGTTTTTTTAATCTGTTTATGCAAATCATATTTTGCCAGATATTAGTTTGGTGCCGACTTTAAAAAGTTCAATTTCATATAAAAATTTATAGTTATTTTTTACTTTTTAACGCAGTTTTAGAAGTCGGTTCAATTTTTGTATTAAAATTTCATTGACATGTTTAGGTCTTTATGTCATAAATTACGTTTGCAGATCCTAAAAGAATTATCAATTTTTCCTAAAAGGAAACCCACTTTTTGGGTTGGAATCCTTGTTGAAAAGAACCTACTTTATTATATTTTTATAATATTTTGGTAATTAATACTACAGAGTCTTCAAAAACTAAAATTAAAAATTAAATTGAAGAAATCGTCAAAAGTTAATTTTTTCAAATAGAAACTCCCAAATTTTCCAGTTTTATCTTACTTGGCATTTAAAATAAGGGTAAATTTGTATAGGGTTGTCTATGATGAAAATTTTAAATTTTCAAAATATTGCCAGTTGAATATTTTTAGACGGCGATTTTGTTGCGGATATTTAGTTCAGTTGTAATCTTAGTTGGTTATGATGTTTGACGCATAACTGGCTATGACGGCATTGAAAACAATCAAATGCTAAAGAAATGTATGAAGCTGTCACCATTTGAATGTTATTAATAATCATTCCGGGGCTCTTAAATGATACAAATGAAGATTATTTAAACTTATTTATTATTTGTGGAGAATGGGATAAAGTTATATCGAGAACATACGACACATTTGCCATTCGATATCCGCAAAAACAAAAGCCATCACAATGTGATGTGAAACAAATTATCGAAAATTTTAAGAACTTTGTGTCCGTAAAGGCAACAGTGCAAAGAAAAAAACCTCTTGTTAAAAATAATTATATAGAAATGAATATTTTGGGATCATTCGCTTCATATCCAACAATGTTTGTAAGACAAGTTACTTTAGAGTCAGGCTTATCCAAATCAACAGTTCTTAGAATCTTACACAAACATAAATTTTATCCATACACATTTTCCATGGTTCAGCATCTAAAAGAAACTGATTTTCCAAGACGAGTGGCACTCATATCATATCATAACTTGGATGCAAGGAAATAATTTTTTTCTGGACAGACAAAGTTAAATTTACAAAAAATGCTGTCTTTAATTTTCTCAATTCCCATTATTGAAGTGATTTAAATTTACCTGTATTTAAAGAGAGATATTTTTAAGAATTCTGGCAGTGTAATGTTTATTATGATATGATGGCGTCGTAGCACTAAAGGACCCCGCACCAATCAAATGGAAATTGGATCCCGGTCAAATTCGCTGAAAATTCAGTATGTTGTAGGTCTAGATATCCTGATCAGAAGTTCCTATGGGCACAAAGTCCAAGAGTTAATAGTTTTAGAGATATAGAGGGATGAGTTGCGCCCGCACCAACCAAATGGAAATTGGATCCTGGTCAAATTCGTTGAAAATTCAGTATGTTGTAGGTCTAGATGTCCTGGTCAAAAGTTCCTGTGGGCACAAAGTCCAAAAGTTAATAGTTTTCGAGATACAGAGGGATGAGTTGCGCCCGCCATTTACATAGGCAAGGCGTAAGGGTCAATTTTCTCTATCTATCTCTATTTTTCTCTCTCCCTATCTTGTGAGCTTGTTTGGTTAACGTAAGCGAATGTAAATCTACAATACATATTCTATATATACATATGCAGCGTAAAACATTGCAAACTATGTACCAAAATATTGAAATTGCGTAATCATAAATAATACTTCAGTCGATAGGTTTAGTTTAATGAAGGAGATCACCAATTGTAATCTTGACTATGACCTTTAGATCAAGGGTCAAGGTCAAACATTGTCAAGATGTCATTTTTTATGGAAAAACTTTTTTTAAGAAGTAGATTTAAAAGATAAAACGTCTTTTTATGAGATATTTTTCAATTTTCGTAATATATGAACCTTGTATGACCTTGAAATCGATGATCAAGGTGAGGCTTGTCGTTTGAATGATTTTTTGAACACAAAAGTCCATTTTTAACCTCTTTTTTTGGTAGTTTTCTTATTCATGTTATTTTTAATCATTAAAAGCTAAGAATTTAGTGACTTATACTAAATTCTAATTTAATCATCAATAGGTTAGAATTTAGTGCCTTATATAGATTAAAATGTTAGATTTAATTTGAATCAAAGATCATCCTAACATAGCAAATGATTTTATGAACCGTCGGCATTAGCATTACCCGATGTATACCACGTGGAAGTTACGCGATCGGATTTTATACATCATACAGCCCTTAAAAGGGCATCTTGACAATGTTTGACCTTGACCCTTGATCTAAAGGTTATAGTCAAGATTACAATTGGTGATCTCCTTCACTATCCTAAACCTATCGACTGAAAAATTTTTTTATGATTAGGAGATTTCAGTATTAAGGTACGGGGGTAACTCATATCTCTGTATCTCGAAAACTATTTACTTTTCGACTTTGTGCCCATAGGAACTTTTGATCAAGACATCTACACCTATAACATACTGAATTTTCAACGAATTTGACCGGGATCCAATTCCCATTTGGTTGGTGCGGACGTAACTCATCTCTCTGTATCTCGAAAACTATTAACTTTTCGACTTTGTGCCCATAGAAACTTTTAACCAGGACATCTAAACCTATAACATACTGAATTTTCAATGAATTTGACCGGGATCCAATTTTCATTTGGTTGGTGCGGGTGCAACTCATCCCTCTGTATCTCGAGAACTATTAACTTTTGGACTTTGTGTCCATATAAACTTTTGATCAGGACATCTAGACCTACAACATACTGAATTTTTGAGGAATTTGACCGTGATCCAATTTCCATTTGATTGGTGCGGGGTCCTTTTATCAAGAAAATTTAAATGGTAAGTTAGACGTTTTTAATTATTCTAAATATAAAATGTACTTATTATCTTTTAGCTGAAGGTTATTTAAATATTTTACATAATTTTGAAAACAACCATTTCGACAATTTGCCCCTTTTTGTTCATAAAATCCTGTTTTACCAGCATGATGGTGTACCTTCACATGGTGGCTACCTAATCAATAATTTTTTACAAAATACTTTTGATGATCGATGGATAGCCAACAATGGTCCTTTCCTTTGGCCACCTCGGTCCCCAGACCTTTCAGTGCTCGATTTCTTTATTTGAGGTACAATTAAAAATCGAATTCATAACATTCTTATAACAACTATGTATGATTGCATGGAGCAAGCAAGGAATGAATTTCCAAGTTTAAGTCCCGAGTCAATTAGAAAAGCAACCCATGAACGTCACAGCCAACTAAGTTATAACTGAACCTAAAATCCGCAACAAAATCGTCACATAAAAATATTAAATTGGCAATATTTCGAAAACTAAAAATTTTCGGCAGAGATACCCTTACGCAAACTTACTCTTATTTTTAATGCTAAATAAAATAAAATTAGAAAATTTTGTGTTTTCCGTTTGAAAAAATTGACTTTTGACGATTTCTTCAATTTAACTTTTAATCTTATTTTTTAAACACCCTGTATTATTGATTATCAAAATATTATAAAAATCTAATAAAGTAAGCCCTGTATAGCAAGGAATTTAATCCAAATTAAATAAAAAAGGCTTTCTTATAGGAAAAATTGATAATTTGTCTAGGGCCTGCAAAAATCATTTTTGACATAAAAACTTAAATATATCAAAAACGCATAGACTTAGGTGTAGAATATAATACACAAAACGTACCTAGAATCTTACGCAGAATCCAAAAATTTAATAATATATAGAGTGTTCCGTTTAAAATAAGCAAGTTGACACCTACTTCCGATATAATCGGAAATGCCACAATCTTGAAAATATTTTAGCCGGATTGCCCCCATTCACATTAGTGCATTGTCAAATGTTCAAAATTTTCCTATATATAGTTTTCCATATATAGATCGAATTGGTTCCCAGTGGGATAGGGCATACATATATATATATATATATATATATATATATATATATATATATATATATATATATATATATAAAGTAAAATGCGAACAGTAAATGCAAACTTCGTTCCATCATATCCTTTCCGTGTTAAAGGTTGCACAATTTGAATAAATTGCTACACAACACAATTTATCCTATTCCACCACCATCGAGATGATGGCCTACCTGTACCACCATACCAAGAAGAAAGTCAAAACTTACCCTCCTCGCCACAGTGATAGGGCAGAGATACATGTTTCGTCTCTACTAGACTCATCAGGGTACCGACATGCACCTGTTTGTGCAAAGGACAGATCGGAAGGAAGTATGCAACACTGAACGCCGCTTCGCCGACCTCCCGCCGGATGATGTACATATGTTTATGCGGCTTTCACGGATTCCTCCGTGTGAGATGCAATAGCAGTGGATACATCCACATTATGCCGTTGTAGTGCTGAAATCACATTCAGCAAACATACAACTATATGCAACTCCGTATATAAATGAAGTAAAATGCGAACAGTAAATGCAAACTTCGTTCCAACCATATCCTTTTCGTGTTAGAGGTTGCACAGTTTGAAAAAATTGTTAAGGAACACAATTTATCCTATTCCACCACCATCGAGATGATGGCCTACCTGTACCACCATACCGAGAAGAAAGTCAAAACTTATCCTACCCGCCACAGTAATATGGCAGAGGTACATGTTTCGTCTCTATTAGACTCATCAGGGTACCGACATGCACCTGTTTGTGCAAAGGACAGATCGGAAGGAAGTATGCAACACTGAACGCATATATACATATATATATATATATATATATATATATATATATATATATATATATATATATATATATAGATTTCTGGTAGTGCAGAAGTGTCGCCAAAATCCGATTTGGCATCTTCTGTGCTTGCTGGTTGTTGATATACATCTAAATGAAAATATAGAAAAAAAGGTTTTCTTAAAGAAATTTAAACAAAAAATATATTATTAAAAAACATAAACTTAACGCTAATTCTAAAATATTTAATAATAATAATAACAACCCTTCGAATGCATTCTCGATTTGACGTACCGGTTGAGCTTGCGCACTTCGATGATCCCGATAGCTATGCTGGCAGTAGTTTAACTATTGTTAGGGACTCCCATGACCGACAGGTTGTAGGTGAGAAGCCAAACTAAGAAGAATGTCACAACGTAGCGTCTGACCCAAAAAGGCGGCCACAACTGGGCGGATTGAGCTCAAAGCCGTAGAGAATCGATCTGGGGAAGGACAACCGATATAACCACACTTTGAAATTTTCTTAAAATGGAGGAACAAATAGTTAGGAATTATTTACCGCAGGTGGGTACAGGTGTCGCCGGAGAATCCCATCCCTCACCGTTTCTGAGAAAGACAATCTTCCATTTTTAAAAAGCAGCAGGTTGAGGAGGAGGGCTTCTGTTGCACAAAAACCTACAGTCCAGCAACAGCAACCAGGATCATTTGACATGCAAAACAGTCAAACTTGAGCGGCAATGGAGGCAAAACAGACGTATAAATAGTTGGGCATGAAACAGGTACAAAGAATTGACCAACGAACTATGAAGACCGAATTTATAAAACGGGTCAGGCAGATACTGAGAACCAACCTGAACAGGAAGAATCGATTTAAGGCACTTAACACCTATGCGTGCTCTGTACTCAGTTACTTTTTTGGAGTTGTGAAATGGAGCTGGACGGATATAGAGAGTTTGCAAGGAAAAGTCAGAACTCTCCTAACAAAGGAACACAAACATCACCCCAATAGTGCTACCAAGATACCACGGGGGAAGAGGATTGGTGGATATTGGTAAGCAATTGAATTAATAATCAACAAACCTACGCTCATATTTTCACAGGCTGATGGAGCTTTCTCTGATACACCGGGCAACGGCTTCAAACGGTACTGGGATCGAACTGCGCTTTCGAGTCATATAGTTGCACATAACAGACCAGACCTCATTTTAGTAGATAAAACATCTAAACACACAACACTAAGTCGCCATCTCTAACAACAACAGACCAAGGTATAAGCATAATTAGAAGATCGCCAAATACAGAGACCTAGAGGCACAAATATGCAGACAGTAAAGGATGAATGGTGTCCGGACGATCCCCATAATTTTATCTACAACCAGCGTAATTCCGAAGTGTCTTCTGCTTAATATCAAGGAATTGGGCCTTAGCGAATATCTGTATAAGACCTACTTAGGACCGCTTGAACTGTCAGAAAGTTTATGGGAGAAGTATAACATCATCCACAACATAGGAAGGGCCCCCACAGAGCTCCATCCTTATGATATCTGATTATGTCTGGAACGACTAAATATTCCCCTGAAGAGGGTACGACAGACGTTTGGCTGAGCCTGTAGAATAATAATATTAATGATTTTGCCAGGAGATTCATTATGCCCTTGTTCTACCTTGCCACTATCAAGTCGTTTAAATTCCCCCAGATACAGCTTCTGTATCAAGAACACTCGTGAAGAGGCGATAATACTCAATCATCTTCTGAATATGGATAATCTTAAACTGATGGCTGCCACCAGAAATCAGCTGGAACTAATGTTCAAAAAACCGGGCGCACTTGAGACACATAATGGCCAAACCATTGCAACAATGGAGACGGAATAGACCTATAAATAATTGAGCATGAAACAGGCACAAATAATTGACCAACCATCTGTGAAGAATGAATTAGCCAACGAGTTTATAAGACAGGCAAGGCAGGTACAGCGGACCAATCTAAACAGTAAAAATGTATTTAAAGCACTCAATACCCATGTTTGCTCTGCACTCAGATAGGCCTTTAGAATTGTGAAATGGAGCAGGACGGACATAGAAAGTTTGCAGAGGAACGTTAGAACACTTCTGATAAAGACATAAAATCATCCTCGTAGTGCTACTGACCGGACAATCCTACCAAAATACCGCGGATGAAGAAGTCGGCTTCCCTAACAATAGCAATCGAAGCGACAATGATCCCCATAATTTTATCGAGAACCAGCGTAGCACAGAAAAGTCAAGTGATTGGGCCTTGGCGAATAATTGTATAAAGCCTATGCAAAAGGCAGTGCTACTTGAGACCGCTATATATCACCTAAAGCCCGAAAACATGCAAAAGGCCTCCTCAGAGATATCTGATTATATTTGGGATGAATGAATGTTCCCTGGAAGGAGGGCAAAAGCCGTTTGGCTAAGTATATGAAATAATAATGGGTCAATAAGGCGCATTTTTTACAGAGTACCTCACCTAGGGCGAGAGATGATCGGCTATAGACAACAACTAGAGAGTTACTCTCTGAGATAAATTAATCCCGGAAACGCGACTTAATGTCAAAAAAGTGGAAATCGAGCGAGAGATCAGAGACCCTGCCGATAACAATGAACAAATCGCTGAACCTCAGCCACAAAATCCGAAACTGAGGAACAACCAAACAACGACACTAAAGAGGATAATGCTGAACTCTACCAAAAACTATCCACTGAAAAGAGTAAGGCAATACTGGAGTATGATGGAACAAACTACTATGCAGGCCACCACTACCAAGAATGAACTCATCTAAAAAGTTCAGTATTATATTAGATATCATAAACAGTAGGGTTTGCCCAGTTTATGTTTTAGAGGCTTACACATAAAACTATGGAGATTAGGATTACCATGAGGCAGCGAAAAGATTACTCAAGCCCACAATCTAGGATCTCGCAATAGGAGAAAACACCTAATAAAAAGATTGAAGATCTTCGAAACGGCATAGGGCAGCTAACAGAGTATATTGGAGGCATTGGAACAAGAATACTGAAGATATGAGCACAAGTGATTCTAGGGTCCCTTTTCGTACCGATAACTCAGATCCGTAAGCAGGTACTCCTAACGTCCGCACTCTGTTTTAAAAAAGAGGAAATCCCAGAGACACTATTTAATTCCGATCCAGGATTCTTCAACAATAATCCGCCTTTCAGCGATCAAAGTGCAATGATAGCCTACTCAGAGAACGTCAGATATTGTCACGAATGAATAGGGGTGTTTTTAGTCGAACTTCCCTGACGCACGCGCCTAACCATTTTTTTTTCATAGGTTTAGTGACTCTTCTAGAAGATCTGGAAGGTCTATGCTATCATCAGAAAGATCGTCGATGCTCTGAAAGAGCAAATTTTCTTTTCCAGAAATTGGATTTGAAGTCTGAAGACTTGAAATTACTGTTCGAGAATGATTCTTTCTTTGAAAAACAGAATTTTGGCCAATGAATACGATTGGATTATCGAAATTCAGCTGTGGAAACAGCCTTTACGAGACCAAAACGATATCAACCATACGATGTGTTGCTTTAATCCAGCGGTCCTTAGTAGTCGGCTCAGGTTTTCTTGGTTCTGTGACTGCTTGTGACTTTTTACTCCGGAAGACTTCGATCTACTGGAGATTGCCGTAACGATTTGTGATTTTTGTAGCACTCAGGTCGACATGCCCCAAAATCAGATGATGTTACCAATAATGTGGTAAGACTTTTCGACGCAAATTTTGGAGTTTAATTATGTCGCCAGAACTAAAGATTTCCTTTTGAAGATGCTTTGGGGTATTGTATTGCTTAAGCATCATATAGTTGTACGTAACAGGCCAGACCTCATTTTAGAAGATAAAACATCCAGGCGAGCAACACTAATATAATTCGCTATTCCTAACAGCAACAATCTAAGGGATAAATATAATGAGATCGCTATTTACAGAGACCTGGGGGTACAAAAACCCAGGCACTGGGGAACGAGTAGCATCCGGACGATCCCAATAATTCTATCAACAACTGAAGTAGTGCCAAAGAGCCTTCTGCTTAATATTAAAGGATTGGGCCTTAGCAAACACCTGTAGAAGGCTACGCAAAAGGCTATACTACTTGAAACTGCTCGAACTATCTGGAAGTTTATGGGAAGTGCAGAGAACCATAACATCACCTAGGACCCGACAACAAGGAAAGGGCTCTCACAGAGCTCCATCTTTACGATTACGAGTACATCTAAAGAGCGAGGGCCGTTTCACGAAGTCTATGGCAAAAAATGTTTTTATTTTAAACTCGGCGAGGTTCAGTATATAACAACTCACCCTAACCTAAAATTTTATTAATAAATGAAAAAAGGCCGACATTCTAAAATATATAATTATACCTAGATGACTATGGATTAATTAATCCGAATAATCCGTTTCCGTATCATCTGGATCCTTTGGACATTACTCGAGCACCTTCTGTACATACTCCAACGTAGTTTTTCCATTGTGCGTTTGTCTCGTTTAAAAAAGTATCAAATATATTGAATAATGCAGGAGCTATCGTTTTGATTTCTACTGCAGGTTTCCAAAATAAGAGTTCCTCAATTCCTGAGAATCCATTACAAAACCAAACATATATGCGATTAAAAAACAACCCTTGTTGCTATATGTTACCTTATCAAAGCTCTAGGGGGGAGTGGCTATCGCAAGAAAAACAAGTTGTCAACAGGACGGGACTGCTAGCAGCATACACATTCCTAATATAAAAGGCAGAATCGGTTCTATTTTCTTGAACTCAAAGCTCTTGGGAAGAGGAGGGGCGATCGCCAGCATACACATTCCTATACTTTATTCAAGAACTAGAGAGAGTAATAAAACTATTACCGAAACCTCCAACTTACCTGCTCCAGTGCCGCAGGTAACTGAGAACTGCCGTGAATCTAATTATATTCAATTATATTTAAACATTATATAAATTTACTGCAATAGAGTTTCTGATTTCTGTCAGTGAGCAAAGTACACCTTACAGTGTGTCCTTAGTGATTTATCTTGTTCGTGCTTGTTTTTATATATTATATGTGATTAGTGAGATACCCAAAAGTTATGGCTTCCACATCTATATTTATTCCAAAATCGTTAAACCAGAGCATTTTTCCTCAACGAAAAACTTATTACGATGAATATTTATGATGCATTAAGATATCAATATCTAGATAATAATGTTAAAAGCTCTGTTGAGATGTGTTCCAACATGACAGGAGTTGGAAAATCTACTATCTACCGAATACTGAAGGAGAAAAAAACGACTGGAATTGTTAGTACTCTCAAGCCACATTCGATCACATGCAGACGAAAAACTTCGTTGGAAGAAGAGATATAAACTGCAATAAAAGGAGTTGTACATACATCTTATTATGAGAAGCAAATCCCAACCGTCGACAAAATTCTAACTAAAATCAATGAAGATCGGGATTTACCTGAAAATAAAAGAATTGAGCTCTGGAAATTGCTCAGAGAATTTAATTTTTGCTGTAAAAACCAGATAGGAATTCTGTTCTTACAGATCGTCCGAAAAATGTCCCTTGGCGAAGGAAATATCTCTCTCAAGTAAAAGGTAGAGTTGCTAGAAATAACTTACAAAATTAGTAATTTAACAGAATTTTTGAAAGATTTTTTGGAATAAAGTTACTGCAGAAAATTTGGAAAAATCCATATAATAAAAGAATAAAAGAAAATGTAGAAAGTCGATCTCATGATCCGTGAGATAGAGGAACCAATTATAATTAATTTGGGCGAAGATAGCTTCACTGCCTTGGATTACGAATTAGATACGTAATGTTTACCAGCGTAAACACAGTTTGTTATTTAAATATTTTTAACACATAAAAATTAACTACATTTGAATCCCTTTTTAGTGTTTAATTGAAATTCTGCAGATGGTTTAAGAAATAAATAAACTGAAACGTCCAGTGTCCTAAAAATGTTTTTAATTAATAATAAAATGACCGATAACCGAAAAAAATTTTCACATTATATGGACGAATTTATTTTTTTATATGTTTAACTTCTTGTATTTTTGACAATGGGTATTTTGTAAGTATTTAAATTATAACTTAGAATTTTTTGAGAAAAAAAAGCTACGTCTGAATGTGCCTAAAACGGTTCTATGCCAAAATTAAAAATAATAAAAATACAGTTTTGATTTGTGTTAAATATGTCAAAATTATCTATATTTTCTAATATATGTGAATTATTAAAAAATCATAAGAAATAAAATAATATTATAAAAACTTTTTATTTTAATTTTATTACCGAAATAATATTCTATGCCATAAATACTTCGTGATAAAATAAACCTGTTTCCGACACCTATGACAAGGATTATAATCCTTTTTAACACTTCACACACCCAAATATCTATTGTTATCCAACCCAAATGGTCCATTATTAAAGACTGGTATTTTTGATTATAAAATTTCTAACCATTTTTATGAAAAATATATATGTCTAACAGATTTTGCCAAAGACACCGGACTAAAGAACACAGGTATATTGCGAAGAAAAAAAAAGCGTAAAAAATGATTTATTACTCTTTCTAGTTCTTGAATAAACTATAGTACGAGGCAAAATCGGGTCTATTTTCTTGAAATCAAAGGTCTGGGGGAGGGGGGGCGATCGCCCCCACCGCCCCCCCTTGGATCCGCGCCTGGTATCACCCCCAACAGTGGTATTAACTATCTTATGCATTTGGCGAAAGCTCTAGGGAACGAGGAAAATTATTACAAATATGTAGAAGAATAGTATAATATTTTGACGTTTTTACACCTGTCATGTTAAAATAAGTTTATGAACACAAAAAAATACAAAAAAATGAAATATCAATATCAATATATTGCTTGCAAAAAAAATTACTTTTTTTTTTAAGTAAAACGAAAATAGGCATATATCGTAGACGGAACATGGAGTTATAATTCTTATCACTAAATTCTTTGTTTTAGAAATTTAAAACAGCTTATCAAATTCAGTTTCAATACCAAATACAAAGAATATTTACACCAATTCTGAAACAAGATTACATTGATTGATTAATTATACGACATAGCAGGGCAGGGTTGAAAAGCCCTTATAGTGCAGCCTTCAGACTTATCGTATTGCCTGCCATATCCGTTCTAGACGAACAGGTTGGTTGTCTTGGTCGGGTTTAACAGCCTGCTTACTAGTTTGTCCTCTGGGTATAACCCTTCTGGATAGATTAATCGCTGAAGGTGTCTCCAGGAGGCCAAAACTTCGCACTCGAAGATGATGTGTGAGGGCGTCTCGTCCTCTCATCACATAATCTACATAATGGTTCTTCGTTAAAGATGCCCATTGTATGTAGATGTTTTCTTAAGCTGCAGTGGCCAGTTAGAAGCCCTGTCACCAGCCTGATTTGTTGTCTGCTTAGAAGCAAAATTTCACGGCTTAGTTTGCCGGATAGTCTGCTCAGCAATAGCTTGCTGTGCTTGTAGCCCGCAAGGTGGTTCCAGTGGGTCTGGTGTTGTTGATTTATCCACCAGGACAACCACCCATGAATAGCAGCCGTTGCAGTGAAGTGGCAAACCCTTGTATTGCAAGTTGGTTCGCTATTTAATTGTCCGAGACACCCTTGTGCCCTGACACCCATGCAAGGGTGACAATATTGTGTGTTGCCAGAGAACAAGAGTACAAGTCTTCACTTAAAAATTTGGTGAAATCGAAAATGAATGATCTGATTACCAGGACGACGCAAAATAACAGGTCTGCAAGATTTTTCAACTGCCCCAATCTGGAAAAAAATTGTAATATTATAGCAGTAAACTAAGATTTAACTATCAAAAAAACATTTCCAAATTCCAATATATATATATATATATATATATATATATATATATATATATATATATATATATATATATATATATATATATATATATATATACACGGGTGTTTTTCCGATTTTCAATCCGTTCGTCAATAGAAAAATCTTCACGATGTTTCGCTAACATCTTAGCTCGCATTTTCAAGTGGTGCTTCCTCGACGACTAGACTCCAAGTCATTTCTACTAACGAACGGATTGAAAACCAGAAAAAAACCAGTGCACATTTCACCATCCGTGAAAATCTACATTATATACTTCAGAACGTTTCGATTCTTTTTCAACTGAATGTACCAGGGCTTCTACAAAAATGTACATTTTTAATGTTATTATATATGGAATTACAGGTTGAAAACTTACCATTAAGGCTTGATTCTCACTATAGTGCCGCTCTCGATACGATCTTGGTTGGCTTTCGGCTCAATACATTTTTTAAATGAAAAAGAGTTTACGATATCGAAATCTCCATGAAACCGATGGTGTAAGTAGGTTTCTCCTGTAAGAATATTTTACCGGACCTAGAGCGTATCGAGAGCGGCCCTATAGTGAGAATCTGGCCTAAGAGCGGAGATTTTTGTTTAAAGTAAAGATTAATCATACCTCAGTAGTTATAAAAACGCACTCTATTATATTTAAATATTAACTTGTAAACTGGGAGAGGGGACACTACATTTGTAACTCTATAACTGACTTGACTGAAATGGGAAAACGCAGATGGTATTTGTTTTAGGTGGTTTAAGTGACACAAAAGGTTTGAATCTTTTCATTAAAGTAATATCTTTTTGAAAAAAATATCGTGATCCAATTTAGAAGAGTTGAGAGCGGAGAATTATTTTTATTTGATGTTTTGTATATTTTAGGATTTCCATTATATTGGTTTATTTTAATATGTTGAAGTACATTTCATTTAGATTATTACTGCCTGTTTTGTCATTTACGGCGTTCAGATTTTTTTTATTGCGATCATTTCGTAAAATTTTCGTTTTTCTTCGTGGGCTTCAGTTTTTAAGATTTTCGTATTTTCATAATCAAAGGAGTGCTTGTGTTTCATTTCATGTTTTTTTAGGGCTGTAATATGTTTTTTGTAGTATTTATGTTCATCCATTTAGACGAGTTTGCAGATACTGACTGGTTTGGCCGATAAAATTCGATGGACAATCTTTGCAAGGTATTTGGTAGACAACATTTGTTTTTTTGTTTTTTGGGATGTCACTTTTTAGTTTACTGAAATTGCTTTTAAGTAAATTATGGCCCTTATGACTAGTGATTACATTACGTTTCTTGAAAAAAGTTTGAAAGTTTTCGTTCCTAAAAAACAAAAAATCAAATGTTCTCTACCAAATACCCTGCAAAGACTGTCCATCGAATTATATCGGCCAAACCAGTCAGCATTTGCAAAATCGTCTAAACGGGCATATATACGACAAAAAAAATATTACAGCCCTAAAATAGCTGAAATGAAACACAAGCACACCTTTGATTATGAAAATACAAAAATCTTAAAAACTGAAACCCACAAAGGAAATCGAGAATTTTACGAAATGAACGCAATAAAAAAATCCGAATGCAGTAAACGATAAAACAAACATTAATAATCTAAATCAAATCTACTTCAACATATTAAAATAAACCAATATAATGGAAATTCGAAAATATACAAAACATTAAATAAGTATAATTCTTCATTTTCAACTCTTCTAAATTCGATCACGATATTTTTTTCAGAAAGATATTACGTCAGTGAAAAAACCCAAACCTTTTATGTCACTTAAACCACCTAAAACATACACCGTCTGGTGTCCACATTTCAATCAAGTCAATGCAGTTATAGAGTTAAAAATGTAGTGTCCACTCTCCCAGTTGGATAAAAATACTGTTTATAGGTTATTATATAAATATAATAGAGTGAGTTTTATAACTATTGTGGAATAATTAATATTTACTCCGTTCTTAATGGTAAGTCTTCAACCTGTAATTTCATATATAATAACATCAAAAATGTACATTTTTGTAGAAGCCCCTGGTACATTCAGTTGAAAAAGATTCGAAAGAATCGAAACGTCCTGAAGTAATAAAAAATATATAATAAATATGACTATTTTATATATGTAGTTTTAATACAAAAATGAATCACACACCCAAGAAAATAACCGACTAAAAACATATTTAAAGGTTGAAGAAAAATTAATTCCTTTATTATATATATATATATATATATATATATATATATATATATATATATATATATATATATATATATATATATATGTTATGTCGGATATTCTCACGGGTGTGATGTGTAATCGAAGGTTTTCGGGCATCCCGTGTATGTGCTGAGTCCCTCTCAGGACTGCAAGGCAGCTGACGTTTCGGTGAAATCTCATTCACCACGAGCGAACTCGTAGACGCCATACAGTGAGCTCTGAAAATGGTGAATGAGATTTCACCGAAACGTCAGCTGCTTTGCAGTCCTGAGAGGGACTCAGCACATACACGGGATGCCCGAAAACCTTCGATTACATATATATATATATATATATATATATATATATATATATATATATATATATATATATATATATATTTCCAAAATTTCTTAAAATAGGAAATAAAAAACAAATGATAACTTGTACTACTTTATTACAGCCTTAAAAATTTACATAATAAATTAAAATAATGTATAAGAAAACAAATAAATTCCAAATAAAAATTGGAAGAAATAGTTTATTCACAAATAAATAAATAACTTTTAGAAGTCGGAGAATATAGCAAATACACGTATGTAAACACCAAAGTATAGATTAAAATAAATACAAAATTTTAAACTTTAAAATACTTATACAAAATTAAGTATTTAACATTTCATCTGAGACAGCTCATTAGATGATGAAAATATATACTACAGGTATAAAATCCCTTTATTATTATTAATCGTGATAAACGCTAATTTGCTTTATTTCCTAATTTATATCAAGGTCGCTAGTCATTCTGCAAATAACCATCAAACCAGAAAAACTCTTTTTAAATCATATATTTTTCAATTTTAATCTTAAACGATTTTAAAAGTGGCAGGGAGGACCTTAAAGAATTTAATACAGTAATACTATGCACTTGTGGTTCTAGCGAGTCTATGATATCCAGGAACTGTCAGCATTGTTTCCAGTTAGGTATTTGTGGAAATCCAAATGAGTTTGAAAAGATAATAAATTTTCCGTTATATATATATATATATATATATATATATATATATATATATATATATAATATACGTATATATATATATATATATATATATATATATATATATATATATATATATATATATATATATATATATATATATATATACGTATATATGCACGAAAGTCTATGTTCAGCCTACAAAAACAATCCCTACAGTTATTTCTGTAATTTAAATTAAGAATGAACTTAACGCCCTTACGTTGGAGTGCAAAGATACTATTTGCGTGGGAAGAGTGCCCCCAAACAATACTTGATTAGGCCATATTTGCTTCAAATAACCCATGGCAAGCCAACATAAGTATCTTCAGCGAAATAGTTGAAGAAAGGTTTCTAATTAAATAAAAATATATTAATTTGGCCTATTGTCCTATTGTCAAGATAAATACCAAAAAACTTGACTTGGTTTATGCAACTTGCCAACAATTCGCTGTTTGTATTACCATATCTTAAAGAGAATTTTATATTCCAAGTTTTTCTCGAATTAAGAGAAAGTTTATTCAAATTTAAAACATGTTTTATCGTCAAAAGAGTACAAGCTTCTCATAGACAAAGCTATGTGTCAAGAGACATTACCAAGTAGAATTTAGAAAATACAAAAGTATAAGCAGTGATTAATGAAAACAAATCAAACATAAACTTTAAACGAAAAATAATTTATATATGTATATATATATATATATATATATATATATATATATATATATATATATATATATATATATATATATATATATATATATAAACATAAAATATAAAAGGAATAGTAACCGGACAAACCTTCTTTTAAACGTTGTAAAATTATTTATTCCCTTTACGTCCTCAAGTAGGTGAATAAACAGCCTTTTAGCATTATAAATAAAACTTTTTTTATCATAGTGGTACTGGTAGGGGAATGTTAAGAATCTGCCTGGTGTTATGATGACCTTCCTGAATTAGGCTCCTGTATTTTTTAATATGATACAAATGATCTCCAAAATAAAAAAAAAATGGCAGTCATAATCCTTTCTCACAGAAATGTAGGTTTAAAAGACTTTCAGCACCCCATGTCATACATAAAAAGTATCTCACTCTTCTATATTAGAAAAAAAGAATTAAATAAATACAAGCAATAACCACCTCAGAAGGAGATTCCATATGCCAAGTAAGATTCCTCAAGGGTATGATAAGCCATTTTAACAGCTGATGGCTCCATCACACTAGGCATTGATCTGAGAGTAAACTGCCAGAAGCTAATTTACTAGACAAATTGTTAATATATTTACTAAAATTCAGCTTACTATCCAGAAGGAAACCCAAAAACTTTATACCACTTAAATTATTTAGTACTTGCAAATCTGACAGTATATTCTTGAAGGTACATTTAATTGTAAGAACGATGTAAGACCCTGATTTCATTTAAATCTTTATTTATTCTCATTCATAAACTACTCGAGTCCCAGCTCCTCCACATAATAGTTGTGTAGTAGGCAAAGAGAGTAAACTTGCTGCTGATGTTTAAAGTTGCAAGGTGATTAATGTACAAAAGAAACAATGTCAAGAACAGGCCCTTGAGAATTTTATAATTGGCGTTTTCAGAGTCGGACCTTGCTGCTGCAAAAGAGGCCACCTGATTTTTTTAAATCACAAAATACCGCAGCAGCCAGCTCTCATCCACTTATAGTAATATATAAATGTTGCGATTTAAAAATTTATATTTCAATAGAAATGATAACATTCTCTTTTAAACCAATTTCTTAATAATTTTTGACAGGGTAGGTAAAAGTGATATTGGTATGAGATTTGAGAGAGCAATGTTCTTGCCACCTTTCTGAAGGGGTATCACTATACGTTTTTTAAAAAACGATGTAAACTGGCCATCCACAAACGATCAATTTATGGCCTCAGCCATTGTACTTAAGACACTTATATTTAATTCACAAAATATTCTTATGGACAAATCATCCCAGCGTGAGCAGTTTTTGTTTTTAATGGTTAAAATAATTGCTTTTAATTCATAAATGCCAGTAGAGTAAAGAAAGAATGTCTTAGGTATAAACACTTTGAATAAAAAACTTAACAGGTCGCCGTTTTTTCTTACTTTGTCCGATATAACCTGGCCAATTGAACAATAATAGTCATTCAACTCATTAGGCGTTAAATCTGAATTTGTTTGGTGAGAGTTAACAATTGTTTGCCGGAATTCATTGATTGCGCCTCTCTAGTGGCATACGTCGATTCCAACATTCTGTGCGTATATATAATCAACTTTGCCAACCTCACCACCGTTCTATAAATATTTCGATATTTATTAAAATTGTAGACAAAAAACTATTCTTCGTTATTTGAGAAAAACTTTCTGAGGTAGTGTAATGTCCGCATATTTCCTGCAGATGTTTTTATATCACTAGTTATGTAGGGTTTTCTAGTCTTTTTCCTTAATTTAACTAAAGGAAACGAGCAGTTAAAAGTTTCATATAGTTTATTATGAAATTTTTCTAGTTGAGTTTTTGATATATGAAAGATCCTCATCTACCTCGTCACAATAGCGTCGAAAAGACTTAAACTTCTCTTTGCTCGAAACTCTTCTGAAATTGGTCAGAGTCTGGCATTCCAAACACAGCAGGAAACACCCGCCATATTTGAACAAACATAATCAAGAGCAGAAGAATACTTATTAAGTAGTGTTAACGCCTTCATATGCATATATGTAGGTCGAAAGAATACAATAAGTTTTGTACATCACTACTAAGTTCACCAGCGTAATCAATATTAAAGTCGCCTGACAATATTATAAAAGATATTAGTGGTATCTGGCTCAGTAAGGTCTCCAGGCTACTAAAAAAACATATTTGGTTTGATGTGTACAATAAAATACTAATTATATGTAGATTGAGAGTAGAGAAAAATTCAACAGGAATTCGAATTCCTTTATAAGTTTTGAGAGTATGAAAATTAAAAATTTTTACAAATGAGTTTTCTTTAATAAATCTCTAACTAGAGTCATAGTACCTACATGAATATATTCAATTCTTTAGAATTTTGATAAAATATTGTAATCTGGTACTTTAGTCTATCTGCAAATAGTATTAGATTTAGCTGATAATCATGGTTCGCCAGATCACTAATGTACAACAAACACTTGAATGCCTACTGTTGAGAGAAACCATTAAAAGAAACAAATTGTTTTCTATCAAATAAGTAAGATTTAAGCATGTCAATTCTAGATAATTCAAATTTATAAGACTCTTTCTAAACCCTCACATATATGGACTGTTTATAGTCCAGGCAATCGAAGGAAACAACGTTTGATTCAAAATATTTACAAATCTGGGATTTTAAAACCGTTCGAAAAATTTTTGATATGATAGATAGCACCGAAGTGGATCGCTAATTGGAGAAGAGGTCCTCCATAAAGCCCTTTTTAAAGATAGGTATCACTTTACCTACTTTTAGGCAATTAGAAAAGCTACTTTGTGCGATAGCTTGAATTATTAAAGTTAAAGGATAGACAATTATATTTTTTACTGTTTTGTCCATTTTTGTATGAATTTTTTTAGAGAATATAACATATCTCTTATATATTAAATAAAACAGGATGGAAAGCAAAGCTATCATTTTCAATTGGAATAGATAGGTAGTCGCTGTAAGCTTTTGTAATTAGATAGGTTGTTGACCTGTTCAGCTATAGAAATAAAGTTGTTAAAAGATGTAGCATTAAGGGTCAACCAACTCTGCGGGGCAGTTGTTTTCGTTTTATATTGATTTACCATATTCCATATTGCTGACTGTGCATTTAAAACAGAATATATGTAGGTATCATGCGCGTTTTTTTTTTGCTGCAGTAATCTCCTTAGTCTCTTACTAAACAAATGTGCATGATATAACCTGACGAGAATAACTTTACTGATACGTTTCATTAGAAGTTTTCTTTCTAATTTAAAAGAGTCTAAAAATCAAGATTAGACTTCGATGTTTCGGTTTTATATCCAGAATAGACAACTGTTAATACAGGGTGCCCACAAGTTCTAAGTAATTTTAAAAACCAATAACTGTTCTTATGGCTGATTTTTTTTTTCAGAATTAGAAACTAGATACTTATGAGTTTAATTATGGAAAGGATATCTATTAAGCAATGAATCAAACATGTGGAACTTTATTTTGAAAAATCAATGGTCAATTATTACGACTTAGAAAGCATATCGAAGATATATTGCAATTAGTCATAGGGATTCTTACAGGGCACTGTGCAAGTAGCAACACTCCCGCATGTACGAGTTGTGAAACACAAGATGACACTGTAGAACATGTTCTATGCGACTATCCTTATATTTCACTAGAAAGAATCCATGTTAGGCGATTACTGGCCCGCTATGTCCGACATGAAGGAAATGCCGCTTGACGACATCACCGCCTACTTTAAATCTGTAGGCTGGGCGACGGGTCGAGTCAGGTAGACTCCTACAGGAAGATATACAATGGGTCTAATGAATCCCAAGTATTGTGGAGCCCAACCCACCCTCCACACTAGCCAAATCAAGAAGTAAAACTATGAAATCCAAGAGTAATTCACAAAAGACAACTGCATCCCACAAATGAAAACTGTACTCAATAATAAACAGTATAGGATACAAATTTGGTTCGTTCAGCTTTACAAAAATAGACCAGACATGTAGTTTCAGCAAGATGAAAACCACATCTTAAATGTCAAGGTCAATACTGCAGCTTCAAATGATATTGCTTGGTGAACGAATAATTTAAACACTATTCGAAATTTAATATCCATCACGTTCACCTGACTTGATACCAGCTGACTTTTATCTATAAGATTATTTAAAGGAGAGAGTTTACGTCAATAAACCCAGAATCAGCAAGCAGCTAAAGAGCAATATTTGAACACAAATTAGGCTCTCACAGCAACACAATTTTATTTTTGTCACGAAACACAAGTTGGAAAGACAAACTGTATAAAGTTGAAAGCGGAAGGCATTTGGGAGGTGTATTTCGTTGATACTGTAAATCAAATTCCATTTAACTTGTTAACTTTATGCGAAGTCGGTTTCAAAATATAACGTTTTTAAATCACAAAGGAATTTTGGGGTCACCCTGTAAAATCTGCTATTTGTTAAAAAAAAAATAGCTATGTTTTGATGTGAAGTACTTAATTATCTATTTCTGCTCTTGTCTTTTTGGTAACCAACCTATTTAATGTCACACAAACAGGATCCATTGAAAAAGAAAAACTGCGAGGCCGACAGCAAAGTAATTGTCTATTATTTAAATGAAATTAAATAATAATAAGAACATTAAGTGAAATATGCAATTCATTTATCTTGAAATAAATTGTGTTGTCATAAACATTAAAGCTACAGGTTCAACAAGTAATTCACCGTCTTTTTAAAAAAATCTGACACCCGGTGACACCCACCGTGAAATGATCGCTTCCTAAAACTAAAAATACATCTGAATGTATGACTAAACCACCAAACATTATTAACCGTATGGAAATGATCACAATCGAATTTTTGAAAAAAAAAAACTGCAGTAATAGGAACTGTCATACTTCGAAATTAATCCTATGCATCATTTATAAACAAGAAAAACCCCCTCATATATAAGTTGCATTTGATAATCTTTCAAATTTTCCTTTTAAAATAAGCTTTAAAAATTAATTTACTATTTTAAAACATATGCATAATAAATAGCTTTAATCATTTACAAACAAAAATTGACTGTATTATCAAGTGAAAACTAATAATTTCACTACAAATTTGGTGCTCTGTCAATCACACAGGATGTTTCCACACAAATAATTCAAAAAATCTAATCATTCAAACACTTGTTTAAAGTTCCGTATGTACATGTGCTTGATGTTTAACATCAGGCGCGTGTAAATATACTCCTTCTTTAGTCTGCCAATGGACTGCCCCTGTTGAGGACTTCAGCCCGACTACTTCCATTTGCCCATTTATGGGTCTCCCAAAGGTTTTTCCTGAAATTGCCAGGTACATTTGGGTATCTACATGTTTGAACATGACACTGTCATCGCGCCTCCAGGAATCACCTGTATTAAAAAAAAAATCACAATTTTGACTTTGGTACTTGCTAGTGTATGGCTTAAATTCTCACAAGCTTTTACAATGAAAATTACATATTTAACATATTTCGCAGATGGTTTTAAAATAAGTTCTAGTATGATATTTATATTTAATTATTTATATCAAATATTTAACAATGTAATCAGCAGAAAAACCTTGGTCGTTAGCCTTTTAGTGCCAAATAAAGTTTATTATTAATTAATTTACTGATGATAACATATTTCCAGGTTCGTGTATACATGTAAATTTGTGTATTACAATAATTTTAATCAATATTTTAATAGTTCGAGTTGTCTCAACACCTAAGCCTAAAGAAATATATTGTCAAACTTGTTATGCTGTGTCTAGTTAAAAGAGTTTCGGTCCTATATCAAGCTGGGCAATCTAGCTATCTCATGGAGGGTACCTCCAGAGAGCTGTCTAGTCTCCAGTAAGCTAGTATTGCTCATTTGAGGAGTTAAAGGCACTGCAGTATGCATAAGGCTATAAGCAGGTATATTCTTAAGGTCTAGTGGCTGGCTATCAGTCCAGTTCTTTTATATAGTAAGTAAATAAATAAGCAATAATATCAAAAGAATAAAGTGTAAAATGTTATTTTCAAAGTTTGATAGTTGAAGTCACATTTTTCAATAAATTTAAATTTTAAACTGTTTCTAGTTACATTTGCTTTACTATTTTTGTGATACTAGGTGTATATGAACAATTAGGTATAATGTTATATATTTTTTGCAGATTACTCATATTTAAATATGGATATCTTGTTCAAAAATTACCTGAACATATTACATTCCAGTTATCACCAGAGTCCCCTTCACCTTTGTCATCTCCATAAGCGCTTATTTCTTGATTCCCACTGAGAGGACTAGAGAAAAGGTGAGAATGCAGATTCTTTTTAGTTTCCACATGTTCCAACCTAAATAAAAATAAATCAATACATCAATATTTATTTATTTACGGTAAAAACCATTTTGCAAAAATAATTAGACTAAGCCCAATAATAGAGAAAACAATATACTTATATCAATCAATCAATAATTAATGACTCCACACATGAAACTTACATAAATAGCTTTAAATATAAATATCTAATACTTTCAATAAACGAAATGACAGACTAGAAACAATAATAAAAATCATAAACATCACAAAAACAACAGAAGTTAAAGTTAAAGATGTAAAAAACACCACCCAATTAGTTTAAAGGAAATGAAATTCACTAAAATATCAATAATACTAATAAACATTTTGTATCACGTGTAATTTAAATATCTTGTTTTGTAATTCCCTATACTTATCACAGATTATCACAAACTTTTTAGTTTATTTTTAATAGAATAAGATGTCTCTATAAATAAATGGCCATTAAAGAGCTTCATTCTAGACATGGGAAAATGTTACCCATACATAGTATGATGATGGTCTAATTCAAAAGTTTTATTCTGTTGAAGTATTCTTTGTGGAATATAAAAATAAGTTTAACAGGCAGTTCAAAACAATTGATAAAGTTATTCATAATCTTGAAACAAGTCATGAACGCTCTCCAAATTTAAAGTCTTCTTAATCTGTTGATAGTTTAGGTTTTCTGTCTATATGTGTAATTTATGAGCCCCAAATCTAAGAAATTTTCTTTGTATATTATTAAGTTTATCAATGTAAGTTAAGTAGTATGAATTCTAAACAACCAAACAATTCTCAAAGTGGGGTCTAACTAGAGACTTATACAATAATGCATAATGCTTTGTTTCTACAGCTATCTACATAGTGTAAAAATGTTAACTTAGAATTAACAGAAACTCCTAAGTTTTTAATTATATCAACTGGTTCTAATTCTTTATTATTAATTATATAAGTTATATTATTTTTTTATATTGACCTGATAAATTTGATATTTTTACATTTTTCAATATTCAGAAACATTTTATTTGCAAATAAATAAACAAAAATAAATAAATGTTTTATTAACGGTCAAACCATTTAAAACTTTTTACAACTTACAAAAAAGCAACACACCAATCATAAGTACAATTTTGAAATAGTCAACATAAGGAATAAATTCAGAACAGTCAAAACAGTGTTGTACATCATTTAAAAAACAAATTAAATAAAAATGGAAAAATGTGGCCACCCTTAGGCATACCTAATGTGACGTCAAATTGAATTAAAATATGTATTATTAATCACTTAATCCAAAATGTATAATACCTATAACCATCAAAATATACTGTCTGCCTACTGAGGAATACTATGAAGATGGCCTAGCAAGTGACTATCCCAACAACAATACCACTATGATTTGCAGTTCTTTTCACTTGAGGGAAAGATGCTTTCTAGTAAGTTGTGTATTAGGTCCAATTATATGTTCCTTGACACATCTCATACCAGGGGCTTCCCCCAATATTCAATAATATATTATTTATCTATTTATTCATTTATTGTACTTTACAAATTCTTTACATAAAACAATTCTATTATAAAATAAAATACTACAATTACTATAACAATAAATTCAGCTCTCTTTTAAGTCTCTTATAATATTGAAAATTGCTAATATATAAAATATTATAAGAATGAAGCCAACTGATGTGGGCAACATCCTTCAAGTAAAATGGGAGATCTATATTGAGCCTTGCAATGAATGAAATATCATCCAATTTTATTTTTATTGTGAGGAAAATTTCACCTTCTCTTTAAGGATTTAAATATAAAATATAAACCTACTGAAAAAATATCCTCTAGTTGAAAAACAATTTATTAGATACCCATTGGTAGTTCTTTTGGTCCCCATATGTAAACATATTTCATAAGTTTATTTCAATTAGTAAAATAAGTTACAGGTAATAGAATTTTTAATTCTGGAAACTACCATAAGATAGCTATAATTTGAATATCTTAAATTTTTTAGGTGATAGGTAACACTTTTGTTGTTTTTAATTATACAACTTTCCTGCAACCAAGTTATATTCCCTTATAATGTTATAAATACCTTATGTTAGCTCCACAAGCAATAGGATCTCCTCGAAGACAAACTTTTCCTGTAGCTGCTTTTATTAACCAGTGGCTATTGATATCTTCTTGGATTTCAGTAGCTGTTACTGATTGCTGTCCACTACCTGTGCCATATTTAACATCGTGTGAATGTAGTCTCACTCTATAGTCTGTGTTCATAAGTTTTACTACTGAGCCGCATGTCACAAAATGTTGCCTAGCATCTAAAACAGCAAAACCTTACTATATGACATTTAAATATTTAACTGATGTATATTTCTAAATATTTGATTGCTCAAACCTACTTAATTTCTTAAAAATCAAATTAAACTGTTTTAAATGAAATTCGTATTAGAGATATCTCTAGAAGTTGTCTGCACTCTTATCGTGAAATTTAAAAAATAGGAAATTATATTATATGTACACACATTTTGTTTATGAGGAGACCAACGTAAAAGACTTAAAAATTACCGTTGTGTATTAAAAAAATAATTCTTCCTAACCAATCAGAACATGACAACATCGCTATAAACTGTTTTAAATAAAAATATGTAAAAACAATTCAAAACTTACCTGCCAAATTAATGAAAAATTGTAGTAAAACCTGTAAGTAAAAAAGTTCTTCAGCGATAATTGTTAAATACTTCATTCTCCTATATTTAAAAGTACTATTTAAAATTACCACCCCTTTCTGCGGCGTTTGAAAAACCCAAAAAAAAAGTTGACGTGTGTCGCCTAGAATTTTATATTTGTCTCTGTCACTGTCAGACTATCGCGCTGACACTCAAGACACGTGTATTTTACTGTTATACAAGGTAACAAAAGATGCCTCTGATGTTTGATGTTATTTTACACTTATAGTTAAAACAATAATTATTTTCAACTGACGTGGACATTTAATTTTTTTATAATCGAACTAGTACTATATTTTGCTTGCCATATGATTTTCATGTATAAATAACCTGTAGATGATAAAAAAAGGGAATTTTATCATCAGTAATTAATATTATTGTCGCAGATTAATCTATAAAGTCACTTTCAATTTTCACATTAGGGACATCTAAAAGGAAGTATATCAAAATGATTTTTAACTTAGATATTATAATTACAGATATCTGTCACGATATAGTGGCGTCTACTGATTGAAAAAAGTATATCAAAAACAGAGATCATACAAGTCAATAAAATGTTTCTGTTAAAAAAATATAAAATATACGGTATATGAAATATTTCACCATTAATCTGTACTGCAAAATGTTTTTTTTTGTTCCGTATTTTTCAGAAGTAGATAAAAGGAACTATATATCTACCAACAACCGAATCTAGAATTCCCTGCACAAAGACTGACTAGAGTTGTTAATACAACATCGATATGTCGAATATTCGATATATTTTCTCTCTAAATTTTTGACCCGGTTTTTTATTCCTATATCAGAATTTGATCATCAGCATAGACGTATTATTGAAAAACTTTTGGTTAAAAATATTTAACTTTACTGATATCATCTATTGTATCTGAAGGTATTGTACCCAATATCTCCAGCAGAATAAAACGAAAACAAATTCATGGAAGAGTTTTCTAAAAAAAACTATTTCTAAGAAATATTGATTTCAGAAGTAGTTTTTTAGAAAACCCTTCTTAATATTTTATAAATTTTTCAATCATTAATAAAATATAGATATGTCGAAATTTGTTTTAATTTATAATACTATCCACCAATCTAAAACTTTCCTCACCTAAGTTTCTATCAGTATTAGTAGATTTATTTACACATTGACAATTATATAAGTTGGACAACTAGATATTTCTACTTTTACTTTATTGTTCGGTTACTTTATTCCTCAGTGAACGTAACGATTAACATGTTATACTAGTTTAAAGAATGCAATTAAAAAAGGATAGCATATGATCGTAGCTGACATCAAATAATTAAATAACACATTATTTATTAAGTTTTCAAAATGTAAATAAAAATATTATCAGGTTACTCACAGACACGGACGTGTGAAATAAATTTATTGATTCTGTAATAAACCGAAAATGTCCAGACCATGCTATTCGCCATATTGGGGAAAGTTGTGTGTGAACACACTGTCGCTGTAGGAAAATTATACGGGGTAAATATAATCGGTTATCTCTAACTGGCAAGGGTAGAAGCAATTCGCATAGCTTTCCGAATTTGTATCGACATAAGTAGTTAAACGAAACGGATAGTAGAAAGAGATAAAATGATAGTATTATGTTTTAAACTCACCTGACTGGCCCAATTCGTGTCAATTGATTATAATCTCTGTATGTCTGCGATACTATTAGTTGGTCATTAAAAAAAAAACAATATATTGACAAACCGTTTCCTCAAAACGTTTTATTTTTTGTTGGCAGTTGAAATGTTAATTAGGTGGTACCCCGTTATTTTCAGTATTTTCTAATTTTTACTTAAAATATTCTTAGAAAGTTGAATGTCTCGCAAATTTCAAATAAATTTGAGATTATAGACATACAAAATTATTACACAAAAATTCTGTTCATATGCTAATAGTATGAGCGTGCTGTTTAAAAATGTTTTCCTACGGCTAGTTCTGATTATGAATTTAACATAAACACTTGAGTCTATATGTCCATTACAGCCGTATTTTACTTTTAAACAGTTAAGTCTAACATAATTGTTTTCAGCAACACAAATTTGAGAAATAACAATTTGTAAGATATTTGAAAGTTTTATTTAAATAAGTAACATTAAATTTTTTATTCAAATATTGTTAAATGCAACATTTTACTTCCTTATGCTGTGTTAAATACTATACTACACTGCAATTAAATAAATATTATCGATTATAATTTATTAGAATATATGAATTTGAACCCTACAGGCCAACGAACGAGGTCCTTCAGAATAAAAACCTGATTTATAATATATTTGATCTCCAAGCCCTTACAAATCTTTACAAAATAATAAAAGAAGTATTTTAAAGATTGAATGTGAGATCTGCCAGTATCATTAATGGAGGTCTTCTGGCTGGCCTATGGTTTCGGTCCCTGGTTGTACACAGTTCCTCTATCACCGGTCAAGCTTCAGGATTTCTTTCAAACTTAGTTGTCAGCACAGGAAGTCTTGCATTAAGGGGCTGGATGTTTAGTGAATTCATACAATAATTGATGGATGGTTTATGTAGTGGATTGCTAGTATGATGGATTCTAGTCATATTACATAGAGCTGCGGTTTCCGCCGTTTCAAGATTTATCAGTGCTGGCTTCCTTCAATCAATGTATGTAGGGGACATGTATTCCAATTAAAATCAGTATATTGCTTTGTAAATATGAGTTGTTGTTTTTCTTGATATTCCTTTTTCTTTGTATATTAGATTAAGGTATTTGCCTCTTTGTATATATTTTTGTTTAAGTTCTAAAGTGTCAATTTAAGATAATTTTGTGGTCGATATTTACACCTAAATATTTTACTGATGGCTTGGTGCATATTACTTGGTTGTTAAGTAATATAAAATAAATTTAATCCAGGGAAAAAAATAAAAATTTTAATGACTCTCAATAACTTCACAACAGTAACAACGACTGTATTCTTTAAAGTAATTATCAACTGATCAAAGTGGAAAAAGTATAACTGATAACTTCATGTTCTTTTGAATATGCATTTACTTGTCATTGGGTCGAACTGTTCATGATTACTTTAAGTAATAGAACCCAAAGTGATAATGGCTCAAAAGAATAGCCCTAACAATGGCACTATATTTTAGACTTTTGACGGTTAATTTGACGTGCTAAAACGCCACTTTCCCCAATATGGCGCCAAGCATATTCCGGACATTTTTCATTTCACATCTCCATACAATCTGTCATTCATTTTATTCTCACCGACCACTTCCAACATACATTAGTGAAAGTAGTATTATTTCGCCCTCATTACGGCCAGAAAAGAGCAACTATCAGTACATGCTATCGCTTTCGCTTCGAACTTTATTTTAATTCTCTTCTCCTTATCTCTTTACTTACCAAGATTGCGCTAATCAATCACGTTCTGAGCTACAGAGATATCATATATTGCTGTTCGCTCTTTTTGTCTTCCTGTCGTGTAATACAGACAGAGCTCTGAAATACCGTCCTCGATTCGCGCATTTTAAACTCAGATATGTTAAACCCTGAATCACTTTTTGCTAATCTGAAGAAAGTGGTGATGGTGTTATTTTCGGGATAAATAAGTTTCACAATACTTCTTTTAAATACGTGAATAATAAAAAAAACATTGAGTAAAATTTTTTTCCGGACATTGGTCAATTGATTTTTAGGTTTTGTATGAGACTAATAAAACTAAAAATGTTTTTGAGTTAAAAATAATGATTTCAGAAATACAAGTGACAGTTACTAGAGCTTTATATATCAATCATTTTAGTGGTGCTTGAAGAATAAGGGAAAAGAAGATCTGTAACAGCTCCGAGGCATAATAAAATCCTTGAATAATACTAGCGTTTCTTACACCTGAACGACTGCTTCGGCCGTTGAATCGAGGGCAGTAAATGTCTTCAGTTCTATATGCTAGAAGTGCAATATAAATATATTTACTAAATATCCTTACCACATATCGATACTACATATCGATACAAAATATCGATATTTTTAAAAATACCATCGTTCCTACGAATGACATATAACCATTTTAACACACTTGTAAAATGACGGTGACAGTTAATAAATCAGCTGGCTGTTTTGTGTTTAAATAAGAGAATATATCGTCTTTTTTGTTAATAAATTTCATTACAAATATGATGAAATAGTGGAAATTTCTTAAGAGTCTGCAAATTCTAGTCAATTACCTAGTTTTAAACAATAAAACAGACAGAAAATATACAGTTTATAGGTTAGGTAGTGGTGTATTCAAATTTTCAAGCCAAAATAAATGTTAAGGCGTAGAAGTTCGACTTTTATTGAAGATAATACAGGTAATTTCAGATCCGTGACCATCTCTAGGTATAATATAAAAGCATATTGTGTGTAATAATATTTGCAGTAACATTATTCATAGCCACAAACCTTCCTTACAAGTGACTAACATTTTTCAGAAACCTTAAAAAGGCTGAGCTGCCAATTCTTTCTACTATTGCTTCCCTTGAAACAATATAAAATGTACCAATGTTACTTCGTTTTTAGTAAAGTATACATCTAAAATAATTTTTTTTTGGGTAGGATCATCTCCAGTTGTAATTACTTTTCTATCATTCCCGTAAATGCAAACTATTTCTATTTTGGTGCCAATCTACTGATCGGGAGAGTGTTTGTATTAGGCTTATCTTTCGGTTGGGTCCTGTGGACAGTTGTCATGGACTTTTTTGTGAGAGCCTCCATCTGACATTTCCCTCTATAGCTATCTTGGAAGCAATGTTTGTTAGAAGAAGTCCCACTATCTTTTCCTCAGATAATCATCTTAATTGAAGCCCATTGACTTTCAGCCTTTGAGAAAGTCCCTAAATACTTACATAGTGCTGTTTTTAACAAGTTATCTGAAAATCTCAAGAAGCTCAATAAAGCAGTTCAAGAAACAACTAATTTCTTTAAGCTTTTTTGAAGTATTATATTGTATTTTCTTACTTTATATTGTATTACTTTTTTACTGACGTGATGAATTATATGTAATATTGACTTTTTTATTAAAAATTGATTAATTGATTTTAAAATATTGATACAAAAATTTACTTTTAATTATTTATCAGTAAAGTTGTTAATATTTCATTTCAGATCTAGTCAGCTTCGTGATATTTAAAGAGACATTACTACTCACTCTTATTTGGCTTTATTAATTGATAGAAAATTAAGTAAAATATGCAGTTACTTATGTTAATCATGAATTAGTATTTATTATTTATCATCAAGGAAATATAGATTAAAGTTATAGTAAATGCATTTCAAAATGATATTTTGCATTTTATTTTGAGGAACAAACACTTTTCTTATTTGTTCCCAAGCTCACTTGAAGAAAGTTTATTATTTTTTTTTTGAACAATTTTCACATGTCTTTTGAATTTAATCCAGTGTTAAGAAAATTTAGTAAATAAAAAACTTTCGAATTGGGTGGCAGATTATGTTAAGGTTCACGAGCACTTGTTGATGGTGTTAGTTCTTTTCTTTTTGGGAATTATTATTGGAAATAATATTGAAACTTCAGAGTTTTTTTGTTGGTTTTGACAATTAATGAATGTAACTTAACCATACCAGTTTTCTTCTGATGTATTTTCAAAGTGCTTTTAAGTTGAATTTTTTAGATTTTAAAAATCTACCATTGGAAAATTAGAGAGGGAACACATTATATAAGCAAGTTTGGAGGCTATTTCAAGAATGATGTTACTAAATAAATAATGCTATGTAATATCTGTAGTTGCATTTTTGAAGGCTTATTTAACAGTACCTCACTAGATGGGGTAAGAAAAAAAATTTCACGGCAACTTTCCAACTAAAAAATAACATTGTTAAAATAAAAAGTATTTAATAACAGTAATAAGTATATGTAATTCGTTAATTTATTGTATTAAAGATCTTTGAAGTTGGCACAAATCAATTTAATTACAGGGAAATTATAAATTCTATCTAAACCTATGTATTTCTATGTTAATTATATTTCTAATGATTTTATAGGTTGACTTAAGCTATTTGAAGGATTTTCGTTTAGAGAATGGTTATTAGTAAATATTTTTATCACTTGAAGTATTTTTTTTGTAATTACTTGTGCGCTATATTTTTTATGTTAATATATAAAGAATTGAAGGATCTCATAGGTAGAAGGGCATGATATGACCTTTTTCTTTAGACATGTACAGAATATGATCAAAAAAACTATGAAAATTAAGAGTAGAATTTCTGCGACTTTATGCGCTATAATGAATGGATTTTGACGAGCATTACTATTACATCATAGGTGTACTATCTTTATTAAGTCTTGTTGAATAATATTGACATAATTACGTGATTATTTTTATGTATTTTAAAAACAATACTTATATATTTATCCATTTGTATGCTAAAATCATGAAAATCGCTGTTCTTTCACTTGAAAACATTACTTTGTGGTAATTTTTCTTTTAGTTTCTGTAGATATTTTAGTCTTCTTTTTAGCCGTTTTTCTTGCTGGATCTGATGCTGCTTTTTTAGTTTCTGTAGGATTTTTTATTCACTGGACTAATTCTATGCCTATTGTTCTTTTGTTGTGTTTCATGTATGTGCTTCTGTTTGTTAAATTGGTTTTAGCTACTCTGGCTCTTACCAGCCTGTGATTTCTACCCATATTGACTGTTATGCCTTGAATTAAATTCTTGGAAGTGCATTTCTTTTAAGGAGGAATATAGGGTTTTATGTGGTAAATATTAAAAACTCCACTGGGTACAATTTTACTAAGATAACCTAAGTAATTCTTATAATAAATGTAATCTGAAACTAAAGAATACAATTGCAAGACAATTCATGTAAAAAAATATTTAGGATACCCAAATTTAACAAATATACACTTTTTGCTTTGTATATATACTGTATAATTATTAATCAGTTTGATTTGTTGTTTTTCCATGAAGGCTTTACCATACTCATGTTCTTTGTATTTTTTTATTAAATAAGGTATTCATAGCAAATAATTTTTGTTCTTGTAGGTTCATAAGAATGTTTTCTCTTATACTTCTGTTTATCGGTCCATTTTTTCCTCTTTCTAGCCCCAATACATACTTTACTTTATTCACCTTTAAGATCAATTTACATTGACATTTAGGTACATCACATATCCAGATATATTTACACTTAAGTACATCTCATATCCAGATATATTTACACTTAAGTACATCACATATCCAAAATATACAGTAAAAAAACACTAGCAAAAGGGGGTCAAAGAATTAAAGACTAGTTACAAGAATAAATAATAAATTATCCTTGATATTTATGTCTTGTTTATATTCATTTTCCTTTCTTGCCTTTTCTACTCTTCATATAGCAGTTCTACTTCCTCTTTGGGGTAGGTTAATGTTGATGCATATATTTGAATCTCCCCTAGGGGGATAGGAAGGTTTTCTCCTCCCTAGTATGTCTTGTCCTTGTCCTGTGCCATAACTCTATGTTTCTATTGCAATCTCAATGTGTTAGAAACCATGCAGAGATGAATGGCTCTGCTTAGTGAGTCGTAAACGGTTCCTGTCAAACACCGGGTTATATCTGGCAGTAGTATAGCCTTGCCATGGCAGCCAGGCTTTGCTGTGGTCGACGGATTATTTCCTAGGATACTCGTGGGATCCAAATGTCACGATTAAATTTAAAAGCCCAGAATTGAGTCGCCTCAGGATGATAAATTAGAAAACTTTGTCAAATTTTTCATTATCAAGAACCTTGGTGGTTGTTTTAAAGAAACTTCTCCTTTTATTTTACATAAAACTCTACAATCATATTTTGTTTCTTTATCTGACACAAAAAAATTAGTGATGGAACTCTTCTTATTGAAGTAAGTAACGAAAAACAATCTTCAAAAGCAAACAATTTAACCAAGCTACATACTTGTAATGTTTCCACCTTCCTCCACTCCTCCTTAAACATTGTGAAGGGCATTGTAACATGCTCCGACTTGCTGTACTGCTCGGAAGATGATATTTTGGAGAATCTTAAAGATCAGGGAGTCATTGCTGTTTCTCGAATTATTTCTAAAGATAAAACACCCTCTTCGTCTTTAACACTTACATATACATCACACTCTCTCCCTTCTTAAGTTATAGCAGGTTGGTTTTTCCATCAGAGTCCGGCATTTCATCCTTAACCCAATGCGTTTTTTCTCGTGCCAAAAGTTTGACATACCGCAGGCTGCTGCCCAAATTCTCTAACTTGTCCTTCGTGCGGACATCCTAACCACCCACAAAACCCCTCGGTATGCTCAAATTGTAAAGAAAATCGTTCCCCGAGATACAAAGGCTGCCCTATCTACAAGCAAGAATTCGCAATTCAAAAACTTCATACTACTCAAAAACTTTCTTATTTTGAAGCCAAAAAAAAATATTTAGCCTTAACCCTCTGCCCAAGTGCCTAACTTCTGATTGTTCAGCTCTGTGGTTAAAAAACAAACTTCTTCTACCATCAATAAAGTCTCAGTCGCGACTCAGTGCAATCTCGTTTCAGTTGCCACCCAATGTAATCTTAGTCCCAAATTTCCCACCCTCTCCATTTCTCTTCCCTCTTCTCTCCCTCTCCTTTCTCTCCCTATTCTAGAGCCCTCCATCACCTCACCCTTCATCTCCTCTTCCCCTCCTCTCACCAAACCTCCCCTACCCTCAAACAAAAACCACCCCCCAACGACTTCCTCAATGAACAAAAGCACTTTACCCTCCAGTTGCCTTAATTCTCACAAACATTCTTCGCAATCAAAAAAATCTCGATAATCTTCAAGCTCCTCCCATCCCTCCAATATTTCAGCAAATAAGTCTCTCCACCCTTCGCATACAAGGAAAAAAGACTCCAGCCATAAACTCCCTAGCATTAGTAGTTCATCCAAATCATCTCAATCATCTAAAGAACACCTAGACGAAATGCTAGTTGATATCTCCTCAGATCATAATTCTAAGTACACAAATAAGAGCCACCAGTCCAAATAATTTTTACATTTTCAGACACCCTTTTCTCTCTTAATAATCCTCTCTATACCTGAAACCTTTACCTAAACTCTTCTTAACCTTTTCTCAACCTTACCATTCTTTGCCCCCATTTAACAATGGAATTTAAATGGTTTTACTCCACGCATAGAGGATCTACAATTTGTAATTAAAACCTATAGATTGTCTATCATTTGCCTTCAAGAAACTAACGTTAAAGACAACTTCATACCTCTGAAAAACTACAACATTCACTTTTTAAATAGGTCTAATATATACCTCCCCCTTCCTCCATCTCAATTACAATCCTGAAGGAGGCAATTGATCTCCACCCCATCCCTTCCTTATTTTAGATGATTTTAATGCCCATAACCCACTTTTGGGTTCAGAATCCACTAGCTCCAGAGGCCATCAAATTGAGAATCTCCTTAATGAATACTCCTTGTCTCTTCTCAACCATCGCACTCCAACTTATATATAAGCCCTGTGAATGGAAGCTTTTCTTCCATTGATCTTTCTATCTGCTCCCCTTCAATAACAAATTCCTTCCAATGGGATGTACTTGAGGATACCTACGGCAGAGATCACTATCCTATAATTCTAAGAAGCCTCGAGACTCTCAAGGGTGACCGACATTTTACTCCAAAATGGAACCTAAAGAAAGCCAATTGGCTCCTATACCATACATCTTTTATAGTTCCCCCCCTAAATTCAAGGACATCAATAAGACTTAGTCTGACATTGAGGACAGAATTCTCAATGCTGCCTTCTTTTCCATCCACAAAATATTGCCCTTCCTAGACAGACCTCCAGTCCTGTGGTAGAGCAAGGAATGCTTATAAGCCATCCAAAAAAGAAAAGCCCTGCTAAACAAATTTAAAGAGCACCCCTTTAGGAAAATCTTATCAACTTTAAAAACTAAGGGCTGCCGCCAAAAGAATCATCAAACTGGCCAAATCCTCATCATGGAGAGTTTTCACCTCTGGCTTGCACTTCACATCCTCTAGTAGGGATGTGTGGAGGAAGATTAACAGTATGAGGTCCTCCGCTCCTAGATCCGTCCCAGGACTTCTCATCAACAACAACTGGATTATTGATTGAGACTCTGTGTAACTCTTTTGCTAACTTCTTCGAGGATAAATCATCTAATAATTCTTATCCTGACCAATTCCTCACTGTCAAGAACACTGCGGAATCTCTTCTAATTAACTTTAACACCACCGAATCTCTCTCCTACAATATGTCCTTTTCCAAGAAAGAGTTGCTCCTTGCCATCAACTCCTCTCGTGATGCATCCCCTGGCGCAGATGGGATTCACATCCCTATGATTGCCAATCTTCCCCCTAAAATGCTCGAATATCTTCTGGCCTTTTACAGTCACATCTGGTCAAATGAATAGTTTCCTAACTCCTGGAGAACCTCTTTCCTTATCCCTATTCATAAACATGGTAAACCCAGAAATCAACTTAACAGCTACCGCCCTATTTCTCTAAGGAACCAGTTATGCAAAATCCTTGAAAGGATGATCAACAAGCGGCTTTCCTGCCACGTTAAATCTAAGAATTTCTTAATTTCCCTTCAATACTGCTTTCGCCCTAATAGATCAATAACAGATCATCTTGTTGGTTTTGAGATAGATATCCAGACTGCTTTTTGCAGAAGACAACACCTGGTTGCCATATCTCTAACGCCTATGACACTACCTGGAAACATGGTATTCTCCTCCAACTCCATAAACTAGGGTTTAAAGGTCATCTTCCAATATTCACCTCAGACTTTCTTCTTGATCATCTTTTCTCTGTTCGCTTAGATACCCACTCCCTCAAAAATGGCATTCCTCAGGGCTCAGTGCTTAGTTGCACTCTTCCTTCTATCGATGAACTCCATCAATGATTTCTTTCCTCCCTCCATTTCTGCTAGACTCTACGCTGATGAGCACTGATATATATATATATATATATATATATATATATATATATATATATATATATATATATATATATATATGCAACCTCTAACAAGGAAAGGATATGGTTGGAACGAAGTTTGCATTTACTGTTCGCATTTTACTTCATATATATATATATATATATATATATATATATATATATATATATATATATATATATATATATCGCTTCACAATCACCAATCACCTGTGAACGGCAACTCCAGCTCTGCATTCTAAAACTGCAAACATGGGCAATGATGACAGATTTTAGGTCAGTCAGACTAAATCGATGGTCACTCACTTTTATAAAAACTTGTTTGATTTATTGTTGTACTTGTCAATTTAAACTATTTAAACCTTCTGCTATCAGCTTAGTCTGGTTTTGAAGCTGGATCATGTTAGTGATTATTTTTCTTTTAAGCCGATTTCATTAGGTGCCTTATTGTAAACGCGTTACAGGATATTTCAATGAGGGAGCATAGCGACAATTTTTCGAAAACGATTCAAGATTTAATAATATTAAGTTCAAAAAAGTTAGCTTTTCCAATTCAACTAAAAAAGAAACAAAATTTCTCCTTTTTAGTTTGTTCCAAAATAAATGTTAAAATATGAAAACTTTTATTTTTTTTCTTTCGAGCAGCTTATACCAGTGTTTACAAATGATGAAATTTTATTTTTAAATATATTTTTTAGAAGCAGCAAATTATGACTTATGTTCCGTATTGATATTTGTGAACAGATATTAGCAATGTAAAAAAAACTGCACATCTATGTTCATTACGTTCTGTTACAGCCACTCTTAATATTCTATTCCTTATGCTGAGAAGGATCATCATATCTGGGTGATGAGTGCAAGTGAGTCTGTCGGCATTCTACTGAACACCGGTGGTTCCGAATCGAACCGAAGTGCCTTGACCGTAGTGTGCAGTGACGCAGAGGACGTCCCTTTGGTACCAGAGGTCGCCTTTGACGGCAACTTGGATTCTCCAGGGATTAATAGAGAGTCTCAGCCCCTGCTTGGGGGATTAGAGGTCTCTTATAATCAGTTTCCAGGTAAATTTTTTTTTTTTCAAATTCAAACTGTATATTATCTAAAATCAAAGGCAAAAAACTCTGTCAGAGAATAAAAAACATGCTGTTCGAGAAGATTCATAACACTGCATTTAAATGATTTCAAATTAGTATTAGCCTTGACGGAGTCAGGCAAATGATTATAGATATGTATAGAGGTAATAAAAGGCCAATGATTCACCTGTATTAGGTTAAATGCTGGAATATATATTTTCGCAGCACTTCAAGTAATTTACATTTAAGCATAATTGAAATTTTTCAAAATTTTTCTTTACATAACATATGGCCTCTATACATGTACTGAATACAGTCATAATACCACTACTTAGAAATTCATCCCTGCTTGATGCGTGAGGATTTAGACCAACCAGTGTCCGAATGACTCGCTTTTGACAAATAAACACCAATTCACATTTATACTATTTCCCCATCAAAGTAAGCTGTATAATAAAAATAATATTTATTCATGATATGCATACAATAAGTATTTTCACAAATCAAATATAAAACCTACATACTACAGTAACAAACATTAAGTAGAGAGAAATAAGTAAATGTACAATTATTAAAACACGGAAATTTTTTAACAAAACAAGTACATGATTAAAATAACAAATACAAGGGGACCATCCGTCCTCAAAAATAAACTCATCAACACTGTAGAAAACTCTCCTCTTTGGGTAGCTTTGCATTTTGGACTAATTGCTTTGTGTTGAGGTTTTTGATAACGTCAGGAAGCACGTTACAAAATTTTAGCCCATAGGGGTCCTTGCCATCTCTGGCTCTAGTAGTTCTACTATAAGTTTAGACAAAACAATTCCTGCCTCTCGTGTTGTAGTTGTAGTCACTATTACAGGTGTAACTGTCAACATTCTTTCTGATATGCATAAGGCAATTCATGATATAAATGGAAGGAAAAGTGAGGATGCTAAGAGATAAAACTGGCCCTGCAGCATTCTCTCAACCCCAGACCAGGTATAGTTGAACCGCTGTATATCTTTACGTCAAAATTTGACATATGCATCAAACTAGTGACATTGTTTTTTTGAGAACTGTAACAGGGTCGGAGTGGCTCATTCTACTATTTTTTTTTTTAACAAGAAATTTGTCGAATAGTTTATAAGCAAGTTTCACAAACTAAATATCCTTAAAAAAGAAAAATGTTATACACAAAAATTTTAAAATCGAAGTTTTTCCTTCTGTTTAGACATATCGATAATTTTATATCCCATTTGTATAGGGCTATTTAATGAAGGAGTTTATGTGCTTATAATGGGTTTGATATTTTAAGTGAAATTTTAAGTATGAGAGATTTTAAAAGCGGATTAAAATTTCCTCTTTTATATTACTACACTAAGAGATGTACTACTGCTAAAAATAATTTACTTTACGTATTAGTACATTCTTTAATAAGCATTGCCTTTTTAATATGTTGTTAGCTGATAATTTTGAAATTGTAGAAACTATTGTACTAAAAATTTTAAACACACTCTTTTTAATTTTGGGATTAGTAGGCTGATGTCTGAAGGTACAAGTGTGGAGTGCTTATGTGTATGTTCACTTTTATAAGTGAACCTATGTTGTTGGCATGTTTATTTATGACAATAAAAGCTTTATTTATTTATTTTATAAAGTAAATCGTTTATATTCTAAATTATTGGTAACTATTTCGGTAACAGAAAAAATTATACGCAATTTGTTGATAAAGTTCTATTTTTATTATAATACTCCAGTTAGGTATAACAATATTAGGGTAGTCTAACTGAAAACTAAAAATAAATTGACTATTCTAATAGAATCGGAACTAAAAAATAGTATTCTTAGAAACAGTGGGTAAGTATACAATATTCTAGAAATTATTCAGTGTTTTATACTTAATGACTAACTTTATGATTTCTGACTGCAATAAATGAAGTAGTTAAGCTGCAAAAATATTGAATAAAAATAATTATATAATAATTAATCATCTTCATCAAATAGCCTAGTTTTCTTAAAAATAAATACATAAATTTAAAAAAAATGTATGCTTCAATAGATAATAGTTAACACAACGCACGACTCATGGCTTCGAGTCTTTTACTGACTACATTTCAAGATTCCTCATGCCCTATCCTCACAGATAAATTTATAAACATATAAATGTGTAAAATAATGAAAGGGGTTCGGTCCAGGGCATCCAGATCTAAGGCCCCAATATTGCATCAGGTTCACTGAAATAGAGTAATACATGCATAAAAAATAATACAGACATGGAACAATAGAAATCGTAAGTGAACTAATTACAATTAAGATTAATTATTTATTTATATACCTAACACTATTTTCAAAAATTATAGGTATATATACAATATCCTAGAAATGATAAGTATTTTATATTAAATTATTGTAACTTTATGATCTTTGACTGCAAAAACTAAGGTATTCAAGCTACAAAAATATTGAATAAAAATATAAATAATTAATTAGTTTCTTCTTCATTAAATAGCTAGTTTTCTTAAAAATAAATAAACAAATTTAAAAAAATGGGTGCCCCAAAAGGTAAGATTTAATACATCGCACGACTCATGGCTTTGAGTCTTTTATTGACCTCATTTCAAGATTCCACATGCAACATCCTCACACATAAATGTATAAGCATATAAACATGTAAAATAATGAAAGGGGCTCGGTTGGGGGCATCTAGATCTGAGGCAAAATCTAGGGCCCCTATGTTGCATCAAGTTCACTGAAACAGAGTAACACATATATGAAAATAATACTGCCATAAAAAAATAGAAATCGTAAATGAACTAATTATAATTAAGATTGATTATTTATATATAATAAATATAAAAAAAATGATACCATACTCTTTCTTGTTTTATATAATGCCATGGGCAAAAGAAAAAAATATCCTATATAGAAATGGAAAAAGAAAAGAAGTGCTTAAAAAATGCCAATAAAAAATTTAAGTTAAAAATTTAGAAAATATGTAAAAAAGAATTTTATGAGAATACTTTAGAAGTGGTGAAATTTTTATGTATGAAAATGCCAAAAGAGATTAAAAAAAACACAAAAGAAAATTATTAAAAATGTCTGTACATCCACATATTATCAAAAACTGAAAAGAGGATTAAGGGTCAAAATGACTTCTCTTATTCTGAGGAATCGCTATCACTCTCACCAACATGAATAATAAGTGGCTGTAAAGGAACTCGAATTTTCTTTTCAATTTCCCACTGCTTTTTAATAATATTATTTGTGTGTTCCACATAGTTAGCCCAATTCTGTTTTGTCACTGTTCCTAACGCCTTTTTCCAAGCCTCTATTGGTTCTTTAACTTGTAGAATCAGTTGGTCATAATTTCTCTTTGCCTGACTCCATACCATTTCAATTGGGTTAAAATGGCAATGGTATGGAGGCAAGCGTAAAACTTTATGTCCAGAAGATTCTATTAGCTCATCTACTACAAAGCATTTTGCAGGCTTTGGTACCCGAGATATCAAAGACCACAAAGTATCTTTTGTAGCATCTTCTCCAAAGTTGATATATTTTTCTTTCAGCCACGCTTTCATAGCATCCTTGTTCCAACCCTTTGTTGGCCATTTTTGAAGTTGCCTACTATGATAGAAAGCATTATCTAAAACAATTAAAGAAGGTGTTTCCAGTTTTGGCAAAAAATCTTTTAACCAAGCTTCAAAGTTTTCCGAATTCATTTCTCCATGGTAATCTCCAGTTTTTGACTTTGATTTAAAAATCAGCATTGCATCTTCAACGAATCCATTTTCATTTCCTGCATTCAGTACTATGTACCTGAAAAAAAGTAGAGTAGTATGTGGCAGTACAAATTATTTGAAATATTTTGCAGAAACACAAATTGGTCTTAACCAACGGAAGCTTTCATGGTTTTGGTCAATTGAGAAATAGTGGTTCTTGAGTTTAGACCAAGTCAAATTTGAATCGTTATGCAACTTTTTACCTAGATTGCTCGAAACATCTTCAGGGATCTTCATTTCACGTAAATAGAACACGGAATATTGCATGTGTTGATGGTCTTAGTTAAAGGATAATATCAAAATTAATTTATTTTTCTCAATTTTTATGTCATTAATGCCTTGAAATTGGAAAATTTATTTCATCTGTTTATTTTTTAGAAATATAATGTATTGTTAAAAATATACTGTATTATACCCATTTTTGGTTTATTTTTAAGCACCTTTATGTTGTACAAATTATGGGTGAGGAGTGTGCAATTAAATAAGTATAATACTTATTTCAAATCGGCTTTTTTTAGCACAATAAAACATGATACCATTTCAGCAGTTTCGATTGGCAAAGCATTGACTCGCCTGAGAACTCAGGCAAGAACACTGACGTACCATATTTTAATATAAAAATATTAGTTTCGCGATACAGATTTACTTCACGTTTCAGCAAAATACCTGTAAGCAGTTTTTATATTTTGATAATATATTTTTTTTTCATAATTTTTAACGCCCTGTATTTTGAAAACGAAATATTTTAGATATATGTTTATATCAAATTCTTTTATAAAGCCGCTTAAGAAATCACAAGATTTTTTTTTTGGATTTCTGGAAAGCCTGTATCAAAGTAAGATGATCATTATTATTTTGTAAAATGTAAATTAAATTATTTGGTTAACTTTCATTTATTAAGGAAACATTTTTATCATATTAAGTAAAAATTTTTCCTAAAAAAGTTCAAACTTGTTTGATAAAACATACAGAAATTAAAGTAAGAAATTTCTCAATCTCCCCAGGAAATAAAGTATTAAAGTAAAAATTTAATATTTAACATCCTGCTAATAGGAAATGATCCAAGGATTATTTAAATAAAGCTTTTTGCAACCTGTTATAGATGAAAAAAATTCAAATTGTGTAAGTGCAAATAACAGATATATTACCTAAATCCCTCCCCAGATATTTTTCGTACTGATCGAGTGCTATCGTCCTGCCATGATCGTCTGTGGGTGCCATTTTGAAAAATCCATGTCTCGTCTATAAAGACTGGCTCAAATTTATTTTCCCCTTTTTCTTCGTTCTTTAAGTACTGTTCAAGAAAGTCTCTTTTCTGAATTTGTGGTTTCTCCATTAAAGCTCTACGTGGGTCATCCTTCCTATATAAATATATAAATAAAAATGAAATGTGTATCCTCCAAAAATAAATTACACAGGTCTCCTGTGAAAAATCCTGCTCCCTCAAGAAGTCCTATAAAAAACACAAAAAAATTAACGCTTTATATTTTACATTTACCGATATAAAAATATTTAAATTAAGTTGTCATCTGACAGTATCTTACGGTCATTATTTTGACCCAATTGCAACTGCTTTATATTTGTATCTAACATTTATTTGTTGTATGTAAATGATTGTTTACCTGTAGATAAATCCTATTTGCTTTAGTAATATGCCTAGACTTGTCCTTGCTCCATGGTATATTTCTTTTGCCTTTAATCGTTCCAACAATATTGAGACTGTTAATGAGGTACCTTCACAAATAAAAAATTGTTATGAAGAAATGACGAAATCTTGATATTCTATTTAATTTAGTAAAATTAGGTTTACTTTTTGTATTCATTACAAATATTTTTTTGGGTTTTTTTATTTTTAAAACTTATATTTTCATTATACATACACCTTGACGGGTTAGAAAATGTAAACAAAACAAGTTAGAATAAAATATAACATATAAAATTTTTTAGAAATACTTACCCTCAGAATACATCATATATATTTCATCTCTAATTTGTAATTTTGTTGCTTCCGGCGTATCTTCAGTTTTTGGTCTCTTCCTTTTTCTTGTTTCCTTTATTGTCGTTATTGGGACATTTAGGAAAGTTCTCACAGTTGTATGGGATAAGTGTAAGCATTGGGCAGTTTCCTAAGTTGTTTTAAATTTTTATAAAAAAAAATTGCAATTTAATTTCTAATTTGAATTTTAAAAATTCATAAAGTTGATTACCCAGATCTTCCCTTGCTACTTGTTTTAATTAGTAAATTAGCCTGTAAGGAAAATTTTTTAAATGTACATATTTCATACTATAAACAAATATTTTTAAAGTGATTTTTGGATAAATGATTAGGGGACACATAAACTAGATTTAAACTTAAGAATTCTAAAAGTAATTTTTCTCTTATTGACAATTATACCAGCTATATAAAATTTTGAAAAATATATATTCCGGAAACGAAAAGTAAACAAAAACTAATTAGATGAAACAATACTGTAACAAGACAAAGTGAAAAGAATGGAAGTTAATATATTCCATGGGATTTATCCGTATTTTCAAAATATTTTTAAGGTACTTGCTTACCTGAATTATAGCATTTAATATTTTACGAACAAGAGGTTGTTGGTAGATGGAGAAGTTTAATTTTGAATTTACACTGTCATACGTTTTCAGGATTCTTGGGTAATGGAATTTAATAATCATATCAACTGAATATGTATAATTATATCAGAATAAGTCGGCACATGGGTGGAAATTTAAGTTAAAATCAAAAATAGTGATTTGGCTTAAAAAAAATTGTTATACGAGTTCAACTGAGCAATTAAAGCACATCAAATTAATGATGAAGGAAGTTCTGGGTGAACAAATTTACTAATATTTTTATACATGTATATTGATATAATTTTATTGACAAATGTGCAGTCACTAAGGTTTCACATTTTATTTTCAGGGTATTGTTCCTTTGTAGTCAGAAGTATGTTTTACTAAAACTGACAAACATTTTAAACACTTTCTGAATCACTTAAAAAACAAAAGTTAGAAACAAATATGACAAAAAAATGTTATGTAGTAGAAAATAAATAACAGTAGGGCTGGAGTCAACTATGTTGTTTTTAAAATCAACAATTCAATTTCTAAAAAGTGCGACTAATAACAGTTAGGTATAAAAATAAGCATAACCCAAATTTACCTCTATAGGATTACAATTAGGCAGCTTCCTTTTAACATAATCGTGAGTAAATTTAATCCAATCTTGGGCTATAGGACAGCTTCTTATGTGGCGGAATTTAGGACTCTGCATACTTGAAGAAGAAGGGTGATTCTCCATATCCTAAAACACAAATGTGAGTTGCTAAAAGTGGCCTCTTTCATATAGATTATAGGTTGGAAAAATGATAGGATCCTGTATACTAGAGAGTACATTATACTAAGAATGGAGCTACGATTTTGTTTTCTTTTCCAAAAACTACCTTAAAGTACTCTAATAATCTCCTAAATCTTCACTAAATCCAATAAATACCTAGAAATCTAAAACGTTCCCTGTAAAAATTACTAAAAAATTTGTGCATGTGTACTATTTTGTTCATCTTGTTATTTTTTTCTTCCAAAATTAAGCATTTCAGGCATATGTTTCAAGGAACAGTTTCCCTTGTTTTCAGCTATTGTATTATTCTTTGTTATAATATTTTAAATATTTCTAATTACATTCTGTACAAGCTGTATTAACTAATCATAGTGTACACATGAGTTTGAAATACTGTGTATTTTCATAAAGCTCTACAGAATGTTGCTTAACGTTTTCGAAAGAAAAACCTCTTTATTAGTTACTTACCGGTATATCAAGCTGATTAAAATTATCCATATGTACATCCATATCCAGTTAGAAAACCTAAATAAATCCAATAAAAACAAGCACTAGTAAAGTGTTTTTATTATAATAACGATAGTCTAAAATTTATAGGCTATCAAATGTTTAAAGTCACAAACACTAAACACTACAATATTAAATAGCGGCACAAAGTGTCTAAACTATTTTATATCGAAATATAATAAAAATATCGCAACGTTGTCGACAAAAATGCCTTTAATAATATTGTTTGCCGTTATTATAGAAGGACAAAATAAAGACACAGTTAGTCTGAGGCAAGGTTATGTAAATAACAGCGGCTTTCTTTTATGTTCCTTGCTCCTGACCTGTGATATCTTTTATCTCTTTCATTATTATTAAGAGAAACAAGGAGGGAAAATCATCAGTTTTTTCCGATTTATGTTATGCCTGGAGTAGATACGGAGTAGATAAGCGTGTTAACGTTCATATTTTTATACAAATATTAATGGGATATTTTGAAGAATTATAAAATTTTAGATAATAAAACATGTTAAAAATTATGAAATAAGTATAAATGTTGTTTCAATTGTAAAAATAACTTATTTTTCTCTACTCCGAGAGGAGGACAGAAAATCGAAATGAACGACCCTAGTTATATTTATGAGGAACATTTTTTTTTGATGTATGGCAACTAAAAACCGTTACAATTACTAAATTTTTAAAGATATACAGCGTTTCAAGTATATAATCGGTATGTATTGCAAATTCTTTGGAAGCATGCTATGAATGTCCCCAACACACGACGGCATAAGAAAGATAAAAGAGTAAAAACAGTCTTGAATGTATGAGATGAGATGGCTTATGGCAGCTGTAGTAGATATGTTGTAACGAAACCCAAACTGACATGGACTGAACAGGCACTGATCTTCAAGATAGTCACACATCTGATTTCTTAAAAGCCCTCTCGAAAACCGTACAAATAGTGGCACAACTGAAATTGGCCTATAGTTGGCAACATCATCGCAGGCTTCTTTCTTAAAAACTGGTACCACCTGAGCCAATTTCAAACATTCTGGAAATACTGCTGATTTAATACAGTTGTTGATAATTTAGTTAGCGGATATATTATATCTTTAATAGTCTTAAGAATCTTAACATTTAATAATGATAATATCCTTTATTTGCCAACAAAATTATGATCACATAACAAAGTAACGTCAGAGAGAGAAATGTTTAACATTAAGAATTGCAAATATATCGATCTAACTACAGTTAATATAAAAACTAATCGACATTTCGATAGGAACTTTACACAAAGGAAAACAAAAGGAGAAAAAGACAGATTCAAGATAATTTAAAAAAGTAGTAATAAGAGAGTCAGTTTAAATTGAACAAAGTTTTACAGTTTGCAAAATAAGATATTCCAATTTAAAAGGAATAAAATTTTTACACACAAAACTAATGCATGAGACAAAAACCCACTAAACAAAAAATATTAAGTTAAAAATATTGGCATTACAAAAATTATTCATTAAAATTGAAAGAGTAAAAGCACCTATCAAACAGCCATTCATTTACGCATCTTTTAAAGCAATTAATCGACTCGGTAAGCCAAATTTCTCTTGGTAACATCCTTATGGCTTTAATCGCCATATAGTATGGTCCTCTCTTATAGAAGGTGGAGTTGTGTATAGGTACCCTTAGGTCATTCGCCCCTCTGGTAGTCATAACCATGTTTCCCCCACAAAGCTGTCTATTTAGCGGAAATAATTCCGTATTCCTTCTGACAAGCATGACTAAAGATCTAAAATATAATGAGGGAACAGTAAATAACTTGAACTGAGTAAAAAATGGTGGACATGAAGCTCGTGGATGTAGGTGGAAGATGCATCTTATTATGCGTTTTTGAATTTTAAATATATTAATAGTCTCTCTTGATGATCCCCAAAAGGAAATACTGTAAGAGACAAGAGATTGTATTTGCCCAAGGTAGAAGAGCCTAACAGTCTCTGCAGTGATGACGTCACGAAGCCTTCGGACTACACCACACAAACTGCTAAGCTTAGCCCCAAGAGCTGAGATATGATGTTCCCAGTTTAAAGAGGGGTCCAAATGAACACCCAAGAACTTAACCTGTTCCAAAGTAGGTATAGATCTACCACCAAGCCACACAAGCAGTGACTCAGACCTTGTTGCATGCTTTGAAAAAAGAATGAGGCCAGTTTTATCTACGTTTAGAGTGAGGCCGTTATCAGAACACCTCTGCTGCATTTTCAATGCAGAGTTTGTGCACTTTCGAGACAGTCCCGCCATAAAAGTGTCCGCCAGAATCACTGATGTGTCATCAGCAAACTGGCAAACGCTATCCGCGGCCAATCCATCCACCAGATTGTTTACATATATTAAGAATAATATGGGTCCCAGAATAGAGCCCTGAGGTACCCCCTGCAAAAATCTAGTTCTATCTGAAAAGTAATGATGATTATTTTTAGTTAAGCAGACTGCTTGCTGCCTATCCGATAAGTAGGATTGAAGCAAATTGGCAGCAACACCTCTGAACACCTGAGACCAAAGCAGTTCTCACTAGTACTATTATTGAGGCCAGATATTACATCTCTCAGATTATTAAAAGTAATTTCTTTAAAGACAAATGTGCGATTAGAGTTATTTATTTTTACAGAATCAAAATAGCTAAGTGGGCAGGTAGTTGAATTAGGAATATTTTGGATTATATTTTCAGCAAAATATGAAAAGAAAATGTTGAAATCATTAGCGTATGATTTTCCAGTTATTGGCTTGTCTATAATGGGGTTATTGTTCTTAATAACATCCTATACAGCTTTACTTTTATTTTTTGATGTATTGATATGAATATTGTTTGCTTCTTTTTTTTTTCACTTATCAATTTTACTTTTATAGTCATTTCAAAAAGACCTAAGCATATCATGGGTTACCAGAACTGGACTAGTCTTGTTTAGCTGAGAAGAACTTATAGTAACCACGAATTAATATAGGAATAATAAAATCATTTCAAGGTCTGCAAAGATCATGCTTTTTTAGTTGAAGTAAGGTTGAGTTTTTTGTTGATAATGTTTTTATTGAATGTTCAATGTGGATATCTCATGAAAGTTTTCATCTATATCGACACCCAAAAACTTGGCATGGTCGTTCTCGTGTACAGTCAGATTTGGTATTTCACCAGTAGGGTACATTAAATTGATCCTCTGAATATTCAAAATAAGACCATTTTTGAGACACCAACTCCTCATCTGCCAAATTGATTCACCTACTCTCTCAGATAGAATTTTTTGTCATATGATATTAAAATTGATGATGTATTATCTAAAATTGGTGTACCCACTGCTTATTTCTAAGCTATTTGAAACAAATCTAAGGCCATCATGTTTTACTCTAACCATTTGAGTATGATCAGATAGATAGCTTTGCACCCATTTCGAGGCTGGACAAAATCCTTTCATAGGACAGGATAGCTTTCTGGGTTGATAAGCCTTTAGAGAATCCAAATTGTCATTCTTATTCACAAATGACATTAGTCTGGTCTGAAATGTCTTTTCAAGTATTTTAGAGAAAACCAATAAGAGCGCAGTGGGTCTATAATTGCTTTTTAAAAACTGGTGCAACTATGGCTAACTGTAACTGAGGAGGGAAAACACCTGAACAAAATGACACATTTACTACATAACTGAGGATTGATGAAATATTTTTTTTTCGATTTTTGTAAAGCCTGCTGTAGCTAAAAGTAATGAATTATTTATTCTTTTAATTTTCAGGGAAGAATTTGAACTAGTATCCATATTGCATTTTAAATCATTTGCTGTACTTCTGTCATTAGATGACAAACACACTCAGCTGTGTGAAGGATAGATATTTTTTTTATTACTGGTAGTTGTTTTCTCTAATACCAACCCTAGTGCCCTGGGAGTTATTATTAGAATTCAAAATTTTTTGATCGTTAAAGCTACTTTTGACTTGTAAGACATGGTTTTACATTAGAACTTTATATTTGGCTTTTAATTCATCAGAGTCAGAAGCATCAATGGCCCTCTAAATATTTCTTAGTAAGTGGCCTTCTTCTGTAAGTTGTGGCGTAATCTAAGTCTTTTTTTTTTTTTGTTAATATTCTTATTTATGGTAATATCTGTAATTGGAAAAACCATTTCAAAAAGGCCATAAAAATTTTAAAAAACCTCTGAAACATGAAGTTTGCATCCAACTCTGCATATATATTTTGCCAATCTTCTCGATAAAGCCAAAAGTTAAAATAGTAGATGTTTTCTTCAGAAAACATCCGTTTCCTATAATTAATTAACTTTATTTACTGTAGTCGAATTGACGAGATCAAAACTGCAACACAGTTGTGCTTCATGATCGGATATAGTATTACACAATGTATTTGCAGTCAATATATTCTGTCGAATATCACAAAAATGTTATCAATAAGAAATTTGGAGTTCTCCTGTTTACATGAGTATTCGAAAAATTGTTGATTTAAACCATAATTAAAAAACAAGAAACAGAATATTTAACATTTTTTTGGTTCTAACAGGAAAGTCGTAATTAAAATCTGCATGCACTATTATGTAACATTTATCGCTGTGCAAAATTATTAGTAGCTCTTCAAGAGCAGTCTTAAAATATGTGTTATTAGCAGAAGGACGACGATATATACAAACAATGTTTAAGGAGATAAAATGCAAGGTTATGTTCCCACAGTTGTTTCAAAATTTGCAATCCTGGATAAAGTTATACTTTATATTTTTTTACATCACAATCGAGACACCACCCCTATTCTCGCACCGACGACATGTCACTACTAAATCGGTGGAAAGCAATATATGAAGGTAATTGATGGTATGTAGAGACTAATCTCTGTGACCTTATGGCTTAAGTTACGAACTTTCAAATTCAGGATCCAAATATCAGTATCACTGAACACTTTCTTAATAGTTGGACACATTTCTCTATTATTTTGATGGTAAACCAAGAGAATTCTTGTCAATATCACTATTACGTATGGTAAAATTATTTCCACTGCTGATTGCTGCTGTGTTTTTTAAAGGAAAATCTACTAAAAATAATTCACTCCGGTCAAGTCGTTTCATCATAAAGGTCATCAATAAGGTCAATATCCGCCTCAATCCTAAAACCCAAGCTCGAAACTTCAGGTCTCTGGTTACAGTTCAGTTGTAAAAGTGTGGCCTTCAAACTTATTCTCTAGGTAATGTTTAATATCACCCTCCATAATATTAAAACTGACCTTACTAGCTGAAAAATACCCTTTATTACCTGAGGTCTGACAGGGGCACTCTCAGATTTTTTATTTAAATGTTTGTGTTGTCAGATATCAGGTTCGCGGATATGAAGACCTCTCTGAATGAGAGAATTTGAGTGCTTGCTCTATAAACCACTGGATGTGATGTTGTCAATTGGTGTAAACTGAGTTCTAGATGGTTTCATGCTATCAAATGAAGCCATGCTCTTTGTAGGAATTAAATTTCCAGATGAAAGCATATGAATAACTTCTTTTTTGGTAGCAGAAATATTACGGATTTCTGTCTTTAATGGGTTCACACATTCAATTATACCAAAATCGGAGATTCAGTCTGATCGCCAAGCTGTTCAGGTAGAGCAGGATTTGTGCAGCCATCACAAAAGAATCTTAAGATTCTTTTACCCACCATTAATTTCAGAAGCGGTCAGACTTATACAGTCTTGACAAAATGAGTCTTTACAAACTTCACAAACAATTTTTTTTTCTTTCCAGCACCAGATATTAGGTGCTGCTAACAATGGGATCAGGCAGTATTCTAAATACCAAATAAGACAAATCTACAATTACTTAAATGATTCTATGTATATTATATTAATGCAGTTGCTGCAAAAACATAAGGTTTAGTTTGCGAATTTTCTACTGAAAATTTTACTTTATTGAAGAGCAACTTTATCAACACCTATTCACAAAATGGTTCATATTCAAGTTAATGCTAAAGGAAACGTACACAAACAAGTTTTTAAATATTAGGAAAAAGGGAAGTAATTGTTCTTGGTCTTCAAAAGAAAATAACGGGTTTTACACTGACTAACAAAGCTAGTCTAATTGGCACTTTAACTCGTGAAGTTTTAACTGGTAGTTCATTTTGATCTATATATTTTGAAGTTTGTAACTACTACTACTCCTATTAGAACCTATGTAAAATGTACACAGAAATGTTAGTCTCACATTAATGGACCACCCTATATTACCTGACTATTTTAATCGGTTAATTTAGTAAACGTACCAAATGCTAACAGGGATAAAGAAAAAAAAAGATTTTTTTAAAGGTACTGTATGGATTAAAAAATCAATAAATACGGGGTATTGTGAAGGATGATGTCAATTGTTTAATGAGATATATGGGATATTAAAATAACTGATTTGACCCCTACATACTCTTATATGAAGCCTCTAGGTTTTAGAGATATCACCATAATTATGACAAATACAAGAATCTTTTGCTTTGCTGTTATTTTTTGGCCAAACCTGTACATTCTTCATGGAACTAACTCTAGCAATCGTCCATACATAATAAACTATTTTGCGGCTTAGTTGTATTCTTTATATTTTACCAAAACAGTTTTTTTTTTTGGTTTCGTTATTTTTTTAATTTATTCTCTAGTCAGTCTGACAGCATTTTTTCACAATTTTATTAATGGTCAGTGCTTATCAGCACAATGTTTTTTTAAATGTTGCAAATTGCACTTTGTTAGTTAGTAATGCCAACAAATTTTATCAAATTTGTAAATGTATGTTAATACAATAACCAATTAAACGGTATTTACTGCTGTACAAGTATTTTTTAACAAACAATTTCGTGTAAATTTCAAAATTAATACTAACAATAAAAATATTTATTTGAGATTGTTTTGATCGCGTTACCATATTTAAAGTCAGAATACTTAGAACTGTTCTCCTTTGTATTTTATTACATTTCTAGATGTATAACTGTCTATATATTTATACAACTTTGGCGTAAAGTTATAATTTAAACAGTGAAAATTAGCAATCAGCAAAAACATTTTTTAATACGAATTATTATTAAACACAAATTAAATAAATCTTAATCATTACTACATTCAGTTCTCTTAACATTTGTGAGGTGTGTAAATTAAGTAATGGGACTGGCAGTATGAATTTAAACTCGCTATAATCATTTAATTGTCCGTAGCGATGCTTTTCGTGAAAGAGTTTTTTCTAGTGTATTCTAAAAATAATTGAAATCAATTTCCAGCTACTGTGTGCTGTCAGGTTTTGCTCCAAACTTGGGCACAGTTGAACAGAAACTATTGTAAAACTTCAGCAGACCTATGGAGACAGTGGGCCTAGGTTTTTCTGTGTGAATTATAATTATATTCGAATAAAAAAATTGAAATAAAAATCACTTCCTTTACTTGTACCTTATCTTTAGGTTACTCTTTATGAAAAATGCAGCTAGATGCCTGTACAGGGTGCGCCATCTTTTTTGTCGGTATGTAAACATTGAAAACTTTGACATTTACCAACCGATTGATTTGGTTATACGTGTTTTGAAACGTCAATTCAGTACAATTTTAACCATGAATCGCTTTACACCGAAACAACGCGCCGAAATAGTGACAATGTACATTGAAAATAGTCGTTCAGTTGTGTTAACTCAACGTGCATATCGTCGAAAATATCGTGGCCAACAGGTACCGTCTGACAACACTATCCGTCGTTTGGTTTCGAATTTTGTTGAGTACGGGACAGTGGGAGATCGTCAACATACCGTTCATCAACAACCAAGACGTTCCAATGAACTGGTTGAAGCAGTCAGAGAGAGCGTTGCCCAGAACCCAAAAGTGTCGTATCGTCACCGCGCTCAGCATTTTGGCGTCATTGGAACCACTTTGAGACACATTTTGAAGGATGATTTGCATTTGTTTCCATATAAAGTGCAGTTAACACAAAGAATATTGCCGACAGACCGTCCACGTCGCTTGAAATACGGCCAAACAGTCGCTCGAATAGTTGACACTGAACCTGATTTTTGAAAGCAAATTTTGATGACCGACGAGGCCCATTTCATACTCTGGCGGCGTTAATAAGCAAAATTACCGCATTTGGGGGACGGAGAATCCACACGAGATCTACGAAACGCTATTTCATGACCGAAAAGTGACTGTTTGGGCCGGCGTTTGCGCCAAAACCACCATTGGGCCATATTTTTTCAAAGAAAACCAAACAGTCGATGGAAATCAATATCGGTGGATGTTGGCTCATTATGTCTGCCCACAAATGCGTGAAAAAGGTCTTGATGGTTACTGGTTTCAACAAGACGGCGCGCCATGCCACACTGCAAATAAAACAATCCAGTTTCTACAACGGAAATTCCCTAGACGTCTGATGTCAAAATGAGACGATATTGACTGGCCACCCAGATCTCCAGATTTAACCGCTCCGGACTTCTTTTTGTGGGGTTATTTAAAATGCAAAGTGTACGCCAGCAAGCCTCAGACCATTGAGGAGCTCAAGGCAAACATTCGTGCCGAAATCACCGCTACACCACCCAAGATGCTCGAAAAGGTCATGGAAAACGCAGCAAAAAAGTCACATTTTGCTTTGGCCAATAAAGGTGACCACTTGATCGATGTAGTATTCAAAAACTGGTTGGTCCTAATAAATTGTAAAGGACCAAATTCAATAAAAATACCTCGTATACAGAAATCATTTTTTTTCTCAATTAATCAATGTTTACATACCGACAAAAAAGATGGCGCACCCTGTACATCTAGAAGTAAATTAACTCAAAGTATCGAGTATGTTTTTTTGCGTTCCAAACGAATCGGGAGCTTTAATTTAGAAAAATACAAAATTGAAAATATTTTTAAACCGTGAGTCTTCCTACGAGAGTATATAGGGTTAAAGAGACTTGTCTTGATCCTCTGGATATCCTTTTCTAACACCCTGTATATATAAGAGCTATAAATTATAGTGCTAATTTTGTATTTATATATGACAAAATCCATTTCATTTTACAGTAGAAAAATTAAATTTCTTGGTAAATATCAAGTAAATAGATAGTTTTTATAATCCAGCCAACGACATAAATTTTTTTCCAGTAGGAGTATAATAACTACGTAACAAAACGGTTTTTTCCTTTTATGGTTTACTGATAATCCGTAACGGAAACAGGAATATACTGGCTATTAATTAAATAACAAAGATACAAAATGGTTTGTATTTTTTTCGTTACCCTTTTATTTGATACAATTAACATATGAGATTCCAGAAGCAGTGAACAGTAAGGAAACTGTAATATGTGCTTTTCTTGATATAGAAGGGGCTTTTGACAACACTCTACATGAGGCAGTCAAAAGAGCACTCGACGACAGGGGAGTGTCCTCAGGGGGGAGTAAGTAGCCTCTCCACTTAATTGTAGATCGACTCCTCTGTGATCTGACTGACCTCGGCTATCTTGTCAGGGCTATGCAGATGCCGTGGTCATGATCGCAAGAGGCAAGTTCGAAAATACCCTCTGTGGCACAGTTCAAATATGGCTTGAATACACTAAGGAATGTTGCCAGATGATGGGACTATACATCAACCACACCAAAACCACCCTAATAGCCTTTACAAGGAAAAGAAACATCAATCTGAAAACCATCAAAATGGATGGGAACGTTATTAAGTGGAAGTCGGAGATTAAATATCTGGGACTGACCCTAGATAACAAACTCCTCTGGAACAAGCACGAAAAAAAAAGTAATCAACAAGGCTACAAAAGTCTTGATGGTTTGTAGAAACTTTGCGGGAAAAAGATAGGGTACAAATCCAAAAATCTTGCAGTGGATGTACACTGCAATAGTGAGACGAATAAACACATATGGGGCAGTGATTTAGAGTAAAGGAACCAATCTGGCTAATACGGGAACTAACCTTTCGAAAGTTCAAAGACTGGCCTATGCATGTATGACCGAGACAATGAAAACCTGGCCAACGGCCGCTATGGAAGTAATCCTAAACCTCGCACCTCTACATATACTTCTAGAGAATATGGCGAAGAGGACAATTTATAGGATGATGAGAGATGGGGTCATAAAACGAAGGCCCAATCTCTTATCCAGAAATCAGCAAATCTGGGATATGCCCCAAGATGAAATGAAAAAGAAATTCAACTCTGTGAAAAACTTCAGCACAAAATTGAGTTGCAAAAGCGAAAGGGACAGACACACCATTGAAAAACTCAACAAGAAATCCATTATTTAGTATACAGAGGCTCCAAGATAGCGGAGAGACCTGGAATAGGAGTGTATGGACCCGGCACCAGACACTACGAAAGCTTGAGTATGTCACCAAGCATTTTCCAGGCAGAAATACATGCCATTAGGATATATATTCAGTTTAACAAGAAGAAAAACAATTACGGCCAAGAGATTATCATCATGTTGGATAGTCAAGCAGCCATCAGCTTTAAGATGGTATGGGAATGCCTAGAGGAATTAAATGAGTAAGAATAATAAAGTCACCCTCAGGTGGGTACCGGAACACACCGGGATAGAGGGAAATGAAATAGTAGACTGACTCGCGAGGAAAGGGGCTGAGACACCATTTCTGGGGCCAGAGCCTTTCTGTAGAATTAATAGCAGCGTAATGCTGGAAGAACTAAAGATAAAAGAAGAAAGTAGGAGATCTAATTATAGGATGGAGTTGCAAGGATTGAGACAAGCGAAGATACTTCTTGAGAACTACGATCAAAAGAGATTTAAAGAATGCGTAAGCTTAAGTAAAAACCAACCCAGAGTTCTGGCAGTAGTCCTAACGGGGCATTACCACCTGAAGGGACACCTCGAGAGACTCGGACTGGTAGAAGGAGAAGAAAGCAGATTCTATGAAGAGGAAAACGAAACCTCTATTCATTTCTTTTCAGGGTGTAGCGCTCTAGAAAACCCTAGGATGCGGTTCTTGGGAACACACCAAATGGAAGAAGGGGAGCTACTCACCTTAAAGCCGTCCAACATCCTAAGGTTCCCGAGGGAAATAGGACTGGAGGACCTGCTCTTTGCGCAAGAATTTGCTTCCAGTAACAATCACTCTGATGATCTAACTCTCTAGTGGCAGAAAAATGTGTGTAGGTGATGAGTTCTATAAGAAATTCTACTCATCTGTTGTTAGGTTAGAGTATTAAGCGCTGAGATGAAATATTCTTAAAACTCCCAATCTTTGTAGTGACAGTTGGCAGAAAAAGTTATATTACAAGTACACGTAACAGTTCCTGGAATGCATAGTTTAAATAATAATTTGTTAAATTGAAGTCATTCTATAAGTTCCACGGATAACACAGTCAAACTAAAGTACTTAGAATTCATTCCTCATGATATATTATTCCTTGGAAGAAAGCCATTAACAGATAAGCAACTAATTCTGTGGGGGATTGAAAATTACGCGCTAAATTGAAAACAACTGTGATAAACAAAATATTTTTCACAATATCTTTTATTGTATTTTGAATCAATTTAAAAGTGTAGATTTTGTAGGCACTTCTTAGGATTCAAATTCAGTAGTTTTTGAGATATTAATACTTAAAATAATAGTTTCTCACCTTTTAGTAAGTTGAAAAAAAAATACCTTATACGTTTTCATTTTAGTTTATAACGGGAAAAAATTAGTCTTCTGATTAAACTGGAAATAAACCGAACCTTAATGCATAACATATGAAATAAAGGTGGTAATAGAAAAGTATTTTTTTCCAAGTTGCTGCATTAAAATACTTACCAAAAAAGTACTTTTTCTAATATCATTATCTCAAAAATTCTTTTATACAAAATGGATTGTTTAAAACTTGCATTTTTGGTCGAGCTTGCTTTTTTGATCTGCCCTGTAGTTTGAAATGCTCCTTTCTGGTATTTCTGCAGGTTTATTTGAAAACTTTTTTTCTGCCTTACATATAGTTATATATAGGTATTCTATATTAGGTATTGATTTGTATTGAGGAAAAAGCAACGATGTAAAAAAACATTTGTTGCAATCATTTTAATCACCCCGCATAAATTACATTAATTATATACTGTATTTACTAACAGTAAATATGAGCTATTGCACGTTAGATGTCCAACTATTTGGTGAAAATTGATCCGTGGTGAAATTGTGTTGACGTAAATTTTAAAAGAAAAAGTTTTAATTCAAAATTTGTAATTTACCTATTCTGTAAATAAAATAATTCATTCTCTTGTCTTTACCATTACTTTGCAGTATTTCACTTAATAATACAAAACAATTTTTTTTCAAATATCAGTGGTTACATTTTTCTTTTCAATACAAAACCAAATAAATAAAGACTATATCCTACTCGACTAGATTTCATGGAAAGCTATGCAGTAATGTAACCACTTCTAGTATCTCAATTGGGTGCAATTTTTTGCAGATGATCCGGAGTTCAGTGAATTAGTGTGGCAAGCTGAAACGGCGATCGATAATGGGATTTTTCCAGAAAGGATATCTCAGGGTTCCAGCGGGTCGTATTTTGTGAAGAATCAGGCGGGGGTAAGTTTTATTAATATTTTATTCATATATACTTTTCAAATATGAGAGGACCGTATTTATATACAATTTATTTGTGCGATTTAAATTAGCTGAGATATTTAAAATTATGAAAAATTATCAGGAAATTTTAGGAATGTTATAATTTTAATACATTCTGACAAATTGAATAGATAAATCGAATGTATATTGAATATATCTAGCAAGTTTTTATTTGAGTTATTGGATATTCATTTTACTGGACCTTCTTACTACAAAGAGCATATCGTTAATAAATATATCTTTGACGCCTACGCCTCGTTGGGCCCTTTACTTCCCACCATAGCTGCAAGTCATTCGAGGCCGATCGCCTTTGCAAATCCAATTTAATTCACTTTGTTTCATAAAGACACACCAATATCTTTAATATAGCACTAAAAAAGACGAAGTACTAATTGTCACAAATTACTACACAGTAACTAATGATAAGTAACATTATCGGGTTACATCATTAATCTGGAGAAGTTTTATATTACGAATTCTAGCTATTTGTTTGGCAAACATTATAGGTAGAAGATAAGAGCTATTGGGTTTTTTGGACATGGCGTTTTCTTGCCTGTGCCTGTCTTTGTGGTATCCTAAATTCTTTTTGCAATAAATCTAACGTACAAATATTTTTACATGATCCACTTGTGGATATCACCTGCAGTGTTTTGTAAAGTAAATCAGAATGTTCCACTTCTATCAAGAAAAGTTCTCTAACCAATATTTCTTCACTTTTTAATGCCTCTGCAATGAACCTACCTTGGAAATATTTTTAGGGTTCCTTCTTGAAGAACCCCTTCCTTAAAACAGGCTGAAAACTATCAAAAAATTTATTTCTCCTCTCAAAAACTATGCGTGAACAGATATTAACAACATATTTATGAATAAGCGCGTCAAATTGAAAACCTCCTTTTTTTAAGTCGATTAGATAATATGTCTTTTCCGTTACTCAAGTAGTTTTTTAATTCACTATATGAAGTAGATTAGCTGACTGAAGCCTTCAAATTCGTATTACCACACTGAAAGCCAAGGTTCTAGTTTCATGTATATTTAATTCTGTCTAATTTTCACGGCTATGCGAATTTCCCAGAAGCTAAAATTTGCTACGATTAGCTGGGTTTAATTCAGTTTACAAGACAGCGATAACGGGTTGGAAATTTTAGTTTGCAAATAACCCGTTTGTGGTAGTCTTTAATGTATTCATTTACAGTCACTACCAAAAGAACAGCGTTACAAGGTTCTAACAGCCATATATTATTTATTCAGTTAAATTAAAAATAAAACGACTTGTCTCGAATTTCTTTTATCTAAGTGCTAATTTCAAATTTTTTACATTATTTTATTGTGTGTACTTTGTGTTCCCTTTAGGTCAGGTTAGTTGATAATGGTATATATATATATATATATATATATATATATATATATATATATATATATATATATATATATATATATATATATATAGGTAAAATTAAACCCTTATAATCGATTTTTTAATTTTTTTAAAAACACTACATATTTTTATTCTTCTTATCACATGAAATTGCTTTTCTTATAATTACGTTACAATCTCAATAACTTCTGGTCGTTTTATCCTTTACACATAGAACAAAGTGTGTTTTTCAGTATTTACTATCAAGATTATTTTCCAGTGGGACAAATTTAATAATGCAAAATATGTGGAAATGTAAAAATTCGTCCGTAGGCTTTACTTTGAAGGGTGATTTCATCACCTCAAAACGTTTTTCCGTCTATAAAAAAAAATGTGTGTTTCTTAAATTTTAACAAGGATTTTTTAAATCTTATCAAAATCGGAGGGGTACACCGAAGATGGTTTCCTTGTGTATAATATTCATAAGCTATTAAGGATAATATTTATTGTCAATCAAAATAAATGATAAATATTTTACCCGTTAGCTGCAATAGAATTAGTTTTAAATACGGAAATGTTTTTATCCAGACATTAAATAGACCTATTCTGACTGCAGTGCATCCGGGTTAAAATGAACTCAAGGAAGGAAAAATAGGCACTGTAGAAGTTGGACATGTATACATTTTACCTTTGTTCTAATTCGATAAAAGACATTCGTTATGAAAATTATTCCACAATGAGGACGATTATATAGGAGGAATAAAGTGGGCTACGTCAGTCCCGAACTTCTCAGGAAAAAAAATAGTCAAATGAATTATTTTTTGGATTTTCAATTTTCAAGATTTTTAGTTCCCAGTCATAGAAATAGCTCCTCTTTGAGTAAGATCTAATAAACTCAAGGTATGCATTGGAATAAAGCTCCCAATGTGAGAAGAGTGTTTTAGTAATGCATTACGATTAGACCAATACATATTACCTCTTAGTTCACATTCAGCAAATTGTTCTATAAATCGAAAGAATCAAATAGTTCGGCATGATTACGTCAAATTTCGCAATATTAACTGTAACAAAAGGAGTTTCTCTGCCTTGCAATCTTTAGCTTCGAATCCTTCTGGGTGACTGTTACCCCAGCAAAAAGTTTTTCCAAGTCCAAGTAGGATAGTCTTTAAAAAGGTACATCGATAAAAGCAAATCACTAGACAGTATTGTTATCCACAATATTATAAGTTCGATTGTTGCGTTAGGTTTAATCGATTAAACTTCTTACAAATATGCTTATAAACTTTATACGACATTGCTCAGTAAACCAGTTTTGCAACTAATTCACCATTTAGTTGCATAAAAAAATACTAAGCTAAAGAATTTCCAATGAGTCATTAAGGGGAGGCAGCATTTTAAAGTTTTAAATGTTGTGCCTTTGGTTTGGTTCAGACAATCTTATTTTAGGTTAATATGACATTTTCATAAAGTTTTCAGTATGTAAAGAACACTCAATTTTTGTTTTATTATTGAAATTCAGAACGTGTAATTTAACTTTCTAATTCGTAAAGGTGAAAATTTAGTAATTTGTAAAACAAATTATATGTATTATGAATGAAAAATACATACAGGTAGAATTGAGATAAATTAACGCGTGTGAAGGCCGTAACACTGCTACTTATCTGGACTAAACTGAGTTTACAATAAACCAATTCAAAAAAGATTTTTTTAGTTTTAACAAAATAAATTGGCGTGGATATGTTTTATCAAACTGTGACTATTATTCTTACTTCATAATGTTTTTTTAATAGCTTCAAATTAGGTTTAGGACAGCTGTATTAAAATTTTCAGGAAATAAAACCTAATATGGTTATATTTTTTTCCAGAAAATCGTCCCACGACGTTCGAAATTTTGAACGTATAATAACCATTAATATAATTTAACGTTAATATTACTCATTTGTATAAATGTATGCGCACTGCAGTTCCTAGTTATTAAGAGAAATTATTTTTTCGCCTACATACAAATTGGTTCATAATATGAGATAAACTTTGCAAAACTCTTATCGCAGTACAACAAACAAGACACCTCATAATGGGTAAAATATGCTGATAACCTTTTATTGCTGGGATTTAGTGTGACTCAACATATAGTGTGAAACAACATCCTATTTATGGAATTAAAATACATTTATGTAACAAAATTCGATGCAGTGATTACAAAATTAAAAAACTGAGAAAAGCTAAAAATAAAATCATGTAAAGGAAACGAAAAAAATTCGGATAATTCTGTTTCCCCAAGATATAGTTTTTTTCTTCATGTATTGGCGGTAAAGTGTAATAATTGATATTTGATTAATTATTTTTTTATTATCATTTGGAAATTTTGAATTTTCGGCCAACCGTCAATAAACATTTTTGGTACAACATGAGAAATAAGTTTACACTTGATAACGATTAGAGATACAGCCTAATCGAAACGTCGTAAATATAAACAAAACAAAATAAACAAAAACACAGACTGCAAGCCCGACAACCACATTTTAGTCAATGAGAAATTAAGATAAGGAAATTTAGTTTTTCAAATGTTAATATCTCGAAAATATTAAATTTGATAGAATTTTAAATCAAATTCAAAAATATTTTTAAACTATCTACTAAAAAGCGCTTAACATCATACATAAGTGGTTTGTAAAAATAATTAACATAATAATTATTCTGAATTTAAAAGTATGTTTTATGAATACATTTTGCTTGTATGTAAGACACATACAAACGAATAAGATTAATTATACAAGGTGGTATAAAAGTACCGGAACGGTCGAATAATTCAAAAACAAAGGATCATGGAGAAACATTGTAAATACAAATGTTTTAGGAAATCGAATGGCGCATTTTATAGTGATCTTGACTTTGACCATGACCTTCGGGATTATTTGGAGGTCAAATTAATTTTTTAAATGAAAATGCATTTTTCATTGTAGAAATGGTATAAATAAAATATTTTATCCCAAATGTTATTACATGGAAAGGTTATATCAAGGTCAAACAGAACGGAAATACAACTTAAACATCAAGTCTTACTGGAAAATGTCCGGAACAAACGTTGTACAAAACAAAAATAATTACCTAGCAATCCGATACGGTCTGTGAGAAGTTGTAAATATTGTTGACCATCCAAATTTCAATCAATAAAAAAAGACTCAAAACACTTGACTGCGATAAAATGCTGCTCACTCATTTCAATTCTAAAGTATCTGTTTATGTGCTTCAAGCAACCAATGATGATTTTTATTACTTAATATAGAAAATTGTGACGGTTTTCCTTACCTAAACACTTCGTCGGAGAAAACGATTATGTATAAAAAAATACCTTAACTGACAACTAATATAACCGACAATAAGCAACGGCGGTCTATAACTAATGTTGGATCGTTCACTATTAAGTCACAATGACCACCGTTTATTATTTTTTTTAACTACTAAAATCTCGACAACGCAAGTTATTCCTAAATTAGTTGGTGAAAATTCACAGTGGGTACAATGGCTCTCCCAACAATCCTTCTCCGGATAATTGAACAGGAATCGTGTTTGGTATTGGTTTTAATCTCTGTTTGCGATCACGTAAAATGTACGAATGTTTCGTCCCGATACCGGTGGTGGACTGATCAGTGGGATCCACCGATATCTTTCCCAGACATTCTTCTTGTACTTTCCATAAACTTGAACCTCTATTTAAGTCCAGTTTTGCCAGAAAACGGTGGTAAGATGTTAGTTCCACAACACCTATGTTATTATATTATCAAATGGGAAAAAAGGGGGTTTCCAGTTACAAAACAAAACTGGACCTTTAAATGACCCTGAAAATAATGACCAAGTTCACCACAAAGTATGCCTTTCGATTTCCTAAAGCTTTTATATTTAAAGTTTTTCCCATAACCATTTATTTTTCAGTTATTCGACTGTTCCGGTACTTTTATGCCACCCTGTATATTTAAAATTTTCTATTATTTTTAATAAACTTCCACATTACAGTTACACTTCGAAGGGAGGGCGGATTTTATATTTTGAAATACTGTTTAATTAAATAAACCTTATTACATTTTACGTGTCTTTATAACTATTAATTACATTACAATCAAGGACGGATTTGGGAGAGGGGGGCACGTGGCTTCCCCAAAGACGGCTAAAAAGGAAACAAAAGAAAATTGTCTTTAGTAAACATGTAATTTTTCTATCGTTTTTATACTAATAAACCTTTATATTAATATGGCAAGTATATTTCTTACAGATATTGTTGTATGTAGTTTGTTAATCGCAAAATTGAAAACACTCTTTGTCCTTCTGCCCCCCCCCCCCCCAGAAAAAAAATCCTTCATTAGAATATTGAATAATATGAACTTGAATCATTTCTTTATTTCTTAGATATATAATGGCATATTTTATTCTATTTTATACATTTTTTATTAATATATATGATCGAAAACATTTGTTTCCTTGCACATATCTTTTCTCATATGATTCTTGAAAGCTGTTTTGTTTTTACTAACCTGAACTAACCTGTAAATAAATAATATTGAAGAAACAAGTACGAGTACAAATAACTTCCCTGCAACTTTGGTGAGTATAGACCACGAACTTGAGATATAAAACTGGACTGCTCATGAAAATAATTTTTGACCCCCCCCCTTATTGGTCGCCATTCCCTGCAATGATTTGTATGGCAACATTGAATTCCCTGCTACTTTCTTACATTAGCGTGAATGTGTCGTGTATGAATGTCAATTTTATTATTCTAATTAATAGGTTTAGACAATAACTATATATTTCTATACTATATCTTAAACAATAAATTGCTCTTCCTTGTTTTACTTGACAGGTTAATCGAGTATATTCAATAAAAAAGACCAAAGGTCCGATTCTGTAAGCAAATTTTTTGACATTCTCTTTCCTTATCTCTTTTAAGACAGTGATATACATAAGTATATCTTTCCCTTTACTCTTATAGAATCGCAGCCCAGGATAATTGTTTCTGTAAAACAATATTTAACTTGAATTTCTACTTTTAGGTTCCTCAAAATTATAATTTTTCTGTTTAAAGCAACTCCAATAAAGCTAATTTTATTAACTTCTTTGGAATAGCGTAAATATGTAACAATTTTATTATTTTTAGATAACAAGCATGAAATGTCAGTTCTTATAAATAAATGAAAATGCTTTTTCTATGACTTTTTACATATTTTATTTTTTACAATAAAACTGTTATTTAGCAAAATAGCTAAAATGTAAAATATGCGCCAAAAACAAATTGAGACTAATTTTTTTTTTTGAAATATCTGTTTTAGAAACATCCTTATTCGGACGTAAAGTATAAGAAGTTAACGAAAAAAAGTATTAAGGCATTTATTTTTAAAAAAAATTTATCATGAATTAATATAGTATACTGTTTAATGGAAGGTATCGAAATGTCCACATGATCTATTGCAAAGTAAGATAGTTTCATCATTTAAAAATAGCTTCCATTAGGTCTTTGTTAAAATTATTTTCTCCTCGATGGTTTTAGGGAACTGATATGTTAGGTATTTATATAGGGTTAACAACATTCATAATAATGTTGACATTTCCTTCATAAAAATGGAGCTTTAATTTAAATGAAGTAAAGTAACATTATGAACTAAACTATTTTTATAAAAAAAAAATTAAACTCTAAAGGGGATAGTGTTAAAGCAGTTTATATTTAATTGTAAACAAAACAATATTTATTAAGACACTTTAAATATAAAGAAGCTTGTAAATACAAGAGAATTCTTACATTAATACATCATTTTTAATCTAAATATATACATAAAGATTTACTAGCAACTTTTAATTTTTACACTAGGTCAAACTTTCAATTTACTTAACTGTTTAAGGATCTGGAATTGACCTTTCCTAGAGTTGAATTTTTGAAATGGTAATCAATCGCAGCTTCTCACTACTTTGACAAAGGATTTTCATGACACAAACTTCCTTTCTGAGCTAAAATCAAGAAGTTTTGTTTTATTAATTAATAACATATTCAAACAAAAGGTTATTATTTTATTTTTAGACAAAACAAATACATAAAAGTAAAATTTATGTAATTTCCAAACATCCTTAATAATATTGAAAAATTTCATATTATATGCAATCATTTATTTCTATTTTAATATGGCATATTGGTTTTTAAAGGTATAATCATTTTAAATTTTACCACCATACCAATTTCGATATTCAGCTTTATATGTCAGTGGAACATTAACTTTATGGTAAAACGATATTGTTGTTGGTTAATGCACACCTAATTCAGGACTTTTTTTTTGTAGAGCCAGTGTATGTTATTAAGTCCAAGTTTAGTTGCTTCAAGATGTTTACATCAAACAGTGCTTCGTAGTTTTTTTCAGGCAGTTTATTTGTAAGAAGCACAACACAAACTTTTTGCTCATCTTCTTGTATAAAACAATTTCCAGAAAAATGCTCTGAACAAAGTTACTTATCTGATGTATAAAAGAATTATGATCATGACCAATTTGCTTCAGCTCTTGAATTTGAAGATTCTTTTCTCTTAGAAAACTAAAATATTGATAGCATTTAATAATTATCATATATCATATCCATAAGATTAACCTTGTTACCCTTAGATTTACAATTTGATTCTAAAGTAAAATTTTATATAATTATTATTGAATGCTTTATAACTTACCAATTAAATAAATTCCAATTTACCAGATGAGGTATTTGCACGTCTTACGATGAAGAATCATATTTTTTAAAATGCAAAAAAAAAACTTTAAGTTCACATTCCTGTTTGAAATTTTCAGTAAAACGTTACATAAAATGTGATAAAATCCATAAAACAGCAAAATCAAAAATACATTTTTGTCAAAATGAATAATATTCAGTCAATGTCAAAAATACACTTTCACCAATATCATAAAAACTTAGGGAATTCATTGTTGCCAAAGCAATTATTTGCACCTAATGGCACGGAGCACGGTGGGGTAATTTTTTTTTATAAGGGAGATATGGAGCACGAACAGTCCAGTTTTATATCTCAAGTTCGTGGTATAGACCAAAATATGCACCCCTTAATCTGCTTACATGGTCGAACTTTAAAACCAGTCTAAACCGGCAGTAGATGGTTTAAAGTATTGAACCAAGCCAGTTTTAAACCGTAAAAATACAAGACTTGTATTATTTTTTTATTATTGAACCGGCAAAAGTGAACAAGTTTGTTTATTTTTGGGAGGCAACTAATCGTATTACAGATTTTAAGACTTCATCTCTAGGTTTTTAACCTTAATAGTTTTTTATAAGCATTTATTTGTTGGCTTATATTATATAAATTATGACATATGCAGAATGACACAGGCTAACTAGAAGATTTAACTTCCACGGTAAATAAATTGGGTCTAAGTCTTCAACCTTTTTAGCGAATCTGGCTGACAATGTTTCTGGATTGAGCATGAAGATTAAAATAATATTGTATACTTTTATATTAGTATGATATCGACATAATTATTTATATATTATATATTTATTTCAGTTATTATAACGATTGCTACTTATTTGTTTCTTGATCAATAAAATTACTAGTTTTATTTGAGCACCACGTGCACACACACCATGAAAGGAGACTCTTGCTTTTGAGAATTTTTATATACCCTGATGATTGGTTCGTGATATTAACGTTTCTACTGTTACCTAAGAATTTTTTCCATTATCTCTAAAATGCTGTCTTTGTATTCAAATACGGTATAAACAACTCTAGAATTAAAATTTCCTCTTGTTGGGGTCGAACGAGGTAAGCGTTTGTTAACAATTTGATCTAGTATTGCAGTTTTTTGAGGACTATTCGAAAAAAAGAACAAATTCCTTGTAAATTGGAAAAAAATATGCAGACTTTTTATTGGCCAATGCACGTTTAACATTGTCAAATTTAATTGATCTGCATAACAATGCACGTAAGCAGCATGTTCATAGGTTTTTTTTATAATTGCTTCCACCCATTCGACGAACCGCTCATGTTTTCTAGAAAATAAAAAAGCGCTCACTTGATTTTACTTACACATGCAGAAAGATAAAGAGCGGGAACTGTATTATGTTTAATTGTTTGTCTAGAATCTCTTACAAGAGATTCTTAAAAATGTCAACGCATACACGATGGTTTTTATAAATTCCTTCGTAATTCAGAATCCCTTGAATTCGGAAATCGAAATCGGCCACTGTATTTGTATGCACAGTTTGGACAGAGCACTTAATTTTGGATGGTTTTTTTCTCGCCAAACATTTTTTACCTCTTTAAAACGTAACAAAATATCTTGATCAAATTAAAAACTTAGACATTTTCACAAAAATTGAAATACCGGTAACGTAAACATTTCGCATAGAAATACCGGCACGATAGACACCACGGTTATATTCTTATCTGAACTAAAGGAATGGTTTACCTGCTACTTGAAGAAACCTTTACTAGATACTGGCAGTGCCACGCGCGACTGAAAGCAAAAGTTCAAATACTCGTCCAGTGGATTGCATAAGAGAAATTTTTCTAGTAGAGGGATGTTTTGTGGGGCAAACTAAACACAGTTTTGCAAGTTGACTTGCAACCTACATGAAGCTTATGACACGAAATTAATATCTAAGTCTTAAGATAGACAACTCTATATACGCTCCAATGGATTAGCTTGGATTGCATTAAAATTGCACACCAGCAAAGCGATAACCTTTTCATGCGTAATACTGTATTACAGACAAATTATTCTTGATATTTAGGAGAAGTAAGTTAAATTATTTCAATAATTGACTGCTGTTCGCGTATAATCTAGGTAAAAATTTGATTTAAATTAATTTAATAAATTATCAGTAGAAATAAAAAAATATTTGTACTTATATTTATTAGTGTGTTTTATGTTAATTTACAATTTTTTGGGGGTTGCACAAACTTAAAGAAAATCCGCCACTGGGACTCGGTAAGAACCTTGTGTGGATATCTTCTATAATTTGTATTTTAATCAGCATAAGGCACAACTATTTATTTGTAGAAAACTTAGAAACATTCGAGTTGTTGATTATTATATAAATATCTCCGTTGTTTACGTTTAAGTTCAATTTATTATTCATGGTACATATATAGGTCATTATTGACTAAATTTTCAAGATATTCCAGATTGATGTAATTGTAAATAATTACTGTATTATCCAAAAATATATCATAATATTTTTATTTTAGTTCGGCTGTATGTAAGACTGTTCTTACGATTGCTATTCTTGCCTCTAAACGCATTATCGAAATTTCAGTTTCTGAGGTGCGTTTCTTTCAAGGGCGGGCCGGAACGGACCCGGCAGTTCGGTGCCTAAAAAGCCCACAAGCATATTTTGCATGGATGCCTACTGATATGTAGATCCACTTCTGGTTTCTATTAAAATTATTACTTGTTTAGACTGTATGAATTACAGCATTGAATTTTGTTTTCTCAATCTATGCTACGTAATAAATGTTACCAAGAGATATTTTATTTTCAATATTTAGATGATTAATAAAATTATTAATGTTGGCAAAATTTTAGTGAATCTATATTGCTTAGACATCTTTATATGTTCAGTACAATATAATTTGTCTTTTATTTTTAAGAAAATAATAGCAGTTTTCAAACCGAAAGATGAAGAGCCTTATGGTAGGCTTAATCCAAAATGGACCAAGTGGATGCACAAATTGTGCTGTCCTTGTTGCTTCGGAAGGTCTTGTCTCATACCGAACCAGGGTTATCTCTCGGAAACCGCAGCTTCTCTTGTGGATAATAAATTAGGGTTGAATATTGTTCCAAAAACTAGGGTAAGTGAGGTAGAAAATTATATAGATAAAATATAAAAAAGTAAAAAATTCAGGCAAATTTATATTATAAATTGTGATTTTTTTGCAACAGAAAATTTTGTATAAAACCATTTGTCTAAAATATATTTTTTCATTTGTAAAGCATAATTACAAAAATCTCTGTTTACCCATATTCAGGTAATTCTTAAATAATAATTTATTTTCAGGTAGTTAAGCTGGTATCAGAAACATTTAATTATTTAAGGATAGATAGGCAAAAAGCAAGAGTAAAACGGGCAATCATGGAACAATTTCCAAATGTAGGTTTAAGGTTCAATAGGATAGGATTACCACCAAAGGTAAGTGACAAAAGTATTTAAAATTTCATCCACGCTAAAGAAAAATCCTCATTTGATATAACTTGTATCGTTTCTCTAAATTCTACATAGAGCACGTCCATTATTTAAAATCCTATAAAAAAAACTAGAAACATAAACCTAGTTCGCATCCACCACTGTGTTCGTGATAAATGAACAAAATGATTTTATATCTAAACAGTTTCTAGTTTAAAAGTCTGGAAAACCCTATACTTGATCGGAACTTTGCAGCAGTTGCAGCCGTAGAATAGATATTTTAGAGTTAAAAATCTTGAAACTGATGCTTTTAAAGAATTTTGCCTTTTGTTATTTGGGAATCAAGTTGAAGGCAAGCATTTTCTCTGCAATTGCACCAACGATGTTTTAAAAATTGTAGAGAAACATGAAAAATAATCTGTATTCTACTTAAACCTTTTCTCTGGTTTGTCCAGTTTAAAGAAACCATCTCGGACTACACAATTGACAGCTACAAATAAGTGCCAACTGATTCTACTTTTTCAAAAATAATTGAAAGTTAAATAATATAGAATTAAGTACCAACATCAATCAGTTTGAACGTATTCCCTTGTGTAAATTATAAATTAAAAATTTGGCAATGTTAAAAAGTCTATAAATTTGTCTGGTATTTAAAATTTGGTAATTATAAATGCAGGTATCAATTAACGTTAACCAATTATTTTAATACAATTCCTGTAATTAATTTTAACCATAACTTTTTATACACCATTTTGAACTAACTTATTAACGTAGCAATCTTTAACAAGCTCTTTTATTTGTACAGTTGACATTTTGTAGTTTACCTTAACCTATATTTATGTTTTATGCCCTACAGATTTCATCTTTTATTTGGATATGTTCAGGAGGTTTCTTTTTCTCTTGCAATAATACCCATTTGCACCATTTTTTAACTGAAGCTTGGCTTACCTGTGCCAGCTTTAATATAAAAGGTTTTCCAATAAGAGTGTCCCGATGTTTTCTACACATAAAACACAGTTTAGTTAGCAACTTTATTCTATTTTTATGTGAGGTAATTTTATAGATGTGTACAATTATATGTGAAAAATAACCCCCTCTACTTCTTTGACAGGCAATAATTCTTCTGTACAAATTTTGAATAACGTCTAAGCACAAATTTAGTTCTATCTCACTAATTACGCGCCTAATCTCATTCTTTAAAGCGTGGATTGTTGACATACACCTTGCTTTTCACGTAGCCCCACAGAGAATAATCAAGTGGCGTAGCCACAAGACTCGGCGGCCAATTGACGTTACCATTTCTGGAAAGGATTCTGTTCCTAAATATAGTTTGCAAAAGAGCCATTGTCTCCTGGGCCATGTGGCACGTTAACCCGTCCTGTTGAAATCAAATGCCGTCTAGATCAATAGCATCCAGTTCTGGCCATAAAAAGTCATGTAACATGGTGCGATAATGTTCGTCATTTACCGTAAGGGCTTGTCCTTCTTTATTTTCGAAAAAAATGGCTCGGCAATGCCCCGAGCCCAAAAATCACACCAAACGGTTTACACATTGACTATGCATAGGTTTTTCCTCAATTTCCCTTGAATTTTCATTACTCCAAATTCAGCAGTTTTGTTTGTTGATGTAATTTGAAAGATGAAAATGTGCCTCGTCGGTAAAAATGATTTTTTGAGCAAAATCATTATTAGCTTCTTGCTTTTTTACGGTTTAAGAGCCAAATCCTTTCTTAGAATACACCAGGTTGATATTTGCGTAAGGCCTAGTTGCTGCAAACGTCGAGGAATAGACATTTTCGGATTTTCGTTTACACTTTCTCGGACCTTGATAATGTTTTCAGCTGAGCGAACTCGACGGGTACGAACAGGTGTCTGTATACCTGTAACGAATCTACTTTCCTCAAATTTTTGCACCATTCTGTAAATAGTCTTCTCCGATGGACGATTATTGGCACTAAAAAAATCACGAAGTTTTCTGTATGTTTGTTTTCGAGAAGACCCATTTTCATAATAAGTTTTAACAACATGAATACCCTGTTGCACTGTATATCGTTCCATGATGAAAATTGCACTAGTTCATAAAAACACGCTGACCAAATTTTATCAACCTACGATGTTGCCAAACTGTCAATATTGGTGAACAAAATCGGATATTCTTAATGGGAAACCCTTTATAAGCTCAACTTCAAATTTCATTCAAAATGTCTTATTTTTTCGGAAGTTCAAGCTAACATTTAATTATAACCTACCCCATGTCTAAAATTGTATCTGTTATTTAAAAAATTTGATGGCAAAATTCTTATAAATGAATCAATGACAAAGATAGGGCTCGTACTTTTATTCCAGTAGAAAAGATTATGTTATTCAACCCTAAAAATGTAGTAAAGCATCATCTAGAAAAATGTGGAAATAGGACATAATAGGATAGCAGAAAAGACACTACAAAAATAAACAAAAATGTCCATTTATCGCATAATATCTTAATGTTCCTAAAAATAAAAAAAAACGCACCATTTCTTTTTTGGTATAATCTTGTTCATTTACAGAGCTGTTCTGCTATTTATTTTTAATACTTACACGTCACTGCCTTACCTGATTTTCTATTTCATTTAACAGGTTGAAAACTGTGGCATTTCTTAAACGAAACCGTTAATTTAAAACTTAATTGTGTATATCGTTAAAATAGTCCGTAAATTCTTCGCGGAAAACCTAGGTCCATGATATCTAAAACATCTAGGTCATCTTGATCTTTAAAAGGTTCTCCCAAATTTTGCATTGGATTACTTTAGCCTTGTAATGTTTACTACAAGTTTTTAAAAACGAGAAAAAATACCAGCAAACCAACTTCCAGATCCAATAAACTCCCCTTAAGTTATCAAAGTTCTTGGCTTAATATTAAGCCAGTCGTTGAGAAAATTTAGATATGGTGCAATAAAAGTTCATCAACTACAAGCTCATCTTAAATCTAGATGGTGCAAACAAGGGTAAGTAAACGAACTCCCTCTACTAAAATTTTTCCGACAACAGAGTTTACAACTAAAAGTAATTCACTTTCCATTACTTACCATTCTGTTAAAACAATAATAATAACATCATTGCCTTGGACATTTTCTCAGCAATGTTACCGTTTTATAAAGTTACAAACCAAATAATTAACTAAAGTTTTGTTTCAGTAGTAATTGTTAAATAATTAATACAATAATTTTACGACATCCAGGCAATTTTTAAAATATGAATAGGTTTTCTACCTTCGCTGAGCCTCAAACAGAATCTTTTATTTCCAAGCTAACGTCTTAGCGATTAGACCATAGACGCAGATGGATTGAATCCACCAGCTTTAATTTTAACGTTTTCAATTTTATAATTCTACAAATTACAATTTTTAATAATTAAACACTATCTTATCTCAATGCTTTCAAATATATTTCATTAATTTGTTGACACTAAAACAAAACTTTAACGAAATTCTTTACCTTAAGAATAGATTTAAAAAAAAAATTTAAAATAGTATTATTTCAAATGTATTTCAATGATTTTGTAAAATTATGTTAACTTTTTGTTTTAGGTCGGCTCTTTTCAATTATTTGTCGACAACTACAAGGATGCTCACTTTTGGCTGTCTAAATTTGAAATGGAGCCATTACCGCCACCTTTAGCCAAAAAATTCCAACTTCAGTTCGAAAGACTTGTAGTGTTAGATTATATAATTAGAAATACAGATAGAGGAAATGACAATTGGTTAATAAGGTAAGTTAGATATTTATACTTTTATGCTGACGACGGTAAAATAAGCATAGTTTGTCTTTCTTTGAAAATTTTAAATATTTTATATAAAACATGATCCCCTAATTCACTGCTAACTTTAAAACTGGTTTAACTTGACAATAACGGGTTAAAATTGACAAGTGCAACCAAAGAACTCTCCTTGGGGAGGAGAGAACTGCGAATTGGGCTAGGACTACTGACAGGGCATTGTTACCTGGATGACCCGATGTACAGATGGTGTCTCAAGGAAGATCAAACTTGTTAACCATACCATCAGAGAGTGCGCAGCACCCAATAGACTAAGGCAGGTACATTTCGAAGATACAATATTGTCACTTGAAGCCATGAGGTAAGTTTAGTTAGCGAGGCATTTAGATTCGCTAAGACGATCGACGTCGAACGACTTACAGTTATGGTGGTATGTAAAGGGTCCAGCGAGGTCCAGATATCGAAGATCTAGTATCATCACTTTGATTTATTGATTCATGCAAGATAAAGGAATTTTTTACGCACTGAATAGCTCGGAAGACAGCGTTCAAAGACCTCTAACAAATCTAATTGTTATTTAGGAATAGGGTTGTTTTTCCAAGTATTATTTTTAGTTTATTATAATAATTATATTGAGCGATGTACCAAAAAGTTGACGATTTACTTCCAAACATTACTTTTTCAGGGTATGGAGGAATAGCAAATCTTCATATAGCCACCCTGCTAACATAACTGCCGATATTACCGTTTTATAGCCCTCGTCGAAGTTTAGTGGTATACTTTGTAAGTTCTAATATAAAAGAGCATTAAATCCGTCATTCAAACGTAATCTGGCAAAATATTAGTCGGTGAAAAAGTGTTGGCTTTATAGTGGAGCATCTCTTTTTTCAAACTAAAAAACCAAAAATAGTATTTTAAGTTATTGAAAATACAATATTTCAAATATAACAAAGAAAAAATACTGCTACAGTCTACAAACTTATCCCTGTTGAACTATTAATTCCAGATTTTGTAAATAAAACTATATTTTTTCAACATGCTGCTATTTCTAGATATAAATATATCCCCGCTTTAAGAGTTTTTATACGCGCCAGAGTTTTGGACCCCTTTTTTTGAAGGAATTCAGCCATTCTATGCTTTTAATTTTCAAAAATTCCATACCGAACGTCCAGATGTATCACAAGACTAACACAAGATTCATTTTTAGTTTATTGAAACATATTTTACAGGGACCAAATGGTCCTAATTGAGTAACAAATCTAAATGTTAGTCTACAATTATATTTCCTCTAAATTATTTTAAAACTCATTTTTGAAAGTGCGATGCTTTGATTCTTATTTTGTTACGATTCAACTTGAATGAATGATGAACAAAGGTGGCGATACTTGATCGTCGATTCCTAGGCTTCATTGGGCCCTTTACCCCCACCATAGCTACAGGTCATTCGAGGCCGATCTTCTTTGCGAATTGTATTTCCGAAATGTATCCATTTCAGTTCGTTGAGTGCTGGTCTCTGTCTGCAGGGGCGGATCTAGCCTCTCTCTTTGCGTTGGGGGGTGATATCACAAAAGTACAATATTGCAACCGAAATCAAGTTGTCGATGGAGGGGGGGGGGGGACGTCAGCAATATTCCCATTTCTAATGTAAAAGGCAGGGTCGGGTCTATTTTTCTCAAATCGAAGCTCTTGGGGGGGGGGGGGGTCCCAAGAAAAAAGATAGAGTTGGGTCTATTTTCCTGAACTTAAAGCTCTTGAGGGGGGGGGCGAACCCCCCCTGAATCCGCGCCTGCTCTCTGAGAACAAAGTCAACAATTTCATCTTCCTCCAGACACCATCTGCATGTCGTGTCGTCTACAACACCGATCTTATTAAGATAGCCTCCAAGGTGGTAATGTCCTGTCAACACAATTCTACTTATTTTCTATTTGGATTTTATTAAATACAATTTATTTAACCACCGAATAGAAACATTGTTACATTTATAAATCGTAGAGCTAAATTGTATTTTGTGGTATTTAAAACTTTTTGTAGCCTCCCAAATATATAGTTTGTTTTAATGTGTATGGAGCGTTACTGATAAATTATTTCCAGAATTGAAAATTATTTAATAAAAATTCCAATTCACTAGATGCTACTTTTAAATTTATAACAAAAAAGTTAAACTTTAATAGATATGATCAACCTACGATAGTCAACGGAAACACAGTTAGCGCTCAAGTGGAACTTACAGATACCACGGATTGGAGTTTGGTGAACATGCCCGAAATCCGGATAGCAGCTATCGACAACGGTTTGGCCTTCCCGTATAAACATCCGGACAGTTGGCGAGCCTACCCCTACCATTGGGCATGGTTACCACAAGCGAAGGTACCATTCGGGAAGGAAATTAAGGATTTGGTACTACCGCTTCTTAGTGACATGAATTTTGTGCAGGTTGCTATTTATATTCTTATTAAACTCTAGATAATTTGGCATACGACTAAAATATACAGCACATTTTAAAAAATACTTTTGTATATAATTTTTAAGCTGAATATCTTGTAGACTAAATAAGACCCTATAATAGATATTGGCCTGTAAAAAGCTCTACAATTAAGGTGTCAGTAACAAAACTTTATACAAAAACAAATATAGCTTTAAGATCAGCTTAAAATCAAGTTAAATTTAGTGCTGGGTAATTTAATAATCTTTTTTTGTAGGATTTATGTGATGATCTTTATCTTCTATTCAAACAAGATAAGGGCTTCGACAGAACCCTATATGAACGCCAAATGTCAGTGATGCGAGGCCAAATTTTGAATCTAACTCAAGCTCTCAAAGATGGCAAGTCGCCAGTACAACTAGTGCAAATGCCAGCTGTGGTTGTTGAAAAGTACGTTTAATTTTATTGTCTGAATAAATAGATGAATTTTGCCATTTTATACAAATATATAGAGTGATACAAATTCGAGACTCGCTATTGATATACAAGAAAATGTAGTTGAGTTAAAAATTGGAAAAATCCAGAATATCATTAAATCCCCTCCCATACCCTTATGACTCTTTTGTGAATTACAAATACATTTTTTGCCATACCACTGCAAGCCCAGAAAGTTATTCCGTACTTTAGCTAGCACACACTCAAAATTTACGAAATAAATAATTTCCAAAGCTTTTTTGTTCATATATTATTGCCCAACAACCCTGATTCTGTAGCAGACGCTATTTAGCTTTTGAAATAATACTTTTATATGCTGGTTCCAGTCTAAAAATTCGTCTGGATGTATTCCAAAAAACTTTATTTTATTGGCTATTTTTATAGTTGTTTTATCTAACTCTACGTCCCCTTATAGGATAGTGTTTGACTGTTTTGTTCTGAAAATAAGAACACTTGTCTTATTTGTATTTAATGTTAATCTATTCGTCAAAAATCAGTTATTTGCCTTATCAAAAAACTGTGTACCTAATCTGCGTAAATTATCAAAACTTTTTGCCCCTGTAAACAGGTATCATCAGCATAGTATGTAACACATTCATGCTTCGATTCTATTATGGAAACAAGATCGTTGACAAATATTATAAATAATATTGGCTCTCCAATACTGCCCTGAGCAATTCTTAATTTATTTTCTTAAGATTTCGATAGATATGCTTTACCATTTCTAGTTATCTTTACTTTGTTGCCTACTTGTCAGATATAACTTAATTACAATGCATTTCCCTGAACATCATACAAGTCCAGTTTTTTCAATAGTAAACTGGGATCCACTCAGTCACACGCCCTGGATAAATCCAAACATAGCCAATACCCTTATATTACTCTTTTCCAGCATTTGTCAATTTTTGTAGTGAAATGATATATGGCATTCTCCATCTTGGTTAAAAAAATAACGAACAACTTCTTTGATTATAGGAATCGCTATTTTAAAATAAGTAGTGCGAAAGTTCAAAATTCAGAATTTCAGTAAGAAATAAATTGAATCTATCTGCCGTGTTTAAAATAGTTATATATACCGGGTGTCAACGAATCTATTAGACAAGTCATAATTTCTAGAGTATTATGTGTATCAAAATGAGAATTGGTACAGGTAAATGGTATGTGAAGGGGAGAGTTTTCGCATATTTTCCACTTTCCGGTCACTTCCGGTTTCACCGGAAATGGCCCCGGTTTTGAATTTTTAAATGGAACACCCTGTATATTTTAACATTTTTGGATTTCTGAGACAATTCTAGAGCAGAATGTGACTTTTTAAAAACTTTTTACGTCTATTTCATTTTTTTAGAGCCACTTTTAAAATTGCATCTAGGTGGCCATGATCGTACGCAAACTAATCTAAGGGCCTTAGGTGATGTCAAAAAAATACATGATGATGCATAATAATTTGCAACTGTTTTTATCAAGTCTTCTTTGGAAAACAAAGCACTCACTTAAGTAGATAATGACAGTGACATACGCTCTAAGAACAGACGTAAAAGTTTCTTAATTTTCGTTAAGTTTAGTTTAAATTTTCGTTAAAATAATGTATACTCAAAGTGAAAAAAAACTTTTACGTCTGTTCTTAGAGCGTATGTCACTGTCATTATCTACTTAAGTGAGTGCTTTGTTTTCCAAAGAAGCGTTGATAAAAACAGGTGCAAATTATTATGCATCATGGCTGTCCATGGCGCACTTGTCATAAGTAAATAAATTATCCAGTATTTTGCTTAATAATATTTAATTTCTGTTCTTATGTCTAATCCAATCGCAAATAAATTAGTACCGTTAGATTCGTCAAAGAATGCTTTTTTCGAAAAGTAGTTGTCAAAAAGGGGTCGCCATTTGAAAATTAATAGTTAGAAATGAAAACGTAATTTTGTCAACTTGTCTTATTCCTGTCTTTCATACTAGTAACTAAAACTTTGCGATTGTATTTTTTTGACATCACTTAAGGCCCTTAGATTAGTTTGCGTCCGATCATGGCCACCTAGATGCAATTTTAAAAGTGGCTCTAAAAAAATGAAGTAGACGTAAAAAGTTTTTAAAATGTCACATTCTGATCTAGAATTGTCTCAGAAATCCAAAAATGTTAAAATATACAGGGTGTTCCATTTAAAAATTCAAAACCGGAGTCATTTCCGGTGAAACCGGAAGTGACCGGAAAGTGGAAAATATGCGAAAATTCTCCTCTTCACATAACATTTACCTGTACCAATTCTCATTTTGATACACATAATACTCTAGAAATTGACTTGTCTAATAGATTCGTTGACACCCGGTATATATATATATATATATATATATATATATATATATATATATATATATATATATATATATATATATATATATATATATATATATATATGTTTATACGGCTTTCACGGATTCCTCCGTGTGAGATGCATTAGCAGTGGTTATATCCACATTATGCTGTTGTAGTGCTGAAATCACATTCAGCAAACGTACAACTATATGCAACTCCGTGTGTAAGCGAAGTAAAATGCGAAACAGTGAATGCAAACTTCTCTCCATCATATCCTTTCTGTGTTAGAGGTTGCACAGTTAGAATAAATTGTAATAAAACACAATTCATCCTATTCCACCACCATCGAGATGGTGGCCTACCTGTACCACCATACCGAGAAGAAAGTCAAAGCTTACCCTCCCCGCCACAGTGATACGGCAGAGATACGTGTTTCGTCTCTCACTAGACTCATCAGGGTACCGACATGCACCTGGCTGTGCAAAGGACAGATCGGAAGGAAGCATGCAAACACTGAACGCGCCTTCGCCGACCTCTCGTCGGATGGCTTATATATGTTTATACGGCTTTCACGGATTCCTCCGTGTGAGATGCATTAGCAGTGGTTATATCCACATTATGCTGTTGTAGTGCTGAAATCACATTCAGCAAACGTACAACTATATGCAACTCCGTGTGTAAGCGAAGTAAAATGCGAAACAGTGAATGCAAATTTCTCTCCATCATATCCTTTCTGTGTTAGAGGTTGCACAGTTAGAATAAATTGTAATAAAACACAATTCATCCTATTCCAAAACCATCGAGATGGTGTATATATATATATATATATATATATATATATATATATATATATATATATATATATATATATATATATATATATGTTATTCTCCTTTTAAGCAGAGCAAAAACAAAGAATATATAAACAGTTTACTTCCTGCAAATACAACTCTGGTCTTCTCACCATACGCGTCTCAACTATCTCATGGTCTCGTCAGTAGAGGTGTATCGAACCCAGAGCAACATTCCCAGAAAACAACTGCTATATAAAATATAAATTCCAAAGGATGTCAATTTGATATTAAATACTGTTTCTATATATTTCTTATTGAAATTTTGATTTTTAAAATTTCCCACTACTCCAGTGAATGCATAGATGTCGTTTCGAATAGCGATATTTTTCAGTCTGACATCAAAGTCGGCAGTTTTTAATATCCTGCTAACGTGCTAATATCAAATTGGTATACTTCGGAATTTATATTTCATATAGCAGTTGTTTCCTGCGAATGTTGCTCTCGGTTCTATATACAATTGCATTGACGAGACCATGAGGTGGTCGAAACGCGTATGGAGAAAAGACCAGAGTTTTATTTGCAGAAAATTGTTTTTAAATATCATTTCCTTTTTCTCTGCTTGAAAGGAGAATGACCTATAGACAACCATTTTAAACACTGCAGATAGATTTCATTTATTTCTTACTGAAATTTTGATTTTTAAAATAAATGTCATTGTTGCTGCCTTCGTCATTTATATTTAACTGTTATAGCAAATGATGTAGACAATGTATTTTTAACAGCCTTGCACGATATTTGCTTATCCGGTTTATGGTTGTTTTCTCTATTGAGCTGTTGTTTCTTGTGATTTACTTCTCACTATAACCTTGGACCACTACACATTGTAAATAAACATTGGCACAACTAAAAAGTAAACCTATTGGCAAAATATTGGGATATTTATAACAAAAAATAGATAAAAATTGATTATATATAAAAACATTTTTATTTTTTGATCATTAGAATTTTGATTACCCTTTAAACTTGTATATCGCGAAAATTAAAATCAACTTATATTTGACTTTTATTTTATGAAAGTTCACAATCCAGTAAAAGAAAGGCAATAATTCTCCATAAATACAACAAATATCTTTATATCTTCATTTTTCTTATTAGACTTTTCACTCTTATTTTTTGGCTATAACTACATATTTTTTAATTTTACATGAATCCAGTGAATTATTTTTTATGGTGTTTGACTATGGATATTCTACAGTTTGGCATCATTTGAATTCATTGTCACTGTACTCAAAGTTTAAATAGCAGTAATTTTCTGCTGGATTTCACTGTAGGGTTAGCTGCACTAACATTGAATCAAATCAAATAACAAAAAATATTAAGCAATGCTATGCACAAAAGTACAGGGTACATACAATGATATTGGCAAATCTCTCCCCAAAATAAAATACATCATCTTAAAACTAATAAACTTTCACTAATTAATCATTAAAATGATGGACACAAGTTAATATAAAAACACTAAAGCAATTTAACAAAACCATAAACTAATCGGGAGGGAACCAAAATGCATCTGATCAATTAAATTCACTAAAAACAATAATTATACTTTATCTGTCTCGTGGAAAAAAGGCAACTTATTAGTATTGAATATAGGTGTACCATGTTTTCTTAATAATCATATTGGTAGTGAATGTCTTTTTTAGGTCCCAGGGCCACCACCATCGATTCTTCAATTTCACGCAACGCTTCCAAGATAAGAGCCCCTTCTTCTCGTGGTGTTAACACATTTTTATGTGTTTTTTTTTTTAATTTGTATAAAGGTATCCATATATTTTTAGGTGGATTTTAAATCTTTTGTTGGAACTGGTTTTTTCATTGCCACGTTATTAAATTATTTAAGGCTATTTGATTTGTCTCTTGGCCATTTTAACAAAGAGGTTATTAATCTGGCACATAAAGTTATGAATAAATAAATTTGCTGGCCTTAAAACCACAAAAGATTAAAAATCTAGGAGGGAATAATTTAAGAACACATTTTAATTAGGATTATTTCCATGGCTGTTTATTTAAAGAAGCGTCAAATAAGATGTTTGAATTTATATTTTTTCTTAAAATAATTGAGAATAGAGAGAGAGAGTGTCTAACTTAAAGTGTAAATAACTAGTCACGTGTAGGCCTTAAACGGTATATAAATGCAATTATTATACAAAATATTTTATTTTAAATATTTCAGCAGTTTTTGCGCAAATTTATACTTAATTTATTTTAAAGATTAATCTTAAATGAAAATTACACAGGCCGACAAAATAAGATCAACTTTCTAAACCAAAAATCGGACTGTAGTTTTTCGCAGGCTTTTGACGTGCTAAATCCAAATCCGGAACGCGAGTTGCTTCACAACGTCAAGTTTTCAAGATAATTTAACTTAAAACTGCAAAAAACGGCATTTTAGGCCATATTTGAGGTTACTTTTTATCGCTAGGTGACGTTCTCTCACAAAACTCAATGTAACATTTTAAAGTAGTACTTTTCCACTTCAAAATCGTTTTTCAGTTGTCAATATCAAATTTAGTGTTTTCGTCATTATATGAAAATTGAATATAGCATTCAGCAGATGGGCTAACGAAACGAATTAGCTCAAGAATTAAGGCTTCTAAACATACATAACCCGGGCGCAGCGAGAGCAACATTCCCAATACAACATGCAGGCGCGCGAAGCAAGTTTGCTCCCAAACCCATATAACCTGGGCCTAGCGAGATGTATTGACGAAAACACTCAATTTGATATTTTCAACAGTAGATATCTCGGGGAGAAAAAAGATATCGGGGCCATTGAGAAACCATTCTAAAGGAGAAGAGTAGTACTTTAAGATGTTATATTGAAGCAATTCGTTTTTCGGATTTGTCAAAAGCCTTCGGAGAAATATAGTCCGATTTTTGGCTAAAAAGTTTGTTGGTCTGTATTATTATATAACTAATAAATATTTGTATTAATAATAATATTTTGTTTACAATCTGAATGTCCTCGCTTATGGGGTGAAAACAATATGATATATTGAAAAAAAATTTAGTTGTATAGTTTTGATCAATAAGTAATTTTTTAAAAATGCAACTGGATTAAAATTTGATTAAGCAGTTTAACATTTAAAAATTTTTTGGGAAAAAAACTGAAAATTTATAATGTATTTTTCTGAAAGCCAACCCCCTGTGCTCCCTTCCTAAAACAAAAAAATTAAAGAACGCCAAACATATTTCATCTTTAAGCTGGACACTCCATATTTACTATTTATCCTATGCACTTTGTTTCAAAAATATATTTTAGAATTTTCACCTTTTATATTATGTAAAAAAAAGTTTGAACATTTATTTTTATGTATTTTTAAAAGGTAGTCCAATATTATTAAACAACTCGAAAAGAAATATTTTTTTTCTGTGCTTTTAAAAGAACAAATATGGCCCAAGTTATTATTAACTTAGACAATACCGGGCAAAAAAATAATTTGTTATATCTCAAAAAATTAGATATAGTATCCAATACAATTATTTATTCGTAAACAGTTACGCTGTCAATCCACAGCAATTTTCCAGTAGTTAGCTCTAACGACTACAAAGATGTGTTACCAATTATATTATTTAAAGTTTTTTAATCTATATCTTGGAAAAGAGACACAAAATTCATAATAATAATGGTATTTTTTATGTGTGTAGTTTATACATTTACGAGTATAACTTTTCTTTTTTTACATCAACTGTTCATATTTTTTTAAAAACCCAAAAAAATTGTACATTGAAAATTAATAGATTTTTTTTTATTTTTATATCCTTATCGATTTTTAAAATCATCTTTGGGCCTCTAGACATATATGCAGTTCTCTACCTTGGTATAAATTTTAGAATGTGGGTTTAGATTCTTGGAAAATAAATTATATATTTTATTTTGTTGGCTAAACTCATTCTTTGGCAGATTTTAATAAATAAATATAAAATTTTGACTTTCATCATGACAAATGTTTTGATAGGAATATTTATCTACATAGTTGCTTTCATCATTTAAAAGATCTGATGGGCGATTTGTTTAAAATATTTTATGCCAATAGACATTTTCTATATGAACAAAACCGATTCCACAACTTGGCGGAGCAACGCCCTTAAAGTAGCAAGAAAACGGAAGTATGCGTCTTCATATTTGAATACATTAAATTACAAAACCTTCTTAATTGGAAACAAATTACCAGGCGCAACATGGTTAGTTTTTACTTGCCAGGTTATTGCAAAGTTGCATCATTTTATTCAATTCAAAATAATCTTTATTATAAAAAAAAAACATACAGTTCTGTTGACAAAACAAATTAAATATATATACAATTAATAACAAAGATATAGAATTATTAATATAGTACTATAATAATAATAATAATACAAGCATTCTTCAAAGCCCGAAAAAAAAAAAACAATAATAGAATTATATAACATTAAAAGAATAAAAGTGAAGTGTAAAAGTTCAGTCAAATAAAATTATTTACAAAGTCAGATAAAAAACCTAGTCACAAAAGTACAAACTGAATACAAAAAACAAACAGACAACGCAATATAAAATAAAAAAAAATAACATAATAAGAATAAAATGAGGTATAAAAATCGAGTCACATAAAATTATTTAGAAAGTTAGACATTTAAGCCTAGTCAGAAGAAAATGCAAATTAAATATATATAGGAATTAGAATATTTTAGGTTGTTCATAGCTTGAAACATCATTTTTAGAATACCATAAAAATAATAAATATTGGAAGCTAAGCAGTTCGCACGATCGCAACATTTTTAAAGATTTTAAAAAGTGCATCCTATCCTAACATCAAAATGATAATTAGTCAGAAGTGGTGGAGTTGGTGAAAATGTACGGTAGCCTTACTCGTCCAAATCTTGTTTTGTTGTCTGGCAACAAACACACGTCAAACTTATGACAAAAATGAAATAATTTTGTCATCGTATTGATGGAATATTTTCAGTTTAATTCCGATTTTATTTTAATTCAATTTTGAAAATATATATAAATTTTGAGGTAAGTCGGTGTAGACGTTTCGTCTTAATAATAGTTTCATGACAGCAATAAAATTTTTATAACTTACACTTGATAACCCATCCTGTCATTAATATTACTCGGCAACACTATGCATTTATATTTTATATTTATTTTTTTTTTTAATAATGTTGCTTCCCTTTTTCCAGAGTTTTTTTCCATAAACTTATCTACACCGCAACAAATTTGACCTTATAATTTTATAATACTGCAATACAGTAAAACAAAATTTTGTCAAACAATGTTAAGGTAATCTGCACTTATCCACCTTCTGACTGACTGTCAATATTGACCTTTGCATTGGACACTTGAATGTTCTTATCAACGGAGAAAATGTCTACGCGAGGATATAGGCTCACTATGCGCATCTTGTTACCCTTACATGACGCACATTTTCACGTCTTTTACCAAATTGTGACCATCCAAACCGCATAGTTTGCAATATTTATTATTTTTATAATATTCTAACAATCGGGACTGTTGGATTTTTGTAAAATTTAAAACAGTTTAGGGTATTAGAATTTTAAAAGGTATATTTCAATTTAACTTGGCCATTTTTTTGCAATTTCAGTTTGGTTATAAACAAAGTATTTTTGTAAGAAATTACAACCGATATAAAATATTTTGAACAAATTTTTCGTCAGCTCTGTCTAAAAATTTTGTACTTTTTATTTTCAGTTCTGAGTTGTTTGATACTATTAAAGAACGATTAAAATTAATTTACATAAAAATGAATATATTATTTAGTAGACATAGTTAAATCGCGTATTATCTAACCTGTATCCTGTCAGGTTACATAATTGGGACTACCTTTTTCTCTGTTCTTACACAAAACTAAATCGTTTTAAATATGTTCATTCATTATTTCACTATCATCGCATATATTGAGGTTTGGAAGAGTTAAACAAAATAATTAGTCTTGTTGGCTATGTTTTACAAATTATTTTATTTTCATACGTATCTTTTACTGTATTTTTTATATATCTTAAACTTATTTTTTAACAATGATCTTATTTCTAACGCAGCCTTCATATCCGAGCGAACCAATCCGATACAGTTATATCCACTTGAAAGCCACATAATAAAGAGTTCTGACTAAGGTTTCTATCGGATGCAACATTTCTTACTACTAGTTGAAATGTTGCTTCCGATAGAAACTTCAGAAGAAGTTTATTATGTGAATTTCAAGTGAATAAAACTGCATCGGATCGGTCCGATTGGATCAGAACCCTGCGTTAGAAATGAGGTCAACGTGTTGGGTTTTACACAATGGATTAATTTACCTATTTGACCAGTGTAAAAAAAGGTAAACAAACATTCCTTGTCTGACACGAAGTATATATGCAAAAAAAAAATGAAATATTCGTTGATAACCGTTTGCAGAAAAAAATATTTTGCTTTCCTGCGATTTAACAATTTCATTTTGTACACCTCAATATTTTCTGAAATTTTTATCCTTGTGAGAACATTATAAACATTTGACATTTTGAGAGAATCCGGCATCATGTATAAATACGATTGAGATGAAATTCATGTCAAAGCTAGACACAATTGTCTTAATTCTAAAATGCTTTGCAGCCAAGAAAGAGAAGGGGAATGCAGCTGTAAAAAATAAATTTTGTAAAATTTAGTGATGTTATGTAGCTGGCTTTTTTTGGTTAAACCGCAACCATGTTCTACAATTTTTTTGTTTTTGGAAAAAAACTAAAAAAATACTTTTCCCTCTTTAGAGGCTAAAAAAATGCTCTTTATCAAAAGAATAGGGAAGTAATGAATGACTATAATAAAAATTATACATAATTTTAGGTTATTTACACAATATTTTCTAAGTATGTAAAATTTATGGCCAAAGAAAATATTTGAAAGACCATTTTATTTATCTACAATCGATAATTGAATCCTTTTTTTTTTACTTACCTCTTCAAATTAATTTAACAATACTTAATCATATTATCCTACAGCCTACACTTTGTTAATTAGATATAATATAGGTTTTATATACATGTGATCTAAACATATTTGTAGGCTAAACAAAATTTAAAGAAATTAGAATAAAAAGACATACAAGTAAATATTTGGTTTTAAATTCACGTTCAATACAGGGTGTTTTCAAGATAAATAGTCACATTGTGTGTTATTCAATTGATTTAATGGTTAAAATACTGATAAACTAAGGTCGACAAGAGATTCAAAAACAAGTTGCAGTTAAACCTTACACATCTGTGAAAGACACGGACTTACCTATGTAGCACGTTAGCCCACGTAATAGTCTGTATAATATTTGCACAAGACGAGGCAAAATATAATTTAAATTACCCTAGTGAGCCAGATAAAAAAATATATATATATTGTTAACCGTGCTGAATTTGGGTCTGTATCCCGTATTATAAATTTTATTACCTAAGATTTAAAAATAAAAATTAAGTAGTGAAACCCAGACGCGAAAAATACACAGTTACATAAACCTTTCTGTTTTATTAAAAACTGTTAAATTAGAAAATATATCATTTAATAAACATAAATATCTAAATAATTTTCTCTGAATGTTCTATTCTCTCATATCAGGTGCCACTTTTTCTCATTGGAAATCAACAGTAGTCTCCTATTATAGAATGGTCTCATTCCCTCCAAAAAAGTGTTCCATTGGTAAAGAGTTTTTTGGATTATTTGCGATTTACATATATGTACTGAGCACACATATAATGAAATGAATCAAAGGGATTAACACAACCACGTTTTTTAAAACTGCATAAAGACTTTGTAATATGATTTCTTTAGTAAACACTTTAAACATAGTTCGCCGTTAAGTTTCAACATCAAATTTCACAAAATAGTATTAGTTTATAGGTTTTCTTAACACATGCAAATAACGGAAACAAAATATTAAGATTAAAATCTAGGAATGATGGGAGTATTTTTGTTTATTCATGAAAAAAAACTACAGCCCCAGAAGCGATAAAGAATCATCTACTCATCTTCAAAATGCCCAGTTCTAACTGTAAAGTAATTAAATTAATAATATAATAAAAAAAAATAATCTGTTTACTCTGTTTTCCAAAGACAAAGTTATCAATTTTGATCTTCAATGTTTAGGCCTCGGAGGGCCCTTTGCATCCCATCAGGACCGCAGTCATTTGATACCAATCGTCTTCGCGAATCCAACCAATCCAGTAGTTTTTATTTTTATTTTAATCCAAATTGTTTAATTACAAAACCTATTTCCTTAAAAATTACACTTTTGAAAACTCGGTTTTTATGATGGCACCATATGCCCATATTTGTGTACATTGATATTCAATCAGTGTTGTTAAACTATTGATTTCGCTAGTGTTGATTCAGAAATTGTTGTAAATTACCTCCTATTTTCAATAAACCTGAATGTTATTTCTTTTCAATGTGACATATTTTTGAGACTTCTATAAATATTATTTAACAAAACTTTGAGGACACCCTGTGTAAATCCTACCATGGGATGAATTTCTTTTGTATATATCCTTTTACATTTCTCTATATTTCGATATATATATCCTTTTACATTTCTCTATATTTCGATATATATATATATATATATATATATATATATATATATATATATATATATATATATATATATATATATAATGAGTATTAATTATTTAATATACAGGGTATTCTGTACTGAATATCATATAACAACTTTTAGTCATAAAAATCATACGGCGGCTAAGTCAAATATGTCATTTGTTAATAACATAGATTGTGTTAAACAAAAATTTTCCACTCTAATTCACTAACATGATCTAACATTAAAACTGATCTAAGTTGACAGTAGAGGGTTTAAATTTTACAGCCATAAATCGAGTAAATTTTAAATCTTCAAAATAAAAGGATTAAAAAACTTTTTATTTCTAAACAGGAAAAATTTATTTAATTTTGGGACAAAACTATTTTCACTGATTTCAACTCTATATATCTGGGTCTTTATTCTTAATATCCCTCTATAAGCATTTATTTGTTGACATATGTAATACAGATTATAAAAATTTCCTAAGCAAAACAAAACTGTCCAACTAGAAGATCTAATTTCCATGGCACTACATCGGATCTAAGTCTAGAACCTTCTTCGTGAATCTCACAGTTACAACCAGATTTACTAAGAAGGTTTTAAGACTTAAACCCGATCTAGTTGTTATAGAAGTTAAATCTAATCGACCAGTTGTGTTTTGCTTATGACACTGTTGTAATTTAGAATACTTTAACAAGGCTCTACATTTTTTGTAACTTGTTAATAGTTGACATGAGACACCTTCTATTTTGACCAAAAACTCTTTCATTTCTTTAAATTGCAAATGTTTTTCTGAGATGTACACTCTTCAGATACATGTCTATATCATGTCGTGTTTGAAAATGAAATAATAAAAATTTTAGCCTTCAGTTGACAAATTTTTTTTGTAATAATGTATGCCAATTGGGCGTCCTACTTTTATGTTTCAATTTAAAAATAAATATTTTTTATGCCTTAATTCACCTCTAAATTTAATGGGTTCGCAACTGCAAAAATTAGGGATTGGCTGCCTAACAAAGGATAGACTAAAAAATATTAAATATCTCTAAAAGACTTACAGAAATACCTTCTTAGAGAAAATAGATAACGTTTTCAGCTGTTGCTCAAATTTACCTCGAGAGAGTAAGAATTTTCTTAACTCCTCAATAATACTGGCTTACTTTGGTTATAAGGTATGTGACAATCAAATATAGATTATTTTTATGTAGATTACCTCAAAAAGTTAAAATTATGAAATAAAATATAAAATAGATAATACTGTGCTTTATTAATAATCAACAATTTACTAACAAGGCATATTTTATCCGATCATATAATTTTTATGTCTGGAATATATAATTATTCTATGACCTAAATTACTGGACACCTATATGTATAAAATGTACCATGCTAATATTTTGATCTGAGCAAAAAGAGTTTTGTCAAGTTTTCAAACTGTTAACAAGAATGTTTTGTTAGGCTCATCATTATCCACACCTGAAATAACCACTTTGTATTTAGAAGGTCAAAAACTGACAGTGATTATATAAAGATTTTATTCTTCTACCTTTTTTGCATTAATGTGATTATTTATCTGTAATTTGTGACTCTACCAGTTTTACCATTTAAAAAGTTTTAAGAAATTCTAGGTATAAAATGAACACATTTTACAGAACATATTTATTTCATAAAAATGTATATATTATTAATTATTAAAAGTTATTACAACTACACATTTAGTTTTATTATGTATGTTTCTTATTGTTTAAGTTTTTCCACTCTAGGGTCATCATGGCGGTACACTGTATAGCGATTTTTATACTTTCGGTTGTCTCCTTCTCTGGCGTAATACAATTTAACTGCATATGCAGTCAACCCAAATCCTTAAAAATAAAAAAAAATCAATTTTTAACACTTTTATGTTTAATTTTTCTGAGAAATGGTTAACACCAAATAATTCTGATTATTTTCTATTCTGTGATCAATATAATATGATACAGTGATGAAATTGGAGCTAAATAGGGTGAAGTCACAATAACGCAAAATTAACAAATTTACCTTTGCCAGACTTTTTGAGTACAATACCTGATATTAGCAGTAAATAAAATGCAAAATTCTAAAAAATTATCTTGTATTTATAATTTGTGTTGTTATACTCCACCATTTTCTAATATTGATATCTACCTTATTTTTTATTTATTTATTCATCTTCCTATAGGATAATAAAAAATTTTAAGGGAATAGTTACAATCAAAAACTTGCAAACTAAATTAAAATAACTAAAACTAATAAGAGAATTAAGCAAAATACAAAATCAAAAAATAAAATACAATATGAACGCATGTGTTACAGAAGACATGTAGAACAAATCAGCACAAAACATACAGACTTAAATCATGTACTCGTACAAAGAATAAACACACTCAGAAACTAGGAAATGTTTTAATTTACTCTTGAATTAATATTTGTGATATCCTTAATTTCATCTGACAAAATCATTGAATAGTTTCAGACCTGTAACACTGCATTCCTTGAGTACACATGACCATTCTTTGGATATTGATCTCTACTTTTAAATATGTATAGACAAACCTCAAATATATATATATATATATATATATATATATATATATATATATATATATATATATATATATATATATATATATATATATATAAGCCTGGCAGCATTAAAATATTCAAATGTCTAAAAATGTTCCTGCAGGAAGTCCGGTGGGAAACATGAGCCATTCATCTAATAATTCTCTTTTATTTAATGAATACATTATATGATTTGGCTAAGCCAACCCAAAAGCATATAACATAACAATCTGCCTCTTTGACACTACATTTCTGAAATTTAACAACATAGTAAGCCAAATTCACCCTTGCAACAACGTGCTCGCAGTGCTACTTCCAATCCAAATATAATCCTAAAAACTTTACATACTCACCATTATTTAATTTTGTTCTATCTACTTAAAACTGCACCGAATCGCACTTCTTCAGTTTGGAATGAAACTTAATACAGTGCATCTTAATTAAGTTAAAGTACAAGTAGTTAGAAGGACACCATCATACTTCATCAGATGATACTATTAGCGAGGTATCATTTGCAAAAAATATCACAGAGACATCAGGCACCATATCTGGCAGATTATTTACATACAATAAAAAGAGTACAGGACCCAATACTGAGCCCTGTGGCACATCCATTCTGGAAGGCAGAAACTGAGAATTTACCTGCACTCTACTATCGGCCCTTGTACAAGCCATTGCTACATATCTTCGATAAATTACCATATCAAATGAAGTGACTTGCCCTTAAAAACACTTATTCAACAAAATTTCATGATTGGCACAGTCAAAAGCCCTGCTAAGATTACAGAAAATCCCAACTGGACTCCATCCCAAGTCAATATCATTTATGATTTCCTCATAAAGCATGTGTATGGTGGACTGTGTCGACCTCTAACTCTGAAACCCATGCTGCCTGCCACTGATAAAATCATTTGCCCTCAAATACATCAAAAGACAGTATTCAAAAATTTTTAAAAACGGGGAACATATAGTCATCAGTCTGTAATTCTCCATTAAATGTACATCATTCCTTTTGTGAACAGGAAAGACCTTACTAGTCTTTAGAATATCTGGAAATTTCCCAGCACAAAACGCTACGTTGATAAAAAAAAAGTCAGTGGAAAAACTATGTCACTTAGACCCGCCTTAAGTACTGAACTTTGTACCTCATCTGGATCAAAAGATTTTTTATTCTTTAGTTTCCCTGTTATTAAGAAGTAAAATTCATCTTTACAAAATGGAAGAAGGAGTAGACTCGAACTTGGGATATTTGATGAAGCATTACTAAAAAATATATTAAATGAGTTAACAATTGTTTCTGGACAATCAGTTATTAGTCCTTGATCGTTTATAACAGATATATTTTGATGCTTGTTTATTTACTCTCTAGACTATTTATTATATTCCAAACACCAGAAACAGGTTTTACTGCCCTTGATATTTTGTTATGACAATATTGCTTTTTGTTTCATTTACTATCCGTTTGTTTCTTTTTTGCATTATTATAGGTTTGTTTGAGATGTTTTCCTTTTGTTAAGTAAAAAAATTCTTTAAATCAGCACTAGATTGCCTGACTTAGTTGTTAACCCATGATCTATGATTACAATGTATTTGTAGCTTTTTGTGGGAAACATAATGTAAAATAGTATTTAAAAATATTTGAAAAATACGAAAATGCAACATTAATATTCATAATTCCATACAAATTTGACCAATCCTCGCCACATAAAGCAGACTTAAATTCGTTCAATGCACCAGAATTAAAGCTTATGCCAAAGAACGATTTGTACTTTTTTTATATTAATATTCACTAACCAGATTATCTGCAACATATATACTATTACATGAAAAATTAACAAATATGTGATTAATAATTGAGGAAGTGGCTCCAGTTACCCTTATAGGAGACTTCACAATATCAGTCAGCATAAACTCCTGAAAAACACTACTCAAATCTCTTCCTGGCAATTATTAGTAGAATTCACAATTGAAATCACCACATAAAACAATTCTTTCATTCGTCTTAGACACATATTCCAGCATAACGCGTAAATTATATAAAAAATATTGAACATTAGCTGATGGTGATCTATAGCAACACAAAAGTATGTATATGATATTATCTAGCATACACGATACGCCACACACTTCAAAAATTTAATTGTTCCCTTAACCAGATAGCCACTCCACCGACTCTGCATTTTTGTCTGTAGTATTCAGCACCCAATGCAACATTCTCAAAGCAAAGAATATCAATCGTTCACTGCTTGCCCATATTTCCGCAAAGCACAAAAACAGTAGTCCATCTAGATCGCACAGATCAACGTCAAACTGATTACACTTTTAGAGCCTGGCAGTTCAAAAGAGGAGGTGTGGAATATGCTTTTTTGATCTTAATTTTCCGAGCTCATTCTCGAGGCTTCCATTGACGGATTGATGCTTATAGAAAAAAATGGTTTTGCAGTGACATTTTCTGGCCATAAGTTGACATTAAGTATATTTTTCTCTAGTTCTGGGTTTACTGTAATTTTGTAAGCCAATCGAGCAGGCAAAGAATCTTCTCTATTTGATATCTGCTCACAAGCCATAACAGGTATTTTATTCTGAAGTAGATATGCATCATCTGCAGATGATGCAACACTTAGATTGCCTATATACAAAGCTTTACTCTCCTTTGCAGAAGAAATTACGGAGATTTCCCTTCTGGAGCCTCTGACAACCTTTCCGTGTGAACTTGACTCTGGTTTAAATAGCTGCGACGCTTCGGGTACGTCATTAATCAGATTAATGTATTTATTCATAATGCCTTGGATTGCAGCTTCCAATACAGCACAGTCAACATTTTTAGAAGTTACACCCTTCTCGGCAACTTTCTTAACAATAATCTTGCTGTATTATTATTCGCAAAGGCTTCTATAAGTTTAGAGTTTTTATCCTTAACGATTTCTGTCAGAATTCCAAATTGATCTGACACTCCTTCCATATGCTTGTTCAAAGTTTCAGGACAACGTTGTAGTCGGGCTAGCCTCCAAATCTTTAAACTGATTGCCCTCAATAGTTCTGGACATTCATAATTAACTTTTCTCTTCCTTCGATCATACCCTATAGATTTAAACAACAATAGATTTGTTTGAAGGCTGTTTATGGTCGATGGGGGAGAAGCTTTTTTATGTTTGACAGACATAAACATGTTTACTTATCTTTTCTTACAGTTTAATCGCTTGTCGTGACTCTTTTCAGTACTTTTAAGTGTTAGAAATTACTATAAATGCGAAGTTTGCAATTAATATTAACAAAAAGAGGATTTAAAAACTTATTTTTATTGGCAAATATTGTTTACATATTGAAAATAACAGTAATAATAATGTAGGCAACCATAAATTCATATTCTAGAATTGACTACCGATTATCGTATGATACTCGTTTAAATAACGTAATTAGAAAAGGATAGCATAAAATCGGTATGTGTATACCAAGAAATGAAATATCTACTATTTATCAAAACTTTTTCAAATATAAATCAAAATATTATTACGTGATTCAGCATTCAAACAACCGGGCCCTAATTCTGACGTTATGCTAATTCTACAGTATGTTCAAAGTTCTCTTCAATAGCTTTAACATTTTTGCTGATCTTTGCAATACAATCATCCCGCTTTGGATGTTTTATCTGTTTTAAGTCATCCTCAATACATTTACTTTTTCCGAATCATTGAACCTTGCACTGTTGGACTAATAGAAGATATTAGTTATAGGTAATTTTAATACAGAGGGGGGGGGGGGGTAACAAAAACTGCAAAAATAGGCCAAAGATCCAAAAAAAAATTAATAAATTTATATAAAGAGGTTATATGGATTCTGTGCACAAAGAAATTTCATAATAATTTGTTATTAAAAAATTGCACGAGGTTAATAACAAGATAACCACAAAACCAAAGTAGGGTTTGCAGAAGTGGTAGTCTAGCTGCCTAGTCTAGTATAGTGCGTTTGTTCTTTATCATTAGTTAGGTCCTCAACGTTTATAATTATTTTGTTTTCTTTGTTGTGCCGTGTAGTGCCATTAGTGGAACTTCAAACTTAATATTTCTATATATTACTCTAACATTTATGAGAACTTCTTGTTTAAAACAATGCACCAAGGAATGGAAGGGTTCTGTAAATCGAGTGACACAATCCCAGGAATTATTTATTTTCGGTCAGTTTTTTTTTACATTTTTCGTCAATATCTAAGATTACTCATGATTTTAAACGTTATTGTTATACAATTATAACAATTCCGGTTCGATATCTTTTAACAGATGTACAAGACCCAAAATTAACAAGATTTTATCATTCAATCGTATTTTTGCCATTTTTTTTTTCATGTTACCTGACAGGCAGCGTTAGCATATTAACATTTTTACTGGATATATGAACATGGACAATTATTCTTAAATATCTTTGAAGTTTAAACAGTATTCCCTTTATGAACTAATTTATTAATAGGTCTGTTCGTAGAGGAATTAGCCAGTGTAACCAGAACTTGGAAAAAAAATACTCAGATGACAGTTGGCAAACTGTTTTTGGACGATCTGATTGACGAAAAATTTTTGATTGTTCATGGAGCTAATGCACTTTAAACTTGTCATTTTCAATACAAGTAATAAAAGGTTTTTCAGTCCAGTCCTATCCACTGATCTACTACGCAAGTGCAGTATCGCAACTTTATGGGGTTTACAGCTTTATATGCCTGACGGAATTCATTTTACGGTATTCTTCTTCCGTTTACCCTCTCTAATTTCCTTGAGCAGCACTAATGTAAGAGATGCAAAGTGTGATTTATTGACAAAGTAGTAAAAAATTATGTTGCGAAAAATGCTAATACACCGTCAGAAGAGATCAGCGTTAAAAAATGCGAACCCAAAAACGGCAAGTCGCAGACATTTTATTTCACGATAGAGATAAATCCTGATTTAAAGGAAATTATTTATAGTCCGTCGTTCTGGCCAAGGGGGGCACTTCAAAGGTTTAATTTCGTCCTGGGAGGGAATTTTTTAGACCGGATATAGCTTACAAGGCAAATCGAGTATGTAGCTCTTCTATCCTAAAGAATGAGTTAATTGAACAACCCTTTCAAGACAAGAGCAATGGATCTAATATTAGGTTGTTCAATATAAACCTACAAAGCTTGAACAATAAAGTACCAGAAATTAAGTTCTCTCTGAGATACGACCATAGGTAATCACTGTATCTGAACATTGGGGGAGGGATCATGATATAAAAATGCTTAATTTGGAAAAAATTATTGTTACTCTAACCGCACTCTTGCAAGAGGAGGTGGTACACCAATATTTTTTATTTCTACATGGAACGTTCATGTGTAGGTTGTCCAAGGCAAAGTGGGACAGATTGAAAAAGACTTTGAATTTTGTATAACTAAATTATTGTTAAATCATGTTGCCATCATTATTGTATGTATTTACAGAGCACCCACTGGTAATTTTAATATATTTTTTTTCAAAACTTAGCCAATGTTATAGATAGGTTCTCAAAATTATTATTTTTTAATAGTGATTTTAATTTCAATTTTCAGAACCATAATGAATATCAATGTTCTGGCTTTGATTAATTTAATAGCTATCCTTTAAAGCCCTATATAAATGAGAATACTAGAATAAACCATCATAGCTCACCACAACTGGTAATATTAATTCTGATAAGGTAATAAACTCACAGGTTCATATTTCTCACATATCTGATCTTCATGGTGAAATTAGATTTTCAGCAGAATGTAGTAAACTGCCCTACTTTTGAAAAAAAAAGCGAATTTATGACAGTGAAAACTTAATTAAATTCACAAACCATCTTCAGAATGAACTTAGAGGATATTTATTCTGTGCAGGAGGGTGGTGAACAAGTACAATATATTTTTAAAGTACTATTTTATTACTTTGATCTATCTTTTCCAATATGTACATTTAGACTTAAAATAATAAACTTGAATAAATTCAGAAGTTCATAATTATTCTACCTATATTAAAGAAACAAATCCAAACTTACTTAATTTGCCCTATGTAAACTCCAATATTGCCCTTAACTCACCATTATGTAGAACTTGTAGCTTATATAATACAGTGTAATCTGAATGTGATTTGTTTATGGACTGCCTCAGTGCTTTTAAAGCAACTCTAGTTAGACTTTTATAAAATAATAATACATTTTTTTATTATATCATTTTAGAAATTACTACTGACTGTACTTTGTAACTGGATTCTTTTATAATAGGGTAAGTGCTTATTTAAATAAATAAATTAATTAATCTCTATGGGTGGTATAGCCGTACAAATAATAGAAAAGTCTATGGGACCTACAAAGCTGAAAGAAAAAATTTATCTGATTATCAAGAGGGAATAAATGATAATAGAATTTACTGTTCTAAGAACAAAATTAAATTGTCACGGAAGACTACAAATTCTAAAGTAAAGATAACTCGAATATTACTTTTAATAATACACTGGTCAATGAATCTAATATTATTGCTCATCATTTTACCTTTTAAAACTTTAAATAATTATAATGTTGAGGAGTTTGTGCCTTTCCAATGCTTTTCTTAGAACCTGTAGCTACAGATGAAATATATAGAATAATGATATCCTTACCAAGTAAATACTTTTCTGGTCCTGATGGCATTCTAGTTTAAATAATAAAATTTTCTATCCAGTATTTGGCCAATATTATCAATGAATGTTTCTTTTCTCAAATCTTTCTATATGTACTTAGAGGACCAAGATTGTACCAATCTTTAAGGAGGGTGATTGTCAGGATGTTGGCAACTACCCTCGAGTGTCCTTGCTGTCTTCTGTATCGAAGGTCTTTGAGGAGGTCATTTACATATCAGATTAATGAATCAGTTTATCACATAAAACACATTAAACAAATATAGGAATGGCTATTTTTGATGCCATAATGTATATAACTAAACAACCAAACAACAACTGAAAGATTGCGGGTTTATATTTTGATTTTTCAAAGACCTTCAACGCAAGTAACATCAATTGTTACTAGAAATTTATCAAAGTGTGGTATATGAGGTGAAGCATCAGATTTATTGAAGTCCTATTTGCTCAATACAAGGCAAACGGTGAGTATAAATAAAATGTTGACTGCTATTTTTCAGATATGGTCAAAGTTAGACAGGGAGTTCTCCAGGGATATTAGGCCCTGTTCTCTTCTTGTTCAAGATAGGAATGCTGTGTCAGTTTACTGATAATGCGTCAATAGTAATATCCGACACCTTTCTTGGCAGACTATCTCTGGAACATTCAGCTGTGGCACAGAAGATGCAGGACTGGTGTATCAGTAAGTATTTAACGCTTAATACTAGTAAAACAGGCTTAATAGTCTTCCCTAAATATATTAACAACTCTGAGTCTTTACTGGTATAACTCAATAAAAGGCGGATCCAGTCACTGATCATATTAAGTTCTTAGGATTATATGTGGATTCTTCTTTATGGGAATGCCATATTACAACATTGCAGAATAGACTGAGTAGCTGGTGTGAACTCATCAGGAGAATCAGAGAAGTCATTATAGATGATACCTTTTGTTTGTTTTATTTTCGTCAGATTCAATCTATTATTGCCTATATTTTCTTCTTTGGTTTAGCTGGATGGGCACAAAATATTATTAAAGTTACAAAATGAATGTTGTGTTGTATTCTTAGACTTTCTTCGAGAACTTCTTAAAAATCATTCTTTGCTCAGCTACATATACTAACTGTCCCTTCACTCTATTTCTCTTCCTTGATAATATTTATCATGAGAAATGCAGCATTATTTATTGAGAATAGGGAGATGTATGCTCAAAGTATGAATGTTGTTATCAGTATCCCTCAACATAATTCAATAATTCACGAAAAAGGGCCTTATTATATGGCTAAAAAGTCTACAGAATGTTGCCTACATTTATTGAAGAAATGAAAAATATTTTAAAGTTCAAAAAAGTCCTAAACCAGTGGTTGCACTGTAAGTGTTTTTATCCCTTTAAATTTGAATAATTGAAAATGTATATGTTCACATACCTATGTTTGTTGTAACTTATGTAATATTTTTATATTAATTTATTAATGACGGGTATTGGAAGAAGTTCTGTTCTTGAACCATGTTGTGACGTTGCTTTGCCATATTTACCCATGATTTTTTTGGCAAATAAAGAATATTATTATTATTATTATACAAATAGCTTACTGACTGTGATCAGTATAATATTTACTGCCCTCGGTTCAAGCGTTTTAAGCTCACGTGCATCAAACCCTAAGTAGCTCGGAGCAAATCTGAATAAAGCAGTTAAAGTGTTAATTTGAAGGGTAAATTACCGCCAAATTATTTATTTGGGAATTGGTGTTTCTTATATGCATAGCAAATCATATTGAAAACAAAAAGGTAACAATATTATTTTATTACTTATTAGTTTTGAATTTTGTCTGGTGTCATGGCATTTTCGGCCATAAATATTTCATAATTTGTTAAAAAAAAACTATGAATGTCAGTCCGATAGCTTGTGAAATAATTTTATTTTTTGCGTCTCCATTTCATGAACGAAATGTTTTTTATGGACAAATAGCATCTAAGAATGATAACCGATAGTTGCTAGGGCTTTATACACCAAATATTTTTAGTGGTGCTTGAGGAGTAAGGAGAAAGCAGATCTAACAAGCTCCGAGACATAATGCACTGCATGAATAAAGCGAGTGCTTCTTGCTTTTGAACAGCTCTGAGCTGCTCCGGCCCATGAATCGAGGGCAGTAACTATAAGCTAGAACATTAAGAGTCCTAGATTTAGTAATAGTTGATTGTATAGTAGAGAGGGATAAGGACCTGTTGTAACAGAGAATTCTCATTATCCTCCTTTAATCTGTAGTTCAACATAAATACAATAATGATGCAAAGAGCAATTGTTTAATTTATTTTTACTGCTTTTATATATAACAAATTTTGTAAATCTGTTCTATTAATTGTATCAGTCTTGTACTTGAATTTAAAGGAAGAAAACAATCTACCAGCTACTTTTCTAAGATCAAATTTAGCTCGACTTAATTCACCTAAAGACACAATTTTGTGCTCTCAGAAAATTAATCACGGTGAAACTAGATTTAAAAAATACGGAAAAATATCTTTGATTTAAAAAATATCAAATAATATCTTTGAATTTGCCCATTTTTTATAAATACGTGACAGATATACTGGTATATTAAAGCCAGAATTGGAAAGTACTTACCGACAAGCCCCATTACTGAACTGGCCATAATTTCGGGTACTTGATGCCATCCTTTTTTGATTAGGCCTACAAAACCTCGACCCGCATTTGGTGAAGCCATTTTTAATCTTAACTTTTAATCGGAGGAACTGCCTTCTCTTGCTCAGTAGATCTAACCTCAATTTTATCAGCTGTTACACAATTTCTCAGGGATATATCTTGATCTAAAATAATGTACTAAAACTTGAAGAAAAAGTACTAAAAATGTTCTTACTCTTTTGATTCCAATTCATTTCAAAAATGTTACTTTACATTATATATTTTTACATTAAGAGAAATCTAAGAAAACGACTTTTTGAAAAATTTGGACACTCACCCCTTATTTCGAGGTCGTTAAACACGTTTCTGTCCTTGGTTTTTCATAATTTATTTTCAATTTTGCGGAAAACAGGGAAAATGAATTTTCACTTAAGTTCAGTTTTTTTGCACGAAATCGTTAAAATTTTGTTACGACCACAAATTCCACACTGATAGAGTATTATATAAAAATTCATAAGTTTTGTATTTTTTATCCGAAAATCAAGAAACTTACCAAAAAAACAAAATGGCTTCCGCGACTAAATAATAGATAGTGCGACTCGTTCCGAAAAAGCTGAATAATTTGCGTGTTGCCAGATTGCAAATACGATTTCTATGAAATTTACATATTTTCATTTATTTTAATTGAAACTGGAAAGAAAAGGATCCGAAAAACATTTTTCTCTTCCATTTTATGTCCTACCAGTTTCTCCTGGGCAATAATGTTTTTAATTAATATCTAGGTCAGTTTATATTCATTCAGGTTGGTTTCACTTTTCTAAACTAACTAAAACCAAATTAAATCTAACCAAAACTAAATAAAAATTTTTGGTGATTAAGATTAATTTTTTTATTCCTTTTTTATACATTACAAAAATTAAGTTACGTTGTTGACTGAAATACATAAATTTTATAGTTTATACTACGAAAGTGTAGATATAGGCCAGTTTAGGTCAGTTCAGGTTAGTTTCAGTTTTCCAAACTAACCAAAAATAATCTAAACTTGAATTGACCAAAGTTAACTAAAAATTTTGGGTGTTAAGATAATTTTATTCTTTTTTATGCATTACAAAAATTAAGCTATGTCGTTGACTGAAATGGAAACATTTTATAGTTTATACCACGAAAATATAAATCTATGTCAGTTTAGGTTAGTTTATTTCCCAAACTAAACAAAAACAAGCTAAACCTAAACTAACCAAAAATTTTAGGTGGTTAAGATAATTTTAGTATTTTTTATACATTACAAGAATTAAGCTATATCTTTGACTGAAGTGGAAACATTTTGTAGTTTATACCACGAAAATGTAAATCTAGCTCAGTTTAGGTTAGTTCAGGTTAGTTTGTCTCTCAAATTTACCCATAACAAGCTAAACCTGAAGTAACCAAAAATTTTAGGAGGTTAAGATAATTTTAGTCTTTTTCATACATTACAAAGATTCAGCTATATCGTTGACTGAAATGGATACATTTTATAGTTTATACCACGAAAGGATAAATCTAGGTTAGTTTCAGTTTTCCAAACTAAGCAGAACTAAGCTAAACCTGAACTAACTAAAAATTTTGGGTGGTTAAGATTAATTTTACCCTTTTTTAAACATTACAAAAATTAAGTTATTGTTGACTGAGATGGACAAATTTTATTAAGTTCGTTCCAACCCGCATCAGAAACAATTTCTGACCTTCAGGATTCTGCGCATTAACTTCAACATAATATGTAAGAAGTGAATGCGCAGAATCCTAACGGTCAGAAACTGTTTCTGACGCGGGTTAGAACAAACCTATAGTGTATACCACTAAAGTATTTTGCATTTGGTAACTTTGGAACGAATTGCTGTCTTTTTATTTATAGCAATGGCCGACGTCGTTTCCAAAACGCATTTTTGATTTTTCGTTTAAAATACAAATTTTTCAAAATTTGTTTGCTAAAATTTGTGCAAAAAGAGTTAAAACATATTACATCCACTATATTTTAACTAGTACCATTTAAAATAAATACGTAAGTTCGGTGTTTTCTTCAGAAATCAAAGTCCTTTATAAAATGACGCTTGGTATTTTTTCAGTGTTCCGGGGTTCCTTTCCTATATCAAAACTGTTTCATAGAAATCCCTTTCCTTGAATAACTTCTTCCAGTAAATACCCTCCTAGCTCTAACCTAAGATATAACAACCTCAAAGAATGCCTGCAATTTGCCTTGCCTCCATGCTTCAAACCACAAAATAACGGCTACACTTTTCCTCCATGGAATATATCCCCAATTAAATCTGATCCAACGCTCATAAAGTATAACAACTTGAACACCCTTCCTCTCTTAATCAGGAAAAATTTCAACTTCTTGCTTCAAACAAGATATAATAAATCCAGCGTCATCCATACTGATGAATCTAAAACTGCCATTCCTCCAATGTAGAAGAAACTTTTCGAATGCATAAAACAGCCAGCATTCTAACAGCTGAATTATACGCCATTTATAGAGCCTTCAAATACATTATGTCATCTCCACACAAAAAATGGGTTATTGCCACTGATTCACTTAGCTCCATTCAAAACATCTCTTCATACCACTCAAACCATCCCTTGTCTAGAGAAATTAAATATCTCCATGAAAGGTGACTTATAGATTACAAACTTATTATCCTTCTGTGGACCCTTAGCCATGTGGGAATACCTGGAAATGAATCTGTTATAATTACTAGGTTACGAATCGGACACTATCGCCTCACAAACGAATACTTAATCAAAGGCCAAAACCAACCTCAATGCCCTTCCTGTACCCTCCCACTAACTATTAAACATATTCTCTTTGATTGTCATAATTACCAATCCAAGCGTAATAAATATAATATATCAGGTAGCCCTGCAAATATGCTCTCAATACAGAACTTCAATAATATTTTTCATTTCTAAATGAGATCCAACTGCTAGGTAAAATTAAAAAAAAAGTGTACGTGTGGACCCATTTGATGAAAATAAGTGTATAAACATATATTAACAAAGACAATTAACCTGAATAGACGCTAAAAGATTGTCGATGCGTCAATAAAACATACCTCTCTCTCTCTCTTTTTCAAAAAAAAAACGGAGTTTTCCTAAATTTCTCTTAATGTAAATATTTACCGAAAATTTTGAACAATTTGATTTCAAAATTAATGCATCATTTATTTATTTATTTATTTACAATAACTGCCCTACAGGTCTTGAGACCCAACTACAAGGCAGTGATTACACAAATAATATGTAAACGAACAATTTTAAATTAGCATCAAACGACAAAAATATATATCAATTTAAATACAAATAAAAATTTAACTAAAATAATTAATTCTAACACTAAATGTATAATACAATGTTATGCTATCTACTTTCGTATACAAAGGTGAACATACAATTCAATTAAGGGTGAGACAGAGAAAAAAGACAGAAATGCCATGGTCAATGTGCCAAAATTCGGCAGACAGTTCCTAGAGATGAGCTGAATATGTCAAAGCTGTTACTCTTGTTATAAATGTCGCACATGGAATATAGAGTCGAAAATTTGAGCACGTTAGTTCTAGGAGTTCTGAGATAAAATACTTTAAAATTTCGGCAATTTATACGAGGGATACTTAAGTTTATTCTAGCTAAAATATTAGGACAGTCAATAAAATTGTTAAGTACCTTATAAAGAATTGTTAGTAAGAAAAATTCCCGCCGTACCTTTAAAGATGAAAAGTTGAATTTCTGAAGCAATAGTTCATGTGAAAAACCTTGCGTAGGATAAACCCCAAAGCTCTTAAGATTGAGGTATTTCAAAAACCTTCTTTGGACCCTCTCCAAAGTATTGACGTGGGTATTGTAGCCTGGGGACCACACAACTGATGCGTATTCTAGTTTAGACCGCACATATGAGAAATACAGTAATTTGATGAGGTCAGTGTTATTAAAATCGCGAGTACAACGCAAGATAAACCCAAAAACCCTTGAGGCCTCAGAAACGATATTATTCATATGAAAAGAAAATGAAAGCTTGGGATCGTAAGTGACTCCGAGATCTTTAAAAAGATCTGCCCGCGAGAGTAGCACGGTATTCAACGAATATTCATATCGAAATGATGAAAATTTCGAAGTGAAAGTCATAACATTACACTTCTCCACGTTGAGCTGCAGATAATTTTCGGAACACCAATTGCTAACATGTTCCAGGTTCGATTGAAGCTCTATACAATCCTGTAAGCAATTTATTCTCTTTTATAGCTTAACATCATCGGCATATAATAAAATATCTGTGTCAACAACAGAAACAATGTCATTAATAAAAATATTAAAAAATAAAGGTCCCAGTACTGATCCCTGCGGCACACCAGAACTTGAAATATATTTCACTGAGCGAGAACCGCGAATTTCAACATACTGAATACGATTATGGAGATATGATTTAAATAACTTTATTAGTGAATCTGAAAATCCAAATGACGACAATTTCTTAAGTAAGATGGAGTGGTCCAAACGATCAAATGCCTTTGTGAAGGCCAAATAAACAACATCCATCTGACAACCATGATCAATAGCCTCAGCTATATCCTAAGTCATAATCATGAGATTAGTTGTCGTCGACCTACCCTTAAAGAAGCCATGTTGAGATGGAGTAATTAAATTTTTAGTTTATGAAAAAATAGAATCATGAAGTAAAAATTCAAATATTTTAGAAAAATTACATATAATAGACACCGGTCTATAATTACAAACTTCAGATCTATCCCCTTTCTTAAAAATAGGACAAACCTTGGAAAATTTCCATATGGAAGGAAAACTGTTTAATTTTAAACACCTATTATACAGTATTTTAAGTGGTTTGGCTAGAACGAATCTGCAGTCTCGTATTAGAAAAGCTGGGATTAAATCCGGACCAGTAGTAAATTTAGATTTAAGCTTCTTTATAGCATTAACTATTTCACATTCAGTGAAATCAGATACATGAACAATTGGAAAGATGGAATCTACGGAATATGAATCATCCACGGATACCGGACTGGCCGAAGAAAAGGATTGCTTAAAGAATTCCGCAAAAGCATTTAAAATATCAGATAAAGTATTAATTTCTTTATTATTAAAAGACATACTATTTGGAATACCCTGTAGCTCCTTTTTCGATTTAATAAAATTCCAAAACTGTTTAGGATCCCTTTTAATATTATCCTCCACCCCCCGAATATATATTTTGTATGAGACAGATATGTCTTTTTTTATTTTACTTCTTAGTGATTTAAAATTTTCCAAATGAAGCAAACTTCCAGAAGTTTTATATTTTTTATGAGATTCATTCTTTTGCTTAATGAAATGTATAATATGACGAGAAAACCAAGGTGGATAATTTCGTTTCGGAATCTTTTTATATTTAGCTACGTAAACATCTAACGTATCATATAATTTTTTGTAAAAAATATCACATAGTTTCTCAATAGAGTTTTCTTGGTCTAAAAAATTCCAATCTATATTCAATAAAACATTATATAAATCAGGGAAATTAGCTTTTTTAAAATTATAATTATTCATAAGGTTAGGTAGAGAGCTTCGTTTAAAATTTGCAGACGAACAATATTTTAAGGTTATCAGTAAGGCCGGATGGTGGTTGTCTTCATTAATAAGTATATTTAAAGCTCTTTCGATGCTACACTGCTCATTATTATGTATAACTAAATCCAAAATTCAGTTATTATGGTTTCTAATCCTATTACTTTGACATAAATTAATACAATTCAAAAAGTTATTTAATAAATTAACCGAGGCATCCTCCATGTCCCCATCCAGAAACTCCGCATAACTAGGTATGTTAAAGTCACCCAAAATACAGATATTGGAGCCAAACAAGTTTTCAAAAGAAATGAAAGATTCAAATAGATTTTCTAACAGAGTTAATGTTGTAGGCGGTGGTACATAAACAATAAAGATAAACATAGATGAAAAATCGAAAGAAATTTTTACACATACCAAGTCAATCTCAGGACAGAGATTGTTCTTAGGGATATTAACTAGAGTTGAGCGAAAACGCTGATTGACTGCCAATAAAACACCTCCACCCCGTTTCTTATTTGTTTCTGTAGCATTTCGGTCTGCCCGATACACATTATAGTTACTAGAAAATAATTCATTATCATATACTGAAGAATCCAACCAAGTTTCTGTAAACGCTATCACATCGAGAACAGAACACGATACATTATTAAACAATTCAACAGTTTTAGTTCTGAGTCTCCGAGTATTTTGATAATAAAGTGAAAAATTGTGATTTGACACTACCTGCATCTTATCGGCCGACAGTGTACACTGGAGGAAGGGATTTGAAATAGAGGGAGATGAGATGGGCGGCGACAAGAGAGTTAATGGCTATTGGGTTAAAATATTGGCCCGAAGTTTCTCACATGCGGTTTTATAAACCAAGCATTGATTTATATCCCGTGCAGCATGACTAGTATTAACAGGGTTGCCACGATTATTACTATTATATTTAACACAATTGGAACAATTTAAATCATTAGATTGACAATCTTCAATATGATGATTTAGTCCACACCTAGGGCAGCAGGGGTTCTTGGAACAGTTTTTAGAAGAGTGATAAAATTCATTACAATTATAGCAACGACTAACCTCAACCCCGTCAAACACCGTACACGCATCATATCCCACAAAAATATTCCCCACTTTCAAGGCCCTATCATAAGTCACTCTATCTGTAACACGGCCTGGAAAACCTTGGCATTCCTCTTAGTTTTACATATTTTAATTATTTCGCATAAAGAATTATCTGAAAAGACCTCGGGATTAAGCTTTTTTATAACTGTCAACAAAGTTTCTTCATCATATAGTTCAGAGAATCCAACCATTCGTACTCTTGGGTTAATCCCGCGAAGCTCTCGTACTTCATAAGATCCAGCCAGTCTTTGCTCAGCTAACTTTCTAAACTTCCTGTTATCTTCAGCATTTTTACATCCAACCAGAATTGAACCTTTGTTTGCAGGTTTTATTCTTGCTAGCTGCAGATTGGATTCAGCGGGATCAATTTATTCGGAAATATCTTGTTTTGTCTGTTCAAAAGTCTATAACTGATTTTTAGGAACAACCAATATGGCAGGCTGGGTATTATTCTTTGTAACTGAAGCATAGTTGATAGGTGACTTAGGTATTTCAGAGCAAGAAGCTATTAAAGATAGTTTATTAGAGACAACAGCAATTAAGTCGTGCTTAAGACCATCAAAAGCAGCTGTAAGTGATTCAAGAGCCGATTGAACATGATCACTCACCAGTTGTTTAAGGTTATCCCGATCAATCGATACACATCTTTCAACACAAGTATTGCACTTCCAGGATAAACCACTAATTTCAGAAATCAAACCGGCAACATCGACGGTTTTGTGGATACAGCTCGTATGGCACGCATTTTTACGTTCACAGCAATAAAGTTTTTTGCGAGATGTTATTGTCTCCTTACAAAAAACACAAACTACAGTCATTTTAGGTTATTATTTTTAGCTACGTCACTTAGATTGTTTCTGATGCCATCATTGAAATAGAGAAACACCAATCACGATGGAGTACCGAAAACTCACAACTGTGCAATTTTCAACAAAAACAGCCCACTTTTACTCGTTAAAAACTCAACACTTATCGGAGCCGACACATCCGACACATCCGAGTTTTATTTATCTTCATTAAAATCTTCTTCTAAAATGTATATAATTAATAATCTGTGACAAATGGTCCGTAGGAAATTTATATGTTTTAAAAATATTTCTTTTAAAAATTCCTAATTTTCTAAGTTCTAAAACTTTGTATATTTCACAAAATCCGAAGAACTTAAAACCATAGGTGACGTCAATAAAACATCTGAACCTTGTAGTGTTGTAGTGGCCTCTTGGTCACGCATTTTCCACGAATCCATTAGTACCTAAAGTAGACCAGGGTAATTAAAAATTTAATAATCTTTTAACATTATCATATTTCCGCGAATTAGATGTTTTAACCTCAAAAATCCATTAGCCAGATATTGTTTGCTTTATCATCATGCAGGTGTTCGAAACAAGAAGGAAAAATATTCCGCTAATAGAGGGTATAAATACAAATTGGGATTTTTTTGCAAATTAGTTGTTAAGTTGTTAGACATCGGCGGTTAGTATTAATCGACCTTTAACTAAAGTCGTCGGCCGTTAGTAATAACCGAGTTGTTGAATGAGTCGTCGGCGGATAGAAAAAAATTGAAAATGAGATCTAAAGTCGTCGACCGTTAGTTTGCAAATCGAGAATTGTCTGCCGAAAGTCAAGTGTTAAGTCGCCTGTTGTTAGAAAATGAATATCAGTTTTTTCAAAAAATCGAGTTAATTCGGGAAGTAAGATGTGACGGGAACATTTTCGGTATGAAAGGTGAGTTCGTTTGAGGCCTGAACAAACCGCGAAAACGGGATTGAAAATTTTCGAGGTGTAATGAAATTTTGAAAGTTAGTGTACGCGTTTGGACAAAGTAAAAGTACGGAAATAAGCGAGTCCGCAGAATAAAATGTGGAACTGTTAAATTATAATTTATCGTATAAATTCATAACTTTGGAAAAAGAGGCTCTTTAGCAAAGAAAGTAAATCGTGTTTTTAAGAATTTTTGAATATTAGAAAATTAAATAATTAAATCAGTTTTTTTCTAAAAGATAAAAATTACGCTTCCTTTCAAGTCGAATAGCTTTTATAATTAACTATGTTTGGTTTAAAGAACAAAGATAAGAATATGAGGAAGCGGCCGGCGGCCAAATCGGGATACAGCGCAATAAGTATAGATTAAAATTATTTACTTAAAACATGATAAAATCCAGATTTATTAATACTTTTCTGTGATTTTTGGAATTTAAGTTTAATATAGCTTCCTCTAAGTATCTAAAAATTATATATTTTGTTCTCTAAAAACAACCCCACTGATCAGAGTTAATTAATTATGCTTAATTATTTCATAAAATCCATATTTATTAAAATTTTTCAACGATTTTGGGTAACTATGCATCTCCTCCAAACAGCAATATGGGTCACATAGTTTGTTTCCCTAAGAGAACCCTAGCGGCCAGGGTTCAGCCCTTATTTTTAAAGGGTCATAAAAGCCATATTTTTCAAAACTTTTCGGTAATTTTTGGTACTTAAATTTATAATAAACTTATATGGGTCACATAATTCTTTCCCATAAGACAACCCTAGCGGCCAAGATTTAGCCCTTTTTTGAAATTGTCATAATTTTCACATTTTTAAAATTTCTTCGTGATTTTTGGTAATTCAGCTTATAACATTGTCCTGTAAATATTTATATGGGTCACATAATTTGTTCCCGTAAGGCAACCCTAGTGGCCAAGGGTTAGCCCTTATATTTAAATTGTCCTAATTTCCACATTTTTCAAACTTTTTCAGTAGTTTTTGGTAATTAAGTGTCCTCTAAACAGCTATATGGGTCACATACTTTGTTATCCTAAGACATCCCCAGCGGCCAGAGTACAGTCCTTATTTGTAAGAGAAATACAAGATTCTGGATTTAGATTAGAGACAGAAAGACGAAAATAGGCTAAACACCCTGCATTCAACATCAGACTTTCCGCCCTAGCTGCCACCCTTGACGCGGAGTTCCAGACCTGTTATTAATTTCATATACTAGCATTTTTATATCACCCTGTATAACAACAACTTGTTACACACCCAACACTCACTTACAGTGCCGCAATAAATTACATTAATTCCATTAACTTCCTCATTTTTGAAAATTTCTCCATAATTCTTGGTAATTAATCTTATAATAATGTCCTCCAAACCTCCGTAAGACAACCCTGGCGTTCAAGGTTAAGCCCTTATTTTCAAATTGTCTTAATTGCAACATTTCTCAAAATGTTCCCGAGGTTTTTGGTAATAAAGCTTATAATAATGTCCTCTAAACATCTACATGGGTCACATAATTTGTTCCCATAAGATAACCCCAGCGGCTAATTTTCAGCCCTCATTTTCAAATCGTCATAATTTACACATTTTTCAAAACTTTTCCGTGGTCCTCTAAATACTTCTATGGGTCACATAATTTGTTCCCTTAAGAAGACCCCAGCGGCCAAGGTTTAGCCCTTATTTTCAAATTGTCATAATTTCCACAGTTCTCAAAATTTTTCCGTGGTTTCTGGTAAGCTTATAATAATGTTCCCCTAAGGCAACCCCAGCGGCTAAGGTTCAGCCCTTATTTCCAAATTGTCATAATTTCCACATTTTTCAAAATTTTGCACTAGTTTCTGGTAAGCCTATAATAATGTCCTCTAAACACCTACATGGGTCACATAAGTTGTTCCCCTAAGGCAACCCCAGCGGCTAAGGTTCAGCCCTTATTTCCAAATTGTCATAATTTCCACATTTTTCAAAATTTTGCAGTAGTTTCTGGTAAGCTTATAATAATGTCCTCTAAACACCTACATGGGTCACATAAGTTGTTCCCCTAAGGCAACTCCAGCGGCCAAGGTTCAACCCTTATTTCCAAATTGTCCTAATTTCCACATTTTTCAAAATTTTTCAGTGGTTTTTGGCAATTAAGCTTATAATAATGTCCTATAAATACTTATATGGATCACATAATTTGTTCCCATAAGACAACCCTAGTGGCCAAGGTTTAGCCCTTATTTTCAAATTGTCATAATTTGCACAGTTCTCAAAATTTTTCCGTGGTTTCTGGTAATTAAGCTTATAATAATGTCCTATAAAGACTTACATGGGTCACATAAATTGTTCCCCTAAGGCAACCCTAGCGGCCAAGGTAGAGCCCCTATTTTTAAATTGTTATAATTTCCACATTTTTCAAAATTTTTCAGTGATTTTTGGTAATTAAGCTTATAATAAAGTCCTCTAAATATTTATATTGGTCACATAATTTGTTCCCGTAAGACAACCCAGCGGCCACAGTTCAGCCTTTATTTTCAAATTGTCCTAACTTCCCTATTTTTCAAAATTTCTCCGTGATTCTTGGTAATTAAGCTTATAATAATGTCCTCTAGACAGCTGTATGGGTCACATAATCTGTTCCCATAAGACAAACTAGGCGGTCAGAGTTCAGGCCTTATTTTCAAATTGTCCTAATTTCCACATTTTTCGAAATTTCTTCGCGATTCTTGGCAATTAAGCTTATAGTAATGTCTTCTACATACTTACAGGGGGTCACATAATTTCTTCCCGTAAGGCAACCTCAGCGACCAAAGTTTGGCCCTTTTTTTGAAATAGTCCTAATTTCCACATTTTTCAAAATCTTTCAGTGGTTTTTGGTAATTAGTCTTATAATAATGTCCTCTAAACACTTATATAGGTCACATAATTTGTTCCCGTAAGACAATCCTAGCAGCCAGAGTTCAGCCCTTATTTTCAAATTGTCCTGACTTCCAGATTTTTCAAAATATTTCCGGATAAGCCCTTATTTTCAAATTGTCCTAATTTCCACACTTTTCCAAATTTTTCAGTGGTTTTTGATAATTAAGCCTATAATAATGTCCTCAAGACAGCTGTATCGGTCACATAATTTGTTCCCTTAACATAACCCAGGCGGCCAGAGTTCAGCCCTTATTTTCAAATTGTCCTAATTTTCACATTTTTCAAAATTTCTCCGTGATTCTTGGTAATTAAGCTTATAATAATATCTTCTACACACTTACAAGCGTCACACAATTTGTTCCCTTAGCCTTAGCGGCCAAGGTTTAGCCTTTTTTTAAATTGTCTTAATTTCCAAATTTTTCAAAATTTCTCCGTAATTCTTCATAATTAAGCTTATAACAGCGACTAGGATTTATTCTTTTTTTGAAATAAGACAACCCAGGCGGCCAGAGTTCAGCCATTATTTTCAAATTGTCCTAGAATCCACATTTTTAATAATTTTTCTTGGTTTTTGAGAATTAAGCTTATAATAATGTCCTTTAAATACTTTTTCGAAATTTTTGGCAATTAATCCTATAATAATGTCCTCTAAACATATAATTTCCACATTTTTAAAAATTCTTCACTGATTTTTGGTAATAAAGCCTTAATAATGTCCTCTAAACAGCTATATGGGTCATATAATTTGTTCCTCGAAGACAACTCCGGCGCCCAAAGTTAAGCCCTTATTTTAAAATTGTCATTATTTCCACATTTTTCTAAAATTTTCGGCGAAGCTGAAACTAGAGCAGGGTTTGCGACACGGTCGGCGTCCCGGCGTATGCGGTTGTTTGTCATCGTCCTCGACGCTTATTTTCTTGGTAAAAATTTGCAACTAGCAGCAGAATCACGTAAAAAGGTGCAACGTTGCCAGATGTAAAATTTCTTCATAATATAAACTATAAGATTTGGCATTCTCAGTCAACAACATAGTTTAATTTTTTTTTAATATTCAGAACAGTTTCTAAGTAAAAATAATCTTAACCCTTCAAAATTTTTGGTTGGTTTTGGTTAAGATAGGTTGGTTCAGGTTTAGCTTGATTTTGGTTAATTTGGAAAACAGAAACTAACCTGAACTAATCTAAATTAATCTAGATTTAAAGTTTCCTGGTATAAACTTTAAAATTTATCCATTACAGTTAACAACATAGTTTAATGTTTGTAACGTATAAAAAGGGGTAAAATGAATCTTAACCTTCCAAAAATTTTGGTTAGTTCTGGTAAGTACAGGTTAACATTAGTCTTGGTTACATTAAAAAACTGAAATTAACCTGAACTAACCTAAATTGAACTAACCTGAACTAACCTAAATTGACCTAGATTTATTAATTAAAAAATGTTATTGTCCTGCAGAGACCTCGTGGAGGCGAGACAAGCTCTGCCACTCGACATTTTCTGCTAACGGACATAAGCAATATGATCAATTCATATTATCCGCTTAAAACTAATGGTATTTGGAGGGAAACAAACAAAAGCAACTATAATCCTTAAAACCTTTAATATTTAGAGTCAAAATCGCACATCAAAGTACTGGTATTTGGAGGGAGACAAATAAAAGCAACTATAATCCTTAGAACCTTTATTATTTAGAGTCAAAATCGCACATCGAAGGCATGGACATAAGAATAATTAATAGTACTTCAATAATCAAAGGAAAGGAAAAAAATCTTTTTGGAACCTTTTCTTTTCAATTCAAACAGAAAGAGAAGAATATTTAAAGAAATTGTTTTTGCAATCTGGCAACATCGTCGACTTCAACAGTATGCCATCTTTAGTGAACTGTAAACAAATAATTACGGCGGCCTTTTTCTTTTGATTTTGTTGCGATTTTTGTCGTGATAATTTTTCTGATTTTTTCGATAAAAAGTGCATATTTTTGAATTTTTGTATAATGCAGAAGCTTCTGTCACTGTGGAATTCGTTGTTATAACAAAAGTTTAACGATTTAGTGAAAAAAATTGGACCTAAAGTGAAAAGTTACTTACCCTGTTTTCCGCAAAATTGAGGAGAAATTATGGAAAACCGAGGTCAGAATCGTGTTTTAAGACCTCGATATAGGGGGTATGTATCAACATTTTTTCGAAAAAACGTCATTTTCCTACCATTTCACTCTTTACGAATTTTTTCCATTAGTTATTTTAAAGTTTAGAAGGTACATGAAAACACTTTACTTAATAATAACATAAAGAAAGGGTAACATATGGTTAATCCCTATGGCCAGATCCTTTCTAATATTGTAGATAAGATTTTATTTAGAATTATGTTTAAATATCTTGTGTTTATTTCATTAGTCATTTTATAACCTGAACTTTAAATTGTAATTTTTCAATATAATAACATAATAAGAGGTTTCTCAAATCCAGTCCTGTCCCTTGACCCACTGCGCAAGTGCGGCATAGCCACATTAAGGGGAGTAAAGTGTTTCATGCGGAACCAAATTTAGTTTAGGCTATTCTCCTTCCTTTTACCCCTTCCAACTTCCTTGGAATAGACTTACTTATCTGGTATATAAAAGAATTATGTTCACGACCAATTTGCTTCAGCCCTTGAACCTGAAGTTTCTTTTCTTTTAGAAAACTAAAATATTGCTAACATTTAAAAATTATCGTACATTATATCCATAAGATTAAACTTGTTCCCCTTAGATT